>OY727108.1:57317063-57965280 GCA_963402855.1 Ormia ochracea | reverse complement strand
TTTTTGATTTTTTGATTATTTGATTTTTTTTGATATATGTAAATATTTTTTTCTCATGCTAAAAATTCCAACTTAAAAAAATAAAGAGCAAAAAAAAAAAAAAAAAAAAGTCTAACTTACAAATGTATTCATTTTTTACTTAACTTAACAATTACTGTGTAGTTTGGCAAATTTGTATGCCTTAATACCAAATCAACAAGTGTACAAAGGCGCGAGCGATCTATAATGAAAACAAAAAAAAAAAAACAAAAAACAACCACCACCATACCATGAGTACGCACGCAAAAAAAAGTGGTTGTTCTTAGGTATGTATACAGAGCTGAATGTGTGTGTTTACAATTTAAATGATGGAATGTTTACCACCATTATCATCATGTTTGCTAAAAATTCAATTTCAAATATATATAGAGAAATAAGAAAACAGTGCGTATGTATTTATTTACAACACCAATTTCCCCTTTATAACAGTCAAATACAACAAAAGCAATATCAAGTACAATAAGGCAATATAAATAACTATGCTACAACTCAACAACCAACCAACCAACCAACCAACCAAAACTCTGTTCACAATTCATTTCCCCCAAAAAAAAGAAAGAAAGAAAAAAAAAATACACTAACAACCAATGGTAGAAATACAGCAAATCACAACACAATCGAAAAGAACTTAGGCTTAGTCAGAATTCAACAAATTGCGCATTAGTTCTTCATAACAGCTTTCGTGCTCAACTCAAATACATAAATGTGTAAATGCATACAATTGTACACATTCATTTATTAGGCAAGTACCTATTTAAAATAGGTATACGCGTATATGTAGGAGAGATTTCATTTTTGCAATGTTTAATAGTAAATGGTGGTGGTGATGGTGGTTGAAATAAAAATGGCTTTGTACATACTTTATTTTTCCTTGTGAACATACACACACATGTGTATGGACTCTGTTTTTGTGTGCGCTGCAAATGTTGATGAGTGAGCGTTGGATGCATTAAAGTCGCTCGTCGCTCGTCGCTCGTAGTTGTGCTTGTGGTTGACGTTGACGTTGAAGTTGACATAGCCATAGACACAGAAATCTCCCTCCTTCCTCCCAAGTTTTGTCTCCCGGTGGCAGTGAATTATTTCCATTTCCATTTCCAAATCCTTCGCCTTGCCTTGCCTTGCCTTGCCTGGGTTGCTTTACAGATGATGCTGTATTACTTGTTATTTAATTTCTTTTTTTCCCTACATTTTTTCTTTCTTCAATAATTTTTCTTTCATTTTTTTCCCTACATTTTTTTTTTCTTTTTCTTTTGTTTCATAATTTTTTCTTTAATTTTTCTTTTTTTTTGATTTTTGATTTTTTTATTTTTGATTTTTTTTCATTTTTGATTTTTTTATTTTTGATTTTTTTGTTTTTGATTTTTTTCATTTTTGATTTTTTTTTTTTATTTTTAATTTTTTGATTTTTTGATTATTTGATTTTTTTTGATATATGTAAATATTTTTTTCTCATGCTAAAAATTCCAACTTAAAAAAATAAAGAGCAAAAAAAAAAAAAAAAAAAAGTCTAACTTACAAATGTATTCATTTTTTACTTAACTTAACAATTACTGTGTAGTTTGGCAAATTTGTATGCCTTAATACCAAATCAACAAGTGTACAAAGGCGCGAGCGATCTATAATGAAAACAAAAAAAAAAAAACAAAAAACAACCACCACCATACCATGAGTACGCACGCAAAAAAAAGTGGTTGTTCTTAGGTATGTATACAGAGCTGAATGTGTGTGTTTACAATTTAAATGATGGAATGTTTACCACCATTATCATCATGTTTGCTAAAAATTCAATTTCAAATATATATAGAGAAATAAGAAAACAGTGCGTATGTATTTATTTACAACACCAATTTCCCCTTTATAACAGTCAAATACAACAAAAGCAATATCAAGTACAATAAGGCAATATAAATAACTATGCTACAACTCAACAACCAACCAACCAACCAACCAACCAAAACTCTGTTCACAATTCATTTCCCCCAAAAAAAAGAAAGAAAGAAAAAAAAAATACACTAACAACCAATGGTAGAAATACAGCAAATCACAACACAATCGAAAAGAACTTAGGCTTAGTCAGAATTCAACAAATTGCGCATTAGTTCTTCATAACAGCTTTCGTGCTCAACTCAAATACATAAATGTGTAAATGCATACAATTGTACACATTCATTTATTAGGCAAGTACCTATTTAAAATAGGTATACGCGTATATGTAGGAGAGATTTCATTTTTGCAATGTTTAATAGTAAATGGTGGTGGTGATGGTGGTTGAAATAAAAATGGCTTTGTACATACTTTATTTTTCCTTGTGAACATACACACACATGTGTATGGACTCTGTTTTTGTGTGCGCTGCAAATGTTGATGAGTGAGCGTTGGATGCATTAAAGTCGCTCGTCGCTCGTCGCTCGTAGTTGTGCTTGTGGTTGACGTTGACGTTGAAGTTGACATAGCCATAGACACAGAAATCTCCCTCCTTCCTCCCAAGTTTTGTCTCCCGGTGGCAGTGAATTATTTCCATTTCCATTTCCAAATCCTTCGCCTTGCCTTGCCTTGCCTTGCCTGGGTTGCTTTACAGATGATGCTGTATTACTTGTTATTTAATTTCTTTTTTTCCCTACATTTTTTCTTTCTTCAATAATTTTTCTTTCATTTTTTTCCCTACATTTTTTTTTTCTTTTTCTTTTGTTTCATAATTTTTTCTTTAATTTTTCTTTTTTTTTGATTTTTGATTTTTTTATTTTTGATTTTTTTTCATTTTTGATTTTTTTATTTTTGATTTTTTTGTTTTTGATTTTTTTCATTTTTGATTTTTTTTTTTTATTTTTAATTTTTTGATTTTTTGATTATTTGATTTTTTTTGATATATGTAAATATTTTTTTCTCATGCTAAAAATTCCAACTTAAAAAAATAAAGAGCAAAAAAAAAAAAAAAAAAAAGTCTAACTTACAAATGTATTCATTTTTTACTTAACTTAACAATTACTGTGTAGTTTGGCAAATTTGTATGCCTTAATACCAAATCAACAAGTGTACAAAGGCGCGAGCGATCTATAATGAAAACAAAAAAAAAAAAACAAAAAACAACCACCACCATACCATGAGTACGCACGCAAAAAAAAGTGGTTGTTCTTAGGTATGTATACAGAGCTGAATGTGTGTGTTTACAATTTAAATGATGGAATGTTTACCACCATTATCATCATGTTTGCTAAAAATTCAATTTCAAATATATATAGAGAAATAAGAAAACAGTGCGTATGTATTTATTTACAACACCAATTTCCCCTTTATAACAGTCAAATACAACAAAAGCAATATCAAGTACAATAAGGCAATATAAATAACTATGCTACAACTCAACAACCAACCAACCAACCAACCAACCAAAACTCTGTTCACAATTCATTTCCCCCAAAAAAAAGAAAGAAAGAAAAAAAAAATACACTAACAACCAATGGTAGAAATACAGCAAATCACAACACAATCGAAAAGAACTTAGGCTTAGTCAGAATTCAACAAATTGCGCATTAGTTCTTCATAACAGCTTTCGTGCTCAACTCAAATACATAAATGTGTAAATGCATACAATTGTACACATTCATTTATTAGGCAAGTACCTATTTAAAATAGGTATACGCGTATATGTAGGAGAGATTTCATTTTTGCAATGTTTAATAGTAAATGGTGGTGGTGATGGTGGTTGAAATAAAAATGGCTTTGTACATACTTTATTTTTCCTTGTGAACATACACACACATGTGTATGGACTCTGTTTTTGTGTGCGCTGCAAATGTTGATGAGTGAGCGTTGGATGCATTAAAGTCGCTCGTCGCTCGTCGCTCGTAGTTGTGCTTGTGGTTGACGTTGACGTTGAAGTTGACATAGCCATAGACACAGAAATCTCCCTCCTTCCTCCCAAGTTTTGTCTCCCGGTGGCAGTGAATTATTTCCATTTCCATTTCCAAATCCTTCGCCTTGCCTTGCCTTGCCTTGCCTGGGTTGCTTTACAGATGATGCTGTATTACTTGTTATTTAATTTCTTTTTTTCCCTACATTTTTTCTTTCTTCAATAATTTTTCTTTCATTTTTTTCCCTACATTTTTTTTTTCTTTTTCTTTTGTTTCATAATTTTTTCTTTAATTTTTCTTTTTTTTTGATTTTTGATTTTTTTATTTTTGATTTTTTTTCATTTTTGATTTTTTTATTTTTGATTTTTTTGTTTTTGATTTTTTTCATTTTTGATTTTTTTTTTTTATTTTTAATTTTTTGATTTTTTGATTATTTGATTTTTTTTGATATATGTAAATATTTTTTTCTCATGCTAAAAATTCCAACTTAAAAAAATAAAGAGCAAAAAAAAAAAAAAAAAAAAGTCTAACTTACAAATGTATTCATTTTTTACTTAACTTAACAATTACTGTGTAGTTTGGCAAATTTGTATGCCTTAATACCAAATCAACAAGTGTACAAAGGCGCGAGCGATCTATAATGAAAACAAAAAAAAAAAAACAAAAAACAACCACCACCATACCATGAGTACGCACGCAAAAAAAAGTGGTTGTTCTTAGGTATGTATACAGAGCTGAATGTGTGTGTTTACAATTTAAATGATGGAATGTTTACCACCATTATCATCATGTTTGCTAAAAATTCAATTTCAAATATATATAGAGAAATAAGAAAACAGTGCGTATGTATTTATTTACAACACCAATTTCCCCTTTATAACAGTCAAATACAACAAAAGCAATATCAAGTACAATAAGGCAATATAAATAACTATGCTACAACTCAACAACCAACCAACCAACCAACCAACCAAAACTCTGTTCACAATTCATTTCCCCCAAAAAAAAGAAAGAAAGAAAAAAAAAATACACTAACAACCAATGGTAGAAATACAGCAAATCACAACACAATCGAAAAGAACTTAGGCTTAGTCAGAATTCAACAAATTGCGCATTAGTTCTTCATAACAGCTTTCGTGCTCAACTCAAATACATAAATGTGTAAATGCATACAATTGTACACATTCATTTATTAGGCAAGTACCTATTTAAAATAGGTATACGCGTATATGTAGGAGAGATTTCATTTTTGCAATGTTTAATAGTAAATGGTGGTGGTGATGGTGGTTGAAATAAAAATGGCTTTGTACATACTTTATTTTTCCTTGTGAACATACACACACATGTGTATGGACTCTGTTTTTGTGTGCGCTGCAAATGTTGATGAGTGAGCGTTGGATGCATTAAAGTCGCTCGTCGCTCGTCGCTCGTAGTTGTGCTTGTGGTTGACGTTGACGTTGAAGTTGACATAGCCATAGACACAGAAATCTCCCTCCTTCCTCCCAAGTTTTGTCTCCCGGTGGCAGTGAATTATTTCCATTTCCATTTCCATTTCCAAATCCTTCGCCTTGCCTTGCCTTGCCTTGCCTGGGTTGCTTTACAGATGATGCTGTATTACTTGTTATTTAATTTCTTTTTTTCCCTACATTTTTTCTTTCTTCAATAATTTTTCTTTCATTTTTTTCCCTACATTTTTTTTTTCTTTTTCTTTTGTTTCATAATTTTTTCTTTAATTTTTCTTTTTTTTTGATTTTTGATTTTTTTATTTTTGATTTTTTTTCATTTTTGATTTTTTTATTTTTGATTTTTTTGTTTTTGATTTTTTTCATTTTTGATTTTTTTTTTTTATTTTTAATTTTTTGATTTTTTGATTATTTGATTTTTTTTGATATATGTAAATATTTTTTTCTCATGCTAAAAATTCCAACTTAAAAAAATAAAGAGCAAAAAAAAAAAAAAAAAAAAGTCTAACTTACAAATGTATTCATTTTTTACTTAACTTAACAATTACTGTGTAGTTTGGCAAATTTGTATGCCTTAATACCAAATCAACAAGTGTACAAAGGCGCGAGCGATCTATAATGAAAACAAAAAAAAAAAAACAAAAAACAACCACCACCATACCATGAGTACGCACGCAAAAAAAAGTGGTTGTTCTTAGGTATGTATACAGAGCTGAATGTGTGTGTTTACAATTTAAATGATGGAATGTTTACCACCATTATCATCATGTTTGCTAAAAATTCAATTTCAAATATATATAGAGAAATAAGAAAACAGTGCGTATGTATTTATTTACAACACCAATTTCCCCTTTATAACAGTCAAATACAACAAAAGCAATATCAAGTACAATAAGGCAATATAAATAACTATGCTACAACTCAACAACCAACCAACCAACCAACCAACCAAAACTCTGTTCACAATTCATTTCCCCCAAAAAAAAGAAAGAAAGAAAAAAAAAATACACTAACAACCAATGGTAGAAATACAGCAAATCACAACACAATCGAAAAGAACTTAGGCTTAGTCAGAATTCAACAAATTGCGCATTAGTTCTTCATAACAGCTTTCGTGCTCAACTCAAATACATAAATGTGTAAATGCATACAATTGTACACATTCATTTATTAGGCAAGTACCTATTTAAAATAGGTATACGCGTATATGTAGGAGAGATTTCATTTTTGCAATGTTTAATAGTAAATGGTGGTGGTGATGGTGGTTGAAATAAAAATGGCTTTGTACATACTTTATTTTTCCTTGTGAACATACACACACATGTGTATGGACTCTGTTTTTGTGTGCGCTGCAAATGTTGATGAGTGAGCGTTGGATGCATTAAAGTCGCTCGTCGCTCGTCGCTCGTAGTTGTGCTTGTGGTTGACGTTGACGTTGAAGTTGACATAGCCATAGACACAGAAATCTCCCTCCTTCCTCCCAAGTTTTGTCTCCCGGTGGCAGTGAATTATTTCCATTTCCATTTCCAAATCCTTCGCCTTGCCTTGCCTTGCCTTGCCTGGGTTGCTTTACAGATGATGCTGTATTACTTGTTATTTAATTTCTTTTTTTCCCTACATTTTTTCTTTCTTCAATAATTTTTCTTTCATTTTTTTCCCTACATTTTTTTTTTCTTTTTCTTTTGTTTCATAATTTTTTCTTTAATTTTTCTTTTTTTTTGATTTTTGATTTTTTTATTTTTGATTTTTTTTCATTTTTGATTTTTTTATTTTTGATTTTTTTGTTTTTGATTTTTTTCATTTTTGATTTTTTTTTTTTATTTTTAATTTTTTGATTTTTTGATTATTTGATTTTTTTTGATATATGTAAATATTTTTTTCTCATGCTAAAAATTCCAACTTAAAAAAATAAAGAGCAAAAAAAAAAAAAAAAAAAAGTCTAACTTACAAATGTATTCATTTTTTACTTAACTTAACAATTACTGTGTAGTTTGGCAAATTTGTATGCCTTAATACCAAATCAACAAGTGTACAAAGGCGCGAGCGATCTATAATGAAAACAAAAAAAAAAAAACAAAAAACAACCACCACCATACCATGAGTACGCACGCAAAAAAAAGTGGTTGTTCTTAGGTATGTATACAGAGCTGAATGTGTGTGTTTACAATTTAAATGATGGAATGTTTACCACCATTATCATCATGTTTGCTAAAAATTCAATTTCAAATATATATAGAGAAATAAGAAAACAGTGCGTATGTATTTATTTACAACACCAATTTCCCCTTTATAACAGTCAAATACAACAAAAGCAATATCAAGTACAATAAGGCAATATAAATAACTATGCTACAACTCAACAACCAACCAACCAACCAACCAACCAAAACTCTGTTCACAATTCATTTCCCCCAAAAAAAAGAAAGAAAGAAAAAAAAAATACACTAACAACCAATGGTAGAAATACAGCAAATCACAACACAATCGAAAAGAACTTAGGCTTAGTCAGAATTCAACAAATTGCGCATTAGTTCTTCATAACAGCTTTCGTGCTCAACTCAAATACATAAATGTGTAAATGCATACAATTGTACACATTCATTTATTAGGCAAGTACCTATTTAAAATAGGTATACGCGTATATGTAGGAGAGATTTCATTTTTGCAATGTTTAATAGTAAATGGTGGTGGTGATGGTGGTTGAAATAAAAATGGCTTTGTACATACTTTATTTTTCCTTGTGAACATACACACACATGTGTATGGACTCTGTTTTTGTGTGCGCTGCAAATGTTGATGAGTGAGCGTTGGATGCATTAAAGTCGCTCGTCGCTCGTCGCTCGTAGTTGTGCTTGTGGTTGACGTTGACGTTGAAGTTGACATAGCCATAGACACAGAAATCTCCCTCCTTCCTCCCAAGTTTTGTCTCCCGGTGGCAGTGAATTATTTCCATTTCCATTTCCAAATCCTTCGCCTTGCCTTGCCTTGCCTTGCCTGGGTTGCTTTACAGATGATGCTGTATTACTTGTTATTTAATTTCTTTTTTTCCCTACATTTTTTCTTTCTTCAATAATTTTTCTTTCATTTTTTTCCCTACATTTTTTTTTTCTTTTTCTTTTGTTTCATAATTTTTTCTTTAATTTTTCTTTTTTTTTGATTTTTGATTTTTTTATTTTTGATTTTTTTTCATTTTTGATTTTTTTATTTTTGATTTTTTTGTTTTTGATTTTTTTCATTTTTGATTTTTTTTTTTTATTTTTAATTTTTTGATTTTTTGATTATTTGATTTTTTTTGATATATGTAAATATTTTTTTCTCATGCTAAAAATTCCAACTTAAAAAAATAAAGAGCAAAAAAAAAAAAAAAAAAAAGTCTAACTTACAAATGTATTCATTTTTTACTTAACTTAACAATTACTGTGTAGTTTGGCAAATTTGTATGCCTTAATACCAAATCAACAAGTGTACAAAGGCGCGAGCGATCTATAATGAAAACAAAAAAAAAAAAACAAAAAACAACCACCACCATACCATGAGTACGCACGCAAAAAAAAGTGGTTGTTCTTAGGTATGTATACAGAGCTGAATGTGTGTGTTTACAATTTAAATGATGGAATGTTTACCACCATTATCATCATGTTTGCTAAAAATTCAATTTCAAATATATATAGAGAAATAAGAAAACAGTGCGTATGTATTTATTTACAACACCAATTTCCCCTTTATAACAGTCAAATACAACAAAAGCAATATCAAGTACAATAAGGCAATATAAATAACTATGCTACAACTCAACAACCAACCAACCAACCAACCAACCAAAACTCTGTTCACAATTCATTTCCCCCAAAAAAAAGAAAGAAAGAAAAAAAAAATACACTAACAACCAATGGTAGAAATACAGCAAATCACAACACAATCGAAAAGAACTTAGGCTTAGTCAGAATTCAACAAATTGCGCATTAGTTCTTCATAACAGCTTTCGTGCTCAACTCAAATACATAAATGTGTAAATGCATACAATTGTACACATTCATTTATTAGGCAAGTACCTATTTAAAATAGGTATACGCGTATATGTAGGAGAGATTTCATTTTTGCAATGTTTAATAGTAAATGGTGGTGGTGATGGTGGTTGAAATAAAAATGGCTTTGTACATACTTTATTTTTCCTTGTGAACATACACACACATGTGTATGGACTCTGTTTTTGTGTGCGCTGCAAATGTTGATGAGTGAGCGTTGGATGCATTAAAGTCGCTCGTCGCTCGTCGCTCGTAGTTGTGCTTGTGGTTGACGTTGACGTTGAAGTTGACATAGCCATAGACACAGAAATCTCCCTCCTTCCTCCCAAGTTTTGTCTCCCGGTGGCAGTGAATTATTTCCATTTCCATTTCCATTTCCAAATCCTTCGCCTTGCCTTGCCTTGCCTTGCCTGGGTTGCTTTACAGATGATGCTGTATTACTTGTTATTTAATTTCTTTTTTTCCCTACATTTTTTCTTTCTTCAATAATTTTTCTTTCATTTTTTTCCCTACATTTTTTTTTTCTTTTTCTTTTGTTTCATAATTTTTTCTTTAATTTTTCTTTTTTTTTGATTTTTGATTTTTTTATTTTTGATTTTTTTTCATTTTTGATTTTTTTATTTTTGATTTTTTTGTTTTTGATTTTTTTCATTTTTGATTTTTTTTTTTTATTTTTAATTTTTTGATTTTTTGATTATTTGATTTTTTTTGATATATGTAAATATTTTTTTCTCATGCTAAAAATTCCAACTTAAAAAAATAAAGAGCAAAAAAAAAAAAAAAAAAAAGTCTAACTTACAAATGTATTCATTTTTTACTTAACTTAACAATTACTGTGTAGTTTGGCAAATTTGTATGCCTTAATACCAAATCAACAAGTGTACAAAGGCGCGAGCGATCTATAATGAAAACAAAAAAAAAAAACAAAAAACAACCACCACCATACCATGAGTACGCACGCAAAAAAAAGTGGTTGTTCTTAGGTATGTATACAGAGCTGAATGTGTGTGTTTACAATTTAAATGATGGAATGTTTACCACCATTATCATCATGTTTGCTAAAAATTCAATTTCAAATATATATAGAGAAATAAGAAAACAGTGCGTATGTATTTATTTACAACACCAATTTCCCCTTTATAACAGTCAAATACAACAAAAGCAATATCAAGTACAATAAGGCAATATAAATAACTATGCTACAACTCAACAACCAACCAACCAACCAACCAACCAAAACTCTGTTCACAATTCATTTCCCCCAAAAAAAAGAAAGAAAGAAAAAAAAAATACACTAACAACCAATGGTAGAAATACAGCAAATCACAACACAATCGAAAAGAACTTAGGCTTAGTCAGAATTCAACAAATTGCGCATTAGTTCTTCATAACAGCTTTCGTGCTCAACTCAAATACATAAATGTGTAAATGCATACAATTGTACACATTCATTTATTAGGCAAGTACCTATTTAAAATAGGTATACGCGTATATGTAGGAGAGATTTCATTTTTGCAATGTTTAATAGTAAATGGTGGTGGTGATGGTGGTTGAAATAAAAATGGCTTTGTACATACTTTATTTTTCCTTGTGAACATACACACACATGTGTATGGACTCTGTTTTTGTGTGCGCTGCAAATGTTGATGAGTGAGCGTTGGATGCATTAAAGTCGCTCGTCGCTCGTCGCTCGTAGTTGTGCTTGTGGTTGACGTTGACGTTGAAGTTGACATAGCCATAGACACAGAAATCTCCCTCCTTCCTCCCAAGTTTTGTCTCCCGGTGGCAGTGAATTATTTCCATTTCCATTTCCAAATCCTTCGCCTTGCCTTGCCTTGCCTTGCCTGGGTTGCTTTACAGATGATGCTGTATTACTTGTTATTTAATTTCTTTTTTTCCCTACATTTTTTCTTTCTTCAATAATTTTTCTTTCATTTTTTTCCCTACATTTTTTTTTTCTTTTTCTTTTGTTTCATAATTTTTTCTTTAATTTTTCTTTTTTTTTGATTTTTGATTTTTTTATTTTTGATTTTTTTTCATTTTTGATTTTTTTATTTTTGATTTTTTTGTTTTTGATTTTTTTCATTTTTGATTTTTTTTTTTTATTTTTAATTTTTTGATTTTTTGATTATTTGATTTTTTTTGATATATGTAAATATTTTTTTCTCATGCTAAAAATTCCAACTTAAAAAAATAAAGAGCAAAAAAAAAAAAAAAAAAAAGTCTAACTTACAAATGTATTCATTTTTTACTTAACTTAACAATTACTGTGTAGTTTGGCAAATTTGTATGCCTTAATACCAAATCAACAAGTGTACAAAGGCGCGAGCGATCTATAATGAAAACAAAAAAAAAAAAACAAAAAACAACCACCACCATACCATGAGTACGCACGCAAAAAAAAGTGGTTGTTCTTAGGTATGTATACAGAGCTGAATGTGTGTGTTTACAATTTAAATGATGGAATGTTTACCACCATTATCATCATGTTTGCTAAAAATTCAATTTCAAATATATATAGAGAAATAAGAAAACAGTGCGTATGTATTTATTTACAACACCAATTTCCCCTTTATAACAGTCAAATACAACAAAAGCAATATCAAGTACAATAAGGCAATATAAATAACTATGCTACAACTCAACAACCAACCAACCAACCAACCAACCAAAACTCTGTTCACAATTCATTTCCCCCAAAAAAAAGAAAGAAAGAAAAAAAAAATACACTAACAACCAATGGTAGAAATACAGCAAATCACAACACAATCGAAAAGAACTTAGGCTTAGTCAGAATTCAACAAATTGCGCATTAGTTCTTCATAACAGCTTTCGTGCTCAACTCAAATACATAAATGTGTAAATGCATACAATTGTACACATTCATTTATTAGGCAAGTACCTATTTAAAATAGGTATACGCGTATATGTAGGAGAGATTTCATTTTTGCAATGTTTAATAGTAAATGGTGGTGGTGATGGTGGTTGAAATAAAAATGGCTTTGTACATACTTTATTTTTCCTTGTGAACATACACACACATGTGTATGGACTCTGTTTTTGTGTGCGCTGCAAATGTTGATGAGTGAGCGTTGGATGCATTAAAGTCGCTCGTCGCTCGTCGCTCGTAGTTGTGCTTGTGGTTGACGTTGACGTTGAAGTTGACATAGCCATAGACACAGAAATCTCCCTCCTTCCTCCCAAGTTTTGTCTCCCGGTGGCAGTGAATTATTTCCATTTCCATTTCCAAATCCTTCGCCTTGCCTTGCCTTGCCTTGCCTGGGTTGCTTTACAGATGATGCTGTATTACTTGTTATTTAATTTCTTTTTTTCCCTACATTTTTTCTTTCTTCAATAATTTTTCTTTCATTTTTTTCCCTACATTTTTTTTTTCTTTTTCTTTTGTTTCATAATTTTTTCTTTAATTTTTCTTTTTTTTTGATTTTTGATTTTTTTATTTTTGATTTTTTTTCATTTTTGATTTTTTTATTTTTGATTTTTTTGTTTTTGATTTTTTTCATTTTTGATTTTTTTTTTTTATTTTTAATTTTTTGATTTTTTGATTATTTGATTTTTTTTGATATATGTAAATATTTTTTTCTCATGCTAAAAATTCCAACTTAAAAAAATAAAGAGCAAAAAAAAAAAAAAAAAAAAGTCTAACTTACAAATGTATTCATTTTTTACTTAACTTAACAATTACTGTGTAGTTTGGCAAATTTGTATGCCTTAATACCAAATCAACAAGTGTACAAAGGCGCGAGCGATCTATAATGAAAACAAAAAAAAAAAAACAAAAAACAACCACCACCATACCATGAGTACGCACGCAAAAAAAAGTGGTTGTTCTTAGGTATGTATACAGAGCTGAATGTGTGTGTTTACAATTTAAATGATGGAATGTTTACCACCATTATCATCATGTTTGCTAAAAATTCAATTTCAAATATATATAGAGAAATAAGAAAACAGTGCGTATGTATTTATTTACAACACCAATTTCCCCTTTATAACAGTCAAATACAACAAAAGCAATATCAAGTACAATAAGGCAATATAAATAACTATGCTACAACTCAACAACCAACCAACCAACCAACCAACCAAAACTCTGTTCACAATTCATTTCCCCCAAAAAAAAGAAAGAAAGAAAAAAAAAATACACTAACAACCAATGGTAGAAATACAGCAAATCACAACACAATCGAAAAGAACTTAGGCTTAGTCAGAATTCAACAAATTGCGCATTAGTTCTTCATAACAGCTTTCGTGCTCAACTCAAATACATAAATGTGTAAATGCATACAATTGTACACATTCATTTATTAGGCAAGTACCTATTTAAAATAGGTATACGCGTATATGTAGGAGAGATTTCATTTTTGCAATGTTTAATAGTAAATGGTGGTGGTGATGGTGGTTGAAATAAAAATGGCTTTGTACATACTTTATTTTTCCTTGTGAACATACACACACATGTGTATGGACTCTGTTTTTGTGTGCGCTGCAAATGTTGATGAGTGAGCGTTGGATGCATTAAAGTCGCTCGTCGCTCGTCGCTCGTAGTTGTGCTTGTGGTTGACGTTGACGTTGAAGTTGACATAGCCATAGACACAGAAATCTCCCTCCTTCCTCCCAAGTTTTGTCTCCCGGTGGCAGTGAATTATTTCCATTTCCATTTCCAAATCCTTCGCCTTGCCTTGCCTTGCCTTGCCTGGGTTGCTTTACAGATGATGCTGTATTACTTGTTATTTAATTTCTTTTTTTCCCTACATTTTTTCTTTCTTCAATAATTTTTCTTTCATTTTTTTCCCTACATTTTTTTTTTCTTTTTCTTTTGTTTCATAATTTTTTCTTTAATTTTTCTTTTTTTTTGATTTTTGATTTTTTTATTTTTGATTTTTTTTCATTTTTGATTTTTTTATTTTTGATTTTTTTGTTTTTGATTTTTTTCATTTTTGATTTTTTTTTTTTATTTTTAATTTTTTGATTTTTTGATTATTTGATTTTTTTTGATATATGTAAATATTTTTTTCTCATGCTAAAAATTCCAACTTAAAAAAATAAAGAGCAAAAAAAAAAAAAAAAAAAAGTCTAACTTACAAATGTATTCATTTTTTACTTAACTTAACAATTACTGTGTAGTTTGGCAAATTTGTATGCCTTAATACCAAATCAACAAGTGTACAAAGGCGCGAGCGATCTATAATGAAAACAAAAAAAAAAAACAAAAAACAACCACCACCATACCATGAGTACGCACGCAAAAAAAAGTGGTTGTTCTTAGGTATGTATACAGAGCTGAATGTGTGTGTTTACAATTTAAATGATGGAATGTTTACCACCATTATCATCATGTTTGCTAAAAATTCAATTTCAAATATATATAGAGAAATAAGAAAACAGTGCGTATGTATTTATTTACAACACCAATTTCCCCTTTATAACAGTCAAATACAACAAAAGCAATATCAAGTACAATAAGGCAATATAAATAACTATGCTACAACTCAACAACCAACTAACCAACCAAAACTCTGTTCACAATTCATTTCCCCCAAAAAAAGAAAGAAAGAAAGAGAGAAAAAAAAAAAAAAATACACTAACAACCAATGGTAGAAATACAGCAAATCACAACACAATCGAAAAGAACTTAGGCTTAGTCAGAATTCAACAAATTGCGCATTAGTTCTTCATAACAGCTTTCGTGCTCAACTCAAATACATAAATGTGTAAATGCATACAATTGTACACATTCATTTATTAGGCAAGTACCTATTTAAAAATAGGTATACGCGTATATGTAGGAGAGATTTCATTTTTGCAATGTTTAATAATAAATGGTGATGGTGATGGTGATGGTGATGGTGATGGTGATGGTGATGGCGATGGCGATGGTGGTAGAAATAAAAATGGCTTTGTACATACTTTATTTTTCCTTGTGAACATACACACATGTGTATGGACTGTTTTTGTGTGCGCTGCAAAAAATGTTGATGAGTGAGCGTTGGATGCATTAAAGTCGCTCGTCGCTCGTCGCTCGTCGCTCGTAGTTGTGCTTGTGGTTGTGGTTGACGTTGACGTTGAAGTTGACATAGCCATAGACACAGAAATCTCCCTCCTTCCTCCCAAGTTTTGTCTCCCGGTGGCAGTGAATTATTTCCATTTCCATTTCCAAATCCTTCGCCTTGCCTTGCCTTGCCTTGCCTTGCCTTGCCTTGCCTGGGTTGCTTTACAGATGATGCTGTATTATTTGTTATTTAATTTCTTTTTTTCCCTACATTTTTTCTTTCTTCAATAATTTTTCTTTCATTTTTTTCCCTACTTTTTTTTTTCTTTTTCTTTTGTTTCATAATTTTTTCTTTCATTTTTCTTTTTTTTGATTTTTTGATTTTTTTTCCCCCCATTTTTTGATTTTTTATTTTTGATTTTTTATTTTTGATTTTTTTTATTTTTGATTTTTTTCATTTTTGATTTTTTTTCATTTTTGATTTATTTTTTTTATTTTTAATTTTTTAATTTTTTGATTTTTTGATTTTTTTTGATATATGTAAATATTTTTTTCTCATGCTAAAAATTGCATCTTAAAAAAATAAAGAGCAAAAAAAAAAAAAGTCTAACTTACAAATGTATTCATTTTTTACTTAACTTAACAGTTACTGTGTAGTTTGGCAAATTTGTATGGCCTTAATACCAAATCAGCAAGTGTACAAAGGCGCGAGCGATCTATAATGAAAACAAAACAAAAAAAACAAAAAACAACCATCACCATACCATGAGTACGCACGCAAAAAAAAGTGGTTGTTCTTAGGTATGTATACAGAGCTGAATGTGTGTGTTTACAATTTAAATGATGGAATGTTTACCACCATCATCATCATGTTTGCTAAAAATTCAATTTCAAATATATATAGAGAAATAAGAAAACAGTGCGTATGTATTTATTTACAACACCAATTTCCCCTTTATAACAGTCAAATACAACAAAAGCAATATCAAGTACAATAAGGCAATATAAATAACTATGCTACAACTCAACAACCAACTAACCAACCAAAACTCTGTTCACAATTCATTTCCCCCAAAAAAAGAAAGAAAGAAAGAGAGAAAAAAAAAAAAAAATACACTAACAACCAATGGTAGAAATACAGCAAATCACAACACAATCGAAAAGAACTTAGGCTTAGTCAGAATTCAACAAATTGCGCATTAGTTCTTCATAACAGCTTTCGTGCTCAACTCAAATACATAAATGTGTAAATGCATACAATTGTACACATTCATTTATTAGGCAAGTACCTATTTAAAATAGGTATACGCGTATATGTAGGAGAGATTTCATTTTTGCAATGTTTAATAGTAAATGGTGGTGGTGATGGTGGTTGAAATAAAAATGGCTTTGTACATACTTTATTTTTCCTTGTGAACATACACACACATGTGTATGGACTCTGTTTTTGTGTGCGCTGCAAATGTTGATGAGTGAGCGTTGGATGCATTAAAGTCGCTCGTCGCTCGTCGCTCGTAGTTGTGCTTGTGGTTGACGTTGACGTTGAAGTTGACATAGCCATAGACACAGAAATCTCCCTCCTTCCTCCCAAGTTTTGTCTCCCGGTGGCAGTGAATTATTTCCATTTCCATTTCCATTTCCAAATCCTTCGCCTTGCCTTGCCTTGCCTTGCCTGGGTTGCTTTACAGATGATGCTGTATTACTTGTTATTTAATTTCTTTTTTTCCCTACATTTTTTCTTTCTTCAATAATTTTTCTTTCATTTTTTTCCCTACATTTTTTTTTTCTTTTTCTTTTGTTTCATAATTTTTTCTTTAATTTTTCTTTTTTTTTGATTTTTGATTTTTTTATTTTTGATTTTTTTTCATTTTTGATTTTTTTATTTTTGATTTTTTTGTTTTTGATTTTTTTCATTTTTGATTTTTTTTTTTTATTTTTAATTTTTTGATTTTTTGATTATTTGATTTTTTTTGATATATGTAAATATTTTTTTCTCATGCTAAAAATTCCAACTTAAAAAAATAAAGAGCAAAAAAAAAAAAAAAAAAAAGTCTAACTTACAAATGTATTCATTTTTTACTTAACTTAACAATTACTGTGTAGTTTGGCAAATTTGTATGCCTTAATACCAAATCAACAAGTGTACAAAGGCGCGAGCGATCTATAATGAAAACAAAAAAAAAAAACAAAAAACAACCACCACCATACCATGAGTACGCACGCAAAAAAAAGTGGTTGTTCTTAGGTATGTATACAGAGCTGAATGTGTGTGTTTACAATTTAAATGATGGAATGTTTACCACCATTATCATCATGTTTGCTAAAAATTCAATTTCAAATATATATAGAGAAATAAGAAAACAGTGCGTATGTATTTATTTACAACACCAATTTCCCCTTTATAACAGTCAAATACAACAAAAGCAATATCAAGTACAATAAGGCAATATAAATAACTATGCTACAACTCAACAACCAACCAACCAACCAACCAACCAAAACTCTGTTCACAATTCATTTCCCCCAAAAAAAAGAAAGAAAGAAAAAAAAAATACACTAACAACCAATGGTAGAAATACAGCAAATCACAACACAATCGAAAAGAACTTAGGCTTAGTCAGAATTCAACAAATTGCGCATTAGTTCTTCATAACAGCTTTCGTGCTCAACTCAAATACATAAATGTGTAAATGCATACAATTGTACACATTCATTTATTAGGCAAGTACCTATTTAAAATAGGTATACGCGTATATGTAGGAGAGATTTCATTTTTGCAATGTTTAATAGTAAATGGTGGTGGTGATGGTGGTTGAAATAAAAATGGCTTTGTACATACTTTATTTTTCCTTGTGAACATACACACACATGTGTATGGACTCTGTTTTTGTGTGCGCTGCAAATGTTGATGAGTGAGCGTTGGATGCATTAAAGTCGCTCGTCGCTCGTCGCTCGTAGTTGTGCTTGTGGTTGACGTTGACGTTGAAGTTGACATAGCCATAGACACAGAAATCTCCCTCCTTCCTCCCAAGTTTTGTCTCCCGGTGGCAGTGAATTATTTCCATTTCCATTTCCAAATCCTTCGCCTTGCCTTGCCTTGCCTTGCCTGGGTTGCTTTACAGATGATGCTGTATTACTTGTTATTTAATTTCTTTTTTTCCCTACATTTTTTCTTTCTTCAATAATTTTTCTTTCATTTTTTTCCCTACATTTTTTTTTTCTTTTTCTTTTGTTTCATAATTTTTTCTTTAATTTTTCTTTTTTTTTGATTTTTGATTTTTTTATTTTTGATTTTTTTTCATTTTTGATTTTTTTATTTTTGATTTTTTTGTTTTTGATTTTTTTCATTTTTGATTTTTTTTTTTTATTTTTAATTTTTTGATTTTTTGATTATTTGATTTTTTTTGATATATGTAAATATTTTTTTCTCATGCTAAAAATTCCAACTTAAAAAAATAAAGAGCAAAAAAAAAAAAAAAAAAAAGTCTAACTTACAAATGTATTCATTTTTTACTTAACTTAACAATTACTGTGTAGTTTGGCAAATTTGTATGCCTTAATACCAAATCAACAAGTGTACAAAGGCGCGAGCGATCTATAATGAAAACAAAAAAAAAAAAACAAAAAACAACCACCACCATACCATGAGTACGCACGCAAAAAAAAGTGGTTGTTCTTAGGTATGTATACAGAGCTGAATGTGTGTGTTTACAATTTAAATGATGGAATGTTTACCACCATTATCATCATGTTTGCTAAAAATTCAATTTCAAATATATATAGAGAAATAAGAAAACAGTGCGTATGTATTTATTTACAACACCAATTTCCCCTTTATAACAGTCAAATACAACAAAAGCAATATCAAGTACAATAAGGCAATATAAATAACTATGCTACAACTCAACAACCAACCAACCAACCAACCAACCAAAACTCTGTTCACAATTCATTTCCCCCAAAAAAAAGAAAGAAAGAAAAAAAAAATACACTAACAACCAATGGTAGAAATACAGCAAATCACAACACAATCGAAAAGAACTTAGGCTTAGTCAGAATTCAACAAATTGCGCATTAGTTCTTCATAACAGCTTTCGTGCTCAACTCAAATACATAAATGTGTAAATGCATACAATTGTACACATTCATTTATTAGGCAAGTACCTATTTAAAATAGGTATACGCGTATATGTAGGAGAGATTTCATTTTTGCAATGTTTAATAGTAAATGGTGGTGGTGATGGTGGTTGAAATAAAAATGGCTTTGTACATACTTTATTTTTCCTTGTGAACATACACACACATGTGTATGGACTCTGTTTTTGTGTGCGCTGCAAATGTTGATGAGTGAGCGTTGGATGCATTAAAGTCGCTCGTCGCTCGTCGCTCGTAGTTGTGCTTGTGGTTGACGTTGACGTTGAAGTTGACATAGCCATAGACACAGAAATCTCCCTCCTTCCTCCCAAGTTTTGTCTCCCGGTGGCAGTGAATTATTTCCATTTCCATTTCCAAATCCTTCGCCTTGCCTTGCCTTGCCTTGCCTGGGTTGCTTTACAGATGATGCTGTATTACTTGTTATTTAATTTCTTTTTTTCCCTACATTTTTTCTTTCTTCAATAATTTTTCTTTCATTTTTTTCCCTACATTTTTTTTTTCTTTTTCTTTTGTTTCATAATTTTTTCTTTAATTTTTCTTTTTTTTTGATTTTTGATTTTTTTATTTTTGATTTTTTTTCATTTTTGATTTTTTTATTTTTGATTTTTTTGTTTTTGATTTTTTTCATTTTTGATTTTTTTTTTTTATTTTTAATTTTTTGATTTTTTGATTATTTGATTTTTTTTGATATATGTAAATATTTTTTTCTCATGCTAAAAATTCCAACTTAAAAAAATAAAGAGCAAAAAAAAAAAAAAAAAAAAGTCTAACTTACAAATGTATTCATTTTTTACTTAACTTAACAATTACTGTGTAGTTTGGCAAATTTGTATGCCTTAATACCAAATCAACAAGTGTACAAAGGCGCGAGCGATCTATAATGAAAACAAAAAAAAAAAAACAAAAAACAACCACCACCATACCATGAGTACGCACGCAAAAAAAAGTGGTTGTTCTTAGGTATGTATACAGAGCTGAATGTGTGTGTTTACAATTTAAATGATGGAATGTTTACCACCATTATCATCATGTTTGCTAAAAATTCAATTTCAAATATATATAGAGAAATAAGAAAACAGTGCGTATGTATTTATTTACAACACCAATTTCCCCTTTATAACAGTCAAATACAACAAAAGCAATATCAAGTACAATAAGGCAATATAAATAACTATGCTACAACTCAACAACCAACCAACCAACCAACCAACCAAAACTCTGTTCACAATTCATTTCCCCCAAAAAAAAGAAAGAAAGAAAAAAAAAATACACTAACAACCAATGGTAGAAATACAGCAAATCACAACACAATCGAAAAGAACTTAGGCTTAGTCAGAATTCAACAAATTGCGCATTAGTTCTTCATAACAGCTTTCGTGCTCAACTCAAATACATAAATGTGTAAATGCATACAATTGTACACATTCATTTATTAGGCAAGTACCTATTTAAAATAGGTATACGCGTATATGTAGGAGAGATTTCATTTTTGCAATGTTTAATAGTAAATGGTGGTGGTGATGGTGGTTGAAATAAAAATGGCTTTGTACATACTTTATTTTTCCTTGTGAACATACACACACATGTGTATGGACTCTGTTTTTGTGTGCGCTGCAAATGTTGATGAGTGAGCGTTGGATGCATTAAAGTCGCTCGTCGCTCGTCGCTCGTAGTTGTGCTTGTGGTTGACGTTGACGTTGAAGTTGACATAGCCATAGACACAGAAATCTCCCTCCTTCCTCCCAAGTTTTGTCTCCCGGTGGCAGTGAATTATTTCCATTTCCATTTCCATTTCCAAATCCTTCGCCTTGCCTTGCCTTGCCTTGCCTGGGTTGCTTTACAGATGATGCTGTATTACTTGTTATTTAATTTCTTTTTTTCCCTACATTTTTTCTTTCTTCAATAATTTTTCTTTCATTTTTTTCCCTACATTTTTTTTTCTTTTTCTTTTGTTTCATAATTTTTTCTTTCATTTTTCTTTTTTTTTGATTTTTTGATTTTTTTATTTTTGATTTTTTTTCATTTTTGGTTTTTTTATTTTTGATTTTTTTTATTTTTGATTTATTTTTTTTATTTTTAATTTTTTGATTTTTTGATTATTTGATTTTTTTTGATATATGTAAATATTTTTTTCTCATGCTAAAAATTCCAACTTAAAAAAATAAAGAGCAAAAAAAAAAAAAAAAGTCTAACTTACAAATGTATTCATTTTTTACTTAACTTAACAATTACTGTGTAGTTTGGCAAATTTGTATGGCCTTAATACCAAATCAACAAGTGTACAAAGGCGCGAGCGATCTATAATGAAAACAAAAAAAAAAAAAAACAAAAAACAACCACCACCATACCATGAGTACGCACGCAAAAAAAAGTGGTTGCTCTTAGGTATGTATACAGAGCTGAATGTGTGTGTTTACAATTTAAATGATGGAATGTTTACCACCATCATCATCATGTTATGCTAAAAATTCAATTTCAAATATATATAGAGAAATAAGAAAATAGTGCGTATGTATTTATTTACAACACCAATTTCCCCTTTATAACAGTCAAATACAACAAAAGCAATATCAAGTACAATAAGGCAATATAAATAACTATGCTACAACTCAACAACCAACCAACCAACCAACCAACCAAAACTCTGTTCACAATTCATTTCCCCCAAAAAAAAGAAAGAAAGAAAAAAAAAATACACTAACAACCAATGGTAGAAATACAGCAAATCACAACACAATCGAAAAGAACTTAGGCTTAGTCAGAATTCAACAAATTGCGCATTAGTTCTTCATAACAGCTTTCGTGCTCAACTCAAATACATAAATGTGTAAATGCATACAATTGTACACATTCATTTATTAGGCAAGTACCTATTTAAAATAGGTATACGCGTATATGTAGGAGAGATTTCATTTTTGCAATGTTTAATAGTAAATGGTGGTGGTGATGGTGGTTGAAATAAAAATGGCTTTGTACATACTTTATTTTTCCTTGTGAACATACACACACATGTGTATGGACTCTGTTTTTGTGTGCGCTGCAAATGTTGATGAGTGAGCGTTGGATGCATTAAAGTCGCTCGTCGCTCGTCGCTCGTAGTTGTGCTTGTGGTTGACGTTGACGTTGAAGTTGACATAGCCATAGACACAGAAATCTCCCTCCTTCCTCCCAAGTTTTGTCTCCCGGTGGCAGTGAATTATTTCCATTTCCATTTCCATTTCCAAATCCTTCGCCTTGCCTTGCCTTGCCTTGCCTGGGTTGCTTTACAGATGATGCTGTATTACTTGTTATTTAATTTCTTTTTTTCCCTACATTTTTTCTTTCTTCAATAATTTTTCTTTCATTTTTTTCCCTACATTTTTTTTTTCTTTTTCTTTTGTTTCATAATTTTTTCTTTAATTTTTCTTTTTTTTTGATTTTTGATTTTTTTATTTTTGATTTTTTTTCATTTTTGATTTTTTTATTTTTGATTTTTTTGTTTTTGATTTTTTTCATTTTTGATTTTTTTTTTTTATTTTTAATTTTTTGATTTTTTGATTATTTGATTTTTTTTGATATATGTAAATATTTTTTTCTCATGCTAAAAATTCCAACTTAAAAAAATAAAGAGCAAAAAAAAAAAAAAAAAAAAGTCTAACTTACAAATGTATTCATTTTTTACTTAACTTAACAATTACTGTGTAGTTTGGCAAATTTGTATGCCTTAATACCAAATCAACAAGTGTACAAAGGCGCGAGCGATCTATAATGAAAACAAAAAAAAAAAAACAAAAAACAACCACCACCATACCATGAGTACGCACGCAAAAAAAAGTGGTTGTTCTTAGGTATGTATACAGAGCTGAATGTGTGTGTTTACAATTTAAATGATGGAATGTTTACCACCATTATCATCATGTTTGCTAAAAATTCAATTTCAAATATATATAGAGAAATAAGAAAACAGTGCGTATGTATTTATTTACAACACCAATTTCCCCTTTATAACAGTCAAATACAACAAAAGCAATATCAAGTACAATAAGGCAATATAAATAACTATGCTACAACTCAACAACCAACCAACCAACCAACCAACCAAAACTCTGTTCACAATTCATTTCCCCCAAAAAAAAGAAAGAAAGAAAAAAAAAATACACTAACAACCAATGGTAGAAATACAGCAAATCACAACACAATCGAAAAGAACTTAGGCTTAGTCAGAATTCAACAAATTGCGCATTAGTTCTTCATAACAGCTTTCGTGCTCAACTCAAATACATAAATGTGTAAATGCATACAATTGTACACATTCATTTATTAGGCAAGTACCTATTTAAAATAGGTATACGCGTATATGTAGGAGAGATTTCATTTTTGCAATGTTTAATAGTAAATGGTGGTGGTGATGGTGGTTGAAATAAAAATGGCTTTGTACATACTTTATTTTTCCTTGTGAACATACACACACATGTGTATGGACTCTGTTTTTGTGTGCGCTGCAAATGTTGATGAGTGAGCGTTGGATGCATTAAAGTCGCTCGTCGCTCGTCGCTCGTAGTTGTGCTTGTGGTTGACGTTGACGTTGAAGTTGACATAGCCATAGACACAGAAATCTCCCTCCTTCCTCCCAAGTTTTGTCTCCCGGTGGCAGTGAATTATTTCCATTTCCATTTCCATTTCCAAATCCTTCGCCTTGCCTTGCCTTGCCTTGCCTGGGTTGCTTTACAGATGATGCTGTATTACTTGTTATTTAATTTCTTTTTTTCCCTACATTTTTTCTTTCTTCAATAATTTTTCTTTCATTTTTTTCCCTACATTTTTTTTTTCTTTTTCTTTTGTTTCATAATTTTTTCTTTAATTTTTCTTTTTTTTTGATTTTTGATTTTTTTATTTTTGATTTTTTTTCATTTTTGATTTTTTTATTTTTGATTTTTTTGTTTTTGATTTTTTTCATTTTTGATTTTTTTTTTTTATTTTTAATTTTTTGATTTTTTGATTATTTGATTTTTTTTGATATATGTAAATATTTTTTTCTCATGCTAAAAATTCCAACTTAAAAAAATAAAGAGCAAAAAAAAAAAAAAAAAAAAGTCTAACTTACAAATGTATTCATTTTTTACTTAACTTAACAATTACTGTGTAGTTTGGCAAATTTGTATGCCTTAATACCAAATCAACAAGTGTACAAAGGCGCGAGCGATCTATAATGAAAACAAAAAAAAAAAACAAAAAACAACCACCACCATACCATGAGTACGCACGCAAAAAAAAGTGGTTGTTCTTAGGTATGTATACAGAGCTGAATGTGTGTGTTTACAATTTAAATGATGGAATGTTTACCACCATTATCATCATGTTTGCTAAAAATTCAATTTCAAATATATATAGAGAAATAAGAAAACAGTGCGTATGTATTTATTTACAACACCAATTTCCCCTTTATAACAGTCAAATACAACAAAAGCAATATCAAGTACAATAAGGCAATATAAATAACTATGCTACAACTCAACAACCAACCAACCAACCAACCAACCAAAACTCTGTTCACAATTCATTTCCCCCAAAAAAAAGAAAGAAAGAAAAAAAAAATACACTAACAACCAATGGTAGAAATACAGCAAATCACAACACAATCGAAAAGAACTTAGGCTTAGTCAGAATTCAACAAATTGCGCATTAGTTCTTCATAACAGCTTTCGTGCTCAACTCAAATACATAAATGTGTAAATGCATACAATTGTACACATTCATTTATTAGGCAAGTACCTATTTAAAATAGGTATACGCGTATATGTAGGAGAGATTTCATTTTTGCAATGTTTAATAGTAAATGGTGGTGGTGATGGTGGTTGAAATAAAAATGGCTTTGTACATACTTTATTTTTCCTTGTGAACATACACACACATGTGTATGGACTCTGTTTTTGTGTGCGCTGCAAATGTTGATGAGTGAGCGTTGGATGCATTAAAGTCGCTCGTCGCTCGTCGCTCGTAGTTGTGCTTGTGGTTGACGTTGACGTTGAAGTTGACATAGCCATAGACACAGAAATCTCCCTCCTTCCTCCCAAGTTTTGTCTCCCGGTGGCAGTGAATTATTTCCATTTCCATTTCCAAATCCTTCGCCTTGCCTTGCCTTGCCTTGCCTGGGTTGCTTTACAGATGATGCTGTATTACTTGTTATTTAATTTCTTTTTTTCCCTACATTTTTTCTTTCTTCAATAATTTTTCTTTCATTTTTTTCCCTACATTTTTTTTTTCTTTTTCTTTTGTTTCATAATTTTTTCTTTAATTTTTCTTTTTTTTTGATTTTTGATTTTTTTATTTTTGATTTTTTTTCATTTTTGATTTTTTTATTTTTGATTTTTTTGTTTTTGATTTTTTTCATTTTTGATTTTTTTTTTTTATTTTTAATTTTTTGATTTTTTGATTATTTGATTTTTTTTGATATATGTAAATATTTTTTTCTCATGCTAAAAATTCCAACTTAAAAAAATAAAGAGCAAAAAAAAAAAAAAAAAAAAGTCTAACTTACAAATGTATTCATTTTTTACTTAACTTAACAATTACTGTGTAGTTTGGCAAATTTGTATGCCTTAATACCAAATCAACAAGTGTACAAAGGCGCGAGCGATCTATAATGAAAACAAAAAAAAAAAAACAAAAAACAACCACCACCATACCATGAGTACGCACGCAAAAAAAAGTGGTTGTTCTTAGGTATGTATACAGAGCTGAATGTGTGTGTTTACAATTTAAATGATGGAATGTTTACCACCATTATCATCATGTTTGCTAAAAATTCAATTTCAAATATATATAGAGAAATAAGAAAACAGTGCGTATGTATTTATTTACAACACCAATTTCCCCTTTATAACAGTCAAATACAACAAAAGCAATATCAAGTACAATAAGGCAATATAAATAACTATGCTACAACTCAACAACCAACCAACCAACCAACCAACCAAAACTCTGTTCACAATTCATTTCCCCCAAAAAAAAGAAAGAAAGAAAAAAAAAATACACTAACAACCAATGGTAGAAATACAGCAAATCACAACACAATCGAAAAGAACTTAGGCTTAGTCAGAATTCAACAAATTGCGCATTAGTTCTTCATAACAGCTTTCGTGCTCAACTCAAATACATAAATGTGTAAATGCATACAATTGTACACATTCATTTATTAGGCAAGTACCTATTTAAAATAGGTATACGCGTATATGTAGGAGAGATTTCATTTTTGCAATGTTTAATAGTAAATGGTGGTGGTGATGGTGGTTGAAATAAAAATGGCTTTGTACATACTTTATTTTTCCTTGTGAACATACACACACATGTGTATGGACTCTGTTTTTGTGTGCGCTGCAAATGTTGATGAGTGAGCGTTGGATGCATTAAAGTCGCTCGTCGCTCGTCGCTCGTAGTTGTGCTTGTGGTTGACGTTGACGTTGAAGTTGACATAGCCATAGACACAGAAATCTCCCTCCTTCCTCCCAAGTTTTGTCTCCCGGTGGCAGTGAATTATTTCCATTTCCATTTCCATTTCCAAATCCTTCGCCTTGCCTTGCCTTGCCTTGCCTGGGTTGCTTTACAGATGATGCTGTATTACTTGTTATTTAATTTCTTTTTTTCCCTACATTTTTTCTTTCTTCAATAATTTTTCTTTCATTTTTTTCCCTACATTTTTTTTTTCTTTTTCTTTTGTTTCATAATTTTTTCTTTAATTTTTCTTTTTTTTTGATTTTTGATTTTTTTATTTTTGATTTTTTTTCATTTTTGATTTTTTTATTTTTGATTTTTTTGTTTTTGATTTTTTTCATTTTTGATTTTTTTTTTTTATTTTTAATTTTTTGATTTTTTGATTATTTGATTTTTTTTGATATATGTAAATATTTTTTTCTCATGCTAAAAATTCCAACTTAAAAAAATAAAGAGCAAAAAAAAAAAAAAAAAAAAGTCTAACTTACAAATGTATTCATTTTTTACTTAACTTAACAATTACTGTGTAGTTTGGCAAATTTGTATGCCTTAATACCAAATCAACAAGTGTACAAAGGCGCGAGCGATCTATAATGAAAACAAAAAAAAAAAAACAAAAAACAACCACCACCATACCATGAGTACGCACGCAAAAAAAAGTGGTTGTTCTTAGGTATGTATACAGAGCTGAATGTGTGTGTTTACAATTTAAATGATGGAATGTTTACCACCATTATCATCATGTTTGCTAAAAATTCAATTTCAAATATATATAGAGAAATAAGAAAACAGTGCGTATGTATTTATTTACAACACCAATTTCCCCTTTATAACAGTCAAATACAACAAAAGCAATATCAAGTACAATAAGGCAATATAAATAACTATGCTACAACTCAACAACCAACTAACCAACCAAAACTCTGTTCACAATTCATTTCCCCCAAAAAAAGAAAGAAAGAAAGAGAGAAAAAAAAAAAAAAATACACTAACAACCAATGGTAGAAATACAGCAAATCACAACACAATCGAAAAGAACTTAGGCTTAGTCAGAATTCAACAAATTGCGCATTAGTTCTTCATAACAGCTTTCGTGCTCAACTCAAATACATAAATGTGTAAATGCATACAATTGTACACATTCATTTATTAGGCAAGTACCTATTTAAAAATAGGTATACGCGTATATGTAGGAGAGATTTCATTTTTGCAATGTTTAATAATAAATGGTGATGGTGATGGTGATGGTGATGGTGATGGTGATGGTGATGGCGATGGCGATGGTGGTAGAAATAAAAATGGCTTTGTACATACTTTATTTTTCCTTGTGAACATACACACATGTGTATGGACTGTTTTTGTGTGCGCTGCAAATGTTGATGAGTGAGCGTTGGATGCATTAAAGTCGCTCGTCGCTCGTAGTTGTGCTTGTGGTTGTGGTTGACGTTGACGTTGAAGTTGACATAGCCATAGACACAGAAATCTCCCTCCTTCCTCCCAAGTTTTGTCTCCCGGTGGCAGTGAATTATTTCCATTTCCATTTCCATTTCCAAATCCTTCGCCTTGCCTTGCCTTGACTGGGTTGCTTTACAGATGATGCTGTATTATTTATTAATTAATTTCTTTTTTTCCCTACACTTTTTCTTTCTTCAATAATTTTTCTTTCATTTTTTTCCCTACATTTTTTTTTCTTTTTCTTTTGTTTCATAATTTTTTCTTTCTTTTTTCTTTTTTTTGATTTTTTGATTTTTTTTCCCCCCATTTTTTGATTTTTTATTTTTGATTTTTTATTTTTGATTTTTTTTATTTTTGATTTTTTTCATTTTTGATTTTTTTTCATTTTTGATTTATTTTTTTTATTTTTAATTTTTTAATTTTTTGATTTTTTGATTTTTTTTGATATATGTAAATATTTTTTTCTCATGCTAAAAATTCCAACTTAAAAAAATAAAGAGCAAAAAAAAAAAAAAAAAAAAAAAAGTCTAACTTACAAATGTATTCATTTTTTACTTAACTTAACAATTACTGTGTAGTTTGGCAAATTTGTATGCCTTAATACCAAATCAACAAGTGTACAAAGGCGCGAGCGATCTATAATGAAAACAAAAAAAAAAAAAAACAAAAAACAACCACCACCATACCATGAGTACGCACGCAAAAAAAAGTGGTTGCTCTTAGGTATGTATACAGAGCTGAATGTGTGTGTTTACAATTTAAATGATGGAATGTTTACCACCATCATCATCATGTTATGCTAAAAATTCAATTTCAAATATATATAGAGAAATAAGAAAATAGTGCGTATGTATTTATTTACAACACCAATTTCCCCTTTATAACAGTCAAATACAACAAAAGCAATATCAAGTACAATAAGGCAATATAAATAACTATGCTACAACTCAACAACCAACCAACCAACCAACCAACCAAAACTCTGTTCACAATTCATTTCCCCCAAAAAAAAGAAAGAAAGAAAAAAAAAATACACTAACAACCAATGGTAGAAATACAGCAAATCACAACACAATCGAAAAGAACTTAGGCTTAGTCAGAATTCAACAAATTGCGCATTAGTTCTTCATAACAGCTTTCGTGCTCAACTCAAATACATAAATGTGTAAATGCATACAATTGTACACATTCATTTATTAGGCAAGTACCTATTTAAAATAGGTATACGCGTATATGTAGGAGAGATTTCATTTTTGCAATGTTTAATAGTAAATGGTGGTGGTGATGGTGGTTGAAATAAAAATGGCTTTGTACATACTTTATTTTTCCTTGTGAACATACACACACATGTGTATGGACTCTGTTTTTGTGTGCGCTGCAAATGTTGATGAGTGAGCGTTGGATGCATTAAAGTCGCTCGTCGCTCGTCGCTCGTAGTTGTGCTTGTGGTTGACGTTGACGTTGAAGTTGACATAGCCATAGACACAGAAATCTCCCTCCTTCCTCCCAAGTTTTGTCTCCCGGTGGCAGTGAATTATTTCCATTTCCATTTCCATTTCCAAATCCTTCGCCTTGCCTTGCCTTGCCTTGCCTGGGTTGCTTTACAGATGATGCTGTATTACTTGTTATTTAATTTCTTTTTTTCCCTACATTTTTTCTTTCTTCAATAATTTTTCTTTCATTTTTTTCCCTACATTTTTTTTTTCTTTTTCTTTTGTTTCATAATTTTTTCTTTAATTTTTCTTTTTTTTTGATTTTTGATTTTTTTATTTTTGATTTTTTTTCATTTTTGATTTTTTTATTTTTGATTTTTTTGTTTTTGATTTTTTTCATTTTTGATTTTTTTTTTTTATTTTTAATTTTTTGATTTTTTGATTATTTGATTTTTTTTGATATATGTAAATATTTTTTTCTCATGCTAAAAATTCCAACTTAAAAAAATAAAGAGCAAAAAAAAAAAAAAAAAAAAGTCTAACTTACAAATGTATTCATTTTTTACTTAACTTAACAATTACTGTGTAGTTTGGCAAATTTGTATGCCTTAATACCAAATCAACAAGTGTACAAAGGCGCGAGCGATCTATAATGAAAACAAAAAAAAAAAAACAAAAAACAACCACCACCATACCATGAGTACGCACGCAAAAAAAAGTGGTTGTTCTTAGGTATGTATACAGAGCTGAATGTGTGTGTTTACAATTTAAATGATGGAATGTTTACCACCATTATCATCATGTTTGCTAAAAATTCAATTTCAAATATATATAGAGAAATAAGAAAACAGTGCGTATGTATTTATTTACAACACCAATTTCCCCTTTATAACAGTCAAATACAACAAAAGCAATATCAAGTACAATAAGGCAATATAAATAACTATGCTACAACTCAACAACCAACCAACCAACCAACCAACCAAAACTCTGTTCACAATTCATTTCCCCCAAAAAAAAGAAAGAAAGAAAAAAAAAATACACTAACAACCAATGGTAGAAATACAGCAAATCACAACACAATCGAAAAGAACTTAGGCTTAGTCAGAATTCAACAAATTGCGCATTAGTTCTTCATAACAGCTTTCGTGCTCAACTCAAATACATAAATGTGTAAATGCATACAATTGTACACATTCATTTATTAGGCAAGTACCTATTTAAAATAGGTATACGCGTATATGTAGGAGAGATTTCATTTTTGCAATGTTTAATAGTAAATGGTGGTGGTGATGGTGGTTGAAATAAAAATGGCTTTGTACATACTTTATTTTTCCTTGTGAACATACACACACATGTGTATGGACTCTGTTTTTGTGTGCGCTGCAAATGTTGATGAGTGAGCGTTGGATGCATTAAAGTCGCTCGTCGCTCGTCGCTCGTAGTTGTGCTTGTGGTTGACGTTGACGTTGAAGTTGACATAGCCATAGACACAGAAATCTCCCTCCTTCCTCCCAAGTTTTGTCTCCCGGTGGCAGTGAATTATTTCCATTTCCATTTCCATTTCCAAATCCTTCGCCTTGCCTTGCCTTGCCTTGCCTGGGTTGCTTTACAGATGATGCTGTATTACTTGTTATTTAATTTCTTTTTTTCCCTACATTTTTTCTTTCTTCAATAATTTTTCTTTCATTTTTTTCCCTACATTTTTTTTTTCTTTTTCTTTTGTTTCATAATTTTTTCTTTAATTTTTCTTTTTTTTTGATTTTTGATTTTTTTATTTTTGATTTTTTTTCATTTTTGATTTTTTTATTTTTGATTTTTTTGTTTTTGATTTTTTTCATTTTTGATTTTTTTTTTTTATTTTTAATTTTTTGATTTTTTGATTATTTGATTTTTTTTGATATATGTAAATATTTTTTTCTCATGCTAAAAATTCCAACTTAAAAAAATAAAGAGCAAAAAAAAAAAAAAAAAAAAGTCTAACTTACAAATGTATTCATTTTTTACTTAACTTAACAATTACTGTGTAGTTTGGCAAATTTGTATGCCTTAATACCAAATCAACAAGTGTACAAAGGCGCGAGCGATCTATAATGAAAACAAAAAAAAAAAACAAAAAACAACCACCACCATACCATGAGTACGCACGCAAAAAAAAGTGGTTGTTCTTAGGTATGTATACAGAGCTGAATGTGTGTGTTTACAATTTAAATGATGGAATGTTTACCACCATTATCATCATGTTTGCTAAAAATTCAATTTCAAATATATATAGAGAAATAAGAAAACAGTGCGTATGTATTTATTTACAACACCAATTTCCCCTTTATAACAGTCAAATACAACAAAAGCAATATCAAGTACAATAAGGCAATATAAATAACTATGCTACAACTCAACAACCAACCAACCAACCAACCAACCAAAACTCTGTTCACAATTCATTTCCCCCAAAAAAAAGAAAGAAAGAAAAAAAAAATACACTAACAACCAATGGTAGAAATACAGCAAATCACAACACAATCGAAAAGAACTTAGGCTTAGTCAGAATTCAACAAATTGCGCATTAGTTCTTCATAACAGCTTTCGTGCTCAACTCAAATACATAAATGTGTAAATGCATACAATTGTACACATTCATTTATTAGGCAAGTACCTATTTAAAATAGGTATACGCGTATATGTAGGAGAGATTTCATTTTTGCAATGTTTAATAGTAAATGGTGGTGGTGATGGTGGTTGAAATAAAAATGGCTTTGTACATACTTTATTTTTCCTTGTGAACATACACACACATGTGTATGGACTCTGTTTTTGTGTGCGCTGCAAATGTTGATGAGTGAGCGTTGGATGCATTAAAGTCGCTCGTCGCTCGTCGCTCGTAGTTGTGCTTGTGGTTGACGTTGACGTTGAAGTTGACATAGCCATAGACACAGAAATCTCCCTCCTTCCTCCCAAGTTTTGTCTCCCGGTGGCAGTGAATTATTTCCATTTCCATTTCCAAATCCTTCGCCTTGCCTTGCCTTGCCTTGCCTGGGTTGCTTTACAGATGATGCTGTATTACTTGTTATTTAATTTCTTTTTTTCCCTACATTTTTTCTTTCTTCAATAATTTTTCTTTCATTTTTTTCCCTACATTTTTTTTTTCTTTTTCTTTTGTTTCATAATTTTTTCTTTAATTTTTCTTTTTTTTTGATTTTTGATTTTTTTATTTTTGATTTTTTTTCATTTTTGATTTTTTTATTTTTGATTTTTTTGTTTTTGATTTTTTTCATTTTTGATTTTTTTTTTTTATTTTTAATTTTTTGATTTTTTGATTATTTGATTTTTTTTGATATATGTAAATATTTTTTTCTCATGCTAAAAATTCCAACTTAAAAAAATAAAGAGCAAAAAAAAAAAAAAAAAAAAGTCTAACTTACAAATGTATTCATTTTTTACTTAACTTAACAATTACTGTGTAGTTTGGCAAATTTGTATGCCTTAATACCAAATCAACAAGTGTACAAAGGCGCGAGCGATCTATAATGAAAACAAAAAAAAAAAAACAAAAAACAACCACCACCATACCATGAGTACGCACGCAAAAAAAAGTGGTTGTTCTTAGGTATGTATACAGAGCTGAATGTGTGTGTTTACAATTTAAATGATGGAATGTTTACCACCATTATCATCATGTTTGCTAAAAATTCAATTTCAAATATATATAGAGAAATAAGAAAACAGTGCGTATGTATTTATTTACAACACCAATTTCCCCTTTATAACAGTCAAATACAACAAAAGCAATATCAAGTACAATAAGGCAATATAAATAACTATGCTACAACTCAACAACCAACCAACCAACCAACCAACCAAAACTCTGTTCACAATTCATTTCCCCCAAAAAAAAGAAAGAAAGAAAAAAAAAATACACTAACAACCAATGGTAGAAATACAGCAAATCACAACACAATCGAAAAGAACTTAGGCTTAGTCAGAATTCAACAAATTGCGCATTAGTTCTTCATAACAGCTTTCGTGCTCAACTCAAATACATAAATGTGTAAATGCATACAATTGTACACATTCATTTATTAGGCAAGTACCTATTTAAAATAGGTATACGCGTATATGTAGGAGAGATTTCATTTTTGCAATGTTTAATAGTAAATGGTGGTGGTGATGGTGGTTGAAATAAAAATGGCTTTGTACATACTTTATTTTTCCTTGTGAACATACACACACATGTGTATGGACTCTGTTTTTGTGTGCGCTGCAAATGTTGATGAGTGAGCGTTGGATGCATTAAAGTCGCTCGTCGCTCGTCGCTCGTAGTTGTGCTTGTGGTTGACGTTGACGTTGAAGTTGACATAGCCATAGACACAGAAATCTCCCTCCTTCCTCCCAAGTTTTGTCTCCCGGTGGCAGTGAATTATTTCCATTTCCATTTCCAAATCCTTCGCCTTGCCTTGCCTTGCCTTGCCTGGGTTGCTTTACAGATGATGCTGTATTACTTGTTATTTAATTTCTTTTTTTCCCTACATTTTTTCTTTCTTCAATAATTTTTCTTTCATTTTTTTCCCTACATTTTTTTTTTCTTTTTCTTTTGTTTCATAATTTTTTCTTTAATTTTTCTTTTTTTTTGATTTTTGATTTTTTTATTTTTGATTTTTTTTCATTTTTGATTTTTTTATTTTTGATTTTTTTGTTTTTGATTTTTTTCATTTTTGATTTTTTTTTTTTATTTTTAATTTTTTGATTTTTTGATTATTTGATTTTTTTTGATATATGTAAATATTTTTTTCTCATGCTAAAAATTCCAACTTAAAAAAATAAAGAGCAAAAAAAAAAAAAAAAAAAAGTCTAACTTACAAATGTATTCATTTTTTACTTAACTTAACAATTACTGTGTAGTTTGGCAAATTTGTATGCCTTAATACCAAATCAACAAGTGTACAAAGGCGCGAGCGATCTATAATGAAAACAAAAAAAAAAAACAAAAAACAACCACCACCATACCATGAGTACGCACGCAAAAAAAAGTGGTTGTTCTTAGGTATGTATACAGAGCTGAATGTGTGTGTTTACAATTTAAATGATGGAATGTTTACCACCATTATCATCATGTTTGCTAAAAATTCAATTTCAAATATATATAGAGAAATAAGAAAACAGTGCGTATGTATTTATTTACAACACCAATTTCCCCTTTATAACAGTCAAATACAACAAAAGCAATATCAAGTACAATAAGGCAATATAAATAACTATGCTACAACTCAACAACCAACTAACCAACCAAAACTCTGTTCACAATTCATTTCCCCCAAAAAAAGAAAGAAAGAAAGAGAGAAAAAAAAAAAAAAATACACTAACAACCAATGGTAGAAATACAGCAAATCACAACACAATCGAAAAGAACTTAGGCTTAGTCAGAATTCAACAAATTGCGCATTAGTTCTTCATAACAGCTTTCGTGCTCAACTCAAATACATAAATGTGTAAATGCATACAATTGTACACATTCATTTATTAGGCAAGTACCTATTTAAAAATAGGTATACGCGTATATGTAGGAGAGATTTCATTTTTGCAATGTTTAATAATAAATGGTGATGGTGATGGTGATGGTGATGGTGATGGTGATGGTGATGGCGATGGCGATGGTGGTAGAAATAAAAATGGCTTTGTACATACTTTATTTTTCCTTGTGAACATACACACATGTGTATGGACTGTTTTTGTGTGCGCTGCAAAAAATGTTGATGAGTGAGCGTTGGATGCATTAAAGTCGCTCGTCGCTCGTCGCTCGTCGCTCGTAGTTGTGCTTGTGGTTGTGGTTGACGTTGACGTTGAAGTTGACATAGCCATAGACACAGAAATCTCCCTCCTTCCTCCCAAGTTTTGTCTCCCGGTGGCAGTGAATTATTTCCATTTCCATTTCCAAATCCTTCGCCTTGCCTTGCCTTGCCTTGCCTTGCCTTGCCTTGCCTGGGTTGCTTTACAGATGATGCTGTATTATTTGTTATTTAATTTCTTTTTTTCCCTACATTTTTTCTTTCTTCAATAATTTTTCTTTCATTTTTTTCCCTACTTTTTTTTTTCTTTTTCTTTTGTTTCATAATTTTTTCTTTCATTTTTCTTTTTTTTGATTTTTTGATTTTTTTTCCCCCCATTTTTTGATTTTTTATTTTTGATTTTTTATTTTTGATTTTTTTTATTTTTGATTTTTTTCATTTTTGATTTTTTTTCATTTTTGATTTATTTTTTTTATTTTTAATTTTTTAATTTTTTGATTTTTTGATTTTTTTTGATATATGTAAATATTTTTTTCTCATGCTAAAAATTGCATCTTAAAAAAATAAAGAGCAAAAAAAAAAAAAGTCTAACTTACAAATGTATTCATTTTTTACTTAACTTAACAGTTACTGTGTAGTTTGGCAAATTTGTATGGCCTTAATACCAAATCAGCAAGTGTACAAAGGCGCGAGCGATCTATAATGAAAACAAAACAAAAAAAACAAAAAACAACCATCACCATACCATGAGTACGCACGCAAAAAAAAGTGGTTGTTCTTAGGTATGTATACAGAGCTGAATGTGTGTGTTTACAATTTAAATGATGGAATGTTTACCACCATCATCATCATGTTTGCTAAAAATTCAATTTCAAATATATATAGAGAAATAAGAAAACAGTGCGTATGTATTTATTTACAACACCAATTTCCCCTTTATAACAGTCAAATACAACAAAAGCAATATCAAGTACAATAAGGCAATATAAATAACTATGCTACAACTCAACAACCAACTAACCAACCAAAACTCTGTTCACAATTCATTTCCCCCAAAAAAAGAAAGAAAGAAAGAGAGAAAAAAAAAAAAAAATACACTAACAACCAATGGTAGAAATACAGCAAATCACAACACAATCGAAAAGAACTTAGGCTTAGTCAGAATTCAACAAATTGCGCATTAGTTCTTCATAACAGCTTTCGTGCTCAACTCAAATACATAAATGTGTAAATGCATACAATTGTACACATTCATTTATTAGGCAAGTACCTATTTAAAAATAGGTATACGCGTATATGTAGGAGAGATTTCATTTTTGCAATGTTTAATAATAAATGGTGATGGTGATGGTGATGGTGATGGTGATGGTGATGGTGATGGTGATGGCGATGGCGATGGTGGTAGAAATAAAAATGGCTTTGTACATACTTTATTTTTCCTTGTGAACATACACACATGTGTATGGACTGTTTTTGTGTGCGCTGCAAATGTTGATGAGTGAGCGTTGGATGCATTAAAGTCGCTCGTCGCTCGTAGTTGTGCTTGTGGTTGTGGTTGACGTTGACGTTGAAGTTGACATAGCCATAGACACAGAAATCTCCCTCCTTCCTCCCAAGTTTTGTCTCCCGGTGGCAGTGAATTATTTCCATTTCCATTTCCATTTCCAAATCCTTCGCCTTGCCTTGCCTTGACTGGGTTGCTTTACAGATGATGCTGTATTATTTATTAATTAATTTCTTTTTTTCCCTACACTTTTTCTTTCTTCAATAATTTTTCTTTCATTTTTTTCCCTACATTTTTTTTTCTTTTTCTTTTGTTTCATAATTTTTTCTTTCTTTTTTCTTTTTTTTGATTTTTTGATTTTTTTGTTTTTGATTTTTTTCATTTTTGATTTTTTCATTTTTGATTTTTTTCATTTTTGATTTATTTTTTTTTATTTTCAATTTTTTGATTTTTTGATTATTTGATTTTTTTTGATATATGTAAATATTTTTTTCTCATGCTAAAAATTCCAACTTAAAAAAATAAAGAGCAAAAAAAAAAAAAAAAAAAAAAAAGTCTAACTTACAAATGTATTCATTTTTTACTTAACTTAACAATTACTGTGTAGTTTGGCAAATTTGTATAGCCTTAATACCAAATCAACAAGTGTACAAAGGCGCGAGCGATCTATAATGAAAACAAAAAAAAAAAAAAACAAAAAACAACCACCACCATACCATGAGTACGCACGCAAAAAAAAGTGGTTGCTCTTAGGTATGTATACAGAGCTGAATGTGTGTGTTTACAATTTAAATGATGGAATGTTTACCACCATCATCATCATGTTATGCTAAAAATTCAATTTCAAATATATATAGAGAAATAAGAAAATAGTGCGTATGTATTTATTTACAACACCAATTTCCCCTTTATAACAGTCAAATACAACAAAAGCAATATCAAGTACAATAAGGCAATATAAATAACTATGCTACAACTCAACAACCAACTAACCAACCAAAACTCTGTTCATAATTCATTTCCCCCCAAAAAAAAAAGAAAGAAAGAAAGAAAGAAAGAAAGAAAGAAAGAAAAAAACAAAAAATACACTAACAACCAATGGTAGAAATACAGCAAATCACAACACAATCGAAAAGAACTTAATCTTAGTCAGAATTCAACAAATTGCGCATTAGTTCTTCATAACAGCTTTCGTGCTCAACTCAAATACATAAATGTGTAAATGCATACAATTGTACACATTCATTTATTAGGCAAGTACCTATTTAAAAATAGGTATACGCGTATATGTAGGAGAGATTTCATTTTTGCAATGTTTAATAGTAAATGGTGATGGTGATGGTGATGGTGATGGTGATGGTGATGGTGATGGTGATGGCGATGGTGGTAGAAATAAAAATGGCTTTGTACATACTTTATTTTTCCTTGTGAACATACACACATGTGTATGGACTGTTTTTGTGTGCGCTGCAAATGTTGATGAGTGAGCGTTGGATGCATTAAAGTCGCTCGTCGCTCGTCGCTCGTCGCTCGTAGTTGTGCTTGTGGTTGTGGTTGACGTTGACGTTGAAGTTGACATAGCCATAGACACAGAAATCTCCCTCCTTCCTCCCAAGTTTTGTCTCCCGGTGGCAGTGAATTATTTCCATTTCCATTTCCAAATCCTTCGCCTTGCCTTGCCTTGACTGGGTTGCTTTACAGATGATGCTGTATTATTTATTAATTAATTTCTTTTTTTCCCTACACTTTTTCTTTCTTCAATAATTTTTCTTTCATTTTTTTCCCTACATTTTTTTTTCTTTTTCTTTTGTTTCATAATTTTTTCTTTCATTTTTCTTTTTTTTTGATTTTTTGATTTTTTTATTTTTGATTTTTTTTCATTTTTGGTTTTTTTATTTTTGATTTTTTTTATTTTTGATTTATTTTTTTTATTTTTAATTTTTTGATTTTTTGATTATTTGATTTTTTTTGATATATGTAAATATTTTTTTCTCATGCTAAAAATTCCAACTTAAAAAAATAAAGAGCAAAAAAAAAAAAAAAAGTCTAACTTACAAATGTATTCATTTTTTACTTAACTTAACAATTACTGTGTAGTTTGGCAAATTTGTATGGCCTTAATACCAAATCAACAAGTGTACAAAGGCGCGAGCGATCTATAATGAAAACAAAAAAAAAAAAAAACAAAAAACAACCACCACCATACCATGAGTACGCACGCAAAAAAAAGTGGTTGCTCTTAGGTATGTATACAGAGCTGAATGTGTGTGTTTACAATTTAAATGATGGAATGTTTACCACCATCATCATCATGTTATGCTAAAAATTCAATTTCAAATATATATAGAGAAATAAGAAAATAGTGCGTATGTATTTATTTACAACACCAATTTCCCCTTTATAACAGTCAAATACAACAAAAGCAATATCAAGTACAATAAGGCAATATAAATAACTATGCTACAACTCAACAACCAACTAACCAACCAAAACTCTGTTCATAATTCATTTCCCCCAAAAAAAAAAAAAGAAAGAAAGAAAGAAAGAAAGAAAGAAAAAAACAAAAAATACACTAACAACCAATGGTAGAAATACAGCAAATCACAACACAATCGAAAAGAACTTAATCTTAGTCAGAATTCAACAAATTGCGCATTAGTTCTTCATAACAGCTTTCGTGCTCAACTCAAATACATAAATGTGTAAATGCATACAATTGTACACATTCATTTATTAGGCAAGTACCTATTTAAAAATAGGTATACGCGTATATGTAGGAGAGATTTCATTTTTGCAATGTTTAATAGTAAATGGTGATGGTGATGGTGATGGTGATGGTGATGGTGATGGTGATGGTGATGGTGATGGCGATGGTGGTAGAAATAAAAATGGCTTTGTACATACTTTATTTTTCCTTGTGAACATACACACATGTGTATGGACTGTTTTTGTGTGCGCTGCAAATGTTGATGAGTGAGCGTTGGATGCATTAAAGTCGCTCGTCGCTCGTCGCTCGTCGCTCGTAGTTGTGCTTGTGGTTGTGGTTGACGTTGACGTTGAAGTTGACATAGCCATAGACACAGAAATCTCCCTCCTTCCTCCCAAGTTTTGTCTCCCGGTGGCAGTGAATTATTTCCATTTCCATTTCCAAATCCTTCGCCTTGCCTTGCCTTGACTGGGTTGCTTTACAGATGATGCTGTATTATTTATTAATTAATTTCTTTTTTTCCCTACACTTTTTCTTTCTTCAATAATTTTTCTTTCATTTTTTTCCCTACATTTTTTTTTCTTTTTCTTTTGTTTCATAATTTTTTCTTTCATTTTTCTTTTTTTTTGATTTTTTGATTTTTTTATTTTTGATTTTTTTTCATTTTTGATTTTTTTATTTTTGATTTTTTTTATTTTTGATTTATTTTTTTTATTTTTAATTTTTTGATTTTTTGATTATTTGATTTTTTTTGATATATGTAAATATTTTTTTCTCATGCTAAAAATTCCAACTTAAAAAAATAAAGAGCAAAAAAAAAAAAAAAAAAAAAAAGTCTAACTTACAAATGTATTCATTTTTTACTTAACTTAACAATTACTGTGTAGTTTGGCAAATTTGTATGGCCTTAATACCAAATCAACAAGTGTACAAAGGCGCGAGCGATCTATAATGAAAACAAAAAAAAAAAAAAACAAAAAACAACCACCACCATACCATGAGTACGCACGCAAAAAAAAGTGGTTGCTCTTAGGTATGTATACAGAGCTGAATGTGTGTGTTTACAATTTAAATGATGGAATGTTTACCACCATCATCATCATGTTATGCTAAAAATTCAATTTCAAATATATATAGAGAAATAAGAAAATAGTGCGTATGTATTTATTTACAACACCAATTTCCCCTTTATAACAGTCAAATACAACAAAAGCAATATCAAGTACAATAAGGCAATATAAATAACTATGCTACAACTCAACAACCAACCAACCAACCAACCAACCAAAACTCTGTTCACAATTCATTTCCCCCAAAAAAAAGAAAGAAAGAAAAAAAAAATACACTAACAACCAATGGTAGAAATACAGCAAATCACAGCACAATTGAAAAGAACTTACTCTTAGTCAGAATTCAACAAATTGCGCATTAGTTCTTCATAACAGCTTTCGTGCTCAACTCAAATACATAAATATGTAAATGCATACAATTGTACACATTCATTTATTAGGCAAGTACCTATTTAAAATAGGTATACGCGTATACGTAGGAGAGATTTCATTTTTGCAATGTTTAATAGTAAATGGTGGTGGTGGTGGTGATGGTGGTAGAAATAAAAATGTCTTTGTACATACTTTATTTTTCCTTGTGAACATACACACATGTGTATGGACTGTTTTTGTTTGCGCTGCAAATGTTGATGAGTGAGCGTTGGATGCATTAAAGTCGCTCGTCGCTTGTCGCTCGTAGTTGTGCTTGTGGTTGACGTTGACGTTGAAGTTGACATAGCCATAGACACAGAAATCTCCCTCCTTCCTCCCAAGTTTTGTCTCCCGGTGGCAGTGAATTATTTCCATTTCCATTTCCATTTCCAAATCCTTCGCCTTGCCTTGCCTTGCCTTGCCTGGGTTGCTTTACAGATGATGCTGTATTATTTGTTATTTAATTTCTTTTTTTCCCTACATTTTTTCTTCAATAGTTTTTCTTTAATTTTTTTCCCTACATTTTTTTTTTCTTTTTCTTTTGTTTCATAATTTTTTCTTTCTTTTTTCTTTTTTTTGATTTTTTGATTTTTTTGTTTTTGATTTTTTTCATTTTTGATTTTTTCATTTTTGATTTTTTTCATTTTTGATTTATTTTTTTTATTTTCAATTTTTTGATTTTTTGATTATTTGATTTTTTTTGATATATGTAAATATTTTTTTCTCATGCTAAAAATTCCAACTTAAAAAAATAAAGAGCAAAAAAAAAAAAAAAGTCTAACTTACAAATGTATTCATTTTTTACTTAACTTAACAATTACTGTGTAGTTTGGCAAATTTGTATGGCCTTAATACCAAATCAACAAGTGTACAAAGGCGCGAGCGATCTATAATGAAAACAAAAAAAAAAAAAAACAAAAAACAACCACCACCATACCATGAGTACGCACGCAAAAAAAAGTGGTTGCTCTTAGGTATGTATACAGAGCTGAATGTGTGTGTTTACAATTTAAATGATGGAATGTTTACCACCATCATCATCATGTTATGCTAAAAATTCAATTTCAAATATATATAGAGAAATAAGAAAATAGTGCGTATGTATTTATTTACAACACCAATTTCCCCTTTATAACAGTCAAATACAACAAAAGCAATATCAAGTACAATAAGGCAATATAAATAACTATGCTACAACTCAACAACCAACCAACCAACCAACCAACCAAAACTCTGTTCACAATTCATTTCCCCCAAAAAAAAGAAAGAAAGAAAAAAAAAATACACTAACAACCAATGGTAGAAATACAGCAAATCACAGCACAATTGAAAAGAACTTACTCTTAGTCAGAATTCAACAAATTGCGCATTAGTTCTTCATAACAGCTTTCGTGCTCAACTCAAATACATAAATGTGTAAATGCATACAATTGTACACATTCATTTATTAGGCAAGTACCTATTTAAAAATAGGTATACGCGTATATGTAGGAGAGATTTCATTTTTGCAATGTTTAATAGTAAATGGTGATGGTGATGGTGATGGTGATGGTGATGGTGATGGTGATGGTGATGGCGATGGTGGTAGAAATAAAAATGGCTTTGTACATACTTTATTTTTCCTTGTGAACATACACACATGTGTATGGACTGTTTTTGTGTGCGCTGCAAATGTTGATGAGTGAGCGTTGGATGCATTAAAGTCGCTCGTCGCTCGTCGCTCGTAGTTGTGCTTGTGGTTGTGGTTGACGTTGACGTTGAAGTTGACATAGCCATAGACACAGAAATCTCCCTTCTTCCTCCCAAGTTTTGTCACCCGGTGGCAGTGAATTATTTCCATTTCCATTTCCAAATCCTTCGCCTTGCCTTGCCTTGCCTTGCCTGGGTTGCTGTACAGATTCTGTTATTAGGCAGTTAAGTGAGGTTTAACTTGTCGAACTTTTATTTGCTTATCACCGCATGAGCCACAATTGGAGCTAATCTCGGCTACATTGGTGTTAACGTCGCCACAGGCGAATTGGAACTATTTGTCGCAGGTGTCGCACTATACCTTCCTATCTGTATCCACCGACGTACATTTGTTACAACTGTTTTCCAACATTATGGTTATGTTTTGGTACTTTTTTTTGATTTAATTTCTTTTTCTCTCGTCTTTAATTTTTTTTGCTTTAATTTTTTTTTTCTTCAGTTTTTTTTTTTTTTTTTTAAAAGAAAAGGTCACAAACTAATAAAATAAAACGACTTTAAAATCTGTATATTTAAATTCAGAAATAAAAAATTTGTAGCATTTCTCATTTTAAATGCAAGGCGGCATGCATTTAATTTAATGATGCTGCAATTAATAAATTCATATAATCAGTGCGTATGTCATAACACCGAATAATAAATTCATATATTCAGTGCGTATGTTATAAAACCGAATAATAAATTCAACAATTAATATATGGTTAATAAATTACAGTGAACCAAAAAACACTAATTAATTACACAATTAACCATTAAAGTGTATCAAAACACAGGACAAAATTAGAAACGCAATTATATAAATACAAAAAAAAAAAAAAATTAGTAAGCAACATGATTATCTAATTGGAAAAAACGCTGTCTGCCATACATGTAAAAATAATCTCCCAACAACGGAAGATTATGTGATGTGTAAGCAGTGTGGTAGGAAATATCACTATGCACCGTGCGCCACACTATCAGAATCAACAATTCAAAGCATGAATGCTGAGAAGAAAGCTAGTTGGAAATGCTTGATGTGCAGGGGAGAAAAAAATAAAATCAAATCGGCAATATAATTTGTATCAGGTAGTCGTTTACGACGATCTGCAGAAGATACAATAAAACAAGAAAACAAGAAGCGGCAAATGATCTAAGCGAATCAGCGCAATTAAAAAACAACATGACTCTTAACCAAAAAACATTGAGTGAGGATATGGCTAATGCATTCTTGAAACTCACTGAGTCCTTTTCGCGGTTAACTTCTCAGATCAAATATCAAAGAAGAAAACAAAAAGAAAGAGGAGCGCATGCAGAGAATGGGAAAGTAAAATCAACACCATAGAACAAAAAGCATTAACCAAAAATTTTGAAATAAAAAATATAAGCGATACAACAATAACTCCAATAGATGCGATAACCAAAATTGCGGTCTCTGTGAATGTAGAAATCCAGCCCTACGACACAGAGAATGCCTATAAATCGAAAAAAAACGGATAAAATAATAATTGAATTCTGTTCTCTTAAGAAGAAAAGAGATAATGTCAAATATTTGCAAGCATATAATAAATGAAAATATATTTGAAACAGCTGAAGCACTAACATGAACAAGTATGAACAAGATGCTAAACAATGTTAATTACATATGTATGAATATGTAAATCACCAATTAACAGGTATGAAAACGTGGTTATAATGGCAAGCTAAGGCTAAGGCTAAGGCAAAGGAGAAAGGGTGAAAATTTTTCAGGTTTTCTAATGGTTATCTTTTCGCAAAAAAAAAAAAAAAACAGAAAATACGAATAATATTTCAATTACAAACGCAAGTGATATAGATTTCAACGTTTAAGAAAAACACAAAAACATAAAAAAAAAAAAATAAAAGACATAAGTAATTAATAAATAAATAACAAATAATGGATAATCCTTAATGTGAAATATTAATATTAATAATCATATTTAATCATATCAAAGCAGAGCACTTAAGTTATCCCTACTCATATATATTACTAAACAAACGATCATTGCGTAAAAACTTCGATTCCTTTATAGCTACAAAAAGTAAATTAAAATCATTGTTCTGGTGGAAGCCAATATACATAATGAAGGATGCTCTTACATTATAAACGGGTATGAAGCAGTGCACTTAAACAGATCTGGAAGAAATGTTGGTGGTGGTTTGTTAAAGAGAACTAAAGTTTTACAACTAACATCACAAACACGAAATTTTGCGAAGCCATGATAATAAATATAAATTTAACAGAAAGAGTATCATAGATAGCAATGTACAGGCCATCTTCTTGCAGTGCAAGAAATTTTATAAAGGAGCTTGATTGTTTACTAAAAAAAATAAAGAGAAAGAGCAGTATAATATTAATTGGCGATATTAATATAGATCTAATAAAAGAAACAAATATTTCTGCTCTCTATCTGAATATACAATCAACAAATGGATTAAAATGTATGATTAATAAGTGCATAAAAGAAGATATAAGCACAAACACAAAAACTTGCATTGACCACCTCTTTGTTAGAACCAGGTGCATCAGATATAGAAATGTTACAAATTTTTGTTTTTCTTAAACGGTTAAATCTATATCTATTATCACTAATAAACAAACACAAAAATCTCTGATGATTATGCTATACTGGAGTGCCTTATAGTGCAATTATGATACCATAGTGAAATAGTGAACACATACAAAGACCTGGGGTTGACAATGGACCAAAACTTCAAATGGAAAGTCCACTTATACAATGTAAGAAAGAAGTTAAGAAAAGCTGCTTATATATTACATAAACTAAGCTATTGCTCGAACAAGCAAGTACTAAGGCGGGGATACTTCTCACTGGTAGAATCGCAAATAAGGCATGGTATAACAGCGTGGGGATATAGTAAGTACTGCAGAAAAATTCAACATTCGCAAAAACAAATATTAAAAATATTGAAATCACAACCACCTCATCCGGATCATAATTATAATGGAAATATTCAGCCAAGAAACAGTTATACAATTTCCATGAATTCAAATAGTTTAATAGAATACAACGTACTGAGCATAAAAAATATTTACAACACAATATTAGCGGTAGAATTCTACAATGACACCAGATTCCTGGACCATAACTATCAAACAAGGCGGAATACAGAAGGAAGATATAGAGAACATGGGTTTAAAAACGAATACGGAAGCAATACAATTAAGGTTGTATTACTTAAAATATACAACAACATACCGATAGAAGTAATTGAAAAAGCCATCAATATCATTTCAAAAAAAAAAGAATCTAAGCCACACTTCATAAACCAACAAGTAATGAATACTATTATAAATTAATCAGTAAAATATAAATGATTTGTAAATATATATGTACATAGATAATATTAACATTTATTTTAACTAATTTAAGAATTATAAAACATTTACATATACAAATCTGCAGACAAGCCAATAAGGCTTCGCAAGGATAGTATTGTCAAAATGAATTGTAATTTCCTAACAAATAAAATAAAATAAAAAAAAAAAAAAAAAAAAAAAAAAAAAAAAAAAAAAAAAAAAAAAAGCACTTGCAACTACTTAGCTCTTCAAATTGTTTTTTGTATTATTCAGCATTAAAAATGTATAACAATCGGCTTTTCCGACGTAATGAAGCTGATCATTTACAAAGGGGTAAACAATTTTGTACCCCATTTTACTAGCAATTATATTGTTGTAACAAGACTTTTTTTCCAATATACAATTTATTGAATGTATATATACAATTTGAACTAATTTTTGCTGTTTTTTATAATAATTTTTAAAGTTAAAAATTAAGGCAAGACTTACCTTGTGGGCTCAACGTCTTCTAAGCCATGATATCGTTTGCATGCGTTTTTGCTCGTAAATATATTATTAAATAAATATATTATATTATATTTTTTTATTGTCTTTTATCAAATACAAAACACAAAAATATTAGCATGTTAAATTCTAAATGCTATTTATATTCAGATAATAAAAAATTTGCAGATTTATTTAAAAAGGCCATATTTTGTGGTTAATTACCATCTTAAACATTTTCATCTTTACCAGTTTTATATATATTTACGTATACATTTTTTATATTCTCCACAAAATGTTGATTTCTTTTAAACATTTTTTTAAGCTTTAATTTTATTAAAATAAAAATCAAATTCTTTTCACTTTTTGTTTTTATCTTAAATTTTCCGGTCCTTTATTAAAAACCACAACTATTAAGTACTCAAAAATTTCCAATATATGTATGTATATGTATTTTAAAACTGCATTTATATTAATTTAAAAAAAATTTTTGTGGTTCGTTACCATCTTAAATATTTTTATTTTCACTTACAAGTATAAAAATTTTTATATACTCTGATTAATTTATCATTAAACTTTATTTCATTTATAAAATCTTAAGCTTTGATTTAAGCACTTTCTTCTGGTTTTGATTTTATTATACTAAAAATCAAATTCTTTTCACTGACATTTGTTTTTATCTTAAATTTTTTAAATATTTATTTTAAATATTTTTATTTTCACTTACAAGTTGAAAAATGTTTATGCACACTGGTTAATTTATCATTAAACTTTATTTCGTTTTATATATAAAACCTTAAACTCTGATTTAAGCATTTCCTTTTTAGCTTTAATTTTATTTACTGTTGGTAAATATTAATTAAATATTATTTTTATTTTAAAAATCTCTTTAGTTTTTTCAAATATATACACGAAATCACAAAAAAAAATTACCCCAATTTCAAGTTTACACAAATTTAACTTTATTTTAGTTTTGTTTACATCATCACATTCGTTGTACCAGCACAGTATTATTGTCTCTTCAAAATTTTGTGGATTTTTTTAAAATTACTTTGTAAAATAAAGTAACTTTATTTGCTTCACTTTGTCTTAAGACTAACTTATAATAATAAACTTTTTGCCTATTTATAGCTATAAAATTCTTACTTTATTTTTTTTTTGTTTTCCTAATATTACATTCTTGTCTCTTTCTTTTCCTTTGTTTGGTGGTTGTTTTTTAAAATGACGTTCTTGTTTTCTTGTACATCTTTGCTTTTTTGGTGGTTGTTTCTTAATTGCGTTCTTGTTTATTTCTACGTCTTTTCTTTATTTGCTTTATTATTATTGCTATGTATTCGAAATCAGTAACGGTTTATGAATTCTGTTCAAATACCGCACTTGTGATTCTTTTTATTGTGGCAAGTCTATTATGGCTGATGTAATAATTTGTATTATTGCGTATGCGTATATGCAAAAATACCTTATGCACTTATGTATGTACATATGTACATATATACGCATAAATAGTTTTGATATTATTCTTATAAAAGCATCAATTGTGGCAAGTTGAAATTTGAGAGAAATTAAAATATTTAATGTTTTGCCGATCATGGTCAATTACATTAAATTTTGTAGAAAAAATAATAGAATTGTAAAAGGCAACACAAATTTTTTTTTTTAAATTTTTGAATTATTGTTTAATTGGATTTAGGTGAAGATAAATGGTTAAGTACAGGATAGCGATTAGAAAAAAATAGACATCCAAAAATCGAAAAACTAAAAGGGTACCCCCTTATCTAAAAATTGAGTATTTTTCCAACAAATCGAAAAAATTTGTTGTCCTTTATTTGTAGCAAAAATATATTTTAAATATTTTAAAACATAAAATAAACATACTAGAGCAATAAAAACGCCAATTTTTTATTCAAAAATACACAAACGGACGATTGTAAAGTGTAACTGTTTTTGCCCAAAAATGCAAAGTGTACCCCCTTATTTAAAAGCAGTATTTGAAAAAATTGCATGCAACAAAATTGCATGTATACAGACGGGTACTATATAGGAGACAGCACTAGTGTGGTGAAAAATTGCGTTTCGAATTTAACATTTTTCAGCTAGTATATATATTAAATAGAGATGACAAAAGTGAAGTTTAAAATTCACCACATTTTGACGTACATACCTTGGTAGAAAAAGACAACAATACTGTGTTAGAACAATGAACGTGATGATGCAAAAAAACTAAAGGATAATTGTAGTTGGCTGAACTTGTAATTGAGATATTTTTTGTTATTTTGTGTAAATAATAAAAAAAACTAAAGATATTTTTAAAATAAAAGTAATATATTTGTTTTCTAAATAAAAATGTGTGTTAGCAATAGGTTCGATTGCGATGTGGACGCTGTATTACAGTCAGCTCCTTTAGTATGTAATATGCAAAATCAGAGCAATTGAAGACGTTTGCTCCAAAAAAAGGATTGCTTACAAATTAATGTGCACCGCAACGGGTCTAGCAAAGATTGGATGATTTTAAATCAATCTGAAATAAGATTTACAAAAAATTGCTTGCGAGTCAAACAATTTGATAAATGTGGAACTACCTACCAATCCTGCTGGCGGTACCACTTCGCTTAATTGTTGCGATAGCAACGGACTTCCAAATTTGTTGCTAGTTTAATTGTTAAGGTAAGTAAAAAATTAACTTCGCACTTTGAATTAAAAATTCACTTAATTTGTATTTGCAGCTTCATTTTCAGATAAAAAGTGAGGTTTTTTTTTGAGTAGTTGCTGTCTATTGCTATAACATAGTTCTCTTAACTGAGTTTTCGGAATACTCCTGTTGTGGCATTTACAAGAAGTAAAGAAGTGCAATACCGGTCGCCATTCCTACGCATCCTGATACTATATTTATAGAATAATATACTATGAAGCTTATTTACCCTTGCGTCATGTTTTGGAGAATATGCTCTGTTTTATAATATGTACTTGCATAATAGATGGATGTGTACAATTGTATGTATTTGAGCACTAAAGGTGTTATGGAGGCATAAGCAAGTGTGCATCTTGGGAACTAAAGAACAATTTATTGAATTCTGGGATTATTTTCTATGCAATAAATTGTTCGGTCGGAAAAGTAAAAGTTCAATAAGGTCCAAAACATTTGCATGAAATTAAACTAAATGGAAATTTGAATCAGGTTGTAATTAAATGGGTGAGTTATAATTTATATGTTGGTATTGAAAAGTCCGTATAAAAATGATGGGCAAACATTTTTGGTGTAACGTAAAAAAGTCTGACTCTGATAAACTTGGCCAATTATCTGCTTATTTTGTAGGTGACTGGCAAGTCATAATATATTTTCTTATAACTAATGATAGAAAGTTTTGCTATATTGAATTTTCCTCAGTCTATTTTTATGTAAATTTATGACTTTTGAATTTGTATCGAGTTTGGAGTTGTTTCGCTTGTCTACCTCCAGTAGTTTATATGGGCCTTTATATAAGTTACCTTCATTTAAATATGCTCTAAGGTATTCGTAAGGCGTTTTATGACTTCGTTCTACTGTCCATAATGTTTGATGATGATATGGAGTTAATGTCTTGTGCTCAATTTTTAATAATTTACAGATTCCCTCGAATACTACACTTTTATACTCTGTACCGAAGTCAGTAATTATATTCTTAATGGGTCCATGTATTAAAATGCAGTTTTCGACCATTGCTTTTGCAACTTCTTTTGCTGATTTGTTCGGAATCGGCACAATTATCAAAAACTTAATTAAATTGCTAATGATTGTAACGGCGGAATGTTACATTATTGCAGAATCTTTTTGGTAAAGGTCTTACTGTATCAATTTGTATAGTATCAAAAGCTCTTTCAAGTGTTGTACTTTTTGTTAGAGTTTCTAAGTTCTTTACACCTGATTTGTAAAGTTTGAATTTTTCGCACTGTTTAACGTATTTTATTACGTCTTTAGTTATATTTTTCCATGTATATTGCCTTTTTATTTTACTTAATAATCTTGAGACAGCCGGTGGGCCACCAAAAACAGGCTCATCATTGAATTTTGTTAGTATATCTTGTTTCTTTAGTTCTTGCTCTATTACGGATTTGTTGATTTCTCCTTTTGTAAATGATCTTGATGCAGAGGCTATTGGTAACTGCATTCCGTTATAGTCTTCGCTTAGGACTATTCTAGAAGCAATTTTGCTTGCATCCCTCGTAATGCAATATTGTTTATTGAAGTCCGGATATTTAAGAATTTTGGAAGAAAGTAAGGAATTTTTTAGGTATTTATATGCGTATTCGCATTCCTCTGTCTAAATGAATTGTACCTTTTTTCTTGTTAATCTAGTTATATGGATAGCATGCTGGGCAAAGTTTGGTATACATTTACGGTAATAATTTACAAACACTATAAATCTTTTTGCTTCATCCCTAATTAAAAATTTTATCATATTTAGAGCTGTCTGGTAAAATGCCACTGTCTGCGGATCTGTGACCTAAGGAAGTAACTGCTCAGCTAAATGATGCGCATTTGTCTGCATGTAATTTTAAGTTTGTTTTCTTACATAAATCAAAGACTTCCTTGAGATTCAAGATCATGTGTTTTGCTGAACAGCTGATCACAATGAGATCATCCATATAGACAAAGACATTATTAGGACCAAGACCTTTCATCATTCCAAGTCATTATTCTTTGGAATGAATTTGGCATTTTTTTTTGGTCCAAATGGTAATCTTAAATCGGTAGCATCCTCTGTCTGTCGAGAAAGATGCTATGTCTGTTGAGTCTTCTTCTAGTTCTATATGATGGAATGCTGATATTGAGTCTAAATTGCAAAAATATTTCGCTCTACAAACCTGATCGAAGATATTATCAATACGTGAAATAGGAATTTTTCTGATAGCAATTTTTTGTTTATCTGGCTATAGGCCCCATCTTTTATTTTTACTTCCCGGTAGTTCTTCTTTTGGAACTAATAAAATTAGGCTAGTGTATTCTGCTGATGATGGCTCTATTATATCATCTGAAATAATTTTTTCTATTTGTCGGTCTATTTCAGGCTTATACGCATGGGGCAGCTTGCAATTCTTTATGTATGCTAGTGTATCATCTTTGACTTTAATGTTTTGCTTATAGACATTATTGAATGTTATTTAATCTCCCTCTAATGCAAATATGTGGGTATAACCCTTGCATAAATTTAGTAAATCTTCTTTCGCATGCTTTGAACCATTTCCAGCTATTTTATTTAATATTTCAATATTCCTGGCTTCGGTGTTGTCCGTTGGTTTAAATGTCACCTGATAATAGTTTTTAAGGGGTTCAGACCATTTTTAAATGATTAATATATAGGTTGTTTTCCGTAGTATTTATAATTTTTACATATGCATCCTATCCTTCTATTATATTACTTATAAATACACCTCTTGCTATGGATTGGGTGGATATGAGAAGCTGTTTCTCTTCTGAGCCTATTGTGATTTTTCTAATTACTTCTGCTCTGCCTGGCAGAGTCAGTGAATTTGGATTTGGTGAGTTGTGAATCTTAATTTGAATTTCTATGTTTGATCGTGGTCGTATTATAAACACACTTGTATCATTTCTGATGTAGGCTATGTAATTGAGTTTGGTGATAAAGTCAATGTCGATGATTCCATCGCATGGAATTGGAAAATTTTTGTCTACTGTTTAAACTTTTTATATTGTATGTCATGATTTTTGAAAGAGAATTTTGTATTTATTGATCCTAATATAGATGTCGTTCCTTCTCCTATTCCTGTTAGATTGAACTTGTGGGCAGTATTGAGATTTTCGATTTTGTTATTGTTTTTGGAAATTTTATATCGGAACCTGTATCGAATAAAAAGGTACTTTTTATACTTTATAGTGACGTTTGTATTAACACGTAGTTACCGAATGATAATTTCATCTGTAATACTTTTAGTTCATGTCTGATCCCGAGGGCCTTGTTTGTTTTGCGGAGCTGCTTCTATAGCCCGGATATTATTGTTTTGTTGTCTGCTTCTGCCGAAGTTTTGGCAATAGTTTCCGGGATTATTTGGATTACTGAAGTTGGATCTGTAATCTTGATTCGTGTTGCTATAATGGTGTTGTCGGTTGTCTCTATGGCCAAATTGAGTACTGTACTGATGTCTGTACGTGCCTCTATATGTTTGGCTCCCTTGAAATCTTCGCCTATAGCGACTGTTGTTTGTTAAATTTTGGACAATGTTTATATTAGCCGTGTCTTGGGATTCTGTGCTTATATCAAGAAACTTCGCGACTGCTTCGCTCATGGTTACGAAGGTACCCGCTTGCATTAAAAGTTTTGCTCTTTCGAATTTTGCATTTTTCTGTAGCGAATTTATTGCTGTTTGTGTAGTATAATTTTGTGCTGTTGAGGATGCAACCCCATCAAAAATGTATGCTAGTTCTAGTTGTTTTGAGAGAACCTCAATTTCTTTAGCGAAATCATTATTTGTTTTATTACTTTGTTTTGGCTTTAAAAGTTTCGCTGCGACAATATTTTAATTAACATAATGTTAATAAACAATAAAACTTAAGCATTTGTAATTTTTGCAAATTGATCGCAATGTCGAAATATTTTTGGACTGCATATTGCTAATGACACTGAAGATTTGAGATCTTTGAATTTAAACAGGGGCGCTATGTTTGAGACCGGGGACCGTTTAGCATAAAAGTTTGTTATTGAATCAGTTGTTACGATAGTGTATAACAATATAAGAATTCATCTAATCTCTACTTGTACAACTAAAGTTGATTACGACTGATATTGTAAAAGTTAAGACAAAGTGCTCTTCGTTTATGTTGCGATTCTTGTATTTGTTGTCATTGGTTTTCAGTGATGTTCGTTTTTGCTGTTTTTGTGCAAATGATCACAAAAGTGCTTTGAGTTTGAGTTTGTTGGTTGTTGAGTTTTAAAATAGTTATTGATATTGTCTTAGAATTTTCGTTTTGTAGTTGATTGTTAAAAAAGGAATTGGTGTTTTCATGTAAATAAATCCATATGCACTGTTTTATAACTTATGATTTCGATATGCTTTTGGTATTTCTCTTTATTTTTGAAATTAAATTTTTGGCTTTCATTCAATAAAGGCGAATTAGAGAGAGATAGAATATTTAACGGAGAGGAAATTATTTTCATAGTTGTAAATACCTTTGCTGGAATATGATATTCAGTTTTATCAGTGGGAAAGTGTTTTGTAAAACTCTCCATTTATAATGGTGGCCATATCATATGCAACTGAAATTTGAAATGTGGTAATATGTTATAATCTTTTTATATTAATTTAAAAGGTACGTGACCTTTAGATTTTTTCCATGAGTTAGGTTCAATTGAAACAATAATTGTAATTTTTGCAATAAACATTTTGTATTTTGCGCTCAATTTTATCGATAAAACTGATAAATCATTAATTGCTAGGCTAAAACACATTTTATACTTTTTGTAAAGTTTTTTTGTTTTCTTGGGTAGTGAAAAGTGATTTTAGTAAATATTTAACAAAAAAATTTACCTATATGGTCTCAAACAGGCAATTAGAAATGCACTGCAATAAATTGGGGTGATAATAAAATTTAATTGGTGCTCACTTCAGATATTTTGTGTCCTAATTTTTAAAGTTTCGTTTTTTTATTTTAATTTTCATTATTCTCAAACTTCTTTTTGAAGTTTCCCAATACCCTTACCGAGTTACATTTTATTGGTGTTATATGGACATATACATATAAATAATTTTTTTAAATTCATATTTTATTAACTAAAAGAGTGAATACTTTGCTATAAAAATGTATTTATTTTATTGCAGGTGTTTTGAAATCACATCATTCTATAACTTATTAAACGACGCTTGGCATAGTACGGGTTGATACATTAGTTTGTGAATAGGAATTAGAAATAGTAAATAAAATTAAAAACCAAATCCCTTAAATCCTTAAATTAAAGCTTAACTATTTATATATACAACGAAAATAAACTTAATGATAAATATAAATTAAATTAATAATATTAATTAAATTAAAATTAATTAATTAAAATACATATAGATACGTGTTATTAGTTTTGGTGTCTAATAAAGCACAGGAAAATTAGAGCTAAAAACAAATCAGTGAAAAGAATTTGCTATTTAGCTTAATAAGATTAAAGCTTAAATAAAAAAAGCCTAAGTCACCAATGAAATATATATGCATTAAAGAAAATAAAGATCGTATTATTAGTTAATCCAAAGCGGAAGACATTATAAAACTTTAATAATTGTTCATTCAAAAATCAAAATTTTATATATAATTAACGAATGATAAATAAAATTTGTATGCATGTATTTCCATTAAATTCCACAAAATATTTAATTTTTGTTAACATATTTTACGACCAAATCGCATTCTTAAATAAAATCGTGATTTAAAAGAGGCTTAACACACAAGGTAAGTCTTCTCATAATTTTTATGTTTAAAAATTATATTTTAGAAAATCAGAAATTAGTTAAAATTATATATATATTGCAATGTAATTAATCTACATTTTCGAAAACTATAAAAATTATTGTCAATATAAATTTTTATATCGGAAAATCGTAATGATTATCCAAATTTTATTAACAACTAAAAAGTAATTGGCATTGATAACATCTATAAATACCTGCCCATCACTACATCCCAATCATTATTATTTATTTCTCTGTATTTTTAATTCACTATTGTATATGCACTTAATATAGAATACATATTGTTGATAGTATTTTTAAATTTATAATTTCCTTTTTCAAGTAAACAAATACGTATGTAAATATGTATGTGCATATGTATGCGTGTATATTCGTTTTGCTTCTTGTATTCTCTTAAAATGTTCTTCACTTGTACAAAAGAAGTTTTAAAAGCAAAGTTTACTAGTTGACGGACAGTTTTTCGAAGTGAACGCTTTATGGAAGGAGTTATTTTCTGGTAATTGAATATTAAACTTTGTTCATTATACAATGCACATTTCACTATCAGTCATCATTAAAGAACTTCTCTTGAAGTAGGTTTTGAATAGCTACAATCATATATTCATTAAATATATTAATATTGATATTTTACTAAACTTTCCATAATGAAATAGCCTAATTCTTTTACATACTTCAGTACATATGTATGTATGTATGTATATATGAGTACATACGAATATATTCTACACTGATTTGTTAATTTATGGTTTAATATTTAATTTTTTTTTTCCCTAAATGTTCTTGTTTATTATGAAAAACGAATTATAATTCCGTACCTTTTCTTTTACTTTCGGTTGAAAGTGTAGTCATCCATAAAAATTATTTTGTTTGTAAAAATCATATCCAAATTTGTGAATGGAAGGTCCCAAAAACCTGCGATGGTTGCTCGCAGTTCGTGCGTAAAGCACCATATATTACAATAAAATTCTATTTAATATCTGTTGTCATGTATGCATTTCTTATTACGTTGTAGGAAAAAAAGGAATTTAAATGACCAAATTTGAACTTCTCATTGCAGGTTTAACTTGCATTAGACATTTTCAGTTGTGTAAAATCCAATCGGTTTTTTACCATAGAGAATTTCCAGGCAAGCACATATTTGTGGTGGCTGATTTTATTTGTACATCTTAAAGTTAGTTATTTACTACTACATAATCTAAAAAATTTTATATGTATTATATATATATAATAAGCGCTAAGTCAGCAAATGGCAAATTCGAAAAGTGCGAAACATGTTTTATTTTTATTTCATGCTATTTTATACCAATTTTTTTCGTGTTGTACGAGAATTTATTTTTGTAATATGTTTAATATGTATCTACTCGTACGTATATTATTATTTTGTAGAAAATAAACAAATGTTCATTACATTTGGTGCTGTAGAAAATGGTTGATTGCCATAATAAATGAAACTATAAACAAAATTTTAATAATAATATGATTTTTCCAGTTTTTACTTCTTTTGCATCACAGAAGAATAATTCTTTGTTCATATGCTTAAAGTAAAAACAATTCTAATCGCCTAAAAGCTTTCATTTTATGTAAATTTTCATAAACTTTTGCAAATTGCACGATTTGTCAAACAAAATTCCATATTTTTTAGACACATTATTCAATTTTTTCAGCCCACATGCCAAATTTGACAAATCGTAGGACTGGGTATGATAGAGGCGTTAATACAGACTAACCAATTTGTCGCATTTACATATCTATATCTATATACTCGTATCTGCGCGGTAAATTTCATTCTTTAATTTTATTTTTGTACAATAAAATGTTTGATGTCAGACTACACAAGCTACAGTTAAAATTAAAATAGGCCCGCACAGTACAAGAGAAAGAATGAGTGACCCAAATACACTCGCACCGCCATTGTCCTATTCTCTGTATTTTTACATTCTAAATACATACATATCTATGTAGCTTAAAGTGAGAGTTAATAGCACATAAGTAACATCAAAAATACTGGGCTTATAAGACAGAAGAAATGAATTAAAAATACTTTTTTGATACTTTTTGCTTATGCGTAAATAAATTATATTTATGTAAATTATATATTAAGATTTTTAATTTGTTTAAATTATTTTTAGTTTTCCTTGCAATGATACACAAGAAGTATCGAAACGTTTAAAAATTAAAAAATTGGTTTTCTGTAATTGGAAACTTGTAAGACGTGGTAATAATTTTATAAATAATAAAAAAAGGCCATCGCAATAAGAAGAATTATCACACATATAACATATAATCTCTGTACGGCTGTTTAAAGATAAACGTTTGTCAAATGATTTTCGCAGTATATGTATTTCTTTCTTTATTAAAGGAGTCGGCTTAAACGAAAAGGATTTAATTTTTTAATGTGTATATGTATTCTTGTAAGCAAATAAAACTGCGGAAAAACTGAGGCAATAATTGAATTAAACTTAAATAAAGCTGATTTAATTCGTGGAATGGGCATTTACAATTTTTCGTTACTTGGAAAAGTAATATGAGGTCGGAGGCCTTTTGATTTCTGTTCTATTTGTTACTTTCCTACACCATTCAGTACTTTTAAGATAATGAAATGTTAAACTTGTGGTAGTTTTGCATTGTATTCTTCTTTCTGCTAAGAAGATGTAAACAGGATGGGAGGAAAATACTGTTTGCTGGTTGATAAGACTAAACTGCCCATTTTCCTTTAAATAGACACATGTGTGCGTATTTATTCAAAACAATTTTCTTTCTTTTAGAAATTCTCCTGGGCTAAAGTATTACTGCGCATAGGGTGGATTGCCTTGTGTTGGTTGCATGAGAATGCGATCATAGAATTTCCATTTTAATGACAACTATATTGCCCTGAGCTTATTGTTAAAAAAGCTTTTGCGCTTTGATAGTTTTCTGTTTTTGGAGGTATTTTTCGTGAGCACTTGACCAGTATTAATTTTTGGTTGCTTGATTTTTGAAGTTGATATTATTGTACTTCAGGCGTCTGTTTACAAAGTTATTTATATAGAAAATTTAATGTAATTTTATGATGTTATCGAGAGGGGGCTATATACTTGTTATTGTAGTATACGGAGTAAGGGAAGTAAATGCTTTCAAATTGTATATAGAATGCAACAAAATCAGTCTATTATACAAAAATGTAATTCTGAAATCAACTTCGCGGAGCTAAATGTTCGGAAGTTAAGAAAGTCTTATGTTAACTAGTATAAATTTTTTCCATTCATATATACACATATACATACATTCATTTAATTTTATTCAATAAAATTTGGCTAACTTTGTACTTAAAAAATTAACAACGTTTTAAATTGAAGTTTTCAAATTTAATTTTTTGTAAAGGAGACGGTTAAATATTTTTCTCTGATTTTTATTCCAAAACTTTGTGCTGGGCGTAATTTAGGTGATGATTATATAATTATGCATTGTAAAATTCTGTTCTTCGATCTAACGTTACAATAATTCATAACTTAAAATTATATTTTAGAGTCCTATAGACAATTATTAGGAAGCCCATTCATAAAGTAGTGTTGACACATAACTGTCTCATTGGTAATGTGTGTGCATGTCTCAAAATTAAATTAGTAGTACTAAAAGTGTTTTTTATATTAAAATGTCGCTAAAAGTTTTAATGAAAACTTAATTTCATTTAAAATATTCATTTATTCATATTTCGAATTTAAAAATACATCTATGCGTGTGTGTATATGTATTTTATAATTAAATGCACTTTTATAGCTGATTTTGTAAATCCTTATGTACCAACTTTTCATAATAGTAGAAAGAGTTATCTGAATTAATGGAAATAAAAATAATTATTTCCATTATTAACGCTATTAATTAATTAATTTACACCAATGTCTGGTCTAAGTAAATAATTTTTTAATATACGTTACTGTTTAGATTCATATTCGATTCATATTCACACTCAATTTTAGACAATTTTTTTTAGAGTATTTACTCTGCCTGTTTTAATTTCGAAAAAATTAAGTAAATCTTTTGGAAATAAATTATTTTAAATTTCTGTGTTGGTGATTAAAAACTCTTTTGTTATTTTTTGCAATTTATTTATTGGATTTATTTGTTATTTTATAATTAAAAAATAAATCATAAGCGTTATAGTTTACAAGCACATAAACTTTGTTCAAACCTTTGATTTTCTTATTGGCTCGAAGATGTCTAATAGTTATACATTTATTTGTATATATGTAAGATTATATCCATGCACACGTACAGTCGTATATACAAATTTTACGGTTGTAAGGCTTATGGATCCTTTTCCAACGGTAACAAAAATAATATTTATGCAAGAGTAAAGTTGGAAGATATTGGGACAGTTCGTGTGGTTTCTTTCCATTGTTAACGTATAATCTCCGCTTTAACGATGTTATGTTACTATTGGTTCCATAATGCATATATTTTAATCTCGCACTTTATAATTTTGTAACCAAAAGCTGTGAAATAAAGAAAAGTATGAGAAAGATTATAAAATTTCTAAAAATAACTAGAAATTTGTTAGTTTGTGTAATTTTTGGAGAATAGCTTCATAACTATAAAAAAGATACATACCCAATCAAAATGCAAATAGAAACAATACTTAATTTTATGACAATAAAACAATATATTGCTTTAGTTATGCCTGCAGTCTCCGCCAGGACTAATAATTTATAGATCCATCTTTTTTAAACACATTATCCATATTATGCTAATAATAATAATAGTATGTTGCCTTTTATATAAAAGGCCAAACAAGCACAAAGGTTATTTCTTATTATAAATCGTAATTTGTAATAGCTCCCTGAATTTGGAAACTACAGAAGCATCTTTGGAAATATGTAAAACTAAATTTATCATATGTTGATATATATATATGTGCATATGTATATATGTGAGCAAATAAATAGAAAAGTAAACAAAAGCAATATTGCCGACACCTCTGTACATATGATGCAGGCACTTCCGTACCAAAGATAATTTTGCAGTAACGGAATACGATTTTCCGTTTGTTTTCTTTCATATTGGTGCAGCCCGTACTTATTCAGAAATATTAAAAGTATATAAGTATGTAAATACGTATGCGAGTACATATGTATGTAAATAAGAAAAAATTCTTATATGAACAGTTTGCTATTGTAATGTAGTCTCAGGTATTATTATAGTTACATATATGGATATATGTATATAAATATGGATGTATGGTATAGTAAAAAGATGTAGGATCAATAAATCCCAAGGAAGAAGATAGGTTGCATTAGCAGATCAATTTTTTACTAGGTTACGTCTGTGCTTATGGCAGAGTACACTGTAAATAAGTACATTATTTTAAAAGTAGTCTAGTAGTCTAGTTATTTAAAAGTAGTTAGTTAGCTTCCATTCTTGATGTATTGTTTATATATATTATCCTCTAGAATTGTAATATATCAGTATTCCTTATTTCATTAACAAATACTATTATTTCAAAACTTTAAACCAGAATATATTTTAATAATTTGTCTTCTAAGCCATTTCAATCGAAGTATAAAATTGTTGTCATTAGTTTTTTTCTGAAGTGAACTTTTCATACTTCATGCTTACGAAAATGTATACAAAAAATACTTGTTGTTTTTTAAACGTATCCCTCACAGCCAAAATCCTTGTTTACGGTAATGATAAAAAAAGAAGAAAAAGAGAAATCCTTTAAATCATTATGTCAAATCAAAGTTACAGATATATTTTCTATGCCACACGACATAAGGGAAACTGCCATGTAGAAGAGTATAAGATAAAAAGGGGTAAAAGTAAGAACCACAACAAGTAGTTGCACAACGGCATTTAAACGATGTGTGAATATATTGTTTTAACCTTAATGTCTTATTGTTGAAAAGCCTTTCTTTCTTTTTTCTGTATTTTTTTTACATCCGGAAAGGAGAAAATAAAAGACCCATGTTTTCTTTGTTAATTTTCACTTACAGTTGTTAAAAGATTTATGCATGTTTTCACTTCTCCCTGTAAAAAATGTATACAACAGTTACGTGTTATGACAAGACAAGAATACACTGCAGCAAATACGTACCAAATGCCATTTATTGTCGCATTAAATGTCGATGTTTTTCTTTTGCATTTTAGCCTTTTAATCTATTTTCTAGTAGTATTATTCGCCTTCTTTTAAACAAGAAGAGGATTTGAACCATTAGAAACCATTTCTAGAAAGTTAGTTTTTCGCTGCACTAGAAAGGAAAATTGGTTTTAAGAATAGCTTTTGTTTCCTGTTTTCTAGTTGACGCGTGCCATTCTCATTTCACTTTTTTACTATTCAATAGTAAAAAACGGAAATATTAATCTAAATTGAGTTAATATTTACTTGGGAAAGTTTTATAAAATATTTGTAGTCATAAATTTAATATTTATTGAAGGATGAATTTTTATAATTTAATTATACTATGATTTTCGAGTAGCGTGTATTTGAAAAATACAATGATATGCCAAACCAATATTGGGTGAACTGATATTGGTAGGCATTGTCGCTTTTTTCACTATACTTTTAAAGTAGAGAATTGAATAGTTGCTAGTACTTGGGCTCCTTATGTAAAATGCTCTTTTTATTTTTACTTAAAATCAAAACGTTATTTACAAAATTTCAGTACATTCTTAAATAAATTCGTTAATATTAGTATTAAAAGGTTTGAATTGGAAGTGTACGTGTATGTCGCCTTTTTCCAATACGTATGTAACAAACAAACGACGTTTTCTCTATTATGTTGCATAATATTTAATAGAAAATACATGATATGAATGGAATGTAAGTGAGTTTTAGTTAAGTTTTCACAAGTTCCATTTCTTAGTATATACATACATACTTATTTCTTTTTCTCTCTTAAAAGCTCTGTGAAAACCAAGGTGGACTTGAAGTCGTAAGTTGATTCGATTGATTTAGATGTTGAATAATTTTATCATCAGTCTGGTTATGCCAAGAGGATGGATGTATGTTTGATTCTAATAAATAAGAACTAGTGAAAGGGCTTGAGTTCATATCATTCAATTTAGAGAGTTTTAAATGTGTTCCTGAACGGTATGCTAAGTCAATGTTGTCTATATAGCCATTTTGAAAATCTTCGGGGTTAAACCAGCATCATTCCAATTTGCTATTATGGTGAGGTGATAGCGAACTAATAGAGCTCCCACATAAAGAAGAACCTTCGAGTCCAGACGTGAGGTTAAGAGATTGAGGTGGATAACTAAAAGCATGACTGCATAGTGGGGTACCTGTAGGACTGTCGAGATCTAGAGAAGGATTTGTTCTCTTCTCCTTTTGTCGTCGGTTGCAGAACCAGACTCTTACAACCTCTTTTTCCATATTTAATTGTTCAGATAGTTGATTAATTTCCTCTGAAGTTGGCTTGCAATTAATACTGAAGGCCCGTTCTAAGGTCGTTCTGACATTTGTCTCAATGGATGTTCTCTTCTTACGCCGTCTACCCACAATGTTTTCGGGAGTAGTGAGAACAGACGATGTCATGCTGGTTAGACTAAATATTCCACCTGGTTTCGCTACAGTATTATCAGCATCTTCTAGCCATTTTTGTAGTAAAGGCTTTAATTTGCACATATTCTTGAAACTTAAATTCAATGCCTCAAAACGTGAAATAGTGGTTTGTGAGAAATCATTTCCATATAGTTTTCCCATCGCTAGACCAACATCTCCTTGTGTAAAACCCAATTTAATACGTCTTTGTTTAAAAGTCTTTGCAAATTGTTCAAGTTCTTCTAAATCGGTGGTTTCTTCCGGAGATTGATCTAGAGTGCGGGTTGTCATAGAGAGGTTATTAGATCTAGAACTTTTGGAATTTTGAGGTGTGCTAGAGAAAGTTAGTGCTGATTGAGAAAGGGAAGATGATGGAAATGCAGATGTCATACCAGGAGTATTTGGAGTCATTGCTGCGCTACTTATACCTACAGGCAAATTAGTTGAATTCGGTGGTGTGACTTGTTGACTGATAGTTGCTGGCGTATGCATAGGATCATTTGGTGATTGTGAGCGAACGTTGCTGTGTCTGGAAACTGGGCTCAATGAAGGGCTTCTTAGTGGTGATTTGGTATTGGGGGTAGAACAAACCTTTAATTCATTAATAGCATTTTTATATGGAGTTTGTTCTTCACTTTGTTGATGCTCTTGCTGTTTAATTTGTTGTAAAGCTTGTAATTGTAACATTGCTTGTAGAGAGTTCTGTAATAAAAATTGTACAGCTGTAGTGTTTTGGAAAGTTTCCGGTGACATTTGACGCATCATATCCATATAACTTTGTAATTGGAGCTGGAAAGCATTTTGCATGTCTTCATTTTGTAAAGGTGAAGATACAGATGCCAAACTTATCTGGTTTTGAAGCAACAGGGGGCACAGTGGGTTTTGCAGAGCTGTTAGTATTGAGGATGTGCCTATGTTTAATGATTCATTTTCATAGTTTGCACACATTTTATCGTTAGGAGAAGGAGATCTGGCCAAACGCTTAGGAGACTGACGAGTTAAATTTAACACTTCATTTTCCATTTCAGAATCCAATTCGCGAGAGCGCTTGTAACATTGATTGGGAATAGAAGGTGGGGGATTGTGGTGCTTATTAACATCATGTGGTAATTCGTGGACGCACGAATCATCTAAAATAAAAGTAAAAAAAGTAAAAGTAAACCGAAGAAAACTGTAATTATTATATTATTTTCTTATAGAACCAGCGATGGTCTAAGTTAATAGTGATATTAGGGAAAATATATATAAAACGAATCGCATATATTTTTCAAATAATTAAAATGTGTTTCATTAATTTAGAACAAAAGGTTAAACATTGCATGTGTTGCTGTGTGTAAGTATGCACATACTTTGTTCTCTTCATTATTCATTTAACAAGATTTTACTTTGAAAAAGTTTTAAATATTCTTACTCTAAATTTTGACATAACTTTTTTAAATTTCTTGCCAATTAGCTTAAAACTCAAACTTACGACGTGACTGTATTAAAACTATATTAATTAAAAAATTTCGATACGGTTCTCTTTAATTCTAAGCCGTAAAAATAACAAAATGGCAATTGTTTTCTTTTTTGTCTGAGCGAGGTAATGGTGGCAAAATTAAAATTGGACAGTAAATTCAATACTATATTTATTTCTTTGTAAGCTACCAACCTAATTTTTTTTAAATTGTGATTAAATTATAATTATATGCGATTCTCTGGATTAAGGACCACGCATTTATGTTTCAGTTCTTTACTATTTACCTCTTATTGAAAAAAGAAATCTTTCGATTATATTTTTCAAAGTTATATTTGCAATATTAAAACCAAATTAACAAATTAATTCTAATCACGATTTTTACTATTATTAAGCAGTAATATATATTTTTTTTAATTTTTGACTGGAAATTTACATGTTTTTTAAAGTACCTTTTAAAAAAATTGTTACAGTCTTTTACAGTTGATAAGAATCATGAGAAACTCACCCTTTTAATGTAATTGTAATACAACCCTTACGTTTGAAGGATTGAATACGATGTGGATGATTTTATAAACCTTTAGAACTTTGGATTTTAGGAAACCATATTTGAAAAATGTTTATTTAAATTAAAAGGGTGATTTAAGATGTTAGTTGGCCAAAGATTGACTACAACCTTAAAAATTTCTAAAAGTAAGGTTAACCAAACAAAAACACATGTTTAATTTGCAACCATATTTAAAAATACATGCACACAAGCATGTGACACTTATCCAAGTGTACATGCACATGCATGTACATGAAAGCATATTATAAGAATGCATTGATGGAAAAAATTATATTTAGTAAGCTTAAATATACATGTGTATGTATGAATGCATATGTTTTGTAAAAGAAGAAAGCAAAACAAAAACTGCTTCTAATGCACCTCCTAAGGTTTATTGCCTTTGTCATTTCCTTTTACGATTGTGACGATTGCCATTGTCGCAATAACGTCCAGCTGATGTGATTGTGTCGTTTACATGTTATGATTTGCACTTACTCGTATGTAGTATGTAACAAAGAGCAGATGAATTTACGTTTGATTTTAGTATTATTTGAAAATTGTATGTATGGATGTGTATTTTTAGAATATAATTAAATTAATACTTGCATATATATGTATGTATGGCTGGATGAATGCATATATATATATATTAAAGATAATTCTCATAATTTCTTCCTGTGTACTATGTATGTATGCAAGCATGTACGAAAACGTGCAATTTGTACATATATATATACATACATACGAGAGTTGGTAAAGTTTGCTGTAATTGCTTTAATATGTAAAGTTCATGTTCAATAAGCTTTTGAAGTATATGTACTTCGTTATTAATTCTTTCCGATTTTATAACTTCTAGGTACATTTTTTACAGTTTATGATATATGTTATTTATTTTATAATTTTATAAGAAATTTTTTAAGTTTAATTAGAGTAATGTTTTTGCAGTATTATTGAATAACAGTCAAACATTTTTGTTTTTTATTATTTTAGTTTTTCTGCAATTTTCTAAATATTGTAAAGATAAATTGGATAATGACTTAAAAAATAATAGGAACTCATGCTTACTTTGCATATCTCGTTTTTCCCACACTTCTTTTATTGTTTTCTATATATATAATGGAATCGCACTTCCACTTTTCAAGCTCCTTTCAATTCTAAGTCAATTATATTTTTCTTTTTTGCATAAATACATTTACTTTAAACACATTATTTCAGTCAAGTGCAGTTATAATTGTCCTAAAAAAAGTATTTTAATAAAAAATCCGCAACCGTTTATTTACGTCACCTACTTCCGCTGGCTTAAGTATATGATTTTGCATACATGTATTTAAAATACCATAAAATCTCTTGTATACACTTAAATAAATAACCACTATTGAGCTTTTTTAAATAGAATAAAAAAGAGGGGAACCAATTTATTGTCCTTTCTAAGTTTAACCCTTATTTAAATAATTTTGAATAATGAGACTTGAAAAAGGGTGCTAACCAACCAATTACCTTTTATATCATTTTTTATTGTATTAATTAGTTTGTGGAAATGACTTGTGGTGACAAACAAAACCTAACATGTTGAATTGCTTCGATTGGTGATAAAATTAATTGTTGTCACAATATATAACACGGAATTACAATGTACAAGAAAGGTGTGTTATCTTTTAAATGGCGTATAATTTACATAACATTCTGTTCACATTAAAAACTGTTCCAGATATATTTTTTTTAATAATTATGGCATTTTCTTAGGGGTTGAAAGTAATTGTGGTAGTCAAGGATTTTCTCAATCAACTACAATTATTTAAATTTGTCTAAAACATTCTATGAGGTGTTTTATTTAAATTGTTTAAAATTTATATCTGTATTGTTTAGGGTGGGTTTGGAATACTGTATTTGATTTGGGGGTGATTATTTTTATATAGTTTTTATATAATTTTTATGTTATAAATGTGACAAACAATTGAATAGATTTTTTCAAACAAATTTTGTGTGGGTCAATATTCAGGGTCATGTGTTACTTGTTTCTTTGCTAGACATTACAAAGGGGTCAATTGTTAAAATTTTGCTCTCTTAGCAAATTGTGTTTGATCATCTGCCATATATTTTAAACTGTTAATATATTGTACATAACAAAATTGTTTTATTTATATAAAAAATTAATTGAGTGGAAAAATATTAATTTTTTCATAATATATTGGACAATATGGGGAATATATGTGTGTACATATATATATTCAAATACATGTATAGATACATATGTATATGTAGATATTTTTATGTTCATTTTTAATATTAAAATATCTACGATTTACCGCAGCTCCACCTTTTTTGAAAATATATTACATGATAAATTTGTTTTAAATACTATTCCTAATTTTCAAATAAAAAATGTGAATAATTTTTTAATCTGAAATAATTATCTGATTTCTTATCATCTTCTGTTAATTTATAGTTAAGGAATTAATAGTGTTTAATTTTTCCGTTCTAATAAGAATTTTCATAAAGTATTATAAAATCACGAAGCACTTTTTATGTTGAAAAATCTTTTTTAAAAAAAATTCTAAAAATATTACTACAATTGATTGAAAATATACAATTCTCGTATAATCACATTCTTTCCTTTTCTTTATTTCAGTTTATTCGAAAAGAATTTGAATTTGAAATCACGTATTACCGAAAGGGAGTATTAATTAATATCTCCTAAACGTTTACAACATAATAATGTTATTCTCAAAATCCAACAACTATCGTCTTAATTTTTCTTTAAAGTCAAAACCCAAAACACCGAAAATAATTCTGTTTTAAAATCTTTCCGAAACATAGATACATCATTTAAAAAAATTCTATCAAAAATGCAGAAAATAAAAAAAAAAATAAAAGAGAACTCGAAAACAGAAGAAAATGTGGTTCAAACTTCGATGTTTAAAATCGTGGTATTTTAAGTACTACTATGAGGTTAAATTTAATTTTAACTGTGAATTCCGGTATATATATAATTCCTTTCTAAAGCTTATCTTGGTTTTTTAAATGCAAATAATGTTGCAATATCGTGTTCGTTCTGCTTCATATTTTACTGCAATGTAGTATCGATTTCATACTATTAGTTTCGGGGTAAAACAGCAGACATGCCTGCTCCCCGCCACAGACCCAACTTACAGACTGATTAAAAACTGGTAGTTTTATCACTTTAATATCATTAACAATTTAACTTTAATCACTAGCTTTTTTAAATTTTTTCAATAATTAGTAAGTATTTCAAAGTATGTTAGGGAAATACTTGCAGAAATACCATTGAAAATTTACAGTTAATAATACTATCGATTATTCAGATTAAAAAATGTATTTTTTTTGAAAGGGAAATAATATATGTATGCACATAAAATAAAAAGGAAATAAAATAATTTAAAATAGAAAAATGAAAAATAGAAGTACACACCTGATAACGAAGGTATTGGTGAAGGTGATTTTGGCATGTGTGTCAGATCTAAAAAGATAGAAATATAGGAAAACCCTTAATAATGGAAATAAGCAAAAAATCACGTTCAAAATTGCTGAAATTTCGAAAGTAACAAAAATTTGGTAAGAGAATTAGCTTGATTATTCTCAAAAAAACCAAGTTCATATTCTTAGTATATGCCCATATGCAAGCATGTACATATCCATAAATATTTACATATGTATGTACATCTGTATGTATCTATGCATGTATTCTTGGACATACATACATATATATTTTATTTATATTTTTAATACCATCTGATGCTATTTTCATTTCTTAGCCAGGAGGGCAAAACTTTCAACCAGCCATTATTAAATTTATAGCTCCCTTGAGAGAGTATCATATTTGACAAAGACAAAACCGTAAACACAAAATTATATTTTTACATCTTAGCAATAGTTATTATTCCCCCTTAAAAAATCTTGTCATGAAACAAGAAGCTACCAAGAAAAGCAACATATTTTCGGTACTAAATATGTTTAAGAAATTCACAATGTATGGATGCGTATGACAAAAATACGTATAAACGTATGTGTGTATGTATGTATGTATGTATGTATATGTTTGTTTGCATGTATGTATATATATTTAAATTATTTACCGTTTACGGACATAAACGTATATACATTTATTTTTAAAGCAGACGTCCAGACAAATAAATTTTAACATACATTTCTGTTGCTTGACCGGACACGAAAATACATTTTCATGTTCGTGTACGCTTGGCAGAAAATGAGTTTATTTTCTAACACTTGCACGTACCGTGCCCGATTTATATAAATTTAAAGTAAAATATCAATTTAACTACTTAATAGATTACATCCTGGGTTTTCTTAAAGTAAATCACGGTAATTATCAAAGAAATATATTTGCATCATACATCTAGTTCTCGAGTAAACATATCCAATAATAGTATTCAAGTTCTAAATTCAGTAATTAAGCTTTACCTAAAATATAAACATTAAAAATTGTTAGTAACACTAGAATATTTATCTAAATGTGTTTATGTATTTTTAGCAGTTCTTAAGAGTCAAAGAGAAGAGAGTGCATTCATACATACTCGTGTATAACTTTGTATTTAAAGATGTGTGTATACATGTTCGTATCTGTGCATGTAGTGAGTCTCTTTTTTTAGTAGGAGGCAGACAAAAGAAAATTGCTTTTTTAATACACAAGAAAGGACATCAGAAACACCTTTCCAAACAGGTACTGAATTTTTCTATACCCACACATCATAAGTAAAAAAACATTAGGCCAACAAAGAAAGCAAATGTTTATCATTTTTGATTTTAATTTGAAATTTAAATATTCATGGTATTTATTGTTTCCTTAAAAAAGGAAAAATAAATAAATGATCATGAGAAACGGCATGATGTCTTTAATTTTTAAGGATTTTTGATCCATTTCTCTTCGTTGCCGTCTTTTCGATAAAAAAAAAATACAAATTTGCATGGTTTTCATGCAAATGCATTTTGAAGAAACTTGATAAGGTTTTTTTTGAACACAGCAGGATGTAGGCAAGTCTAAATATCTTGGAGAGTAACAACATTCGGGGTGCGGTTCATAAAATGACTTTAAATGGTACGTTTTTGATTTCGGCAATTTCAATAAATTACTTTTATTTTAAAATAATTTCCAAATATGTAATAAATTTATGAAATAATTCACTCTCTCTATTCTTAAACAAAATTAATAAAAACCTAATCCAGCTACAACATTATCTTGAAAAGGAAAAACTTTATCCTGCAGTGAAGAATCGCTTTAATAATAACCGACTATGCGAATTTTTTCGCTTAGATTTTCTCTAAATAAGTGCAATATTAATAATTATTTTGCAGTATTGGTGATAAATTTTGATTTAATTTACTTGGAATTATTAAAACGAGAGGTCATTTCCCAAAAGGCAATTGTATATTCAAATTTCCCGTTGTAAGTCCTATTTTAGCAATTACTATTTACAAAAAACTTTGAATAATAAATATTAATAGGAATACTTAAACAAATAGATGATACTTACATACTTATTCATACATTTTCACATAAATAAGCACATAATAAAGAGCAATAATTTAGAGTTAAAATATTTAATTTTATTGTAAATTACAAAAACTTACTAAATATATTAAAATATATTAAAATTGTACAACAAATAAAAAGACAATTTTCAATTGTATATGCCGATTGGTAGCAGAGACTTCGGAAATTGCAGTAAAAATTGTATTTTCTCTCAAAAATTCCACCAGAATTTAAAAATCTTCTATGAAAAAAAAACATCCTGTCTCCAATCCCTATGTGCTTGTACTGAAACTTTAGAAATATATCGTACGAACAAAGATGAAAGAACCTTCCAACATTACAAGTGATAGAAATCTCTGCATTATTTTGATTCCCGCATATCTACTGATCGCACAAAAAACATTGGGATATCGAATACTGTTTTAATATTACCGTGTGCAATTTAATTCGGATTACTTCTGGTAAAATAAAAGTTCATATTTCCACCAATACGGTGTATACGTCAGTTCAGTCATGGTATTAACTTTACTATTAGGGAATTATAGTATTCAATTTATAGGAGCTTGTGACATGTGTTGAACTATTACATATTGGTAATAAATTTACTTCCTGCCCAAATATTTAAGATATACATAAAATACAGATGTTGCTCTAAATATCTCATTTAAGATTACCTTTTAAATATAAGGTTCGATTGTGCCGGCGTAAATTCTATAACTGTATTTAATTATCTTTGAAATTTCATGGGAATTATTTCGATTGTAACTGCAAAATTTGATCAGATACATATTCCATGCATCTATGCTTGGAATTTCAACAAAATCGGTTAAATATTATCAAGAGTAGAAACATCGGTGAAATGCTTTCAGAGGAGAAAATGGTACTTACTCCGCCGCTGCTTAAGGATATATATATTCACTAAGTGAAATCTTTTGATTCAATAATTATTTGTTTCATAATTTCGAAACAATAAGGGTATTAAATTCTATAACTGTATTTAATTATCTTTGAAATTTCATGGGAATTATTTCGATTGTAACTGCAAAATTTGATCAGATACATATTCCATGCATCTATGCTTGGAATTTCAACAAAATCGGTTAAATATTATCAAGAGTAGAAACATCGGTGAAATGCTTTCAGAGGAGAAAATGGTACTTACTCCGCCGCTGCTTAAGGATATATATATTCACTAAGTGAAATCTTTTGATTCAATAATTATTTGTTTCATAATTTCGAAACAATAAGGGTATTTTTTGTGGAATATTTGCTATTGACATACATTAATAATCAATTTTCTTGCCTCTGAAACCTAATTAGCTAGATGTAACCAGTCTTTTTATGTTTCATTGTGATTTATTTTTCTCTATGTGGTGAGTTTTCAGAAACAATACTATTTAAAAACTTAAGTAAATAATCTAAACTTTCGTTGCACTTACAACTTGTTTGGCCGACGGCAAACAGTTTTTTGTATTTGCAACTGAACAATTTTATAAAGTAGATGCACGCACGTACATACGTATATATATAAATACATATATATGTGGGTGTCTAACTCATTCAAATTAAAAAAGGAATTAAGAGCCTTCAAAATGTTGATATAGAATGAAAAATTAAAAACTGACTTTTTGCAAAATAATTGTATATAAATTCTTAAGCATTATAAAACACATACATGTTTGCTTTCCTGGGTGTTTATGAAAGTGGTTGCCACTGTCATCGTTATCCCTACAATCGACCAAGTCGTCAGCGGCAGGGTTTAAGTGATGGTCGCATATATGAAGTTGACTAGTAGTGTTTGGTTGGTGATGTTGCTCTTCTTCCTCATTTTCGTGTAATATCTCACTTTTTAAGTAAGGAGAAGATGAATGGTCCAATAATTCGGTTTCATCTTTTGATGAGTTTTGTGCAGCGGAAGCAGAAGTTTGTTGAGTATTCCAATGCATTTGTTGGTGTAGAACCATCATTTTGTTTAAGATGTTTTTTTTTTCTAATTACTTTTTGGCTCAAGCTTACACTTTTTTTATATTTTATTTTTGCTTTGGTCAAAAAATTGTATAACTCTTTTGAATGTATATTATTTTCATTTACACGTTTCATTTATAGAACTTTATTATACTAACCAGCCTCATGTATTACAATTAAATTTGCCTTGCGCAAATTAATAAAACTATTACTAATTGAGAAAAAATATTGTATCTTAGTTCTAAGTTCGTCTTGTTGTGTGAACAGTTAAAATGCAACTGAATCGCACTTGCTTTTCAAATTAACTATCTTACTTGAACCGCAATTTCGAATTTCAGCTAGTTTCTAATGTTTTTGTTTGAATATCAGGAGGAAACTCTCTCACACACGTAGTGAATCTCTGACAACAACTTTACACAAACAACAAACATATGTATACATGAGGGGCTGTGTGTATGGCTAACTCAAACAGTTTGTTTGTTTGGATTTTTGTAAGAAAATAATAACAATTTTAGTACTTTAGTTCAATCTTAAATTTTCCGCTGCACATGAATTCCCCTTGCTATTAACATAGTGATAATTAATGTACGTAATACGTAAGAATATGTATGTATGTATGTATGTATGTTTGTAAACAGATCTGAATAATCATACTTAACGTTTCATTTTTAAATTCTTTTACATTTCGAATATTATATATGTATGCATGTTTGTCAATAACTAGGTGTATGCGGATGTGTGTATGTGTGTTGATTGATTTCTTTTGTGAATTGTGAATTTTATTGATAAAAAATATATGCATGTATATATGTATGTGGGTATGTACTTTTATTATAACTGGAAATAAAGTAACAAAAAAATACCATCTGTTGTCATGTTCTCCTTCCCCTGTTCATTCCCCTTCAATGTTAAAAACGACATCTTTGTTTATTTGAGTGTATGTACATACATGCGCTAAGAAAATGTTGGAGAACGCCGAGTGTATTAGGGGTAAATTGTTTGCAGCAATCGATGCTTGAATGCCATCCACAGTTCAATTGTAATAAGTTCTTATAAGAATAAGAAGCAGACACTAATTTTTTTATTCTGCATTTGGAAAATGACTTACTCTTATTTTGACTTTCGCTCTTTCTTCTGTGTAAAGGGCTTCTTTGATACTAATTCTATTCTTATCCTTCTTGATTTTAATTGTTTTATTATTTTATGTTAAATTGGCATATTTGGAATTCTGTATGTGTATTCACTACGGATAAAAAACTTTTTAAAATTTTTCGAAAATATATGAAACATATGTAAATATTAGTTAATTGATAGATTATTTTTCGTGAGTTCTAATAACTGATTCTTTTTTGTACTTGATTCCTCTCTCTAAAGTTTAAGTAATTCACAAACGGTTCGCAAAGAAAATTTCCTAAATTTGAGATATTTATGTTATTCAGTTTACCATTCATAATTATTTTACAAAAATATAAACATATTAAAAATTATCGTACGCCATTTAACATCAAAGCTCTAAATTTTTTTACTGTTTAATAATTTATACATGCTCTGTTTCCAAATATAATAAAATCCATGAATGAAATTTGGGTTTATTTTCATTGGCTATCATACATATATACGTATGGGTGTATGTATGTATGTTCATTTCTACTTTTTGCTTTTCACAATGTTAACAAGTGTAAACAGGATGTTAGTGAATCGTTTTTGCAGAGCTCAATGTTAATCATCACACGTTAGTGAATGACCCTACTGAAAAATCCTGAAAAGCAATAAAAAAGTTATTTTTTGTTTGGGAAAATATTTACATACAATCTGTGGGTTTTCCATCTCCGGTTAGCAGTAAATGGCATTTGTTGAGCTTTTATTAGCATACATTTCGCATCAGCGAGCAAAACATGTTTGTGCGCTTCTTTTCATATTTGCAATTGCAATGCGCATTTTCTACATTTTTTTAGGATTTATTTTTATTTCTATAATGGGTGTGGCTGCTATTCATAAAAGGCATATTATGTAGTAAAAACACATACAAACACACATAAATAAAAAAATATATACATATGTATAAATAATAATAACTTATAATGTATGAACATACATACATATGTATATTTTCGCTGAGTATTCAGTTTGCCTCATCGATGTTGTATATAGCAAATGCACATTATATGCAATGTGCATAATATTTTCACATAATTTGTTCTCGTTTTTGTATGAGTAGTAAGAACGAACATATCTGAGTATTTATGTATGTAGCTTAAATGTAAAATTATGAAACTACATACTTATATACACATACAGTGATGGTGATATCATATGCAACTGAAATTTTCAATTTGAAAATATGTTACAATCTTTTTATTTTAATTTTAGAGGGGAAAAAATGTTTCTAACTTGAAGTTATACCTGCATACATATGTGGGTGGTGGGCAGTTTTTAGTTTTCTTTCTGAATATTGCAGCATTTTAAAGTATGTAGGAGTATGTATGTACGTAGATGTTCACAAAATATGCATAATTAGTTTTCTTATAATTGCGATATTGTAAAACAAGGACATTTTTGTAGATCTGATCAGTTAGAGCAGGAATTCATTTTATCACTAAACAAATACATATGTATCTCCATATGTATGTGAAATATTTTTAAGGACATAATTTCACAGTAATGTGATGGGAATCTCGATATATGTATGTATATACATACATATGTACATATTTCAATTTGTCTTTAATGTGCTAAAAATATAATGAAATATAAAAAGGCAACCTGCTAAAATATGTGCAATATTTTTGCATGAAGTTAATGGCCAGTGTAAATATGTATATACATATGTATGTAGGAACACTTTTTCTTCAGTAGATGGAGTTTTAGATACGATTAGGGTTCGTCAGAACGATTTTGATGTACGAACATACATGTGTGGATAGTTATATATCCACAAATATATACATTTGCATATAGGTATGTATTTATGTGTGTACATATCTATTGTACGAGTGTGAAACACTTTTCTGAACATAATTTTTTTTTCGATTTTACTTTTTCTGAGTCTATGATTTTGAAACTCCTGCACACCATGATACTGATTAAAGTGTCTATAAAAAATATATATATGTATGTATATAGATATACGTATGCATGTGTGTGTGTGTATACAGAAATCTGTCCACTCATTCCTATAGTTTCTTCGGCACAGCCAAGTAAATGATGTTGCTTCAACTCTCGAAATGCGATGAGAGTGGTAAGCAAATGATAAGCAACAATAGTAACAACAATATAGTAAAAATAGCGGTGATAAAGGCAACAAGAACAAAATGAAATCAAGAACTTGCTCTCAGCTAGGCAGGCATTTAAAATAATAAAATTTGTATGAGTTTTACTCTAATGATTATTAACGGAAATGAAATTATTTTAGCTTTTGTTTGAAACTTTCAAAACTAGTGGCTTAAAAACATACATACTGTTGCTTTTGGTTTGAGCCCAGATGATATTAAGCTCCATAACAAGCAATTAAAAATTCCATTTCAAATACATTGGCAAAATTTCTCAAATAGACAAATGTACTAAGTGCTTAATTTAAAAAATTACCAATTCTATATAATGCATTTAAGTTTTTTTAATTGGCTCTTTGATTTATTTACGACAGTAAATGAAATAACATGTCACTAAAAGAAGTAGAAGATCTATATGAAGACTTCTTTCAAAGAAGTTGGTATTCGCGATGTTATGTAACGTATAATATGTGCATGTACAATAGTAGTTTAATCTTTTTTATGTTATTACTTTCTTATATGCTTTATATTAGATTGTTTTATTCAATAGCACTTTCATTTATAAGAAATATACCTGACTGAAACTTATTATTATTTTTTTAAAAGATGCTGTAGCATTACCGGTGTGGTTTGTATCTTAGTTTCTCAGGTATGCACATGAAGTTGGTCAGCGATGGTAATGGTAATGTCCTGACTTCGTTCCCTACTTCCGGCAACCATAAAGAATAAATTGTCATGAATTTATGTTAAGTCCTTTAACACTTCATGTGTTGATTGTTATTTGAAAGCTTGAGGAGAGAAGGCATAGTCTCTGGTCAGTTAATATTTACTGGTAAAGCATTTTGATTGATGGTAACATACATCTCGTCACATTCACTACATTTACTTGTTCTATAGTAAAGTGGCACCAGAGTGGGGGGATATACACCGACTTTTGCGAAATACGTATATAAATACGAGTATTTAAGAAGTTTTCATATCAGGTATCGTATTACTGAGCTATAGGGATTAATAAAATGAGTGTAGCTTTGCTAGCACTTTCTATCAAATGACGTACTCTTATGTATTGATTTTGCTGATAGGGAAATACTACATGCGCTGATTTTTAGAATAGCTCATGGATGGATGGAAGCTGGGAAAACGTTAATGGCGCTTCGAATTGGTTTTTTGTATTGCAAATCTGATGTTAGATGCAATACAACTGCGCGAAATTTTATTCCTTTACAAGTCTGATTCTTCTAATATTTGTATACGTGTTTGAAAGTACGAGTAATAAGCATCTGCAATGTAAAAATAGTTGGTTTTATTTTATTTAGCTTTTCTGATTATTTGCCAAAAACAGACATTTTCCTCACATTTTTATCGAAATCCAGCGACAACTACAACAAAAACTAAAATGTAAATAGGAAAAGCATAAATAAAAGTAAATAGGAATGTAAGTTGTATTGGAAATAGAAAACGATGATGATGAAAAGGAAGAATAAAAATTTGTGCATGAATATATGTATGTGTAAAAGTATACAAATCAAGTTGTGTTAGAAAAATTAATCAGCAACACTAACAACAACGCATTTATAATAACGGCAAGAACAAATGTAACCCTAAGACGATTTTATGTATCCACTGCGTTCCGTTGTCCAAGTTTTGTTTTGCATTGAGTTCGTTAAATGAAGTTTTCCTTTTATTTTTTTATTTCCTGTTTTGTCAATGTTCGTGCGTGCCATGACGATTTTAGTTGGTGGGGGAAAAAGTTGATGGTATATGTTTTTGGAGTAGAATAGAAATAATATTTGCTTGATATTTTGCATGAATGATTTGTTTGTAAATTTAATTGAAAATGTTTGTTTAAATACAAAAAACCTTTAATGTAGCTACGTTGGAACCATATATATATACATATATCTATATATACATATATGTACATATATGCATGTGCACACTAATTGAGGGGTGATTTGAATTATAAAGGAAGAAAAAAGCATTTCTGGGAAGGGTTTTCACTTACAAATTATATTAAATATATATGCACATATCTATTTATGTTGTATATATTTACACAAAGTTATCCAAACTTTTAACGGTTAAAATGGTTGTGCTTCGTATCTTCAATGTTTAGATAAAAATAATACAAAAAGTTTTTCTAATTGTAAAAATAATAATGGTTAATAAATTTCTATGACTATGAATTAAAAAAATGGTCTCTGGCTTGATGTATCATTATACATTATTCATCAGTAAGTTCTAGTAGCATTTTTATGTGTTAGAAAAGTTTTATGTGAATTTCGTTCTTGTATTAAACAGTTCAATTCTAGAAACGCATATTGCTTTTTTCTAAAAGAGTTGAGAATTATAGTTTTCAGAATATTATAAAGCATTTTTTTATAATAGTGTCAAATATAAATATAAGAAACACTTTCAATAGGAGATATTTATCAATAATACTACATTCATGAAAGTACTTTCTGTACTCTCTACTCCCCTATTTATTTTTAATCAATTATTAGTTATTAATTTGTTCTGAAGGAGCTCCATAAAGCAATATCGAAATATTGAAATAAGCTGTGGTTATTTGGTTCTTCTTTATCTGAATAGACCTAAAGATTACTTAATAATAATCTTTTAAAGAATATCCCCATTTTCTTTAGAGAAATTTATTTTTTTCAAATATGAGTGCTTACTAAAGTAAAAATGATAGCATAGCTGAAGGCTTATTTGCTAAAGTTTGCTTTCAAATCTAGACGTAAATAACGCCAAATATTGCAGAGTATTATGAGTATTCCCTAATACATACATATATACAAAATTACCTTCCTGAAAGAAACATTTTGAGAAAGTATTGTGAAAAATATATTATATAAATTATTATTGCTGCTATCTTTGCATAAACATAAGTTGTAGAACAATTTCTTATAAACGAATTGTTTAAAGGGGTTTTTGTTACACTCGTGTAATAATTTTAAATCAACAACACAATTCTAAATTGGCCCAAGTACGGCTTTTTGCTTTTTGTGAGAAAAATTTGTAAAAAATACGTTTTATTTTTTTACGCAGTCCTTAAAAATAGAAAGTGGTTGCATACATACATTCATGCTTACATACTCACATACTCATTTGTGTGTTCATATTTTTGCTATTGACAATATTCACAGTTATTTACTTAACATGTCAATGCTCGTTTTAAATATTTTCTTTTATCTGCACAAGAAAAGAAGCAGAAAATCTTTTTTTTTATACAGAATTACTGGCGGAATTGGAATTATTAAAGAAATTTACTTTTTTATAAAAAGAAAGCATTTGCAATACTGTACCAAACAAAAGAAACTAATAACAAAACTATCTTACGTTTCATTAAGTGTAGCGGTTTAAAATTTTTTTTTGGGATTTTTTTAACATCAGTAAATTACGCCTCGAAAAAGATTTCGTATTGACAAAAAAAAGGAAAGGAAAACAATTTCTTTATTTTAGGTAAAAAACTGCCTGATTTTTTTTTTTTTTTTGAGATGATAAAGCAGAAAAATTAATTTTTCCCTTATTGTGTAATCAAAGAATTACATTCACACAAAAAAGAATATATAATTTAAACTTTTTTTCTTAAATAAAAAATGAACTGGAACGGCTTTAGCGAAATTTATCGGGGTTGTTTTTTGTTATCATGTACTCGTATATGCGACAATAGATGATCGACCTCCTCATCACCATCAGTCGTAAATAATTCTACCCTTAAATGCATTTATTTTTTATAGCTGTCGAAGATCGTTTATAATCTTTATTTTTTTCCCAATTAAGATCCTTTTAAAAATGGCAATGATTTAACATTTTTTTATGTTCATTTTTATTTTTGCTTTAAAATATACGCATAGCTATGTACATACATACATATGTATGTATGTACATTTGTAGGTATCTTTTTTTTCGGTTTTCTTAAAAAATGTCATTGCTTATTATACATAAAGAAAATGTGTAATAAATAATCAATTTCTACATTAAAATGAATTTTTTGTGCTGCTATCAAAGTTGTGAAAAAGGAAGCTGTGCGCTGAATTTTTCTCATACTCGCATGTACGGGTGTATGCATGTATGTGTATAAGTTTTCCTTGTCGGTTCTATGAAAAAAATCGTTTAAAAAATCTTTCCGTTACAAATTTTGTATAGTTTTTGTTTTCAATGCTGCGTTGTTTATCCAATATTTTGTGTTGCTTTTGAGTTAAAAAACATATAATTTTAAATATGTTTGGTTAAGCAGGGTTCATTAGAATCCTATACATATTAATACTTTTTATAAATTTCTGATGAATGATTTTGTTTTTGCTTTTATTTGTTGTTGAAAGTATACTTTGTTTCCGAGTCGTTGTGGATGGGGTTAACAGTAATTGAAATGTTACTATTCGCTTGATAAACAGTTTGGCAGTTTTTTTTGGCGCCATGGACCGCGTGATTCGAGCAAATGGTTATGAACCAGGTGTGAATTTGTATTTTAATTCCCTGAAATGTATTGCTTTGCTTTGTCAAATAAATATAACGAAATAAAATTGTTTTCACTATTTTTACTTATTAGGTCTGTTGTGTTTCAGTTAAAAATGGTTTTTCTAATCAAAAGTAATTAAATAGTTTGTAGTGAAATATGCCTGTGGCTGACAAGTCATACCTAATCAAAGAATGTGTTTTTAAGTTAAAACTAAGTGATTAAGTATTAAATATATAACTGTTTGCTGTTGTTTAATTCAAGTGAAATTAAGTTTTGCTTATTAAGTTTCGTTTTTTTGTAAAATTTTCTCACCTTTATATATATTTTTTTTTGATCGTACATAATGAGATGGTGATAGAATATACAAAAAATTGTGTTTTTTTAAATTTTCCAAAAAGTCACTTATTTAGTGTTATCTGCGGTACAATTAACTTGTTTCTGCTCGTACCAAATTATATGTATCCCAAATTTATTGAAAAAAAGTAAGAAGGAGTAAAATATATTCTTCTTCTAGCTGTTAACTCCTAAATAAATTAAATATTTTCAGTTTTTGCGAATGTTATAAATAACTAGAAATGGAGAAGGAGTTCTTTATTTTAAAAGTCTTAAATCACACACCAGATTGAAATTTATATTAAAGTATAATTAAACTGTAATACAATTGATCAGACTTCGACTTAAAAATTTTCTTCACAAGTAAAATGAAATTATTATCTGATCTAAAACTTCAAAAATATGTATTTATGTAAACGTTTTTATGAAAAATTACATAATTTATAGGAAAAGACCAATTTTTTGATTTGTTGTTTATTTAATTACAACTAGAACAATAAGAAAAGGTCCTTACTAGCGTTAATCTGATTGAATTCTTTACTTTATTAAGAAATATTTTCATATTTTCACATTTTTTCCTGCTTAATACATATTTTTTTTACACTATAGCATGCTCCCTATTCTGCACACTATTCAGGGGCCAAATCGTCGTATACGTGATCGAATGAATTCGATCGAAATCTTTCATTTTGGGATCGTGACAGTCGATATCGTATAACACGTATCGAAATTTGGGATCGTGGCATTCGATAACGAGTACTCGATCGAATGTTTTCTCTCGTAAAGTCATTCGATAGTAAAAGAGCGTTCGTAAGCAAACACATGTGTTTGTATAAATGAAAATTAAATTTGCATTGTGCAGAAAAAACAATAAGAAGCTGCAATTTTTTAATAAATTGCATGAAAAATGTAAGTATATTTGTTTATACTTTAATAATAATAATATAAAACCACTATGTATTTGTTTAGGACTAATATGAATAAGATAAATGGTAAGCAAAAAAGAGATGTTAAGAAAAAATGCAGGGTTAGCCAGCAGTAGAAACACTTGAATTTAATATTTATTCCAAAGACCGCAATATTTGGAGTTCTACATTTTTTATTGCCATATTTGCTATTGCCATATTTAATTTCTATTAACCGATCCAATTTTGCTGTCAGGTCGGAATGAAATTTATGTACCTTTATTTATTCCAAAGACTGCAATAATGAAATATGTACCTTTATTTAACATCCATTTTCTACAAAATAAATTCTTTAAAAACGAAAAAAAACTTAAATTTTAATAATTTATTACTTGCTTACCTCTTTTCTATAATATTTGTAGTTTGTTTGTTAAGCAAACATGTGGTTTTGTTCTACTACAATGAAAAAAAATCTATTACATTTTTAAACAAATTTCGATACGAACGCTATCGAATGCCGCGATCCGGCTACTCGACACGTCACGAAATTTCATTCGATACGAAAGGTTACTCGTTCACGTATACGACGATTTGGCCCCAGATTTGTATTACAGTTTAAAGTGGATTTAAATATTTAAACCGATTTACTTGCTTGTAAATCGTATTTTTTGAACAGATACATACGAGTGTAATTACATAAATACATACCCCAATTGCCGTATACATACATATATTATTCGTAAGTGTTGGCCAGTATTAACATGAATGTTCCAATATAAAATAAATTAAGACTAGCACAATCAATTTCAATTATTTATGATGATGGTATTTTTTTTAGCATAATTGCTTTTGTTAATAGCAGACAAATAAAGCAAGATAAGAAATTTATATGCAAAATTTTTAGATTGCTTTAATAAACTATTCCTACGTGCATTATCCTTAATCTAAGCCGTTCGGAGATACTATGACCATATAGGTATACAATTTATTTTATAACAATAGACTTTTGTTGTGTTGTTTCAATACTTTACAACGCTCTTTTGAAATCCCTAAGTTTTCTACAGCTCTAAAATTTGCTATGAAACATCAATCATCTTTTGATTTACATAAATTTTCTTTAACAATGTTCCTATTAAGGATAATCAAAAGGAATGAATATAATATTTATTTTAAAACGTAATAATATGGCTATACACTTACGAAAAATAAAGTTCATATATAAAATAGAAATTTCTACCCACAAAAAAAAAAAAAAAAAAAAAAAAACCAAAGAAGCAATACTATCTACAAGGTTTTTCACACATAACTACAGACATTATGTGTTTTACCTGCATGCTTATGTGTGTATGTGTGTGGGATCAAATAATAAATGTTTAAATATTAATTTACAAAAGTGAGAACAAATAGAACAACCTTTTGCAATCAAATTTTAAAACACTTTAGCAAATTTTTGATTCTTCTTTCTCCCCATTTCGAAACTTTTCGCAACCTGAAAAATGTGGTGCAAACTTATGAGGGGGTAGGCCACAAAACGAATATTATTACGATGTTATTGTTGTTATATTATAGCATTTTCTAACCTTTGACCAGAAACATAATTTAAAAGAAATCTTGGAACACCCCCAAAAATATTTTACCTAAAAAATTAGGAAAAAATGTATTGAATAAAATAGAGTTCCAAAAACACTGGTGTCGCAGTCACCACCAGCAGAGTACTTGTGTATAAAAAGAATTCTTTACAAGATTTAAACATTGTGAAAAAATATGCCATCCAGGATTGTTTTATGTTCTTCGTATCAGATTAATGTGGGTGGCTGTGTGTATTAACAGTTTGTTCAGTTCTTGTACAAATCCAATAAAGAAACACTTTAAAGCAAAAGTTTAGTAGTAAGAGCGGGAATTAAAAAATTATAAATCCATTTTGAAAAAGCAAAACTTTGGAAAAAAGGTTTTATTGTTTAATGGATGTGAATTTTATTCATGTGCTTCATCTGCGGGTAGTTATATTTTTTAATTCAAATAAGGGAGGATTGCTCTTCATGAAAGGAAATCAGGACAAAGAGTCAATACTATCATAGCTTTTTTATAAATAGGTAAATGGTATTTTAAATATTAAAATTGGATTGGCGGTTAGAAGTGATCTAAATGGAAAGGGTTAATACTCATATAAATGGTGAACATAAAAAATGGAAGCAGATTTGAAATTATTAGACAAAAAAATTTTTCCAAAACATTTTTTATTAATTGTAGCAAAATATTTTAATAAGAAACTCTTGTTTGTACATAGGTATGTGCAAGGTGCGATATTCATTGATTCATGATGATCACATCTATAAGTTCATCGAATAAAGTGCTTTATATTTAAGTCATTTTATTATTAAATATAAAAATTATATAAATTGATCAAATTATTGGATTTTGTAATTTTACAGTGCTAAAGTTATTATGGAAGTAAAAGTAAAGATTTAATTAAACGTGCCATATTCATAGCAAACAGTTGTCGGATCCAACCATATGGGCGACATTTTATTCAGGTATTGTAATTTTATTTTCATTTTTGTATCTCATTGGCGCTTGCTTTTGCTTACTTAACTTCTGCCTATTCGAACGAACAAAATCATGATTATTATTATGACACCAAGAGACAATGACAATACATTTGATTTTGCATGTAGATTTTGTACACTGGTCAGCAACTAAAATCTATTATCAATTTGCGAGAATGTCAACATAAGCCAAAGAGAGAAAGACTTTTATCAAGTTCTATAAAATCGGTGGGAGATAATCTACAAAACAATGCCATTATTATATTAGAGTGTATAGGCTACTGTCTATATAATGCGTTATTTATTGCTTTTGCTCTTGAAAAAATTAATTAAAATAAGTAACAGAGTGAATGCAAAATAGCTGTGTAAAATTTTCAACACATTTCTTGCATTTTTTTAAGATATTGATCAGTGTCAAAGTTGAATCACATAGGATTCACCATGCCTCAACTATTTGCAATGATATAAATGTGTCGACGGAAAGGGTTCGCACAAGAAATACTTTGTTAAAGGATGTCAAATCTGCAAAAAAAGAATAAAAAATTGCAATCTCTCAGGTAAAAAAATTATAACTTGGCCAATTTTAGTACTTTACGCTAAGTGGAACGTGATGAATAAAACCGAGCTTATAACAGTATATTTTTTACCTTGGTTGTCGAATGAGGAGGTTGATATATGACTTTTTATGTGTCTCGATTTTGGTTGTGGGTTATGGTGGAGTTTGTCTAATTAAACATTTATATAATAATAATTGTGGTTTAGGCCATCAAATATAAGTATGTATGGGCATGCACGAGGTGTGATAAAAAAAAAACTTTTTTTAAATTTTTTCCAAATGTTTTTTTTTTTATCAAAGTAATTGGCCTCAGATATAACACACTTATGCCAGTTTTTTCCATTCGTTCTGAAACGCGCTTTTAAAAACTGAAGCATAAGAACCGATGTGCGAGGTAGTGCGTTATCGTGATGGAAAATTCATGATTACTTTTTCCATAATTCTGTGCGTTGCAGACGAATTGCTTCGTGCAAACGGAGCATAATTTGAAGGTAGTAATCCTTATTGACCGTACGACCTTATGGCAAGAATTCATGATTCACAACGCCGAAGAAAACAGTGAGGAAAACCTTCACATTTGACTGAACTTATAGTGCTTATTTCGGTCTTGGCTCTTCTGGACGCTTTCATTTGGAATGAGTGGGGGTTGGTTTCAAGCTCATAGCCTTCACCCATGATTCGTCACCAGCTATGATCTTTTTGAGCAAATCTGGATCGCCGTTGCAGACATTCAACAGCTTCCATACGATGTTGTGTTTTCTTAAAACTTAGAAAAAAATAGTAAATATTCGAAGAGCAAATTAAAACGCGGCTAACCTTTTTATCAATATATATAACCGACATGTGTACCTACATAACACAAAAAAAAAACAAAAAAATGTAAAAATCAGATATAATTAAAGCAAGGAATTTGAAAACAACGGGTATTTTTTTATCACACCTCGTATGTATCTAAAACAGAAATATAAATAGCAATAAATATATATATGTATGTACTTCTTCGATTTACCTTCAATGTTCCAATCACTTTCACTTTTGGCTCGCGGAATTCTTGGGACTCTATGAGAAGCACAATTGAACGGTTTTGAGTTACTTAAAATTAAAGAAGAGCTTTTATCGTCGCTGTGTGTTTGCAGATTTCGCTTAACATAACTAGTTGATGGCGATGCAACTGAACTTCGAGCATTGCTAATTAAAGTACTGCCAATGCCAATGGCTCTTTCATTTTGAAAATCACTAAATTTATGGACTAAATTATTCAAATGAATAGTATTTTTGTCGAATGTGGTGGACGGGCGAGTGTTTTTTGTTTTTGTATTCTGTATGTTATTTTTCGGGCAAGTTGCAGAAAAGTTAGTGCTTTTACTATGTTGGTAGAAACTGGCTACATTTTCTGCAGATTCTGAATGAATGAACACGTTGTTGGACGAGTGAAACGTGGGCGAATTTGAACACCCACCGACGGATGCATTCATTATTTTGGTTGGAGTTTCTAAATAATAATTGCCGAAATTTTTGGTACTGCTTTGGATATGTTGCCTGTATTGGTGCTCTCGTATTAAACGGTCTCTCTCTTGCATGTTACGCACAAATGTGTGCTCTCCAATGAAAGATGAAGTATTTACTTGGTGTTCTTGAAGTGTAGTTGAAAATGGATGACACTGTATGGGCGGTTGGGGTATAATGAGATTTCTAATATTCTCTTTATGATAAGGACCATTATTAGGTGGAGAGGATGTTTGTATTTGTTTTATGTTTGCACGAGCATGAATCTTTTGTTCAGTTGGTAGTGCAGTGGTGTAAGAAGAAGAAGATTTTTCTTCATTTTGTTGTATGACGTCTGGTTTTTGCTGTTTCTGGGTTAATGACTTTGTTACAGCAGACATGCCAGACTGCATGCACCTTGTATTAATTTCTAAACCAGACAACAGTGAATTTTTTCTTTCTTGTTTGCTAGCAGAAATATAAATAAAATTTATTTTTTCATCGTTCTGTCTAATTTTAGCGCCGCTGCTGTGTTGCGTAGTAGTTGCTGCGGCAGCTTCACCAGCAGAGGTGGTAAAGGTCTTATGTAAGAGAAATGGATGGCATTCCAAAGAATTGATGTTATTAATTACTTCTAAGTTGGCGTCTATTCCTCTTGAACATATTTGCGATATAAGAGACGGGTCAGTTGCTTTAGAAGCCTTTTTTTCTTTGTGCTTTTGTGTTGTTGTTTGTAAGTCTGCAGTTGTATAAGATTCCAGTGTTGTTGAAGTACTTTTCATCGTGTGTATCCTTCTCTGTCTTAAATGTTTTGGCGGTGTTATCGGTGATGGCAATAAAAATGCCGGTAAAATGTTTAACGATGAATGGGACGGAGCTATTTGTAATTTCAAATCACGTTCTGATAATTTTTCGTTTTTTTCCTTTGAGTCTGGGAGCAAATAAGCATTATCGGTACCATATTTATTGGTAGCTTGTAATACAGGAGACGATTTTGCTTGGCTCGATAGTAATGGGGGACATGTTAAAAATAATTTTTCATTTGGATTTATAAATGAGCATTGTGAGCTCAAGATATTTAAGAAATTTTTCAGATCTTGCTTCTGATTAAATGTTGCAGAATTTTCTCTAAATGTATTTCTGGTATGTATAATGGTGCTCTCGTTGGAAAACTGTTCTTCTTCATTAAGTGAATTTTGAAGGACATATGGGGAAATAGATCTGAATATAGGGTACTTCTCCAAATCTTCTCTAAACAAAGTTGTGCAATTATTTAAGTCATTGCTGATTTCTCTCACTTTTTCCTCAACTAAGTAATCATTGGTTTGATTATTTTCGTATACTCCTAAATTTTTATCATATTTATCAGAGATGTAATGATTGATAGAACGGCAATCGGAGTGATCAACATCTTCTTCGATGGAATTACTTGCTGCTTTTATTTTATTGAATTTACGATCGATCCACGTTTCATCTTCATTAGCTTTCTGTTTAATGTTCTCTACTATTCCTGAAATGTCCATATTTCTGTAAGAGTTTGATTAATTTATGTTGGGTTTCTTCCACTTTTACATTGAGATTTATCTAAAATGAAAACAATATTTTCATATTTAAAAATCATCAGATACATTTTTCATTTAATTAATTTTCATTTATGAATTTCTGCAATGTTTTATATAAAACAAAATTTAATTATTACTTTTCCTTCGTAACAAAAACTCTTTTTGGGATTCTACAAATTATACGAAAAACGCATGCATATACTCGTACATACCTATTTATATAGATGGGTGTGCACGTGTATATGTATGTAAGAAGGAAGACATTGTATTTTCAATAACCCGTTTCAAAAATGGCACCAAACGACATTATTCTATTTTAATCAACTTAATAAAATGACACTTCATAAGTTTTATGTTGAAATAAAATGTAAAAAAATACGAAAAACAGCCTCAAAATCCTTTTTTACGCTAAAACCCAATAGACAATATAAATAACAGAAGGACGAGATTATTAACCCTTTAACACCCCTTCTGAGTAAATTTTATGGCACATTATCATGACAACATCATTATTAACACTTGTTACCAGTTGCCAATAAAAAATGTTGCGTTGGTTCATCATCACCCTCTTATGGGCAATATTATTGGTACCTTTACCATGGAGATAAGGGTATATGAACTCTGACGTGCCCTTTGTAATAAGCACGTCATATATATATGGATTTGTGGGTACACACTTTCTCACGTATATATATGAATAAGTAAGTTTTTGTATTAGTATGTTTTTCTTTATAAACCGTATATTATTAGCATAAAGTTTTCGGAATAAATAAAAATAATACAATATAATAATAATAATAATAATAATAATAATAATAATAATAATAATAATAATAATAATAATAATAATAATAATAATAATAATAATAATAATAATAATAATAATAATAAAAATAATAATAATAATAATAATAATAATAATAATAATAATAATAATAATAATAATAATAATAATAATAATAATAATAATAATAATAATAATAATAATAATAATAATAATAATAATAATAATAATAATAATAATAATAATAATAATAATAATAATAATAATAATAATAATAATAATAATAATAATAATAATAATAATAATAATAATAATAATAATAATAATATTAATAATAATAATAATAATAATAATAATAATAATAATAATAATAATAATAATAATAATAATAATAATAATAATAATAATAATAATAATAATAATAATAATAATAATAATAATAATAATAATAATAATAATAATAATAATAATAATAATAATAATAATAATAATAATAATAATAATAACAATAATAATAATAATAATAATAATAATAATAATAATAATAATAATAATAATAATAATAATAATAATAATAATAATAATAATAATAATAATAATAATAATAATAATAATAATAATAATAATAATAATAATAATAATAATAATAATAATAATAATAATAATAATAATAATAATAATAATAATAAATAATAAATAATAATAATAATAATAATAATAATAATAATAATAATAATAATAATAATAATAATAATAATAATAATAATAATAAATATAAATATATTATATAGTAATAATAAATATATAATATAATAATATAAATTTTTTAAATGAAGAAATTTCTAATGTGTTATATTCATATGTGGTTAAAATTTCTTATTTAAGAAATACTGGTGATTAGTAGATGGATTAACATTAGATGAGCCAGAGTGAGCAACATTGTGGAGGCCTAGATTAATATATTAAGGGTGTTTTCAATTTGGTGTACAATTACTTAAAATTTATTTCTGTAGTTTGAAATGTTTCTTTATTAAAAAGATTCTGTACATATAGTATTCTTAACTGCTTGTTTATTGAACCAAATTATTCGCTTCATAATGGTACTTCACTACGAAGGCTAATAAGGACTACTATTTAGCAAAACTACTCCTCTACTACGATTATTCACGTTTCTTGTAAGGTAAATATTGGCCAATATTCGGCTTAACTTGATCTACATTTGTAATTATCATTTTACAGCTAGTTCTTTGTTACCCCTTTCATTTTCGGCCTTTTATTATTTTTCAGTAACACTAATGAAGAAATTGCAAAGTCTTGCAAACAACATTTATTATAACTTTTCCATATATCCTTTTTACAGCCCCTTATAATGTGTTAGAGGCCTTATCAAATATTAAAAAAGTGAGTCTGACTTAATATTGGTTTTAGTTTATTTCGTTCCTTAAACACATACATATGTATGTACATACGCATTCGGAACGATAATTTATGACATTGATTGATTAAAAAGTGAACATGTCGTCTAAACAAATTCATAGGTTAAATGCCTTCTAAAATCATCAAAGATTTTTCTTTTAATTGGTAGACGGGTGTTTAGCTGTAGGCATTCAATACGAACATTAATCATAAGTTAAATATTGACATGTATGTATGTATAAGAAACTAATTTGTATTGGAATAAAAAATAATAACAAAAGTAACTACTTGCTGTAAGTTCTGCGGAAAATGTATTATAAAATGAAACTTACTTTATTATTTGACTGTCATAGGCGCTTGGAGAGATACTTCGTAAAATTGTTTGAACATCAGTTTGTTATATGTACGACTATATTGCAATATAACTTTTAAAGAGTTTCCACATTTGCCTACGCAGATAAATATATATAGATACAAACATATATGTTTACTTACGTATGTATGCGAATATATACTTTAAAATTAATTTTTGTAACAAAGTTCATTTATGTAGTATAATTAATTTGCAATATAGCTAAGATCTGCGTAAATATTCGGCACTCTACGACTTTTGGGCATTTGCACGAAGTTTTTTATTTATTGTGATTGTATTATTTAAATGCTCTAAAAATGATAACCGTCCAATTTGTTAATTATCGAAATTTAATTTTTGGATATGCACATGCTGTATACTTTTGTTAATACGACAGTTGTTAAAATATTGTTAAATGTATCAATTTATATGGAAAACATAAAAAACGCAATAGGTATCCCTTCTTTATTTTTTCAATAAAAAGTATAAAGCAACCTTTTCACAAAAAATAAATCTTTTTAAACTGTAACAACTCAATCCTTTCGCCGACGCATGTCTTTACCTTGGCGTGCATACATACATACATATGAGAACCACACATGCTGCAAGCAAGCAGCTGTTGCTGCACTATGAGCAAAACAAAACACAAGCCACAGGATCTCCGCAAATAAATAAAAAAGAGTTTTATTTAATAAAAACAAGAAAAAAATGCACCACAAAACGTTTGCAGCAAACTGAATGGAATAAAAGAAATCAGTTACATTGTTAAAAAATAGCAGAAGAGAAACTTTAAGTTAAATCTGTGTTTTCAGGCTCAATTTGATTTGTGTACATGAGCATTTGATTGGTTTGTACTGTTTCTATTGCAATCAAACACATCCATAGATATATATGAGCATATCATTCAGTCAGCCACAAGCCATAAACAGTTCAAATAAAAATTCTTCCTTTTTGGAAATTGAAAATATGCTCACCTACTTTAAGTCTCCAGTATTAAAAATACTTTCATCCTCAGTTCACAAGGCTTAAGTTTCTTAGAAGAATAAAAAAGAAAATGTGATTTTATACATTTCGGATAAATAGATGTTTATAAAAGAATGCACAATAGCTTCGTTTTTGAATGAAAGGATGAATAATATCCTTCTTCAACTAATTTAGTTCAGTATGTTTTAATAAAAATAAATTTGTTGCAAACGGCTGACATTTGACTAATTCCGTGTATAATTAATTAATCCTTCTTTTAAATTTTAATTTTACTTTCTTGTTCGTATAGGTATTTGTGTTTTCCACTAAAAATCGCTACAGGGTCCGTCTGAGTATATCGAAAATAGTAGACATAATTATTTTGCGCTCCTACCTGCATAGCCTGTTTGTAAGCTGCAGTTGCCTGTTTCGCGAGTGGAAATGTGGTTAATGTACGACGCCACTTAATAAAATTATAAAACCTTCCAAGGAGCTAAATACTTTTGCGCCAGTCTACTTGAAAATGCTGATGAAAATGCTAGGAAAGCCATGATTTTGCCTCGGAATTAAATTAGGATAGTAACAAATAGCATTAACTTCAATTCTACGGTTTGTAATGATATACTCGTACTTGTATGTAATTTTTTAATTTCACGAGGGGTTTCTCTTATTAATAATGCACCATCATCTTCAACATTACGGAAAGTCCTTTTACTTGTAATAAATGTGTGAATGTATGGTTAGGAAATACAGATTTAAACTGAATTCAATGAACACAACGACACCACATTAAATTATAATTTTCGAAAATTTCACCTTGAAGTTTTTGAAAATACCTTTAGTAGAAGAAAAAGGGTTAAAAAGTGAAAGGGAAAATATGGCCTCGTATTGCAAAATTTTAAAAACACCTTTAAAAATTCTTAACCGAATCTATCCATTGTGATTAAGAGGAAACTAATTTTTCTCCTTGCAGCATTCACAAAATAAAAAAATATGTATGCATCTTTTTGAAACTTCTTTTTATAATTTTATTATAAATGTGTGAGATTGTATGTGTATTTTTGAATTTGAAAGAAATTTTGTCATTTAAACGACTTTCGCCACGCGCCAGGATTTGTTTACAATTTCCGGTTATTGACATTAAAACTACTTTTATGCTGATTCAATAGACTCGAAATGAAAGGAATCCTTTCGTTTTCAAATATGTTTGACACCCTTTCATTTTTATATATATTTTTTTATAAATATATTAGGGAGGAAGTTAACTGTTTTTTTAATACTTATTAGGCGATTATTTATTCGAGCTCGTTTGATGGAGATGGTTATTTAATTTTTTCCTTCGGTTTTATTTTTGCAACTAGTAACGCGTGCCCGACACACTTGAGTCTTCGCTTTAAGTAAACAATATTGTATACGCCACAAAGGTGTTAAAGGGTTGATGGTAACCTATAGAAAAAGCAAAGATGCAGTAATCGATTATTATAAATGGGTGTTAAATGTTAAGTAATATTTCCTCTTATTTTTATATACGCGTACTCGTACGTATGTGTGATTTGGATACTGCAATGAAAAATATCTCCATGGTTTAAAACACTAAATTCAATATATATACATACAAGCATACATTTATGAATTTTTATTGTCTTTTAGAAGGTGTTTGCGAAATTTGCAGCCTTCATTTGATTTTGTTTCTGCTACTAAGATTTCCTCCATTATATGCATTCCTGCTACCGATACTTTAAGCGTTTTCTTGAACTGTCGGAAAGTGAGTCTGATGTTTCCCTTTGTGAAATTTTGGCTTCCTTCTGATCTTAAGGCTATTGTAACAACTTTAATTATTTTCCTAATGCCGCGAAGGTAAATGTTAATAAATTTGCGGTTTTTTTTTATAAAAAAATTAAAAAAAAGGGATTAAGAATTATATTTGCTAAAATGTCGGAAATACAGACGCTGTGAAGTAGTTGTAGTTGTCTGCAAAAATTATTTAGCAATATATATTTATGCTTAAAAGTTCGGGTAAACTCTTCACATCGCATGGGAAAATGAATGTTTTAGAATGTTTAACCAACGTGTAACTTAACACTAGCACTATCGTGTCTGTTGCTTTAATATATAAAAGCTGAGAACTTACAATGGGAAATATAAAGCTGTGTAGGATAACAGCGCATGCAAGAATTATAACTAATGTATGATTAAGAAATGAAGAAATATAATGAAGAAAACCGAAGACATATTTATGTCAAGGAAAAAAATTTTTTTTTTGTCCTCGTAAGGAATGAACGAACTGCAATGTTGATACACCATTACTTCCTATATTGCTTTTATCGTACTGAATAAGTTTATCAATAATAAAAAGCAAGATAAAATTTGTTGAAATTGAAATAAATTTTAATTAATTATTTTTAATTTAAAAACTATGTTATTTTTAAATATGTATATATACATAGAAGTACACTTAAGAGGCCAGAAAGCTTTTGAGGATGGGAAATTGGAATTAATTTAAAAGAAATAAACTGGTAGCACTGCTGAAGTTGTTACGCTTAATGTGTCGGCATCGCCTTGATCTATATAAACTATCCGTTTAGTTATTTTATTACTATTGTTACATTTTATGAAAAGAGGAAATTAATTACAATTGAGATGGAAAACAATATGACAATACTAATAGATTTTAAGTATAACCTTAAAATATATGCCAATGACAATAAATTTGGAGCAGGCGTGTCAAAAATATTTGTTTGATATTAAAGAAAAAGCAGTATAAGAATATTCATATACCCGCTATACATACACACCTACAATCATATTTGTATACGTATGCATTTGAGGAATACAGATTCCAACGTACAAGGCACACATCCCCATGCATAGATATGTTCATGGCCAAAAGATATATTTTATCAAGTACACAAACGAATAGAATTCATAGAATAAAACTAAAACTCTTTCCAGCGGGGGGCAATAAAATCGTTTGCAGCTACTAGAAAATAATTGCAACTGCTCGAAATTTTTCTTTTGTAGCAGCTTCAATTTAAAATGTGTATATGGATGTGCAGGTGATAAGATATACATATACTAATATGTATATATATGTATAACTATGTATACTGTTTTTTGTGTATAACGATTCCAGTGTAAAGCAAAATGAAATGCGAGATCTATCAAATTGCAAATGCAACGAGGAAAACAATAAATATTTTTTTGCTAAACTGATTACTCTTAAAATAATTAAATGAGATCCGATAGATCTTGACTTTCTTATAATTTGTATTGGCCGGTAAATTTTTGTATATCTAATATATACAAAATAAAAATAAAAAAAAATTTAATGTTTTTAAATACCTTTGCTTTTAAGAAAATTTTAAAATGTTTATTTTTAACGTTTTATAGAAAAAGTGGTAAATTGTAATAAATTTTTTTACATTTTCATATAATCTTGCTGGCTTTCGTGAATATGAAGTGATAAACTTTTTACCTTTGGAATTATTGCACGTAATTTGAAGTAAAATTAATATTAAATAAAGGAAAAACAAAAGACTTCAAAAAAACGTGTTGTGCTTGCGTTAAAAAAATGTAATTTACTCAATTTATTGGGGTTTTTGTATGAATTTATTAGGGGGGCCAATACATTTTTTTTAATTTTACCTTCCTCTCAATCTGAAACGATATTGTATATGCAAACTGTGCTTCAGACGTTGTGATATTATATAGACACTAAGCGTTTACGCATTACTATGTAAGCTATTCAATAGAATAAAAAAAAAATAAAATAAAAGTAAGTCGGAGCAATATATTCAGATAGATTTTACATAAGACGAAAACATATTTTAATAATTTTTAGTTGTAGTTTTTTTCTGTAGTTTTTTTTTGCCTTTCAGAAAATCAATACAATTTTTATAATATAAATATATATATATATGAGTATGTATAAAGTTTTGATGGCTTTGCACGCCAATAAAACACAAGGTCACCCTAATCTCTCCTCACATTTAACTGCTGGTAATGAATATCTGTCCATTGTTTTTCTTACAAGAAAAACTCTCCATGCAAGTTTTTTTGTTCATCTTTTCTTGCAATATTACTGACTGAATTTATTCAGGAACAGTTAAATTAAAATTATCTAGCATATAAAATAACTATTGCTGTTATTTTAGCTGATCATGTTAATATTTTTTTTTATTAAGGTCGATTGGTGTTCGGTCAAGTTTTGCCCAAAGTATTTAACATCAGCTTAGTATAAATTTGTTCATTTCATTTTCGCTGTTTCGGTAAACGCCTTTATAACGCCCATTTAGGTTTATCCATCTAAAAACATAAGCCCGTAAGAATACACCGCATACTCGTGCGTATAAAGTTTCTTAAAATGTTTTGAATGCAGTGGTGTGCGTTGCTACTAAAATATATCATGGCATACAATGCTAACTGTGATATGTGCAAATTTTTATCCTTTCGCACTAAAAATATATTAATTAGCATAACTTTATAATTTTGTATATTTCTTTTCTATCAGTAAATTCAATGGTTGTAGTTAGGCCATAAGCCTAACTCACTAATTTTTTATCTTGAAGATCATAAATTCAGACAGCGAAAGAATGGAACTGCATAAAAAAATTAATGTTAACATTGGTGGAGCGTGTGACTGCAGCGTCCTGCTGTAACAGAAAACTTCATTAAGTTCTTATTATGTATTGGCTTCTTAACGGAACTTATTTTCTATTTGCGGTCGGATTAGTAAGAACTTTGTTAATAATAAATGTTTGAAAGCTACAAACTTTGCTAGAGTTTTCTCTATATTAGTACATGTAAATATTTTCAGTAATGCTTTAAATTATTTTTATTTTTAGTAGATTAAGAAGATATCAATTATTATTAGCTGTTTCGCCAGACTTCATCAGCGTTCATGTATTTTTCCCTTAGGGCCATACGAATGGTTTTAATGCTTCCTGTCCGTTCTTCTAATGTAACGATAATTTATATAATTATAAAATATTTACTTGGAACTTTATTACCCAGAGTGCTGAACCGGAGTCGAACTACTAAATTCAATTACTAAAAAAATACGATTAAAAACCAAAAAAAAAAAAAATTTCCTCATTTTTAAAGTTTTTAGTTTCAAATTGTGTACATTTGCAGTTTATTCGATTGTCTTCTGTCTTTGATTGCCCTGTGAAATATTTTCATATATATTGGCCCAGTATTGCCATTATTGTCTTGGATCCTTTTCAACGCAAGCAAACCACAGTGAATCAGCAGTGGAATAAAGTGTTTTTTTTTATTAAAATCGAAATATTTTCTTATTGCTGTACAAAACAGCAATGAAAACATCTGAGAAATTACGATTATCTAAATTGCATACAAAATTATTTTAAATAAACATTCTATTTTCTTACTCTTTTTCATCGATATACATTGCGATGTTATACAATGAATGGTTGTCATGTGCTGGAAATATCTTATAAAAATTGAACACTTTTATAAATTACACCGTATGCACAATTGCATTGGGAAATCATTCCGCATTATGTAGAATTTAATAAAAATATCGGTTGTATTTACTATATGAAATATTTGCTACGTCTGGCATCGAATATTCTTCAATATTGCCCAGTTTTTAACATGTCAAATATACATTACCCACATATGCACACATGCACACAAGCATTGATACATATTAAAGGTCTAAAATAATTTATTTTTTATAATTTTAGTTTGCTAGCCATCACGCAAAATATATAATATAAACTTTTAACTGAAGCCTCATACTTGTACGTCACATACTGCTGCATACACAATAATGTAGATTTGAGTACATAACTAATGTGATGGCAACGGTGGGAAATTTTCAAGATCGAAATTGTTCATTTGCTATATTCAATTGATACTCATAATTTGTTTGAAAGTAATTAAAATAATATTAACATTTACGGATGTGTTCAGTATGTTTTTATACGTGTAATAAAGGTTAATAAATAAGTGATGTAGAACGTAAGTCATTTCTTGGTGCAATGGCATACTCGTACTCGTATGTCCGTACTATTTAAGTTTAACTGTTCGTGTGGGAGCTCTGAACCAACTTTCTATGATAGGTGCGAAAATGCGTCATGTGGCCACAATATATGTACATGCATTAGTATATGTGAATGTGTGTTTATTAACCATCCATTCGCCTTGTTTTATTCGCGTCCTTTTCTCATTTATTTTATTGTCGATACCGTCATTTAATGATTAATGATGTTTAATTTGTATCAATATGAAAATGCTTTTTTGCGGCGTTTTACTGACTGCTGTATTCCTTTATCCGCTTTTTATTTTATTGTTGTTTTTACTTTTAAAGTATTTCAACCAGCTAACCTTTTTTAAATTAGGGTTTTACTTGTACCATGTAAACGGAAAAGATCAGTAATTGCACTTGTGAATGAATTTAGTTTTTTATTGTTGTATACATTCGCAGTAAAAAGTTGCGCGTAATAATTCGATATTTCTAACACTTTGGTTAACGACATATAATAATTAAATACGAAAAATCAATTTGAAACAGTATACAAAGATTTTCTGAAATACTAAATTAATGTTATTTTTAGTTTGAAGCAAGTAGCAATTTAATTTTAGCGCTGATTAGCAAAATATTTTAGCCAAATCTCGTGGACAAATTAAGCTTCTACACGAGTGTATAAAGGTTTCCGTGTGATAAAAATCCTCTCACATGTCGGTAGTGGACTATTTTTCTTTGCAAAGGAATAATTTTTTATTTCCTTGCTTTGTTATATAAAGGAGAAAGGGAAACTATTTGTCAATACATAAGAGAAGTAAATAAATGGAAAAATTTAAATTTCTTTATTTAATTTTATTTACATGTTTTCTTCAGGTGCTTGAAAAACGTATCGGAAATAAAGTGCTGAGCGGCACGTATAATCAAATTATAATGATGATGTTTAAGAAAATTAATGATTGACGTTGGGTTGTAACTACAGAAGATGGGAATGAGAATATTCAAAATAAAGAATAGTCAAAAGATGATGAAGGAATAACAGTTGTTATAATAAACATTCAACAGTATACAAAAATTCGTTTATCAGATAATATCTGTGCTTCTGATTTACAATTGTACCTACTCGTACTGATGTACCATCTACGAAGGGTAAAAGTAATTTCCCTATAAAGCACTCTGTGGTCTAAATATATAAAAATTATTTCTCAGCGTTTTCATATCCAATTAAGAGCTCCTAGAAAGTAAACAAATTTTTTTTAAAATGTTTCATATACGAGTATAAAAATATTTGCTTAAAAGTAATTATTACTTATTGACCAGTTATTGCTCATGCAATTTATACCGAAGAAAATGTTTTTTCGCAGCTCCAATGATATTTAACTGGAATAAACAGGTGCCGGCTGCTGCAATTTATGTTTGTACTCGTACATGTAAATTTGTTGTTGTTGTTAATATGGGACCTGTGCGCAAGTGTAATTTGTTAGAAATCTGCTACAACCGAAAAGAAAAATAGCTTAATTCCTTTAAATAAATTCAAAATTCATTCAGTCGAAATATGTATGTAAGTGTGGAACTTGTTCGTTGATAACAAAAAGATTAGATTTACAGAGAATATTAAATTTGATTATAATGTTAGGGTTCGATATACAACCAATTGGTTGCTATTCGTCTCGTACATAAGGATGCGTTATGCTGCGGTTCATTTTATAATTAGTTGCGTGCAATTATAGTAATTATCTCTATTCTATAAAATTTTAATTTTTGTACCAAGAATCTCATTCGTGAGAGTTTCTTTTATTGCTTGACCGGATTTTTTTCTTTTCACCTTATCAAGTTCGAATATTGTTTCTGACATTTTGAATGAATGCATACACATGTTTTATAACAATAACGTGCTGAAAAAAATTTAATTTTACTTCCGCTCAATTTTATATTATAGAGAGATTTTATGTAATGATAGATAACTTAGTTAAATGTTTTTTCTCTTCTCCTTAGTACTTCTAAATATCTATATACAATTAATAATTTTTTTTAAAAATTTCTAAAAAAAAAAATACTTTAAGCTAGATTTTGTAATAGAATTGGTAGAGTTAAGCAAATAATTCCACGAACCCTCAAAATATGATTGATATGTTGGCTTTTGTATGTAATATTTTTATTTAATATTAATAATTATATTATAATATTTATTTTTGCATAAAGAAATTCTTTGCGTCTAAGAAGATTTGTTTCATAAGCAAATGTGTTGCGTTGTATTCTTACTTTTATAGTAAATTTGTATTATTTGTATGCGTTTGTGTATGCGGTGCTAGAAAAGTCAAGTGGTGATTAATATCTCGATAAAGCAATATTTCATCAGTTGTGGTGCCAAACTAAGCATTGTTAAATTGTTTAATTTATTTTTTTGGGTAATAATTTTTTCACTGTTTTACATTGCCGGTGAAATACTGTGAATATGAGTGGGGGAAGGAATGTTATAAGTGAAAGGGAGGCTCAGATGGCTACTATTATTGATGTTAATTGTTTGGTGGTAACCGATAAGTCCGCCAGTATTTGACATTAGTTCAACCGCCAGCACTACCATTCTAAAATTTTATCTTAAATAGTCTTTTAATAAGTATGTACTTTCTTAACAATGTAATTTTCACAATTTTATAATTATTGAACAAATTTGTTTACGCATTAACATGTTTAAAACACGTAACGTAAATATATACATTTATGCATTTGTATATATATGTTTATATATATATATATATATATATATATATATGTATATATTACCGTGTAACTGTGCCAGCATGCTTAAACGGAGTCCAGCAATTCTTCTTGTAGTCACTTCTTATATACATATATACATTAGTATGTGTTTTTTTTTCTATAAATATCTCTATCTGTTCTTAGATTTTTCTCAATAAATTTACAACATTTAAAATAAAGAATGAATGAAAAAAGCCACTTTTTTTTACATTTCATGCAGATTTCTCTACTTTATATCACAAAGTTTTTCGGGATTTCTTTAGGCAAATGATCGGTATTCCTCTCAAAAACTCAATATTTTCGGCGCGTTTGCCCACCTTCATCCAATACATACATATGTATATACATATACATATTTTGTTAATCTGAACATATAAACAAACATTCCCCTCGCTTGTATACATTGAAAAATATAATAAGTTATCTCAAAGTCTTTATTAGATTGTAAAAAAGTAAACATTATTTATGATAAGTAAGTGCTTATATTAGTATTACCAGTTTTTCAATGACCTTCCGTATGTTTTTTTAACCCTTTTTTAAGACCGATAATAAGAAATCACATAAGTGCAAAATAAGGCTTTTAGAATGTGTTAACATTTATTTAATTTTCTTGCTCTGCAATGTCGCAACAGTTTGTTTGTAGACATTGAAATTGACTTCAAAAATTAGAGACAAGACACTAAAAACAGATTGCCAATGTCAAAATATTTTCATGGAACCCTTTTTCGGGGTTGTATGCATGTTACCGCAAAACCACCCTTGAGCATTTTAAAAAGCAATAAAAATTGAAGATGTTCTTGAGATTTTTTTCTTTGTGAAATAATTTTTTGCATTACCAGTTAGCAGAGAAAGCAACAGCATTATGCGACTTAAGGCATTTTCTTAGCTATTAAAAAAAGTTTAAAATATTTATTCTTCATGTTTACTTCCCAATTGTCACAGTGTCATTCGCTCCATTGATGAATTGCCTTAAATAGACAGGGGAATTTCGTTCGGACGAGCTGTTTTACTAGTAAAGCAAGTCATTCCATTTATATATCGTAGACTCGCCCTCGCCTTAACAAAAGGGTTAGCAATTGTTAATGGTTTATATTTCCCCCCTAATTTGTTTTATCTATTCAAAAAGGGTGCATATTTTAAAAACCAACATCCTTTTATTGTATTCCTATTTTTTTTTTCTTTTTTTGGATTATTAAAATGAAGTGTGAAATATATTTTTGGTTTTCAAAGAACTTTGGAAATTTATGACTTTTAAGTATATTTAAGGTTTATGTCGGTAGAGCTTAAATAACTAAAAAAAAAAATTATTTCTCAGGGGAATATTTAAGATTTTATCGTATAAAGAGTTAAAGTTAAAATATAAACACGAGTATATGTTTTTAAAATACTGTAATAGATTTTTTATTGTGCAGAAGTGAATTGTTTAGCTAACAAGTATATGAGTAGTTTAAAAGCTTTTGTTTGGATGAATGTTAATTAATCGAATGCGATGTTCCGAACCAAGTTTTTGGGGAATTTATTTCAAACAATTTCTTTTATTTGCTTTCGAACATTTTGGATATTTTAAAATATTTAGTTAGGACTTGTCGCTAACTCTCACTTAAACTTGTTTAAAATCTATGCGAAAACTAATTATTTTAGTAAAATTATCTTAATTCATTTAATACTATACTTCTTTCAAGATGGAAAGAAATTATTTGTATGAAGAATTTTTGAATTTTTTCCTAAAAACATTCCCCTTAATACGATTATATATTTTTATAAATTTATTTTTAAGTTGCTTGAATAGCATTGACAATAGAGGCGAATTAGGTGACATTAACTCACCATCAATTATTTAATGGAAATTTCTTATTAAATTTCTATTAATTATTCTGGCAATTAGCATTAAATGGTAAAGCTTTGACGCCTCATCAACGCTCAGCAACTCAGTAACAGCGAACTATACATCTCACACTTTATCAAAAGTACGGGTATCATTTGATCATTAGCACGTCTGACACCACGATGCTAGTGAGTATTATCATTGTACAGCCACAACAATAATAAGACAGATGAACAGAGTGAACAGTTTTAAAATGCATTATTGTAGTTGTGTTGCAAAATTTTTTTACACTGTGGCTGCTACGTCGTTGACGTACATTCTCCAACATGCATATAATTCTGTTTTCCGTCTATTTTTTTTCGGAGCTTGCTGTTGCCGATTATAGTGGAGATGATGATTGAGTGATTGACACTACATCATCACTAGGTGTTATTGTTGATGGTGTAAGTACTGCTTTCGCTATATTGCTGCCGGTTCTGTAGACGGTAAAGAATTGTGCGCAAGCTACTTGTTGGGATTTAAAGACATCGTTATTTTTAGTGTTGGTGATTTAGTTGCGGCTGCTGCCATTGTTGTCAATTTCGCCTTATTGCCATGGTAAAGATAATTTGGTAATTTTTAAAATGTTCATTTATTTCTTTTCTTTTATGAGACTATTTTGTAACTTCTGTCTGCCTCTTAACTCTTGTAAGTTATTAAGTTGTTATTTGTGATATCGCTTAAACGGCCAAGTGACCAATATGAAATGTTCTTACCGCTTCGCTTAAAGATTATATAATACGTAATAGCAGCCACATTATAAACTTATTGTTTCTTTCATTATTTTTTTATACAAATTTCGTTTCTTTTGTGATGTGAATTTCTCGCTTCTGTGTGGGTGTGTTGTCAGGTTGCGTACGCGCTAAAGTACGCTGAAGTTGTCTTTAATTCATCTTCACTGAAATAAATTTTGATTTATGTTGCTACTTTTTCTTGTGTTTTTCTTTTTAACACACTTTTTAAACACTTTTTGTGTGAACAGCACATTTTATGGCGGATTATGATGTTGACCTTTGCCGTGGCAATTTGTTGATGATTGCTGGAGTTTCGTTTTATTTTGAGCTGATGGAAATGTTTTTGTTCTTTTTGTTTTTTGATTTCTGCTGTTAAATAAATTATAGTTAATTAAACTTGTGCTTATGTCTTTCTTTTGTGGAAGATTTAAACTTTTAAAAAATTAGTTACATCATTTTGTTTGGATGACTAGATTTGTACACTTTAAAGAAAATGAATAATTCGTTATTAATTAAAGTAACTCCTAAGTGCGGCATTTTTTCCATTATAAAATCAAAGAAATACAAACTAAATTACAATACAATTTATTATTTATTATTAATTTTTGTATATTTTTTAGTACTTTCTATGCATTTTTTTACATTATATTATATGTTTTATTATATCTAATTTATTATTTAGGCTTTAGATCAATTAATAAATAAAATGTTTTGAATCTTTAATTAATTAATATTTATTATAATAATATGTCCAATATTGCGAACACCTTCGGTACTCTTCTTGAGAAACAATTTGAGTTAAGCCGTCTGTTGTCAATCTTACAGTTATGTTTACATAAGTTTCAAAGAAGAAACTATACATAATAATACACATACATTTTTTACCTAAACAAATTTTTAATTATTTTTCTCCTCAAAGCTTATGGATAAGTACATGTAGATATTTTCCATTTTCCATAAAAATTTTATAAATAATGTTTCATTATCCTCATAAATAAAAATAATTTCAACTCATTTATGAAGAATGTATATGTACATATATCCTCTTAGTCTCCCGCGTGGTTTTTTAATTTTTAATAGCAATCTTAATTTAATAATCTTAATATTAATAATTTATAATAGCAATCACCAAGTTTTTTTTTCTTGTATTTCTCGTATTTCTCTCATTTATATATTACATGTATTATAAAAAAAAAATTAACTTTTAGTCTTTAATAGTAAAATTTATTCATCGCAACACACTCATTGGCATGATTGTTTACGTTAAATGAATTATTTTATTAATATAATTTTTTTTTAATCCTACTGAATAATTACTTAGGAAGACCTTCTTTTTCTGCCCATTCAGCCAACGATCCCAAATAGTTCTTTATATTCTGATAGCCCAATGCTCTTGCCATTTCAGCCGCGTTATGCGATCTCTTACCAATTTTGCAATGAAATATAATTTCGGTGTCAAACTTCGGCTTGTCACGGCCGTATTTTAATTTGAAAGAATCCTTATCTTTGGTTGGTGCTAATTCTTTAGGAACTTGTCCCAGTGGTATATTAATGCTTGTGGGTATTTTTCCAGTCTCTTGCAGTTCTTTCGGTTCTCTAATATCGATTAAAATCGTTTCTTTTCGTTTTAGCAATTGCTTTATATCTTCATAAGAAACCGTTGGTATGTTAGTTGCAAGAGAACCATATTCCTTTAAAGGGCTATGCCAATAGGATGCATTGACGACAATTTTTTGTATATAGTGTGAACTTTTTGTATTTTCCACAGTACTCTGCCCACTATGTGTTAAAACATTTATGAAAGAAATTTTTTTTAATTGGTTAAGCAATATTGTAGACAACATTTTTAAGCGAAGTCTAATCTCATAAATAAATTAACCACCTTTCCCAGGATTTCTTGAATATGAACGATAAATTGACTGATTTCAATAGATTTGAATCTAGACACGTTTTTCGACACTTCTGACACTGTTACTGTAAAACTTGAAACCGTTTGACTTATACTCGCTATAATTTTTCTTTAAAAACATAACAAAGTGTGTATTTTATAAGTAAAACTAAAACAAAAGCTTTTAAGATAATTTTTAAGTTTTAAATTACTTTTTTATATTGTATTGTTATTTGGCATAGTTGATGGTAAATTTATTTAAATGTCTTGTCAATATAAAATGTTAATTATTTTCATCAGGAACACAATAATATAATATTATATCGGATAAGACTTTATACTATAACAATTAATGTGCAATACTGAAGGCAATTTCAATCGCAAATTTTTGAATCTCTATGAGGAAGTTGTATTATTATTAAAGTTCTTCTAAAGTCAATATTATTTTTCCCAGTTTTTTGAAATAAACTATTTAAAACAGGTTAGATGCATATAATTCTTGCGATGATAATCGATTTATTCTTTAAAATAATATATATCAAAAATAATATCAATATATATCAAAATTGATTCATAAACAAGTGGAAAAAAATATATAAACTTCTATCGCCAAACATTTTACTCAATAGTGCATTCGATAAATTTTCTTTACATTCATTTCACCAATATGATTATCGTTACAAAAGTTAATGAATCAACCCCCCCATCTCAGGTATATAAAAATGAAACAGTAAACATTTAAAGTCAAATGTGCATATGGAGCATGCACGTAAATAATAAACTTTTAATTTTTTTTTTTAGCGAAACATAGTTAATTTGTATACATATATACATTAATAATTGCTTTGAAATGGTCTCGTTTTTCTAGAACCAAGACCTCTAAAATGTAATTTAACGATCTTATCAATTTAAAGTAAAGACTGAGAGATACCAGCATTTTTAATATGAAGATGATGTTGTTTGCATGTCAAAAGCAATTGCCGACAACTATTTTAGAAAAAAAGAATAATAAAAGCAAATGAAATGCAAAAATATTTATATTACTTTAGGGTTAGCAGACAAAAATGAATGAAATAATTCCTGGAAATTCTGAATACATTTTGTTAAAGTGCCCAACTCTTCAAAGCACTTCTTATTAAAAAGTTGTTTTTTTTTTGTTAATTATTAACAAAATTGGGAAAAACGCTATTAAATATCTGTTTCCTTTTGCTTCCATGTAATATAGTATAATGTATGTGTAATTTTAGAGCCGGTTTGATAAATTAGTCAACTCACCGTTATCAATAGTTGTAAGTAATTAACTAATAGAAACTTGTAAACATGAATGTAAAAAAGGACGGCATGTACTTTGCGAAAAATTTTTCACTATTGGCTTTGTTTTGGACGGAGAATTCTTTTATGTAACACCATGTATTGCTGGCCTTATTACTAAACTTTTAAAATTCATTTTGTACAACTTGAAATTCGAAAAAGAACATTTCGTACCATCATTTTGAGGATATTTAAAGAGAGTTGCAGGAAAAAAAACTATCAAATTCCAGGAGAGATTGTTAATGAAAGAACAATAAATTTTGTGCAGCCAAAAACTTCTAGAAAGTCAATATAATGAGCAAATACGATGCAAAGTACTCATCTGTTATTCATTTTCATTGCTTTTGGGATCTGGTCTGCATAAGAAAACACATCTGATTGAATCTGTATCAATGCTTTCCATGTATAATCCCGTCCAAGTAAACAATAACTTGTATCGGGATTTCCTTAAAAATTGCAGGCACTGCTGATTGTTTGTTTATATGATTACAGTACATATTTAGGCACATGAATATGTAATGCACATGCTTGAAATATAAGTAAATTAATAAATTAATAAATTCATAAATTGATGAAATAATTTCATGTATGTTCTCGTACATAACTTGCAATGTTTGATAACAAGTTAATGCATTTCCCACACATTTTGTCAGTTTACAACTTGGCAAAGAACCCTCAAATGATTTGTTTTAATAACGAATTGCCGCCAGTTGTCGCTACATTTTTTTTAAATATCAAAGGCGGTCAATTGTTATTTTTATTTTCATTTGTATTTTATTTAATTGTTTTTATTGTTGTTGCAGTTTTAAATTATTTCGTATGTATATTGTGTGGTAATTGTTTTCTTAGAATTGTTTTATTTTCTTGTGTTTTTTCAATTTCACATTTTTATCTCATGTTTGTTATAATTAACATATACATGATCGTGGAAGAATAGATAAATTTCCTCGTCTTGTCTTTGGTTGATAAAAAAGTGGCATTGAAAGTAATTATACAAATATAAACAGGAAGATATACACACTTCCATGCATATGGATGATTATTCTGACTATTCTTATATTTATAGCAATTATCCTTTGCTTGTGAGGTTTTTAAATTAAAAGGTTTCCGATATACGAATTGTATGATTTCGTTACTCTTAAAAACACGACACTAATTCATATATTAACGATTTCCCTCCATAATAAACAATAATAAATTTTCTATTTATAATAAATTTATAATAAATTTTTATTTATTTATTTTAATTTTATTTTTTATTTATAAGGTCAAAAGTTGTTTACATGTTTGAATTCAGACAATATTGTGATTATTTCAAACAAGACTTCTAAAAACCTGGTTGGTCACATTTAGTTATACTTCACGTATCCGCATTTATGTAAGTAATTCGATTTTTCTGCAGTAATTATTTAAAATTGTTCAAAACATAAATAAAATAGGCAGTATTAGAATTTAACTGTAGCAGTTAGAGGTTTTTGCAATCAAAATAATTTTGAAATGTTTAAATGCAAAACGGGCTTGGAAGAGCCCCCAAAAATGCTTTTTTATTAAAAACAAAAGCACATAATTTTGAAAAGGTGAAATTGAACAAGTAATTGAAATAATAATAGGAAGACTTGATATTATTTTCCGAATTCGTAAATTGCTGTTAATTATCGATTGGTGTAGCACTATTATTTTAAAAGCCACTTGTAATGCGAGACTTTCAAGTATTTTACTATTTTGACACGTTTGTCAGAAGCTGTCAGATATATCGTCGTTTAAATTCTCACTTTTAAATGCACTCGTACGTAGCAACAAAATGCACAATAGCAGTTTTAAGTAAATAAAAAATAAACGTTACTTATGCGAGTAAATGAATGAGGGATAAAAACAAAAATCGCACCCAAACAATAAGAAGACGGTGAAGATGACGACAATCTTTATGTTGTTGGTTTATATAAAAAAAATTAAATCTTTCTCGCAACATTTAAAACGAAAGCATAATAGTAAAGCAACAGGAGTGAAAAGGAGGGGTGTTCCGGAAGGGGTCCTTATATCGTCAGCTTCGCCTTTATAAAAGCGTAATGAAGAAAATAACGTTAATAAAGGCGAACAAAGTTGAGGCTGTTCGTGTCTTTAGTTTCCTTCTTTGCTGTGCGAAGTGATTTATTTAATTTAATTGTTTGTTTTCAAAATAATTGGAAGAACGCAAACGTTTTTGTTGCAAGTAGTATTAAGTCAAAGCCGTGTTAAATACTCACACACATTTACGCACTGATACCTGAAGCAAGGCTAGAAATTATATATAAACCTTTTTTGAATGTCCCACAATGTCAGATTTTGGTTTTCTACCAAGTTTTAACTGCATGCCAATTTATTTTTGCTGCTCCTTCTCGAAGCACTACTTTAAAGTTTAAAATTGTGATATAAATTTTCTTGCTTGAAATTTGTTTTGTTAAGTTTCAAAATTGCACAGTTGATATGTTTTAGTTTTTACATTTTGTTTGTAACTTTGTGATTACGAGACACGCTTTGTGATTGACTTCCGACAAACGACTGACAGAGAAAAAAAATTATGTCCGTTGTGTAAAAAGGAAACGAAAAAGTATACGCCAACCTATACAACAACATACTCGCACATATTTTCCTTTGGGTCAATTTAAAATTTTTTACAAAAAAAAAGAAGGAAAAATCACTATCGAACTTTTTATCCATCACCTTTCCTTATACATGCCTTGTTTTTATGACCGTTGTACGCACGTTTTAATTTTTCTTAGTTTAAACTCACTCCCACTCAGCTTCTCAGTGGTATTTTTTATTCTGTGTATGTTTTGCTGCTTTTTCTCATAAAATTTCAATCATTTTTTTTAACTTTAAAGTTCTTTGTTGTTGTGAGGGAGCTTTTGGATATTTCACTTTCATTGTTGTTTGAGTCGGTAGTTGTAGGAGTAGCATAATTTTTTATTTTGTCATTTAAGCAAAATGGGGGTTGAATTTTATTTTATGGGTTGTTACTTGTGCACAATGGCTAATACAAAGTATGTTCCCCAATTGTGTTTAGTAATGTTTAAATTTCTCCTAATTTCCATCGCTTAAAACTGAAATGTTCTGATATGCTTAAATTTACGCTCCTAAAGAGGAAAATGCTAGAAAAGGACAATTTTATGTTAACAAAGAAAAAAAGAAACGCTCCTATCAAATTAATTTCTGAAACTCATTTTTTTTAATATGGCAAAAACCGAGCATTTGATGTGGCTTACGTGTATCAATATATCTGACAGTGGAATTGGGGATGGCAATCACTGAAGCCTATTTGATTACATATTTTCAGTTAATTAAATAATTCTTCCATCAATTCATTGGTATTTAGCTGTTTTACATTTAATTCAATGTTGCAGTGATATATTTAGGAGCATCGCAAATTTTCATTGAAAAGACATTCCAGATCCACCCAAAATTTGAATTATTATTAGTAGATATTATTAAGTTAATTTTTGTTACATTTATATAAAATCTTCGTTTTATTTATTAAAATATTTGCAACTTAATGCAAAATATTTTTTTTGTTTGGTGATAATTAACTCACATTGAAGATTCTTTTGAATATTCCGTCCTTGGATCTTTCTTCAAAACTTTAACCGACGGCTTTTTAGACACTTTCATACATATGAGTATATGCATACAAACACACATGTTTGTATGTAGTCGTATGTATGTCTGTACATGTTCTAATAAATCATACTTATATTGAAAACTTGAAATTCATTAACACTCACGCAGTTAATTGAATGTAACTCACATTTTGCAAAGAATTTTCGGCCCAAAATTCAATAACAATAAAAACAAAAAGAATCAACAAAACGCAAAAGCTAAGACATGCTCATGAAAAGGCACAACACATTAGAAATCTGTCAACAACAACACGTCTCGATGAACAAAAGGAAAATCGTAATGTTGCAAGCAATTATTTAGTTGCTGCGGCGAAGTAAGGAGTACAGAATTCAAAAAAAAAAAAAAAATTATTTATTAAACAACTATAACGCCCGATTTTCGGAGTAAGATTTGCAGCAGCAGCAGAAGAAGAACGAATATTTGGCAACGGATGATGCTGAAAATGATGACTGTGGTTACTGATGGTTTTGAGTTGAGAAAGAAAAGCAAGTTGTTGCAATTCGAAAACAAACACCGCAGAACTAGTGAACTCTTGTTATGGAAAGAAGAGAGTTTGCCAGCATAAAGAGAATATAATCCACGATTTTTGTAGTAGAAATAGATGTTTTTGTAGTTGTGTGTTGGGTAATGTTGAGCTTTTGCTTCTACTGCAAAGAAGAAATCAAAGCAAAAACTTTAAGAGTGGATTCAGTTGCTTTTGCGAGAGGCTTCCCTGGTTCTGTGGTAGCATTTAACATATATTTGTATATGCAGATATGTATGTGTGTAGGCATCTAAATCATGCATTTCTAAATTATGTCAGTGTATTCTTGACGTTGCTCCAATGATGCAGAGCGCACATTTGCAGCCAATCAGAGTAAGATTGTATCCAAAATAGTCGTTCACAAGCACTTATTACCACAAACTCATATATTGATGGCTCACTGAGCGCATGACTCTATCAAATACGTGTATATGAGCACACTCTTGCTTATTAAGCTCACATTTTTCACATCGATGGGAATTGTACATGCTATCATAGTACCACTTCCCCTCTAGTTTGCGCTCATTTCCAGAATGCTTGTATTTTCTGACTGCAGCCTGATTACGGAAAAACTATTTGTTAATATTAAAGTAGTTTTGCGATTAACGGTCGATGTATATACGAGTACATACTCGCAATATAATTGTGTATAAATTTTACATAAAGGGAAATAACATCGAAAAAAGACAAAAAGCAGTGCATTTTTATGCATAACCAGGAATATTGTATAATGTGTTGAGAACATATTTTAATAGTCGTTTCGTTCGCTTAGGGTTATAATTCATATGGAAAATTGCATTTATTAACTACAAAGCAAACAATGGCCAACAAAGTGATTTTAAGTCATCATCATTATGAAATTTGTTTGAAGTGTCATTCACACTATACAGTTTTCCAATATTGGAGAAATGCAAATAAATAGTTTGCGAGTTCATCCAAAGAGCTTATCTCAAAGTGCTAGAAACTTCAATAAATAAATTTTGTATTTTTTTATTTTACGAGTATGCCGCCTATTTTTCCCAATAACAATTTTTAATTAATATGAATTGCCATGCAGCCTTTGTTTAAATGTAAAGTTTTTGCAATAAAACAAAACTATTCTTCAGTTTACCACCTTTAGGCAGAAAGAAACAGTTAATCGAAATTAAGATATGCTACGGATTTACTAGAACTCATAAGTGTTTTATAATGGTTCATGTTAAGTTAGCTAAATATTGGTAAAACCGGTGTCGTCTTATGACCACTTATTAAAATTCATCTTGATTCACTCGCCACAGTAAACACTTCGGAATGAATTTTTTAGCAGTTTCTCAGCTTTTGCAAAATCAATTTTGTTCAATTTACGTACGCCAGCAATAAAGCTATTGAAGCGAACAAATATAACACCCTTAACTTAGAGAAATATTTTATTTAAAATTTGAACAAGTTTATGTTCCTTTTGTTTGCATTTATTTTTCGTAAAATTCGAAAAAAAAATATATATTGTTTGAAGAACTTATATTATATTTTCATTTTATATTTTTTGATTTTATAGGATAAAAATTTATGAAATTACTAAACTATAATAATATAAATATTCTATGAAAATATGTAATACTGTGGTTTGTAAGTAAATATTGAGACTGCGTTCGTCTATACCTAAAGCTGAAGGTTGCTTGTATAAAAGTTGTATGTAATTCCTGAAGGTTTTGAAAAATTGCATCTTTAAGATCCAATTTAAGATTATATAATTATAATAAATGTGAAGTTAGCGTTAAAAATTAAAAGTATAAAAATTTTCCATCAAAGTTTCCGTACATTTGAAGCTTAAACTCAAATTTGTGCTTTAAACTTCCCCCATTTATTATACCTTAAAAGTGTGAAAATAATATATTATTTAAATGAATGGCGGACTCAAAAGCAGAATGACATTAATTGGATATCACACAAAATATTGTATGGATAACATCCTTTAATTTTTCCCCCAGCATGCACATCATTTCCAGCTTATTCATAGTGAAAGTTCTTCTAATTTTCCTGTCGCATGTGCAGAACTGTATTGGTATTTTATTTGAAATCGGCTTCTTGTTCTTTTTTCTTTTGTGTAGTTCCTCCTTTTTACAAAGGCTCAAACTCCAGTGTTGTAAGTGTTTAATTTTTATACATCATAGTTGGTATATTAGGGCAAATGTATTCATGTTTGTCTGTATGTACTCGTGTGCACGTCGGTCTGCCTGTCTAACAAAGATATTTTAATTTGCTGATTATGTAGTGCAATTCACACATACAAAATTCATTATATCATAATGTGCGAGTTTGTATCTTGTGCGTTTGCATTTATGTATGCAAGCTTGAGCTATTTGGATATATGGGAGTGTAGTATATGTGCGGTTATACATGAGAGTGTTTGTTTAATGTAAACTAGTCCCAACCAAAATATCTTTTTATAAATATATGTGGGCACATATTTAGGGCCTTGGAGTACTTACAGTATTTAAATATTAATTTTAAGTGGAATTTTAATTTTCTCTAATTTTCCATTTTCTCACTTTTGTAAATATTCTTTTAAGTTTGCAGAGGTTAGAATTGTTAGTTACACAACTATCTGGAGTATTGTTAGAACATATTCACCCATTTGATATGCTTTAGTGTGCTTTAGGAAGACAATAAACTTCATTTAGGATTAAATAATGAATACAATAATAATGATATGTGTATAAATAATAAAAATTTATAGAAACTAATTTATACGGTAAATCGAAATTAAAATATAATTGAGAAATAAGAATTATACATATAAGTACGGATGTATACAATCTTATGTAAACATACATTTTAAACTGAAATGTTTTAATCATAAATATTTTAATAAAAATGCCCTTTTTTGAAAAATTGCATAAAATGGCACTGTAGGTGCCACACTATCATATAAGTATGAAGCAAAAAATTTTTTTCTTCGCCGGTTGAAGTAAAAGTAACTCTGATCGCATGAAAATTATACAAATTTTCGAAAAAATGTTCACACAGATTTAGCCTTTTTTAGCAATATTTCACAGATCGCACATCTTTATGATCTTTAATATATGAATTGTAAAAACTTTTATTTCAACTAATAAAAAAAGTGTGGGAAATTTCTGTGCTTTTTTTTAAATCACTACCTATTCACGTACTGCTGTTGTCGGTTTGTTTTTTTGCCCGGAATACAAAAGATTTTAAGATATTTTAATTTTTTTTGCGTTAAACGTAACTTGTAGATGTATTCGAAACAAATCGATATTGTGCTATTAACATTTTTAATTTTCTTTTAAGCTTTTCACTCTAATTGAGGGGTCTGAGGTTTATGAAAATTAAGAAAACATATTGCAAACAAGGAAATAAGTTAGGTTTTCGTATGAGTATTGTGTCGCTTATGGATAGCATGTGAAAATCGGGCGTGAACTATTCAATTTGGCGGATCTAGTTCTATTGAAGTATTTCTACAAAAGTCCTTTGAGCACACTTTTGTCAGATTTGAACTACTCTAATGTACTTGCATGTGTACTCGTATGTCTACACACAAATATAGCTGATTATGGTTCCTGTGGTAGCTGTTTTTCTTTATTTATACTCTTATTTAGTTATTGTACATGTTTTGTTTTGATTTCCTTCCTTCATCTTAAATAGTATTTAGTTGCTTCTGAGTCTCGTGCTCCAGAAAAAAAAACAAAAATAATTCTATATAGAAAAACTTGACTATGTTTGTATGTACGGATATTTGACGACAGACTTCTTGTGTGTTTAATGTCTGTGCGTTATACTTGAGCATTTAAGTATTTTTAACAGTTAATCGATACAACATGTCTACCATACATTTCTTTAAGTTTCTTTGATTATTTTTCTTTGTCAAATCTTTAAGAATTTAATATGGAACCTTTCAGGATAAGTCATATTAGAAGGATTTGTTATATCATTAGCACGCTACAAGAAAAACAAAAACGAGAAAATAAATTATTATTTTTTCATAAAAATTTAAAAATAAAAATAAATAAATATATTAAACACTAGGATTTTAGAACACCAACCTTATCAAAAATATATGATTATTACCGCATTAGTATTACATTGCAATAATAGCAATCGTTATCCTGATTTTAATAACACTGCTATTTTAGATATAGAGAGCAATAGAAATGAATTGATAAAATTAATATTAATTGTTAACGGCTAATTATGTAAATAAAGTAAAGTATCAATATCTTTATACTCGCACATGCAAAGCAAGAAATAAAAACTAAACAATTAAAGGTTACATATAAGCGATACTAATTTGTATACGAATTATTCCACTTTTATACTTTCCTAATGTGGACTTCGTATTATGCAATGAATTCTTATTTGTTTTTCATGTTTATGAGGAATGCCTTAGGAGTAGAATGGTGAATAATTATTTCACATACAAATTTTGCTGGTTATAAAATCATTTCGATTTTGACACTTATCGGATAAATATTTTATAAATGAAAAGTTTCCGAAAAATGGATTTTTTCCAATTTAAATTTTTCCTTCAACATTTCCAAATATAATATAAATACTAAAAATGATAGCATACATACTCGAATCATGCTAAAGGAGTCCAGAGCAATAAATAAATTCAATAAAAACGATAAAACTTATTAAAAATTCAATTAGAAAATTGTTATTGAAGGATAAGTTAAATACTAGTGAAATGTAGAAATATATGTGTGATCGCGTGGCTTTCAACCAACATTCATCCTCCTAATGTTGAGATATTTCAGTTTAAAAGAAAATGTATTCGAAGGAAGTAAACGTTCAAGCAAACGCTTGTGTTGCCTAGATTTAAAGGGAAATGGGCACAAGGATATTAAGAACAACACTAACTGTATGCTTGCCTTATAGTACATATGTATTTTACTTTCATAAATATTTAAAAATTAATTTAGAACTTCCACCGTATTTTATAAAGTACTTGAAATGCAACGAACTATGGAATATGATAACAATGTGTTTGTTTTTGTGTTTACTTGTTAAAGCGGGGAGTGCCGGCTTGATAAAGAAGTCTCTTAGAAGTCTCTAATACTTAATAATGTATTTTCTACTATAAAGCTATTTTTCATTTTTTGTTTCATGTTTATCTTGGCCAAAACTGAAGGAAAAACACCCTCATGAACTTTCTGATTTCGTCTTACTAATTCTTACTTCAGTTATATAAGTTTTTTTTTGTTATTTAAGAAAAATATTGCCTGGCTAGTATGCCACTTCTTACATCATTTATGTTTAGTCCCTTACACACTCTCTTCATATTTAAACAGTTGCAGTGGAAGATGCAAAATAATACTTCATAAGCCATGATATCTTCATATACATATTTACTTGCATTATAGACGACATAAATAGTATTTTGTGAAAAACAAGGCCCAGAATGAGCATTAAATAAGTACTGGATTCACCTTCAACAATATTGTGTAAGTTATTCTTTCTATATTATTGTACAGTTGGGGATACATACATATGTATCTGAGCAGATTCCAGCAATAATTTTCTTCTCAACCAAAAATTTTAATGATTGGTCTAATCTGTCGATATAATATATTGAATAGACAATGTTAAAAGGAAATATTAAAATAGGTGTGACACATATACGAGGTGTGAATAAAAAATTACCATTTTTTCAAAGTATTTATTTATCCAACAATAACTATCTTGCCCCTTTGGAAGTATGAAATACAGTTATACCCCCATTTTTTCCAATCCTAGAAACCCTTCTAAACTCAGCTTTTTGGTATCGCTAACAGCTCCTGTTTCGATTTTTCTTCTATCTCTTCATCCGTTGCAAAACGCTTTCCTTTCATCGTAGTCAGATTTGTGAAGAGAAAAACGTTAATAGATAAATAAGGTGGTTGAGGCATGATTACGGTTTTGTTTTGTCTATAATTGAAAAGTCTAAAATATTATAAACTTACTCGATGCACGTCTCTAATACATATATAGGTAGAGTGGCAAATCTAGTTTTGTTATTTTCTGCAAACTAAAGTTCTGCTAAAAGGAGATGGTAGTTTAATTCAACACAAAAATGCGAAAAATTGAAAAATTTTCCAAAAATCGAAAAAATTTTTTGTAATTTATTTTTAGCAAGAATATATTTTAAACATGGGAAAACATAAAATAAACATACTAGAGCAATAAAAACGGCAATTTTTCATTCAAAAATACACAAACGGACTAGAGCAATTTTTATCTAAAAATTGAATATTTTTCCAAAAATCGAAAAAATTTTTTGTCCTTTATTTTTAGCAAAAATATATTTTAAACATGTGAAAACATAAAATAAACATACTAGAGCAATAAAAACGCCAGTTTTTCATTTAAAAATACACAAACGGACGATTTTAAAGTGTGGCTGTTTTTGCCCAAAAATGCAAAGGGTACCCCCTTATCTAAAAATTGAATATTTTTCCAAAAATCGAAAACATTTTTTGTAATTTATTTTTAGCAAGAATATATTTTAAACATGGGAAAACATAAAATAAACATACTAGAGCAATAAAAACGGCAATTTTTCATTCAAAAATACACAAACGGACGATTTTAAAGTGTGGCTTTTTTTGCCCAATAATGCAAAGGGTACCCCCTTATCTAAAAATTGAATATTTTTCCAAAAATCGAAAGAATTTTTTGTAATTTATTTTTAGCAAAAATATATTTTAAACATTTGAAAACATAAAAAAAACATACAAGAGCAATAAAAACGCCAATTTTTTATTCAAAAATACACAAACGGACGATTTTAAAGTCTTACTCTTTTTGCATAAAAATGCAAAGGGTACCCCCTTATCTAAAAATTGAATATTTTTCCAAAAATCGAAAAATTTTTTTTAGCAAAATTATATTTTAAACATGTGAAAACATAAAAAAAACATACAAGAGCAATAAAAACGCCAAATATTTATTCAAAATTACTCAAACGGACGATTTTAAAGTGTGGCTGTTTTTGCCCAAAAATGTAAAGGGTACCCCCTTATCTAAAAATTGAATATTTTTCCAAAAATCGAAAAAATTTTTTGTAATTTATTTTTAGCAAAAATATATTTTAAACATTTGACAAGATAAATAAAACATACAAGAGCAATAAAAACACCAATTTTTCATTCAAAAATACACAAACGGATAATTTTAAAGTGTGACTGTTTTTGCCTAAAAATGCAAAGGGTACCCCCTTATCTAAAAATTGAATATTTTTCCAAAAATCGAAAACATTTTTTGTCCTCTATTTTTAGCAAAAATATATTTTAAACATGTGAAAACATAAAAAAACATACAAGAGCAATAAAAACGCCAATTTTTCATTCAAAAATACACAAACGGACGATTTTAAAGTGTGGCTGTTTTTGCCCAAAAATGCAAAGGGTACCCCCTTATCTAAAAATTGAACATTTTTCCAAAAATCGAAAAAATTTTTTGTAACTTATTTTTAGCAAAAATATATTTTAAACATGAGAAAACATAAAATAAATGTACTAGAGCAATAAAAACGCCAATTTGTCATTCAAAAATACACAAACGGACGATTTTAAAGTGTGACTGTTTTTGCATAAAAATGCAAATGGTACCCCCTTATCTAAAAATTGAATATTTTTCCAAAAATCGAAAAAATTTTTTGTCCTTTATTTTTAGCAAGAATATATTTTAGACATGTGAAAACATAAAATAATCATACTAGAGCAATAAAAACGCCAATTTTTCATTCAAAAATACAGAAACGGATGATTTTAGAGTGTGAGTGTTTTTGCATAAAAATACAAAGGGTACCCCCTTATCTAAAAATTGAATATTTTTCCAAAAATCGAAAAAATTTTTTGTCCTTTATTTTTAGCAAAAATATATTTTAAACATGTGAAAACATAAAAAAAACATACAAGAGCAATAAAAACGCCAATTTTTCATTCAAAAATACACAACCGGATGATTTTAAAGTGTGACTGTTTTTGCATAAAAATACAAAGGGTACCTACCCCCTTATCTAAAAATTGAGTATTTCTTCAAAAATCTAAAAAATTTTTTATCTTTTATTTTTAGCAAAAATATATTTTAAACTACCCCCTTATCTACAAATTGAGTATTTTTTCAAAAATCTAAAAAATTTTTTGTCCCTTATTTTTAGCAAAAAATATATTTTAAACATTTGACAACATAAAATATACATACAAGAGCAATAAAAACAATAATTTTTCATTCAAAAATACACAAACGGACGATTTTAAAGTCTTACTCTTTTTGCATAAAAATGCAAAAAATATCTAAAAATTGAATATTTTTCCAAAAATCGAAAGAATTTTTTGTAATTTATTTTTAGCAAAAATATATTTTAAACATGGGAAAACATAAAAAAAAACATACTAGAGCAATAAAAACGCCAATTTTTCATTCAAAAATACACAAACGGACGATTTTAAAGTCTTACTCTTTTTGCATAAAAATGCAAAGGGTACCCCCTTATCTAAAAATTGAATATTTTTCCAAAAATCGAAAAATTTTTTTTAGCAAAAATATATTTTAAACATGTGAAAACATAAAAAAAACATACAAGAGCAATAAAAACGCCAAATATTTATTCAAAATTACTCAAACGGACGATTTTAAAGTGTGGCTGTTTTTGCCCAAAAATGTAAAGGGTACCCCCTTATCTAAAAATTGAATATTTTTCCAAAAATCGAAAAAATTTTTTGTAATTTATTTTTAGCAAAAATATATTTTAAACATTTGACAAGATAAATAAAACATACAAGAGCAATAAAAACACCAATTTTTCATTCAAAAATACACAAACGGATAATTTTAAAGTGTGACTGTTTTTGCCCAAAAATGCAAAGGGTACCCCCTTATCTAAAAATTGAATATTTTTCCAAAAATCGAAAACATTTTTTGTCCTCTATTTTTAGCAAAAATATATTTTAAACATGTGAAAACATAAAAAAACATACAAGAGCAATAAAAACGCCAATTTGTCATTCAAAAATACACAAACGGACGATTTTAAAGTGTGACTGTTTTTGCATAAAAATGCAAATGGTACCCCCTTATCTAAAAATTGAATATTTTTCCAAAAATCGAAAAAATTTTTTGTCCTTTATTTTTAGCAAGAATATATTTTAGACATGTGAAAACATAAAATAATCATACTAGAGCAATAAAAACGCCAATTTTTCATTCAAAAATACAGAAACGGATGATTTTAGAGTGTGAGTGTTTTTGCATAAAAATACAAAGGGTACCCCCTTATCTAAAAATTGAGTATTTCTTCAAAAATCTAAAAAATTTTTTATCTTTTATTTTTAGCAAAAATATATTTTAAACTACCCCCTTATCTACAAATTGAGTATTTTTTCAAAAATCTAAAAAATTTTTTGTCCCTTATTTTTAGCAAAAAATATATTTTAAACATTTGACAACATAAAATATACATACAAGAGCAATAAAAACAATAATTTTTCATTCAAAAATACACAAACGGACGATTTTAAAGTCTTACTCTTTTTGCATAAAAATGCAAAAAATATCTAAAAATTGAATATTTTTCCAAAAATCTAAAGAATTTTTTGTAATTTATTTTTAGCAAAAATATATTTTAAACATGGGAAAACATAAAAAAAAACATACTAGAGCAATAAAAACGCCAATTTTTCATTTAAAAATACACAAACGGATGATTTTAAAGTGTGACTGTTTTTGCATAAAAATGTAAAGGGTACCCCCTTATCTAAAAATTGAATATTTTTCCAAAAATCGAAAAAATTTTTTGTCCTTTATTTTTAGCAAGAATATATTTTAGACATGTGAAAACATAAAATAATCATACTAGAGCAATAAAAACGCCAATTTTTCATTCAAAAATATAGAAACGGATGATTTTAGAGTGTGACTGTTTTTGCATAAAAATACAAAGGGTACCCCCTTATCTAAAAATTGAATATTTTTCCAAAAATCGAAAAAATTTTTTGTAATTTATTTTTAGCAAAAATATATTTTAAACATTTGACAAGATAAATAAAACATACAAGAGCAATAAAAACACCAATTTTTCATTCAAAAATACACAAACGGATAATTTTAAAGTGTGACTCTTTTTGCCCAAAAATGCAAAGGGTACCCCCTTATCTAAAAATTGAATATTTTTCCAAAAATCGAAAACATTTTTTGTCCTCTATTTTTAGCAAAAATATATTTTAAACATGTGAAAACATAAAAAAACATACAAGAGCAATAAAAACGCCAATTTTTCATTCAAAAATACACAAACGGACGATTTTAAAGTGTGGCTGTTTTTGCCCAAAAATGCAAAGGGTACCCCCTTATCTAAAAATTGAACATTTTTCCAAAAATCGAAAAAATTTTTTGTAACTTATTTTTAGCAAAAATATATTTTAAACATGAGAAAACATAAAATAAATGTACTAGAGCAATAAAAACGCCAATTTGTCATTCAAAAATACACAACCGGATGATTTTAAAGTGTGACTGTTTTTGCATAAAAATGTAAAGGGTACCCCCTTATCTAAAAATTGAATATTTTTCCAAAAATCGAAAAAATTTTTTGTCCTTTATTTTTAGCAAGAATATATTTTAGACATGTGAAAACATAAAATAATCATACAAGAGCAATAAAAACGCCAATTTTTCATTCAAAAATACAGAAACGGATGATTTTAGAGTGTGAGTGTTTTTGCATAAAAATACAAAGGGTACCCCCTTATCTAAAAATTGAATATTTTTCCAAAAATCGAAAAAATTTTTTGTCCTTTATTTTTAGCAAAAATATATTTTAAACATGTGAAAACATAAAAAAAACATACAAGAGCAATAAAAACGCCAATTTTTCATTCAAAAATACAGAAACGGATGATTTTAGAGTGTGAGTGTTTTTGCATAAAAATACAAAGGGTACCCCCTTATCTAAAAATTGAGTATTTCTTCAAAAATCTAAAAAATTTTTTATCTTTTATTTTTAGCAAAAATATATTTTAAACTACCCCCTTATCTACAAATTGAGTATTTTTTCAAAAATCTAAAAAATTTTTTGTCCCTTATTTTTAGCAAAAAATATATTTTAAACATTTGACAACATAAAATATACATACAAGAGCAATAAAAACAATAATTTTTCATTCAAAAATACACAAACGGACGATTTTAAAGTCTTACTCTTTTTGCATAAAAATGCAAAAAATATCTAAAAATTGAATATTTTTCCAAAAATCTAAAGAATTTTTTGTAATTTATTTTTAGCAAAAATATATTTTAAACATGGGAAAACATAAAAAAAAACATACTAGAGCAATAAAAACGCCAATTTTTCATTTAAAAATACACAAACGGATGATTTTAAAGTGTGACTGTTTTTGCCCAAAAATGCAAAGGGTACCCCCTTATCTAAAAATTGAATATTTTTCCAAAAATCGAAAACATTTTTTGTCCTCTATTTTTAGCAAAAATATATTTTAAACATGTGAAAACATAAAAAAACATACAAGAGCAATAAAAACGCCAATTTGTCATTCAAAAATACACAAACGGACGATTTTAAAGTGTGACTGTTTTTGCATAAAAATGCAAATGGTACCCCCTTATCTAAAAATTGAATATTTTTCCAAAAATCGAAAAAATTTTTTGTCCTTTATTTTTAGCAAGAATATATTTTAGACATGTGAAAACATAAAATAATCATACTAGAGCAATAAAAACGCCAATTTTTCATTGAAAAATACAGAAACGGATGATTTTAGAGTGTGAGTGTTTTTGCATAAAAATACAAAGGGTACCCCCTTATCTAAAAATTGAGTATTTCTTCAAAAATCTAAAAAATTTTTTATCTTTTATTTTTAGCAAAAATATATTTTAAACTACCCCCTTATCTACAAATTGAGTATTTTTTCAAAAATCTAAAAAATTTTTTGTCCCTTATTTTTAGCAAAAAATATATTTTAAACATTTGACAACATAAAATATACATACAAGAGCAATAAAAACAATAATTTTTCATTCAAAAATACACAAACGGACGATTTTAAAGTCTTACTCTTTTTGCATAAAAATGCAAAAAATATCTAAAAATTGAATATTTTTCCAAAAATCTAAAGAATTTTTTGTAATTTATTTTTAGCAAAAATATATTTTAAACATGGGAAAACATAAAAAAAAACATACTAGAGCAATAAAAACGCCAATTTTTCATTTAAAAATACACAAACGGATGATTTTAAAGTGTGACTGTTTTTGCATAAAAATGTAAAGGGTACCCCCTTATCTAAAAATTGAATATTTTTCCAAAAATCGAAAAAATTTTTTGTCCTTTATTTTTAGCAAGAATATATTTTAGACATGTGAAAACATAAAATAATCATACTAGAGCAATAAAAACGCCAATTTTTCATTCAAAAATATAGAAACGGATGATTTTAGAGTGTGACTGTTTTTGCATAAAAATACAAAGGGTACCCCCTTATCTAAAAATTGAATATTTTTCCAAAAATCGAAAAAATTTTTTGTAATTTATTTTTAGCAAAAATATATTTTAAACATTTGACAAGATAAATAAAACATACAAGAGCAATAAAAACACCAATTTTTCATTCAAAAATACACAAACGGATAATTTTAAAGTGTGACTCTTTTTGCCCAAAAATGCAAAGGGTACCCCCTTATCTAAAAATTGAATATTTTTCCAAAAATCGAAAACATTTTTTGTCCTCTATTTTTAGCAAAAATATATTTTAAACATGTGAAAAATTAAAAAAACATACAAGAGCAATAAAAACGCCAATTTTTCATTCAAAAATACACAAACGGACGATTTTAAAGTGTGGCTGTTTTTGCCCAAAAATGCAAAGGGTACCCCCTTATCTAAAAATTGAACATTTTTCCAAAAATCGAAAAAATTTTTTGTAACTTATTTTTAGCAAAAATATATTTTAAACATGAGAAAACATAAAATAAATGTACTAGAGCAATAAAAACGCCAATTTGTCATTCAAAAATACACAACCGGATGATTTTAAAGTGTGACTGTTTTTGCATAAAAATGTAAAGGGTACCCCCTTATCTAAAAATTGAATATTTTTCCAAAAATCGAAAAAATTTTTTGTCCTTTATTTTTAGCAAGAATATATTTTAGACATGTGAAAACATAAAATAATCATACAAGAGCAATAAAAACGCCAATTTTTCATTCAAAAATACAGAAACGGATGATTTTAGAGTGTGAGTGTTTTTGCATAAAAATACAAAGGGTACCCCCTTATCTAAAAATTGAATATTTTTCCAAAAATCGAAAAAATTTTTTGTCCTTTATTTTTAGCAAAAATATATTTTAAACATGTGAAAACATAAAAAAAACATACAAGAGCAATAAAAACGCCAATTTTTCATTCAAAAATACAGAAACGGATGATTTTAGAGTGTGAGTGTTTTTGCATAAAAATACAAAGGGTACCCCCTTATCTAAAAATTGAGTATTTCTTCAAAAATCTAAAAAATTTTTTATCTTTTATTTTTAGCAAAAATATATTTTAAACTACCCCCTTATCTACAAATTGAGTATTTTTTCAAAAATCTAAAAAATTTTTTGTCCCTTATTTTTAGCAAAAAATATATTTTAAACATTTGACAACATAAAATATACATACAAGAGCAATAAAAACAATAATTTTTCATTCAAAAATACACAAACGGACGATTTTAAAGTCTTACTCTTTTTGCATAAAAATGCAAAAAATATCTAAAAATTGAATATTTTTCCAAAAATCTAAAGAATTTTTTGTAATTTATTTTTAGCAAAAATATATTTTAAACATGGGAAAACATAAAAAAAAACATACTAGAGCAATAAAAACGCCAATTTTTCATTTAAAAATACACAAACGGATGATTTTAAAGTGTGACTGTTTTTGCATAAAAATGTAAAGGGTACCCCCTTATCTAAAAATTGAATATTTTTCCAAAAATCGAAAAAATTTTTTGTCCTTTATTTTTAGCAAGAATATATTTTAGACATGTGAAAACATAAAATAATCATACTAGAGCAATAAAAACGCCAATTTTTCATTCAAAAATACAGAAACGGATGATTTTAGAGTGTGACTGTTTTTGCATAAAAATGCAAATGGTACCCCCTTATCTAAAAATTGAATATTTTTCCAAAAATCGAAAAAATTTTTTGTCCTTTATTTTTAGCAAGAATATATTTTAGACATGTGAAAACATAAAATAATCATACAAGAGCAATAAAAACGCCAATTTTTCATTCAAAAATACAGAAACGGATGATTTTAGAGTGTGAGTGTTTTTGCATAAAAATACAAAGGGTACCCCCTTATCTAAAAATTGAATATTTTTCCAAAAATCGAAAAAATTTTTTGTCCTTTATTTTTAGCAAAAATATATTTTAAACATGAGAAAACATAAAATAAATGTACTAGAGCAATAAAAACGCCAATTTTTCATTCAAAAATACACAAACGGACGATTTTAAAGTGTGGCTGTTTTTGCTCAAAAATGCAAAGGGTACCCCCTTATCTAAAAATTGAACATTTTTCCAAAAATCGAAAAAATTTTTTGTAACTTATTTTTAGCAAAAATATATTTTAAACATGAGAAAACATAAAATAAATGTACTAGAGCAATAAAAACGCCAATTTGTCATTCAAAAATACACAAACGGACGATTTTAAAGTGTGACTGTTTTTGCATAAAAATGCAAATGGTACCCCCTTATCTAAAAATTGAATATTTTTCCAAAAATCGAAAAAATTTTTTGTCCTTTATTTTTAGCAAGAATATATTTTAGACATGTGAAAACATAAAATAATCATACTAGAGCAATAAAAACGCCAATTTTTCATTCAAAAATACAGAAACGGATGATTTTAGAGTGTGACTGTTTTTGCATAAAAATACAAAGGGTACCCCCTTATCTAAAAATTGAACATTTTTCCAAAAATCGAAAAATTTTTTTGTAATTTATTTTTAGCAAAAATATATTTTAGACATGTGAAAACATAAAATAATCATACAAGAGCAATAAAAACGCCAATTTTTCATTCAAAAATACAGAAACGGATGATTTTAGAGTGTGAGTGTTTTTGCATAAAAATACAAAGGGTACCCCCTTATCTAAAAATTGAATATTTTTCCAAAAATCGAAAAAATTTTTTGTCCTTTATTTTTAGCAAAAATATATTTTAAACATGTGAAAACATAAAAAAAACATACAAGAGCAATAAAAACGCCAATTTTTCATTCAAAAATACAGAAACGGATGATTTTAGAGTGTGAGTGTTTTTGCATAAAAATACAAAGGGTACCCCCTTATCTAAAAATTGAGTATTTCTTCAAAAATCTAAAAAATTTTTTATCTTTTATTTTTAGCAAAAATATATTTTAAACTACCCCCTTATCTACAAATAGAGTATTTTTCAAAAATCTAAAAAATTTTTTGTCCCTTATTTTTAGCAAAAAATATATTTTAAACATTTGACAACATAAAATATACATACAAGAGCAATAAAAACAATAATTTTTCATTCAAAAATACACAAACGGACGATTTTAAAGTCTTACTCTTTTTGCATAAAAATGCAAAAAATATCTAAAAATTGAATATTTTTCCAAAAATCTAAAGAATTTTTTGTAATTTATTTTTAGCAAAAATATATTTTAAACATGGGAAAACATAAAAAAAAACATACTAGAGCAATAAAAACGCCAATTTTTCATTTAAAAATACACAAACGGATGATTTTAAAGTGTGACTGTTTTTGCATAAAAATGTAAAGGGTACCCCCTTATCTAAAAATTGAATATTTTTCCAAAAATCGAAAAAATTTTTTGTAATTTATTTTTAGCAAAAATATATTTTAAACATTTGACAAGATAAATAAAACATACAAGAGCAATAAAAACACCAATTTTTCATTCAAAAATACACAAACGGATAATTTTAAAGTGTGACTATTTTTGCCCAAAAATGCAAAGGGTACCCCCTTATCTAAAAATTGAATATTTTTCCAAAAATCGAAAACATTTTTTGTCCTCTATTTTTAGCAAAAATATATTTTAAACATGTGAAAACATAAAAAAACATACAAGAGCAATAAAAACGCCAATTTATTATTCAAAAATACACAAACGGACGATTTTAAAGTGTGGCTGTTTTTGCCCAAAAATGCAAAGGGTACCCCCTTATCTAAAAATTGAACATTTTTCCAAAAATCGAAAAAATTTTTTGTAACTTATTTTTAGCAAAAATATATTTTAAACATGAGAAAACATAAAATAAATGTACTAGAGCAATAAAAACGCCAATTTGTCATTCAAAAATACACAAACGGACGATTTTAAAGTGTGACTGTTTTTGCATAAAAATGCAAATGGTACCCCCTTATCTAAAAATTGAATATTTTTCCAAAAATCGAAAAAATTTTTTGTCCTTTATTTTTAGCAAGAATATATTTTAGACATGTGAAAACATAAAATAATCATACTAGAGCAATAAAAACGCCAATTTTTCATTCAAAAATACAGAAACGGATGATTTTAGAGTGTGACTGTTTTTGCATAAAAATACAAAGGGTACCCCCTTATCTAAAAATTGAACATTTTTCCAAAAATCGAAAAATTTTTTTGTAATTTATTTTTAGCAAAAATATATATTAAACATGGGAAAACATAAAATAAACATACTAGAGCAATAAAAACGCCAATTTTTCATTTAAAAATACACAAACGGATGATTTTAAAGTGCTACTGTTTTTGCATAAAAATGTAAAGGGTACCCCCTTATCTAAAAATTGAATATTTTTCCAAAAATCGAAAAAATTTTTTGTCCTTTATTTTTAGCAAGAATATATTTTAGACATGTGAAAACATAAAATAATCATACTAGAGCAATAAAAACGCCAATTTTTCATTCAAAAATACAGAAACGGATGATTTTAGAGTGTGACTGTTTTTGCATAAAAATACAAAGGGTACCTTTACCCTTATCTAAAAATTGAATATTTTTCCAAAAATCGAAAAAATTTTTTGTCCTTTATTTTTAGCAAAAATATATTTTAAACATGTGAAAACATAAAAAAAACATACTAGGGCAATAAAAACGCCAATTTTTCATTTAAAAATACACAAACGGATGATTTTAAAGTGCGACTGTTTTTGCATAAAAATGTAAAGGGTACCCCCTTATCTAAAAATTGAATATTTTTCCAAAAATCGAAAGAATTTTTTGTAATTTATTTTTAGCAAAAATATATTTTAAACTACCCCCTTATCTACAAATTGAGTATTTTTTCAAAAATCTAAAAAATTTTTTGTCCCTTATTTTTAGCAAAAAATATATTTTAAACATTTGACAACATAAAATATACATACAAGAGCAATAAAAACAATAATTTTTCATTCAAAAATACACAAACGGACGATTTTAAAGTCTTACTCTTTTTGCATAAAAATGCAAAGTGTACCCCCTTATCTAAAAATTGAATATTTTTCCAAAAATCGAAAGAATTTTTTGTAATTTATTTTTAGCAAAAATATATTTTAAACATGGGAAAACATAAAAAAAACCATACTAGAGCAATAAAAACGCCAATTTTTCATTCAAAAATACACAAACGGACGATTTTAAAGTGTGCCTGTTTTTCCCCAAAAATTAAAAGGGCAAATTTGTGTTTATGTTTTCAAATGTTGAAACTATATTTTTGTTAAAAATAAAGGAAAAAATTTACTGATACTGATATTCCACTGTTTAAGTGATTTGTAGATTAGAAGTTAAACGACTTTCAAAATGCTAGAGTTTCTTGAATAGGAAGACTGGTATTCTTTTCAAATATTTGAAGTTTCAATATCCAATTACTGGGAACCTTACTCGGGTAAAAATACTTCCAATGTGGCCGTTTATCCTCTAAGCTTTCTAAAACGTAGTCTTCTTTCATACTAAAAGAGCCCATCTGCAGGTAGTTTCTTCTACCTAGAAGAAACTACCCAAACTAGGGTATAATCCTATTAACACCATCCCAGTCCTAAGTGTGATCATTATTTCTTTCGGGTCCAAAAAAAGTAATATCACGATAATAAGTAATATAATGATTGAACGGAAATAAAGAGTTTGATCTCATATAAATTATTTGTATATAACGAATAATGTCAATATTGAATTAGCTTGCAATAAACGAGTGGCCACTCTGCAAATATGCCTTTAAAGAGTCTCCGGAGTCTAATAAATAATGGTGACAATGACCAAAGCCATGTACATACATTCTTTTGGCTGTATGTAGATAACCCTCATTTCTCACTCACTTTTTCATACTATTTCAAAATTAGTGAATTAGAAAAAGCAAATAAAAAGACCCAAAAATAATATATAAAATGAAAAATTATGTGTTAAGACCATTTTCCCATTCGTTTTCCTTTTACAACACATATTCAAGAAAGCATTGTGGCAATAGTATTAAGCATGTGAGTATTTTGTCCATATGCTACTTAGATCCCTAGCAATGAAATGTCGGTATGCACGTTTTTTATTTTTTATGTTAAAAAAGGCTTTATATCTTTGGCGTTTGTTTCTAGCCATTTCTCTAAGTATATTACGTTCATGAATATGTGTGCTCTCAACATCTTCTACAAGTATTCCTATTTCTATAATCAAATCTTTTCCAGCACCATTAATTTTTTTCTCATTTCCTTAGCATTTTTTCCTTCTGTGTGAGTGTCAAGTCCTAGTAAGTATGTAAAAGTAGATCCCTTTTGAAATCTTTTTCGATTTGCAAAATGTAAAGATGTTTTTTATGCCATTGTTCATATAAATATATTTGCCTTCAAAAAGGAAAATGAAAACTCTTTTTCATTCTTTTCAGTCCTGCGACTTTCTTGTACTGTTTTGGAGTGTGTGTTCTCTTGCTGGTGGGTGTCTGATAAGGAGGATACTCTATACCATACAGTATCAACTCAGACACTTGTTTTATATTTTTTATGTGTTCCGTTCTATGTTTTTTTTTCCAACAATGTGTTTTTTATTGTAATATTCTATATTGTATATATGTACATTCCTGCTGAAGAGTTTGCATAAAAGGGGGAGTTCTCTAGGACACATGCGCTTGAAATTGTCCAATAAAAATACATGATTTTTGTTTGCTTTTGCTTTTATATAAAATTTTCCATAAAAATTTTAAATAAATAAAAATTTAAATGGGAAAGTTATTAAGGAGCAAAAGAGAGTGAAAGAGATAGAGAGAGTAAACAAGGAGGCTGAAAGATTTTCATAAGAAAAATGTAATTTATTAAAAAGAAATTTTTTGTGAGCAAATAACTAAAAGAATACACTCAAGAATGAATATACTAGGACCCACGTGTAGTGGTGACTGAATTTTAAGTGAGTGAAACATGTGTGTGTTAGTGATTATGAAATGAAATTTATTTCACCATTATAATTCCAATGCTCTCACGAAATAACTGCTCCTCATTTTTTGTAATAATAATTATTTATTCAAAGGCATATTTTTAAACCAAAATAGCAATAACACGCATAAAATGTATAACACTACTCTGTCGCCAATAATCATATTAGACTTCCATATGCAATTAATTCTTTTTCGAATCTCTTCCTTTTCTAAGATAAAAAGTGAAAATACTTAGATTAGTGATTGAAATATTTACAGAATACATTGTTTACCTTTCGAAGACTTTGCTTGATTCGAATAGGTTATGATAAACCCGTAGAATTTGCATTCATAAAAAATAGTTAAGTATCGCAGCTTACATTTTGCTGCTTGTGTGACTAAATTTCTTTACTATTATCAAATCAACAATGCTTTTAAAAAGGTATTGTTTTTAATTTAGTATATAAAAATACTGGCAGTGATGAGTTTTTAAGGTGTATTCTGATAAAGAAATGTAAACAAAGAGGTTTACCACCAATCCTTCTTATACAAACATCGAGGACTTTCTATATAATAGACAGAGTAACTGCTACGAGTCCAGTAATAAACCACTTTAAACCAATTTTAATTAATTTTTTATTAATACTAAAGAAATGTAGTTCTTGCAACCATTTTTTAAAAGTATCTAATTGTAAAATACACTAATCGGAAGTTTTTAATTATTGCTAACCACATATACCCAACTTATACTTTCCCCAATTTCTAAGTAAAAAGATTCATCAATGAGAAAAAATAACCTTTTTTACACGAATTTTTTGTTATAGGAAGATTATCCTAGAAATGCTTTTAACCCGTATGGTAAGACTCTGCACATATAAAATTTTAAAATAAATAGTATGAAACAATGCGCCTTTTAAAACAAAAATTGTTTTATAAAACAATTTAATTTACAAAAACTATTTACAGTAGTTATTTAATATTTTTGAACTACTTTTAATTCACTATACATTGCATTCTAATTTTTTGACGAGTATTATTACCCCGTTCTTGAACATCAATCATATTATAAAATATATCAAATTGTTTTCTTTAAAAAACAAATCGAAAAAATTCATTATACAGCAAACACACAGCTCGGTAAAAAAAAGCACGTTTCCGTGAGCCCACTGTATTAATTTTTCAATCATGCAGAACGTATGTAAATGTTATGAAGCTTAGACGAAGTTTATAGTTGTTTCTAATTTTGTCAGTATCTTGTAGAAACTTGTCTATAAATCCCTCTATTATTGCTTCTCTTCTACGGCTTTTTGTGTAAATATTTACGTTATTCTAAGCAGCATACGCGTATCTTCCGTGTAAAAAAAGAATTGGGTGTAATTCTTACATATCACAATAAATATTGTCACCGAATCTAATTTATTAAGATAATAATGTATTGTTAATAGAATAAAAGTGATGTCACTAGACGAGGCGAGGCATTGCTCACAACGTTTTATTTTGATACATTTGAAAGCGGCGATATCAGATTTTGTAAATAAGCATGCAAAAACAGTTTTAATACGAAAGAAATCCCTACATAAAAAAATAATATAAAAACTAAATATTACAGTATAAGTAAGTACGCACATGCATATAAAGAAATTAACTATTCTTTTATAGAAATGTTTACGGCATTATTGTAAACTCCAAATTTTAAAATATTAAAGCCTTTAAAATGAAACTAAAAATGATAACCCTTAAGATAAACCTTATCGTTAATCTTATTGTTAACGAAAAAGATAATGTAGCTTTCAACGAGCCTCTCCATATTAAAGATATCACTTGTAAAATCTAAATTTAAATTTTTTGCCTCTGTCGAAGTAGCCTAAATGATCTCATTATCGAAAATAAGTTGGCCATGCATGCATCAATATGAAGTGATGTTTAAAAAATGCTGAAATCACTGAGAAAAAACGCATTGCAATTCACAAGATGTAACATAGATTAAGAAAACGCACAAAAAGATAAAGAAAAAAAAACTCAAACACAACACGGATGCACACGATCTACTTGCATTTAAAAGTTTGCGCTTAATCAGAACAAAAGCATGATCTTAAAGAGTAGCAGAAGCTGGAGACCATGGTGTGCAGCTAAGCAAACTTACAAAAAATAATTCACGGCTCTGAAAGTAAAAAAGAAGAAATTTGCAAAAATAGTATACAATCAAAAAAACACCATGAAATTACGAACGACTGGTGGTTAACAAGCTGTTTTGCATGAGGACATACACGCACATCCTCACACAGCTACTGTGTACCAACGTTTAAGTTGCAACCATCAGTTGGCCAATCTACTTGGACCATGTAAATTGGCCTTATTTTTAGCTGATATTGTTTTGAATCTTTCAATGGACTTAATGTGGGAAAAAACGTCAAGAATGCAGGTTAAAGGCGGCAGACACAGACAATAGCTGCTGCTACGAAAACATACTAGTATGCGTTAAAAAGGCGCATATCGAAGTTTTCGGCTATGCCACCAATTTAGTCATGCTCACATTTATGCAAACGTCGGAAAATATTTTTTTTTTTTGTCGAAAGTGGCCTAAGGGAACAACTCTTATACACCTACACTTGATCGACTCCGATTTTTTTCTAATAAATTTTTAAGATTCAGAAGCGGAAAGCCTTCTACAACTTTTGACCTTTTTACGATAAACTTTGTTGTTATTTTATAAGTACTTTATATCCACCAAGTAGGTTGCAGAAGATGTATATTAAATTTAATTTGTTTTTTTTTAGAGTTATTTCGCACATTTTCGTTGCATACGAATGTACCATGCGAGTGCATTATTTCCCAGCTAAATTGCAGCTAGAAAGAAATTCTTTGCAGCCTCTAATAGATAGCTGCCCGATATTTAAAACATTATCAGCATTAGCGGCAAGTAGGGTGATGTTCTACTCTTCTTGCAGCATTTTTTATTTCTACATTTTTGCATGTGTTTAATTTTTTCACATTAGCTTCCGTTTGAATTTTTTTTTGTTCTGGCGTATGGATTTTGTGCTCTTATCTTTTATGCAATACAAACCACAACGGCAAAAAATACTAGAGGCCTGGGGCCAAAATACGAAGCAAGGAAAAAAAAAAAGGAAAAGTTGCATGCGCACGCGCATAATCATACAGATAGTGAATAATGCTAAGCATACTTAAAAATGTATATTATGTTTCTTAAAACAATTCACACCCGGTGTAAGATTTGGTGTTATTTTGTGTGGCAAGCTTAAGCAAATATTGCAACAATATGTGCAATCGCGTTCTTGTGCGTGTTTGTTGTTACTCGCAACAATTGGTGCAATGGTTGTGTGTGGCGGCTGAGTTTGTCCTCGAGGAGATCTTTAAAAAATTGCGGAATATGGGTGGCTGAATCAATTCAATATTTGAAATTTGGCGGCATATGTTTTGGTTTTATTTGTTCGGCATTAGTTATCGCGATTACGACATTAACATATGCATTTTACGTTTTGCATTGCGTTGAAGTAGTCGTTAATATTTAGTGTGCCCTTCTGCTGACGTAGCGATTTCGGCATTAGTGGACATGTTCAGATTGTATAGGAAAATAGAGCACACTTACCTTATATTCCTCTTATTATATTTTTTTTTTGAAATTCGAAAAAATAACATATTAAATAACATCCGACGCCTTTAAATATCCTATCAGAATATATTTGTGTTCACATATCTACTCGTACGGGCATGTATGAATGTACGTTGAAGAATACTCGTAAATGCAAATGGCTTTTATTTTGTTCTCTGATATTCTAAAATTGACGATGAACAATAAAGTGGGGTAATACAAATTTGTTTGAATAATAATCAACACCTGCCCGAAAGCTTTAGAAAATTTTAAGTAGAAGCGATATTCTTGATATTTATGAAAAGGATACACATTTATACACCTTTCACTACTTAATTTGATCCAAAAACTTACGTTTTTGAATTGTAGATGTACTGGGCGAGCTGATTCTGATGCAGACTTGTGTATTTGAAAATCAATATAATATGATTTATTTGTTGGAAAAAATGAAGATGTACACTGTTCGACGAAACAATATTTTGTTCTACTGTTCCGCCATTCCCGCAAGGCTTGATGTTATATCCTCTTCATTTCTTAAAAGTGTGGAAAAATGTCGTTCACCAACAACGAAAGTAATTGCATCTCGTGTGCAATGAAAAAGCAAAGAAAAAGAAAGGAGCAGCAAAACAACAAAAAAACAAAGTCAGTGTTATTATGTTTAGTTTCATCTTTAATATAAAACATTTACCTTATTAATGCCTCAGTTGAAATCAGCCATATACGATTAAAATCTTGTTTCTCACCTTAAGGAGTTCAGTTCACATTTAAACGAGCAAATACAAAAAACATATCCATTCTCGTATGTATATATAGATATATGTATACATATATATATATATATATATTAAATTAAATAAAAAAACATATATATGTATATATATATATATATATATATATATATATATATGTATATATTTAATCATACTTATATATCACATATGTGTATGTGTGGAATTTGAAGCTAAATAATGAAAAGCAGGAGAAAACACAACGAATTTATTTAGGTTTTTAATATGTTTAGATCGATTTTGATATCTTTTTGTTTAGTGCTATTGTTCAATTGAACAACAAGTATGAGTGCATACAAACATACAAAATGTTGCAACTGTAAGCATAGTGTGAAATCTGCAACTGAAATAGCAAGTGAGCGAGTTGCTACGGGGTTACATTGTAGACAGACTTTTCTAAAGGTGCTTCTTAATCTTTTTCTATTCATACAAGGCCAATTCATATGTCAAATTTCCTTGTAATAGAAAAAATGGCAAAGAAGTTTTTCGAAAGTTATTGACGAGGGATACGAAATAGCGTAGTGGATAGTTAGGTGGATTATTGCTTTTGTATCCCGCCTATATGTATGTGCATACCATTCTTAAATCCTTTTCAAATCAGTCACAAATGCCTCCATGTAATTGCTTTACAAAATCAAATCTGTAGGCTCGATATGAAATTTCTCCCACTCTTGAAGTTACCTGCAAAATTATTTCTCTCTTAATATTAAAATAATAATTAAAATATCAGCTTGTACGGTTGTAGTACGTGGTGCCATGTTATATTGCTAATAGTGTTTCTTTTCATTACTTTGCGTCATTATGAAAATATATTGTCAGCGTCGTTTTCGATCGTCCAGGCTAAACTTCTTTGCTGATCCAAAGCAAGATTTGATATAACTTAATGAGAAAGAATTGAGTACACCAGAAGAATCTGTGTTTCTCTCTTTTAGAAATGACTTTTCTAATTTTATATCAGAACTTGTGCATTTTTGGCGTTATTACGTGCCATCTAATATAAAATAGTAATGACTGTATTTAAATAGGTTCGTTAAAACATGCTCACAACCTTAATTAATATCAGTTGTGAATCTCTGCAAAGTTTTGATTTGGATATAAACTTATGAATGGATGTAAACACATACATACGTACTTAAAAGATATTACGTGTGCTTCCAAAATATTATTAAATGATGTTTGCAGATATAAAATTTCGGAAAAAAGTCATTCGGGCTCCACGACGCAACCACTAAGAAGAAGTTTTTTACACATTTCCACATTGTTATTGAAATAAAGTTAAATGAAATGCTGATGACAAGAACAGAGGCAGCAACAACGACAAAAGCCATTCCAAAGTATTGTTAGGACGATATGATACTTGCTTTCCAGCAAGTATCAAGTTTTAAACTTTTTACAATTTAGTTCCTGTCTAGTAAAGATAAAAAAAAGTGTTCATGCACACTGTTATCAATATGTACCCATAAATACGTACGTTTGTGTTCTATAATTCTGCAAGGTAACATAATTTTGTGTTTTTAAACGCTGAGGTTTGCAGCATTTTCGTATGTTATGCTACAAAGTTTAAATTTTTATATGCAAAATTAATCGAGAAAGCTGAAAAAATAACAATCTAGAAATAAATGCTATAATCCTGATGGCTTAAATTCTCGATTGAGAATGAAGGTACGAAGGAAGGATGGTTTTTGGATTACACAGGCAGCATTTCAAAGTTATTGGGTGGGCTTCAGACACTAACTACATAATTTTTAGGAACAGAACTATGTACGAGTCCACAAGTTATGGACATGTTTTTCTACTTTATAAATGAATATCCTAAGAAAAGTAATTGTATTACACACGTACATACTCGTACATACGTGTGCCTGTCGTTTTTGTCTCCGTTGACAACTTTGTGTGGGCAATACAAATATATTTTCCACATATAGTGCAACTTATTGTTGATGGCAGCGTTATGTTTTAACTCTTCATAGAAACTCTTCAAAAGCCTGTTTTTACGACAATGATTTCGTGTGATAACTTATACACCCGTACATATTTTTGTAATATAAAAAAATATAACACGATCCCATATATCGATTCTAATAAAAAAAAAACATATTTAAAATGCATACTTGTACATGTAAGGAAACTAAGTGTGGCAGAGAACTCATTAATACTTAATGGAAATTTATGGAAAGTTCCTCAGTATAAACTATTCTCTATGCTTTTAAAAATAAGTTTTTGGCCGAAACAAATTTTAAACTTACATGTTCATATCAAAATAGTTTTTTTAGTTTTCGCTATGCAGACCCGTATAAACTGCTTCAAAACTTTTTGGCTTAAGGAGATCATGTGACTAAGTGAGTACAAATGCGAAGACGGGGAATCTTGGTCGCCCTAATATTTCTTCTATTGTTTTTATATATTTAATTTATTACCTGCAATCAGCACGACAACGCAATGAGGAAACACTGCTTGAATGAAAACAATAAAAAAAATCTAAACATGCGCTATTACGTGAAAATCAAAATTACCACTAACTAGCACTGTCCAAGAAAAATTTAAAGGAATGGATGATTCCAAATAAAATTCCAGAAGCACCTGCATGTGACTATGATACATTAAATTTAGTACACGCAGTGTCAAATTCTTTGCTTATATCAGAGGAAAACCTTTTAGTTTTGGTTAAATTTAAAGTTATTAATAAATGATTTAAATGGTATATAAGAATACCATGTATATAAAATTTATCAAAAAGGAATAATGAACGAGTACGTTTCTTTGTATTCTCTATGCGAGGTGCGATAAAAAAAATCGTTATTTTCCATTTTTACTCGCGCAACCGAGGCATAAATTCAAGGTATTATTATTGACTGTACAAACTTGTGGCGAGAATTCATGGTGTAGAGCACCATTGCAATCGAAGAAAATATTGAGCAATACCTTCACATTTGACCTGAGATGCTTTTTCGGTATATGCTCTTCTGGACGCTTTTATTGGGATGATTGTGGTTTGGTTTCAATGTCACTTCCCCCATGATTCATTACCAGTTATGACCTTTTTGAGCAAATGTGGATCATCATTGACGACGTTCACAATCTCATATGCGAAGTTGTTTTTACACAAAATTTAATAAAAAATACTAAACAATCGAAGAGCAAATAAAACGCGGCTAACTTTTTTATCTGTGAAAAACAAGCTGAGAAGTACGTTTAAAGTGCGTTTCGAAAAGTCTAATATTGAAATATCGTTAAGTACAAAAAACTTGTGAGAAAATGCATACATTCCGATACTACTTACGTATTATTATTATAAAATGTAAAGTACGATGAAATGAGCTCTCGCTCATTGATTTTCTTATTCAGAATAACATCAGCGAAGTAAGGAAGTTTGCAATTCAGCACTCGCACAAGTCAACTCAATCCTGTCGTATACTATGGAGGCAATATAATTTTAGGCTTTCTTTTGTAGACTTAATTATATCCATTCGAATTTCACTTTTTCTCTTATACAAAATTTTCGGAAAACATGAGGGAATTACAGAGGCGATCAGCTCCCTGTTTAGATTTCGACATGAACGTAGACGCAGCTGACATCGCTTCGAGATGTCATTACTCACGCAACTTGAGCGGATACGAGAGGGAAATTTTTATGTTTTGCTTCTTGAAATTGCCAGTCTTCATCATCCTGAAAGCGATTTATATATGTACATATGTATATATGTGTATTCGCATATATCATATAAAACTCCAATTTTCCAATTCCTCATAAAATTATATGGTAAAGTTTTTTATTTTCGTAATGAGAAAAATTGGTGGATAACAAAGGTATCGATTACAATTATTCGTTATTTATAGTTTGTTAGTTGCATATGTCTGCTTGTGTATGCATATGATTTTGAATGAGGTGATATTTTCCTTAATGACTGGATTGTGTTAACAGTTGCCTTAAATTCGATATTGTTCTTGTTGTTGCTACTTTGCGCCATCCAACGATTCAAGTTCATTTAATGCTCCCTTGTTTTTGTTCGGGAGCGCGCACGATCGTCCACGAATATTAGATTGCTGGCTTTAATATCACTGATCGTAACGGCCGTAAAGTATTGTTTACAAAGTACTTGGTTATGCAGCAGGTAGTAAATTGTTCTGTACAAAAGTATCAGCTTATCAGTGCAGTTGGATCTTTAAAAATACAGACAGACATTTAAACGCAAGTGATTTGGAAACCAATTTAAACAAGGAAATTATTAAATTATTTTTGTAAAAACTTTGCCAACTGGATTCTTTTAATACCAATGTGGGAGTCTGTTGTGCAGCTACAGGAGCTAATTAAATGTACCAATATGTTAGTAGGCATCTTAAAGTCTAATATAATGCCTGTAGTAGGTTGCGCTATATCTATTTTAAATCTTAACTTACTTAGAGCAGCTGATCGAAAGCTTTTACTTCCTTTACTTTTTTAAAAAATTGGACCATCAATATTCCAATTCTGCATCATGCGAAATACAATGTTTCATTAAATCTTTACTCTGCATCTATAAAACTTAAGTTCCACATTCTTGTTTTATTTTTCGCTAATTCCCATATTTCAGGAGTTTCGATATACTCCGAGTGTTACATACTACGGAGTATGTCGAATATCAGAAAAGCATGATATGTTGGAGTATCGGAGGAGTACTACGTTGAGTGTGTGGAATACATCCTTAAAGCTGGCGAAAGTGTTTTCGTTTAAACACACACACACACACACTCGTATGGATGTAATTTAATTTCTTTATTAGGACTTCTTTTTCCTAAAATTATTTAGGTTAAAGCAAAAGGGAATGAAATTTGGCCTGCATCTGACTCAATTTGTGTGTGCATAAATGAATTATAAGGCATTGATCTTGCTTTTGCTTTGGCTTTTTAAATACTGTTGTGCCAGTGAAATTAAATTGAAAGCATCATACAATACTAAGAATTTCTTTAAGCAACCCAGTTTTGGTATGAAAAGGCAAAAAATATATTAGAGAAAAAATTTACTTAATATGTGTTAGAAAAATTTACTGAAGAAAGATTGAAGCTGAGCCAGACGGAGATAGAAAAGTTAAATAAATAGTTCATCAAAGGCCGTTAACACGAACAACTGTAATTTCGCTAAATAGTTCAATGCCACCGACAACGTTTAATAGTGTCTGTCGAAAGCAACGCCGACAGTAGTAGCAGCAGCATTTTCATCTGTTTTTGTCTTAGACTTTCGTTTTGTTGTGAGATATTGTGTATCATTGCAGACAACGTGTCGTCGTATACGCAACAGAAAAAAAAGGAAAATGACCGAGAAACAGACACGAAAACCGATGGACTACACATGCACACATATGCTTGGACATGCACAGTTGTACGATTTCATAAACATACTGCTCTCCATATTAACTTTCTTAATCTTAAATATATAGATGCACACCATTCACATGAATATTTACCTTCACAAGCTCAACGTGGATCAGTTGTTAATTTTCTGCAACAGGAATCACCCCCCTGCCAAAGAGATGTTTTTGAAATAATTTTAAATATTTTTTTTTACAAATGTTCAGTTAAAGTATAAATTAGTATCTAATTTTGATGTTTTCAATTTTGTCCACTGATGGGAATTTAACCCACAAGTCGTATTCTGTTATACTAATACAGAAAGCCATCTTTACTTTTACAAAATTAATTTACATAATTTGCTTTGGGATTTACTTGAAAAGGAATGCTTAGAAACATGAAAAGTAAGAGTTGTGAAATTTTCGTTGCATTGCGAACCTGCAGAATTGAGAAATTGATGCCGAAACTGTACATATTGATAGTAAATTATCCCTGCAAGGCCATCCTTTGGAAAGATGAATTCCGTTCATCCATAATATTCTCAATGAATTTATTGCTACAGTTTAAATTATTTTATAAGTTAAATAAAATTAATAAATTTCATAAAATTAATTGCGAAGTGTCAGTACAAATTGAGGAAATTGTACATAGAATTTAGTCGCAAGTATGAGCAACTCTACATCTGATGATAAATTTCGTTAAAACTTTTTAATAGTCGTATACACTGACAGAATCATTGTTAGCATAAACAGATGCTTGATATAGAATCGTGGCTAGTCGTGTTATTTATATGTTTTAGGACGTTACAGTAATAATTGTTGTGAAATTATTTTAGAATTCGCCCACGTCCGTCATTCGTTTGTAGAGCATGAGGATGAAGTCAAACGAGTAGAAATTTATTTAAGAAAAAAATTTAATAAAAAGAAGCCACAATGACATCTACGGAGACCGAAAAATATATTTGGAAATGAGGAAATATGTATCAAATAATCGATAAATGTCCGAATTAATGAAAAATCGTATAAAGACACAAATAAATAAAATCGTAATCAAACCTGCAGTACAGCATGAAAAACGTAAATTAATATTGGCAGTTTTCAGGAATGGAAAGAAATGCAAGTCCAAGGCACTTATAAGTGTATACTATATGAAATGAAAAGGTCAATACCACGAGCACATATTTATGCATGTATTTGGTCATATCGATACGTGTAAGTGCTCATAAATCATTTTTGTAATTTTTATGATGGCTGGTTAAAGGAGTTTTACATTTTATATGTAGCAACAAAGGAGCAGTCTGGAAATTTGACTGTGCCAAATTTTAAATAAATATTTAATTGCTTGTAGTTCTTACTTTTTGTATTTATTATCCATTTGTGTTAAATATAAATACGAGCATACTCGTACGTGTAATTGATTCATCTGCAAATATTTCTGACTTGAATGTGCAGAGAGGTTAATCAACTTTCTGTATATTTTTAAGGACACTCGCGTATTATGTAAAGTATTGGGCTTTTCCATTGCCTTTCTTTTCGTTCTATTATTTCTAAGGTTATCGTACTGCATAAACTCAAAATGGCAAAATAAGGGTTAATGCCCCAAATTGTAGTACAAATGATTGAAACTTATACATTTTACTGCTGCGATTAAATTTTTATATGAACCTTTGACAGCTTAAAAATTTTAATCAAACTGTACTGGAACGAAATTTAGTGATGAAGAGATTCGTTTGCAAATCATAGAGTCTAACTCCACTTGTGGAGAGAAATATGAGTAGTGTCGAAATTATTAAGTCATACTGATATGTATGTACGTGCATTAAAAGCGTAATAATTTAAAAATTGTTTTTAGAAAATTTAGTTTATTGAAAGCTGATCCTTGATTTTGAAAACATTTTATTTTAGATTATTTACTTTTTTTTATTTACATTTCATCATATCCTGCTAAACACTACTCGTAAATGTGTTTTCCTAACCTTTTGTAATTTTGTAAATTTAATACATATATCCTTTCGAATTTTAGGAAGTTTTGCAAAGGCTTTTGATAGGAGTTTCCACTTAAGTCTTCAGTTGCTCTAAGGAAAAATTTCAGTAAAGCTTTCATGGAGATCTGCATTTACGCATAAGAGCTAACTAACCCCACAACAATCAATTTCATTGTATTTTTAAGTTTAATTTATTTTTATTTTTTGACAATTTTAGTGCTTTTTTCAAATAAGTTAAAAAGTTTTGTCAATGTGTACATTCACATAGCAAACGTATTATGGGGTCATGGGCTGCCACAGCTCATCCAGCATTCACAAGCAGAGTGGTGTACGGATGCTATCAATACCACATGTTTGTAAAAATCCTTGTTAGGAATAAAATCAAGATTACAAATCCAAATTAGATTTACTCATAATCAAAACTTAAACATTGTTTAAAGCCATTTTGTTTGTTTTGAAATTTCTTATGCTTTTGATCTAAAGTAATTCAACTCGCAAATCTCTTGAATTCCGGTTGGCGACAAAACCTAATCATCCGAACAATAAAAAGGCGCAGAACATCATTTAAAACCAACTTCAAAAAACGAAATAAAAATGTGCATACAAAGGAAAAGGCGTCTCCAAAGCATCATGAGCTACATAATGCCACAAAATCAAAATAAAATATTGTTGATGAGAGAATAAAATAAAAGAAACTATTCATTTTTAAAGCCACGTAAAGAAAAAAGACAAGAATATAAATACGATTACCGAACTAACACTCATGCATGCATACATATACTATAAAGAGGCAGAGAATGTCAACCCAAAAAAAAAAAAAAAAAAAAAAAATAATAATAATAAGAAAAAGAAGAAAAACGCATGAATCCACTTAAAACTTAAAATTTTCTGAAATGCAATTTTTAACATTTCTACAAAAGCCCATTTTATATTTGCACTGGAAAGGGGGGAAACTACAAGCAGATAAAAAAGGAAAAGGAGAAAAAGGCGGTGCATTTGTTATCGGACTCTAAAAAACTAGTTTGAATATCAACTCAAAGCAGATATTTTCATTATGATTCGTCCTTATAGTCGGTTTTACTTTACACTTTCTGATAATTTCACTAATAATTTGATGAATGTTTTATATAAAAATTTGCATATGAACATTCACATACATATATATGTAAGTATGTTTGTATGTATGTGTATGCAACAAATTATTTATAAATATAATAACAAAAAACGGAAACAATATCAATTTCGAAGCCTACAATTAATTAATTCCGGAATATTCAGTAATTAGTAATAAAATACACACACTGTACGCATGTAATTCTATTATAATTCAATTCTGCTTGAATGACGCCGTTTACAAGCCGGAGTTTAATGCAAACACATTCAAGTTAACAAAGTGTTTTAAAAGTTTCTAATGTTTTTCACTCTTTTTTGCACCAATTTTTCAAAATGGTAAGTAGAATTTGTTCTTTGCAGAATAGTGTTGATCTCTAGAAATTTTGTTCCCGGACAGACTATCAGTATTTAGCCTACTTTAACCAAATTTAACTGACTTTGAAATTAAATATAATTTGTGTAGGATGTTTTAAATATAATATATTTTTTAAAGTATTATTTTGGATAAACGATCATTGCCTCAGACGCTTTATATACATTTTATTATAGATATGTATGCATGCACATATACAGATATTTACTCACACAAGTGCATTCATACATATTTAATAAGATATGTAGGGATGTGTGTACATATATAGTGTATGGTTTTGCTAAATTTGGCGTTTTAGTGCCGATGCAACGATGTCCTTTCACTGACACTACCGATTGCTCTCCACCGAATAGATTAGTGTATTCATCTGCACATTCCTTGTATGTATGTATGCGTGGTATTACCGTTCCATTGGCCCATGTTTGATTTTATTCACGCCCGTAACAGAAAAGATTAAACTGTTGGCGGCACTTTTTGCTATTGGTTTGTTTTATTATAAAATGATTAACTGATTGACTGTGTGTTGGTTTCTCCCGTCTACTTAGCTATGCATCCAATCATGCGAATTGTTTCATTTTCCTCTTTTCAAATCGTTCAATCTGTTACTTTGTCTGTTGTGTTTTTTAAAATGCATGCCGCTATAATAAATTTAAAGGCATGCTTGACAAAACTTTTGATGGTCGTGATTACTAAAATTTGGTGCTGTGAAGTGATTTAAATGTTGTTGCCTGCAAGCGTGACTGTGATTTATGAAACTAATAATGCAATTAGTGATAAGAAACCTGGTATGGTCACACTAATTCAATGATTTCGGTATATAATGAAATGCTATTTAGTTTTGTCATAGAAGAATGATTTTTTTCGAGAAATAAATTAATTTTTTTCCTGTGTATTTACAAGTATTTGTATATGGCATGCCCTCTGCCATTGTACGCAATAAATATGTAAATGTAATTAACTAGCGTTTTTAAAAATTATATCTACGAGTATAAAAGTGTTATTTTTATACATGCGATTAAGTCTTAATACTTAATAAAATACTTTGAAATACTTTTTTCAAATAAAAATGTAAGAGGATACATAAGTTTGTACTTTAAGATATTTTTTATTTTCTTTCTTACGGTTCCAATGCGAGTTCAACAATGATGCATGAACACTAATTATAAAGAAGTATTAATTTGAATTGTAAGAGTCACGCGGCCATCTCTAATCATAAAAATGTAGTCAGTTTTAATTTGGTACTACACTTTGCGACTCCATTTTATTATGATTCTTATTTATATATAGACTTATGTATACACCTATGTGTATATATGTACATGCTCTGAAGTTTATAATAAATGGCGTTTAAAGGCGTAGTAATAACTGTGTAGATTTGTACTATGCCAGAGTATTTTGCATGATGAATTTTTCGAACGTATGAATTGGAAATAGGTACTCGTTCAATTCGTCACAGATGTACATAACCTTCTATCACTTGACAAAGTTTATTTTTTTCAAAATTTTGCTCTTCTGGCAATCAAGAATCAGATCAAATGGTTTTTGAAATCACACATAGTGGATAATTTTAGTTATTTTAGTCATCTTTATAATTTGAGGTTAAGAAGTGTGGAGTGTTGTTGCTAATTTTTTTTTTTTTTTGTTAAAGGGAGGAATTTATATGTATGGACAGTAAATATAATCAGTCCTCTATGGAGTTTTTAAGATGTGTGTTTGTATCCTTTTAAAGGTCTGTTTTATAACACAATGTGTACAAGCAATGCAGTGAACGATTTCTTACGTTGTGAATTTTTTACTACATTGAATTTATTCTTCATTTCACTTCTTTACTTTTTTTCATTCAGATCAGCATCACATGACAGTATTTCATGATAATTGTTGGCAAAGCTATCTGTGTACCTTTCCCTCCGTTCAGTCGGCTGCAAACCACCTTCTGACGACATCAACCATTTTACATGTCTTTTTGCATTTTGCACAATTTTGTTTGTTCATCATATTGTTTTTTACATGTTTTCAGTCTCATCTTTAATTTGCAGATACCCGCTTGTTTCTTGGTAAGATGTCCTACAATGGCATCTCAACCCAGTTGCCTCTATACAATATTCCACTCGACTCATTCTAAAGCTTCAATAGCTTTGGGGCAATTAATGGATGAATACTTTAAGTGAGTGATGGAATGACACTTTTCTTGTGACAACAATAAAAAAAGAACAGTAAGAAAACTTCAACGTCTTCGTTGTTGTTGTTGCTACTGCTGACAGTTTGCCGGTTTCAATCCTTATGTTGTTGCTGCTTGGCAACATTAAATATCGGATAAAAACGAGCGTATCATGAGAATCCACTCCGTTGTATTGTTGCAAGATTTATAGAAGTTTGTATTTAAATTGTTTTCATGTATTTAATGAACCATAAATTGTCATGTAATTGTTATGAAGGAATTTTAAATATTAAAATCAAAATACATATTTATTTTTCCGATGGTGAGGCGGAAATATTTGTCCTGCCAGCGATTTAATAATGTCTGTAACTAATTTGCTGTAGATTTTATTCCTGAGAATAAATACCTTGAATCAACTGCTGAAATGCACTGCACATGGTGTATCAAAATTATCCCAAAATTAGCATGTGAAGGAAAATGTGAAATGAAAATGGTTCGATTGTCCAAGCGCTTTCACAAAGGGCTGATGATTGCACACGGTTTGATTTTTGCTTTGAGTGATCTATTTCGTGGCCTAAAATTCAATTGGAATAGTTTGATGACTCCGCTTTGTAAGAATTTGTAAGAGTATTTCTAAAACAAAATTTTTATTTATTAATTTTGCTAAAATCTACTTTTTTTCCTTTTTTCCTTTGGCTACCATGTGAGACATATTTCAAATATTCGCAAAGTCTTGTGTAAATTGCCATTGTAATGCTGAGGGCCAGACCAGATGTTGGTATATATTTAACATGGGTGACTTTATAATTAAATTGATTTGATATGTGCATATAAATTTAATTTTAACGAACAGATGTTTAATTGGTTCAACTTGAGTAACATTTATTTTCTAATTAAAGATCCATTAATGCATTTGGTTACTAATTAAATAATTTTCATTTTAAACGAAGCTGCTGTTGGAAAGAGTTGGCAGATTTCCAATGTGTTCGTACTCCTGGTACTGCTTCTCTCGCAATTTTTTCAATTTCAATTAAATTTGAAATGACTTTGTGTTTTTGTTTGTTTGGCTTTTAGAGGTCTTTTTCGTCACTGATCTTACAATTTGATTATAAAACGATAAATTAATCGTTTTCAATTGAATAATTGGACTGCTTAATGAACGTGAGTTAGAATGTGTACTCGTAATGTTTGTGCTTAATGAAACATAAGCACATACTTTCTCATGTGTTCTTCACCAATGCCGTTCTAATAGATGACTAACAACTCATCGTTTTCTTAATAAATGGCGCTTAATTTTTTTCCTTTGCTTATTTGGTTGCGTAATAAATTTTATATTGTTTCAGTTCATTATTTTCTCACACTACTTAAATTTCAATTTTTTCCTCTGTTGTGTGCTGTTGGGTTTTTGAAAGATGAGTGTTACTATTTCGTATTCCTGTGCAGCACTTTATTTAAACAATTACATTTATTTAAAAAATATTATTTCAAAATGTTCAACTCCGAGTTACAATAATTTCAAAGTATATGCGAGTATTCAGTCAGACGTGTTTGAAATTTTGAAAAAATTGGTTTCTGAAATGTTTCTTGATTTGCAACTAAAAAATTTGTGTAAATTTAAAAATGATTTCATCGGTTTCACTTTTTTTATTATCTTCTGTTAACAAAAGAACTTAACTGTTGCTAAAGGAATGGAAGGTATAGAAGCAAATTAATCTGAAAAATTTAATTATAAATTGTATTTCTTGACTTTCTTGTAACACACTGATTAGTTAACAGTTTTCCTCAAAAACATTCTTAACTCCCAGGGGAATTAAAGCATGTATTCAAATAGACACAACAGTGCAGACGCCATCAGCTTTTATTGCTATTGGCTGCGCACTTCTAATAGGCTAAAATCGAAGATAGTTTAGTTTCCAATTTCCAAAGATAAGAGTTACTAACTAAAGTCTAGTTTCTGCCGTTTAACACAAATTAGCAATAACATGAGCGTTATTATAGTTTTTTTTTTGGAATTTTTGGTGATCGTTTTGAAAAATTTTGAAACAAAAACATACTATTTGTTAAAATCGTACAGCCAACTAGATTTAACTTCGACCAAACAGTTTTCAGAAGTCGCAACACAAAGCCAACTTTCCTAAAATATATTGAGAATTAGTAGGTTGTAAAAAATTTATGCTAGATAACATGCCAATTCAATTTTATTCCAATGAATGTATTGTAAAAGTCGTTTCAAGTGATGTTATCGATGAAATGCGCATGTAAATGGCAGGAACACAATAAACACTCCCTTAGAAATTAATTAATTTAAACAAGAGCAACGTTCCGTTCCGTTGGGCTGATTACGCATATCAAAAGTAAGCGTATAAAACTTGAAATTTTTTTTTCTTTTAATTAGTTAGACTTTTCACCGAGGCTTCGATATTCGTAAACGTATTTGTAGATTCGTAGATTCGTATATTCGCAGCCGTAGACATTGAAGGTGAATATTGTTATTATTTTAGATGTTCATTATTGCTATAAATTTGTTAAGTGCATTTAAATGTTTTACGAAACACACACACACATACAAACACTACTTAATCTGTTCGAACAAAAACAGCTTCAACGTGATACATATTGTTTGATCATAAATTTAACAACAAGATACAGTCAAGTTAATTTATTTTCAAATTAATGAGAACATAATTTGATTTTGTTCTTTTTGTTTTCGTCGTAAAATTTTTAATGAAATTTGGTAAAATGACAAAAATGTGTGTGTATTAACCATAAATTGACTAGAAACGTACAAAAAAGTTTATTTATTATTATTATTGACACTGATGTTTCCACAATCGTTAAGACACATCGTACTACATCCATGCAGGTTGCGATTTGTAATCTCCAGCATTTGTTCTTCCTGCTCTAGTTCTCATATTTTAATTACTCTTTACTTTACTAATATGTATGTGTGATCTCACTAAATATTAAATAGTTTTCGAATATGTGTAGGCTGGTTCGAGTTAGGCTAGTAGTTGCGGGTCCGAAAAAGGCATTTATTTATCGGGAATTACTAATTCCATCGTGAGAAGTTGCAATCGTAGTTGTTAACTACAAATTATGAAAATGTAATTCATAAATGCATATTGTACTTGTAGCTTTTAGTTTGTAACTTAAAACATTCCGTCTTTAAATTACAATCTATTTGTTAACAAATATTCTGGAATTTAAATGATGTTTTTAATTAATTTTACATGAAGTTGATTGGATTTGTGCAACAGAATACTTCAGCATGAAGTGAAAATCATGTCTGCTTATAATTTAAACTATTAATTAAAGATATTTTTTAAAGATCACATGTCTAACAACGATTTGAGCTTACAACAAGTAGGCGTTTCTAAAATACTACAATATTTACAGCCACAGCCATCTCCCGTTTATTGACAGTATTGTCAATTTTCCATCAACCACATACTCGTACAACAGAACAAAAGTTAAAAATAATTACATATGTTACAAAATACGAGTACGTCTAATTTAGTTTGATATGTGTATTGTACGGTGGTAATTTCCATAAACGTTTCATAAGTTAATAAATATTTTAAATTTCGCCAATAGCGAGTTGCATCACAAGTTTATTTGCCGTACTTACTAAAAGCTTTGATGTAAACCTTCTTCCCTAAATGCCGCAAAAATGTTTAACATTCCACAATTCAACAAAGAGGTTTTTAGATATATTGATGTATAGAAGCCCCTTTGCTGTATATAAGTAGGCTTATGGAGGATATTGCATCCCTTTAATTAATCCTTTTGCACAAGTGGTTCTAAATTAATTAATAATATACAAAAAAGAGATAAAAGAAGAAAAATAATAATAAAATAAATAAACAACTTATTAGCAAAGACGACAACAAAAAGCACTTTATAAGTGAAAAAAATATGATAAATAAGAAGAGAGTTTGTATTTTTAATTAAAAATTTCTTGTAATTATTGAATATATTTTTAGATGTGGACTCCTTAGATAAGACGATGCCTAAAGGAGTGTATGAGTTGAAGAAGTAAAATTGAAAATGCAAGCAGGAAAAGTATTTGATTTATTAATGATCCTGAGAACAAATAAATATGAAAATCACACAGAGCAACAATATTGTGTATCTAATGAATGCAGCACAACAAGGAGACAATAACATATTTGTAAGACCATCAAACATACACAATACCATTGGGTAAGTGAACAATTATTTATATTTATTAATAAATTTGAACAATACATATAGATAGGAAAGTATCTATCTGCATGTTTTTTTTTGCAAATTTCTTCATAGAAGACAACCGCCAAGCAAGAAGAACTTGCAAATTAACTGGATATATATTTAATTTACAATCAAGCTACTGCTACTGCTCTCTTCATTAGTAATTAGTTTTCGAAAATTAAAAATAAAAAAATTTAATATACTTCGTTAGGGTACTGTAATATGTGAATAACTTTTTTATAGCTTAAACTTAAATGACCGTTTTCAATAAAAATGTGTAGTAATTTATCGGTGGAAAAATTGGAATGGTTGTTTAGAAGAATGTAATTTCCTTTTTGATTGGTTAAAAGGAATGGCACTTCTGGGTTTTCTTTGAAGAGATTTGAAAACGCGTGCCGGATTTTGTAGAGAAATTATTAATTTTTTATTTTTTCTTATAAAATATTTGTTATAAATTAGCATTAACGTATAAATTTTATTTAGTAATAAATATATATACGAGGTGTGATCAAAAAATAACCGTTATTTTTAAATTCCGTGAGTTAATTAGGTTCGATTTTAGCATTTTTTTTTCTGCTATATTGGTTATCTGTTATATATGTTGGCGATATCAGCCATTTTGAATTCTCAGTTTTTTGACAGATAAAATAGTTAGTCGCATTTTTTGATGTGTCCACTGGGAGCTGTTGAACGTCGTCAACGCCGACTCAGATTTGCTCAAATTAATATATATATAATAAAATATGTATATACATATATATTTTTCGTTATTACTATATAAAAACTGAAAACTGGTTGTATTTCTAGAGACATGAAAAGAAATTTTAATCAAAAATAGAATATATTTATTAAGAAGATAAAATGGGTAAAATGATATTCCAAAGCTGTATTAAAAATCGTTTATTATGTTGAAACAGATGAGGCTTATTCGTTATATCTACGGACTATGTACGTATATAAATTTTTTCTCAGTCCTAATGAATATACATACATTTCCAATCGCTCTTTTTTATGTACATACACGTACGTGCATTTGTAATCGTATTTATTATACTTAAATTAAATGTTGTAGAAAACCGCAAACATTTCCTGCAACATAATTTGATTCCAATAGAGTAGCACATACTCATTGGTGATTAAAAATGCTAAAATAAACAGGTAAAATATGTACACCCCGGCAGTTGTAAAAGACATTTTTGAAATTTCATTTGTTCCCGTTCCCATATGACCTAACTTGCCTGATTATTACTTGGGCACAACCCACATGGATTTCTGATCAATTTTATTACTTTCGTTCTTTGTTCTTAATCAGGCTTTCGAAAAGTGATATTGGCCAGTTCCAGATTGTGGTACATAAAACACAATTTAAAATATTTTTTATTTAGTTAGTGATACTTAAGCTCCAACAACTGGCTATATTATAATCCAGGAAACGACACCTTTGGTATTGCAAATGCAAGAGATTTTCATGGATATACATCGAAAGTGAATCATGTCGAACAATGGAGTTTGTAAAGTAAAATAATTTCTTTAAAGTTTTCGATAAAGTTTATAATGATGGCTGAAATCTCGGTTGCTTTATTATCTATTATTGCAAATAACTTTTTGGGCTGCTCGCGTTATAGATGCTGAGAATCATATGATGCATTAAAATATTATTGAATCATATGTAGCACATCACAAGCACATCATGATTAATGGGTTTTCAAACGTACATAAAGAGTTATTGCAAAAATGTCACAAAACTAACATACGTAAAGACAAACAGAAAAAATGTTGCATATTAAGTGACAAACTACTGCAAAATAAAAAACAAATCATTGATTATTTTAACAAACGACCATAGAGAGGAACAAAAGCTCCAAGGCATGATACAGCCATACAGAAAATTGCATACACACATTTGTATGCGCATGCAACTCAAAAGCATCAACGGCTGCGCGAAGGCGCACGCAACAGTCAGTCAATACAACAAAAAGTATGGTGAACACAAGTAAGCAATGCAAAAATGCATAATTTATACTGTAATATGAAGAAGGAGAAGAAGCAGAAAAAGCATAAGAGCTGGATGTGGACGTGGCAAAAGGAAAAAATAAAAATGCAAAACTGACATGAGCAAAAATTTCAATAAATGCAGATGGCGTTCAGTGTACTATTTGATTTGGTACACAAGAGCAAGAAGAAAAGAAAATAAGAAGAAAATACGAGTATATATAGTACTCGTATAGACGTTTCACTTTAATGGCTGCCATAGCTTGACTCAAAGCTGCAAAAGTCTCCAAGCAGAAAAGGAAACACCGTTTGCTTTGCCTCCGGTTGCAACTGATAACAAAAACATATAAAACTAAGCAGAATAATCTTTCTTAAGGCGACTGTCATTGCCTCAGTAGTTTTATACAATATGCCGAGTCAAATACTTAGAAAAGAGCATGCATAACAGCAGCCTCATAACATTAAATTGGCTTTCCTTTGCACCTTGCCATGTAAATAATGCTGCACAAACACCTTATTTACACTCCCTGCCAGTCCTCTGCCCTAATATCTTTATGAACATACATATTTGTATGAATGTACGCATCTTTTTTGTATGCTTCTGTTTTAAAAGCAGTAAAGCAAAAAAAACTTGATTGATTGGTTGTTGCCTGACTGCTGGCTGGTCTTGCCATGCAAAGATTCGGAGGCATTTGACTGGAGAAGCCTGCAACATTTTTCCTTCTGATTTTGCATTTAAAGACAAGACATGCAAAAACACTTGCCGACTTTCTGGCATGTAAACACACATACATATTTATGAAAATTTATACATACATATGTACATACCCATACATACATATGTATGAATAAACAAAATGTCTTTATGGAGAATTAAAGTTTTCTTTTTGTTTCTGTCTCTGCGTCTGCTTCTGCTTCGGTTTCTGTTTCTGTTCTGTTTCTGTTTCTGTTTATTTTTATTTTTTGTTGTTTATAGATTTTTGCATTTTTACGCCATATTGAATTTAAAGTTTTTTCTGCATCTTTATTGGACATCAATGCAGTGTGAACAAAAATAAACTATTAGTAGCATTCAGGAGTTGTAGCAAAACCAAAAACTTGAAATGAAAGCTGGAAAGAGCCATACATGTAAAGAAAATTTGCAATAAATGCAAAGTTCGGAGATCAGAATAAAAATAAGAGCAAATATTACAGAAATTCGAAGAAAGGGGTGAATGTGTTCTCAATTTCCCACTTTTCCCCTTAAACACATGAATTTCAATTGGAATGTAAATTATTAATTATATTTTATTTTTTTTTTATTTGTGTTTCTTCAGTTTAATAGTATAAGTAAAGAATTTTTATAAGTAAAGAATTTATTAGTTTAATATAAAGTTAGTTTGTGCAACAGCCTGAAATTTCAGTTAGTTGCGTTAAGCGAGGTTAGACTGTCCCAATAGAGCTGGAATTAAATTGTTATTAAAGCAAAAAATATATCTAATTTCTTTAGTTCTAAAATCCAGATAGAATAATTCAGTAAAACTGATGTGAAAATATAGCATTTAGAAAGATTTACTGCATTCGATTTAATGAGAAGCTTAAATAATATCAAAGTCTGGCTATAAAAATGGTATAACTACGTACCTAAAAATATGAATTTACAAGTACGATGCATGCACACATATTCCTGTAATTATTTATTTACTATACTTTTTCCCGAAACATTTTTTTGGGTGGTATGTGCGCCAATCTACTTTTTCATATTGATTTCAAGTTAACAAAAAATAATTAATCATTCAAGTCTTCGCAAATCTCAAGCTAAAAATAAATATTTTAACATGGATTTGAATAAAAAATGTCCTTAAAACAGCAGTAAGTATACAATAATTGATATTCTGGAAATATCAACGGGAACAGATTTGAATTATTTTTATTTTATAACTGCAACGTATTAAAAAGCATATCTATTATAAATAGTTTTGAGAAAAATGCAAATAATAAAAGGTAATTATCAAAAGATTTTCACTGATGGTAAGATTTCAGATTTTGTTTCAAGAAGCGTTATTTTTGAATAATACATTAGGAAGTATAGAAGCATTCTTCTAGTAGGCGCCTTTTTGTTGCGATGTGCTCAATAGCGAAATAGTAATCGCTTCTTTATTTCGTTTTTTTTCTTGTGCGTACATATTTTCGTAATAAAAGTGGTATTACATTTTTATAATACTGCATCAATACTCTTCTACCTATATCGCCTGCCTCTTTTCTTAAAATTTCGTTTGGAATATACATACATATATAGTAATATCAACTGCTTAAAATTTCCAAATGAGCCAAATATTTCATATCACGGTAGTTTATTAACAGTCTTTATTGAAAAAAGTTTAACTGCTATAACTGAGCACAGTAATTTCCAGAGCATATTTCGGACCATTTATATAGTAGTATTTTTACGAGTTCTCGTACATTTTGTTACTTCCGTGAATGGCTTCCTACTGAGTTAATTGATAATGGGATTCTTTTTGTCCAGAGTATGGCCTACGCCGTTCTCTCTTCTTCCTTCGTCCATTATTTCACAATGTTAATTTTTTTTTTTTTTTTTTTTTTTTTTTTTTTTTTTGTAACCAACTTAACATGCAAAGCTTTTGGGTTGTCCGCAAGAAAAGACCCAGGTTCAAGGCAGGAATCGAACCCGCGGGTTCCGCTTTAGTGGGCTGTTTATTATTCATTCGCCTATGCAGGCACAAATTGCGTTGATCAATGATAAATAATGGCCTTAGAAGATACCTCATAGTAAGCTGGGAATGGTGTCGAGAAAATAAATTAGATATCACTTGTTATCTCGTGGTACCATCATCATCACCAGTTCTTATATTTCACACAATGACAATTCCTAATCCAAATTAAGTAAAGGGAGAGTTGTAAGGGAGGTCTCAAAGATTTCTAGTTTTTTTTTAATCTTGTTTTAGTTCAATATAGTCTATGATGCGCATTTGTTTGCAATAGAGAAAAGAAACTTTTAGAAATTATTATTGAAAATTGCAATTAAGAATATCACAACATTTTATTGACGACATTGTCATAACTTTTATTAGAAATACCACAATCGTACCACGAAAATACAAGACGTGGCCGGTGTTTATTCTCCACATGGCTGTTTCTTTAACTGACGGTTACCAACCACTGTTTGGCGTCATTATCAATTCGTCCCGGTACGTCTGTCTCTTCTTTAACTTGCGTTTTCAAATGTTATTTCTAAATATTCCTTTTTTATACACAGCCAAGGGTGGGAGCTCAGTTTTGTCCTTTTTATCGTTTATTACCCGCTGCGTATGTTTGCGTTTGAACGTCTTCTTGCATTTCGATGGAAGGGAGGTGTTTTAATATTTGAAAAAATGCGATAAAAATTGAAATCGAATTGAAATAAAATTAAATGAAATGAAATGAAATGAAAGACAAAACTAAGTTAAATGATCTCTTATGACGCGTGTCTTGAGGCAATTTACAATTTGTAATATACAATGGGAAGGTATTTTATTTCCATTTCTGTGTGCCTTTTAATGCAACATTTAACGTGAGAATCAGCTAGTTAATTTTTATCTATTTATCGGTTTATCTATTATTTACTAATATGATGTTAAAGACTTGCATGTATCTAATTTTAGCTTTGCCTGTGGGCTCTGCTTTGACGACATTCGTCCTCAGAACTATTTTATGACACTTTTGCACACTAAAGTTAATGAAAATCCTTAATTGTAAATGGAACTCCTTAAAATAGTTCAGTAATTCTTTTAATTATTAACGGTTAATTTGGTAGGAGCGTTACATTAAACTTTTATTTTTGATATTTTACGTTTCATGTAAGTAATTGTCTCATTTTGTTTTAATTTAAAAACTAAATTGAAAAATATTCCATATAGGAATGGTGTTAAGCAACATTTAACGAATGCCAATTAAAATAAAATAATACAAACTGCTTTGCAATAAATACTGCTACTAATAAAAAAGGGTTTTGCGTTTATATTTTTATCTTAAATCGTGTCTAGCCGCGTGAGCCCGTGCATAAGCATCAATGCATTATTATAAACATTTTTCTTTAGAAGCAAACTAAAAGTACTTACTTGAAGGTTATTACGCCTCATAATCGTTCTGTTGGGAAAAGATCTTGAACGTGTTGCAGCTTCCTACCAAAAACCAAAAAGCTTTTTGTGGGGTAGAATTTGTTTTGTTAGAGGAAGAAACGGCAGCATTATAAGGACTGTGTATACCAATGTTAAGAGAAGAGTGGCAGCAGGAAAGTACATAAAAAATCTATGTACATATACGAGTATGTATGTATGTATATACAATTGCAAGCCAGGCGAACTAAAGACTGATTTAATCAGATACGTGATCTGTAGAATAGTTATCGTTAAAGATCTTTAAACTCGAAAGAGAGATTTCGGCCAAGAACACGCTTTATAAACGAGAGACCTTAAACAATTGTGGTTACAGTTATAACCATAAAGCATTTATGTCCTGGTGTGCATTTATGTGTACATACTCGTACATACATAAAATCATATTTATTTTAATAATTTGATATAATGAGTTTTTGATAATTGACTAGATTAACTTTTGTGATAGAATCTTTTAATGTGAGGTGTGGTACGGCAGGAGTAAATCGTCAAGATTATAGAAATAGAGATTCGGTTAATTAAATGCGCTTTTAATAATATTAAAAAAATTGAAAATATCAAATTCGTTAGCATATGTGCATGTGTCGCCTATTGGTCTTACGAGAAAATTTCAATTAGATACGGATACTACTTCGGCATTTGAAATGTAAAATAAATTGAATTGAGATTAAATTATGCGGTTGGTTAAAGTTGATTAGCTGCCACTATACTCAATATCACTAATAAGCGGTATTCAAATATGTGCTGTTGATTGTTACTTCTATCAATTTTAGCACCTGTTCCACGGAAATTAAGCAATGACTCTTCAACTCAACGTTTTTTCGTGTTCACCAGCAACGTGGCATACTGAATAAATTATGAAAAGGGAGGGCGGCACGAACAATAAAGTAAATATTAATTTTATATATCACAGTTAAAATTTGTTATTAACAACAGTCAACACCTCCGTAACAAAAAGAAAAAAAAGTATCGACAACAAGAAGAATAATTGACTCGACTGACAAACCAAACCTTATTAAATTGTCAAAATATACTTTAATTTGGTATCCGTTCCGTTCATGTTTATAAATAATTCCTTCTTTCGTGCATTCATTTAATGTTTTTCTGAATTATCAAAAGCACAATTTCAGGTGAAACATGAATTATTAGTCAATTGAACTAAATTACACTGAATTCTACTCAACTCAGCGTTTTGTCTTTTCACGGAATAAAAAACTATTTGAGGTTTTACACTTGATTGATACTTATAATAGTTCATTTGTAAAATAATAAAAATAATAGGAACACTAATATTTTACCTAAAACTCTAAAAGGCTGATGTGTGCTCGTGTGCATGCGTCCATATACATACATACATACATATATTTTTTTATAATTCGCCGATAAAGCTTCACACTCGTAAAAGGGGTTTTTTAAATATTTTGATAAATGCGTGTGCACGAGTATTATACATACGTTTATTACATACATACATACAAAAACATATATATGTAATAAAGGTCCTCCATATAAAATAACGAGGACAGTGAAACTGCAACGAAGCCGTCTATCTTGTAATAGGGTACTTGGTTCGCTTTTAGAATAGATTTATCTAGCCCCTAGAATTGTATTCAGTTTTACCTGCGCAAAGGCTTGAATAATTCTTCTTCGTCAGAACAGAAATGCGGTTTACTTGTAAGCTAATATCGAGAAAGCTGTCTTACGTCCACAGTTGGTCTCTTCCTAAGGTCGACTCAAATAACTTAAATTACACTCATTCATCTTATCACTAACCATATGCAAAAATTACCAGCAGACCAGGAATTCTGAATGATTAGAGAAATTTGCGTGTGAGTGGCAATTATTGTCATTATTAAATCATGGCAAAAATTTTTAAATACACCAGCCATACCGACTGACTAGGTTACGCTATAATCTGTCTTCAAAGTATTTTTATTTTTAATTTTTTGGGCTGCACGACATCTGTGTATTGTAAGTGATTTCGAACACAGGAATTGAAATTTCAGGATTTACTTGCTGATTTAGAATTTGCCTTGAAATTTTAAGGAATGTTTTTTTTATATTTGTAAAGGGTATTAATGCATTCATATTGAACCAAATTTGTTTGCTTTTAAATGTTTGCTGTCAACATTTAAAAGCATATTTATATATATGAATAAGTAAGTTTTTGTATTAGTATGTTTTTCTTTATAAACCGTATATTATTAGCATAAAGTTTTCGGAATAAATAAAAATAATACAATATAATAATAATAATAATAATAATAATAATAATAATAATAATAATAATAATAATAATAATAATAATAATAATAATAATAATAATAATAATAATAATAATAATAATAATAATAATAATAATAATAATAATAATAAAAATAATAATAATAATAATAATAATAATAATAATAATAATAATAATAATAATAATAATAATAATAATAATAATAATAATAATAATAATAATAATAATAATAATAATAATAATAATAATAATAATAATAATAATAATAATAATAATAATAATAATAATAATAATAATAATAATAATAATAATAATAATAATAATAATAATAATAATAATAATAATAATAATAATAATAATAATAATAATAATAATAATAAAATATAAATATAACTGTTAATATAATTTCTGACAGTCCATTACAAAGAGATGCAACGCTGCAATAATAACTCAACTACCGTATGTAAAGTAAAGAAGGCGATTGGAGCGAAAAGAACTATTGTAAATACAAAAGCAGTTTCTAAGAGTACTTGGATTTCGTGCATTCGTGTAGTTCGAAATTATTGAACACATACGCGAATGAATAATATTAAAGTTTTGCAATGTTTTTGCGTCTTGGTATCGGATTCTTATTTCCAATGTTGTTTTTTTTTGTTGGTATGCAATTTTGTGGGCGCCACTTGTTAAACAGAAGAAAGAGTTGGCTACATTGCAGTCAGGTATAAGGTATATTTAGTTTCCTTTATTGAAACTCCACCTTCAGTAAAGATTTTTCATATTCGTTTTTAATGACTCCTTTCCTCTATTTTTGTTCATTTTTCGTTTGTGCAATAACTATAAATTAAGCGTTTGCATATTGTTGTATAAATTAAATTTGTTTACATCTCAGCCACGCCTGATTCCATTCGTGTTTAGCATATCTACGCCCTCCGGAATTTAGCAAGAAAAATAAAAGTCTCTGCACACTGGGGTCCATTGCCAGGCAAATGTCATCGTCATCGTCATCGTCATCATTATCACTGCTCTCGCTTGTTACTTAATTATAGTTTATCGTATTTCCATAAGATATAAAATCTTTAAATGCTCCTCTGCAATACAAATGACAACATTTGGAATTGCAGTCGAAGTTTGCTTTGCTCTGCCCGCTGTAATTTGTTGTTTGCAAACGATCGCTGCATTGATGTTGTTCTGCAGTATTTTCTTTAATTAATTGTCGGTTGCATTCAGCAATTTGTGGTTTCAATAAATCACTTTGCCAAAAGGGAATAAATGAATTAAATGGTCCAAAGTATAACAAGATAAATATTTTTGTGGTTACTGTAACAACGAGCGATGAATATTTATGAGAAATTCCACAGTAAAAGCTAGTAATATTTGGCATTCATTTAAATAAGCAATTATTTGTGAGCTCCACTTTTTATTAGTGAATGAATAGTCGAAGTAGAAAGACTTCAAAGGGAGAGGCTCGTTTAAATTTTATTAGTTCTTAATTTTGCTGTTTTTCATATTCCTGACAGTTTTGTACGCCATTTCCAATTCTATGCGTGTATATAAATTATGGGCGATCTCGGTAGAATTTAGCGCTTGGCAATAGAGTTTTTTGTACGCCAGTAGCTTAATGAAATGAGTGCACAACAATTTGTAAAAAAGTAAGTTTTGTGAAAAAGTATTTTGAAGAAAGTGTTTAATATTTTAGATAAGTTAGGAATCGTATATTGTTTACATTTCATTATATGTATGGTCTCGCATATGAATGCGACTAATAAAACAAATTCAACATTCCACACAACAAGAATTCTGAAATAATTTCACATTGCCTATCACTAGAGGTTCTATGGAACGCACTACCATATCAGTTCCGAATATTCAATCATTTTCTTGCTAAAAGCAACAAAAATTAAATTTACATGCATGTGGAGAGATAAGGGAAAAGTATTTTAGGAAATAAAAGAAAATATCGCGAATATCGATGTTTTGGAATATCGTTGTATCAATATGTATACATATCTTGATGAAAGTAAAAAGATATCGGTTGTATTATGGCGTTATTTGAGCAACTGAGAGATATCGTTTTAATAGATATAGTATGTATTTAACGGCGAAAGTTTTGTTTAATTAAATTACAAAAACGTATGGCTGCAAAATAGAGACTAAATAGAATTATCTTGAAGTTCTTGTTCTAAATTGACCATGGCAAAGCAAATTGAATAATGATTGAAAATAAAGCGCTTTTTTAGCTTCAAATGAAGGCGGCCGCCTTTTGATAATTTGCACACTAGCACATTTTCTGAATTGATTCATGGAAAAAAAGTTTAAAAGCGGAGAAACAAGAAGAATTGTCAAACAGAAACCTATGTGTCTAAATGCACATCCATCAATTTCTGATGCTTTCGTCAACATCAACTACAAGCCAAGTCTTTTGAAATTAGGACTATACGGCAGTCAAGAGATTCAGTTAAACTGAAAAGACTTTGACTGAAAGCAGCTAAAAAGTAGCAAAATTTTTAAATCTTGAGTAAATCAACAGCAAACGGAAAGCGTCATTGTCATTCGTATGTTAAAGAGAATAAAATCCATACTTGGCAATACACTGGCTGAATGCGTTCATTTGCCAAACGGTAGCCAGACTAGTAATCGTTCAGACAAAAGATTCCTTTTGCCAAATGTACGCTTTGAGGAGCTTTTGTCCAAGAGAATAAAAGTTATCATAATAATGATGCCTGCCGGTAAATACGACTGTACATACAAATAAACAAATATTTAAGTTGATGATCGTCATGGAGATGACGTATAAAAATGATGATTTGTTTTCGAATATTGTTACTTTTGTTTTAATTTCTTATCGTCCTTCAAGAAACATACACACATTCATACATCTGTTTTTTACTCCGTACGCATTTAAATAGTTCTGCTTGCGGTCAGGATCAAACATTATTTTGCCGCAGATACTGCTATTTTGAATCAGAAAAGACTCAGAGTTTTTTATTCCTAACACGACATTCTTTAACGCAGTTCCTTTCATTTCATGCAAAAATCATTTTTTCTTCATTTGTGTTAAAGTTTTTTATGCAGGTTGCCTTTGTTGGGTTCTTGTCGGATAATATTGACATCTTTTCATCAAATCAGTCATTTTACCGCATTTAAATGCGAATGAATAATGTTTTACTTCTTTGCCATCAGTAAGAGAAATAAAATTACGCAAACGATAGCCGTTCTGTATCAAAATCTTGGTTAGAGCAACTCTGGAAATTAGCTACACGTATTTTTCCTCTTAAAGTATTATCGGGATAATAAGCATACGAGTGTATGAAAAATAGATACAGTAGATGCTACAAAACGTATTTCATCTCGTTAGATAAATAGTTACAAAGTGATAAATTTACTGTGTTATATATGAGTGTGAAAACGCAATAGCGACTTTCGCTTGGTGGCCTAAACTCCTCTTGGAACTGGAGCGGGGCTTTAAAAATATTGGCAATACTCGTAAGTTCGAAATGTGGCATAAACAGTTTTTATATCTGCCGGGATACTTTTAAATTGGGCGAGATGCCAATCGGCTGGGGTGTGTATGATGTTGATGTGTTCTTATTTCTAAATTACGTGGTCAATATATTTGGTCGCTAAGAGAGAAAAAAACAATAACAAAGATACGTTTGAATTGGTTGATATTTTCGTTGAATGTCGGCAAATTTGAATAGCATTTTCGTTGTCTTGAATTTCTGCAATATTCCCATACCGACCACATACATACGCACGTATATGCATACATATATACATATGTGTATAAGAATTTAAACTTGTCTGCCATAGTTTTTTATACAGTTATATATTGCTTTCAAAGAAATTTTTTATAGTCGTACATACGAGTATTAAAAATATTCTCTTTTGCGAAAACGCAAAACAATTTAAGCCGTTATTTCACTGAAACTGCTCAGGACACTCGATTTGGCAAAGTGATGTATTTGAAAATTAGTGGAGGGAGAATACAATGCAATAAGCACATACTACAATGATCCACACTCGTGCACACAAACATGCGCTTCTGTCATTTCATTAATTCATCCAACTAATAAAATCATAAATTCTAAACATGTTGCAACACAAATACGAATGTACCTACATTTATTTTAGAAATTGATGCTGACATACATACATAAATAAGTACATGTAGGAGGAGTACATTTCCAAATTTCCTTACTTAATAGACAAAGTCATTAAGGAGTTAAAGCGGCAGCAATAACGTTGGAAAAGTTATAATTAGAATTGGGATTGTGTGTGGCAAGACGTCGCCTTCATGCCAGTAAATGTTGCATGGTACTGAATTTTTTTCATTCAAATGGTCAGTTGAACTCATTAAAATGATAAAATGTTATTGTAACAGTTTGGAATAATTAAATATGAAAACTATGTGTGAGAATTAGTGCGAATCTAAACATGTACCCAAAAATAAAATAAAATGAATACCCCACTAAAAGAAAGTTAAATATTGGGTAGATATAAAGAAGTACACTTGTGAGTTGATCGTTGAATACTTGGAAATTTCTAAAAACGCTTGAACTAGAGATTTGTATAGTGAGTAAGGTATATTTTTGGAGCATGGGAACTTGCTCCTGAAACAAGTATTCTTTTGCGAATGATGCATTATTTACTAAGAGCTCATCCACCTTGCGCATTTCTTTCACCAGGCACCCAATTTTGAAATCAATATAACCTTTATGACTTATGTCTGACAACCATTAATGGCAAAATTTTGTAAATATTTTTGTAATATTATTATATTCTTTTTTTTAAGTTATCCTTTGTTGTGGTCAGAATTATGAAAAGAAACATTGTGTGCGTCATGTAATAAAATATAATTTTTAATCACAAGTTTTCGTAAATACTTGAAATGAAATAATTGATGCAAAATTTGAATAGACTGAATGAATGGTTTATTGTAAACTAAATTTAGTCAAAATATATTGCATGTAAGAAGATAATAATGATACAATGAATAAAATAAAAATAGGAATAATAATATGCATGTTAAAAGTCGTTAAAATAAAGAACTGATAAATGTTTTCATCTGGAATCGCTTTGAATTTCATAATATTTGTTACGTGAAAATGCGTAGTGATGCAGCGGTAAATGTACATTTTTCAGCAATTAATCTGAGTGACGGGTTAATAATGAGAAATGCAGCTTTCATACACTTAACGATAGTAGAAAATAGATACTGATGATGAATCAGCCACACCTGCTTTACTTTTTACGAATGTGTCAAAAATCTAAGCAATTCCAAATGGCTTCCAACCGCAAGCTCAGTGTGCTTTCCTGGAGATTTCTTACAAATCACAAATACACGTTCCGATAGTTTAGTTCTTTTTAATTTTCTTGAAAGCAAACTAAACGACACCTAATGAATATTGATAATGGGGCGTTGAAAGAGGCGTATTTTACCACCGCATCAGCTTGAAAAACGTCAAATGAATAATTTCCTACAAAGTTGAGAACATGTCCAAAACACCTTCAGCGAACCAAATACTCGTAGAAAAAATAATAATAAAATAGTATGACAATTCTATTAGAAGTTGAGAGCACTGTTGTTGTTTTATTTGCTGTCGTTTTTGTTGTAGTTGTTTTTGTTTAAAACCCCACCTCATATTTTCAAACCTACTGAGATGTCTGTATTAGATGGATAAATAAATTTCTGAACGAAAATAATAAAAGATTGATTTTGTCAAACAAAATCAAAAATATAGTTCAAATTCAAAAGGACGGTTTCAACCGACGAGAATTTGTTAAATTTTTAAGTGGTTGAATTTTTAAAAAATTGTTACACATATATATACATATTGCTGCATATTTTGATTATGTTCTATGTTTGTTGTTTTCTTCTTTACTTAGCGACATTTTAAACTTAAAATGTAGAATCCGGCGTGACGATCATTGTAATAGAAATTCGCATTCTGTGTGTACTTGAGCCCCTTAAAAGCATTTCGTAATATTATTATGATCAATTTTGAGGCAAATTATTTTTATAAATATTTTTATAATTCTTTTTAAATCATTTTTAAACACATTTAAAAATTTTACACAAATACTCTTGATCGCTCAAATTTCCAAAACAATATATAAAGTACTAACACGTTTCCTGCCTCATTATGGATCCTCAATTGTAAGTTCCTAATATACATTCGAACTTACACACGAGTATATGAAAGCTGGAAACAAAATTAGTAACAATCGATACAATACTTCACGAAATATTGAAAATTGTAATCATCAATGAGAAGGATGAACGATGCCTTAAATTTAGAAATAATTTCGCCGCAATTATTTCAGTATCATAAATATCAATTGAAAATTAAATTAAAAATTGAATACTATAATTATACAATTGCTTTGAAACCACAATCCAGCGAACCTAGATCAAAGTACCGATACGTAACGACACTGGCACCTTTCTCAGCTTACGAGATATTTTTCGATTAATACAACAGGAATTAACATATAACGCATTTATGTTTCAGAATTAATTTCATTACATTGTGGGCACAGTCAAGTTAATGCTGGGCCACACAAAGCACACTTTGCACGAAATGCGAAGTGTATTTGAATTCATACATATTTTTGTTCCCAACGTCAATTAATTATGTATTTTTAATATTGTATTTTCGATATTTGGGCCCAAAACAGCTTTATTTAGAAAATTTACAAATTGCTCATGAGAGGAATTTAAGAATACATGGGATATGGTTGTGCTAATGAAAAGTAAGATTTTAATCACACTGGAATCTTTTACTTACACCTAATATATTTTTTGTACACATTTATCTTGGATATATCTCTGTAATAGATCTGTTACTTTTTTCAGAAAACACTTAATTGCTATTTGTTATTTAGTTTTAAGTTTATCATTTATGTAAGTTTGAGTAACAATTTAATAAATTTCTATTAAGCTTTTACTGTACAAACGCAGCAGACAGGTAATTGTAGGATACACATATTGGAGATAAAATTGGTGGGCAGTAACCGCTGGGTGTTTCTTTCTTCAAGAAGCTGACCGCTAAATTACATTGAAAACAGAAACATGTGTCGCAACTACCAGTCAAATGGATTACACGTTCATTGAACGATGACTAACTAAGCTAAATCCTACGATACATACGTGAGTGTAGAAAATTATTTACTTTTGGTAAAGTTATTGCCTGAGAGATATTCTTCCAATATTTGATTTAGTGTAAATGATAACTTTATAATGTCTTAAATATCTCATCTTCTCCCGTACTCGCTACATTATTCATGAATTAAATTGATATACCACAAAAACATACCTGTTCCACTATATTTGGGCTGGTCAAGGAATCTTCATCTTAAATTGTTTATACTGTAGTGAAAGCGTGCTCCTTTATCCGTCAGCGAAATTTATAAAAATGTTGCAATACATACGAGTATTTCGACTGGACTCAGTGTTCTAGTACTGTTCCAGCGCGTTTTTAATTGTCACAATTAAAATAATATTAATAAAAAATTATCAATTATTTTAGTATTTATTCCTTGAAAGCCTTGCATTGGTGCATCATGTTTCTAGTAGGACACCAAGTCAGCAGCATAAGTATTTGCGGACAAAGTCGTGTTGTTTATCAATACCTGCATGTTTATATGTGTTCTACGAGTATAAATATGTATCAAGAATTTAAATACGGAGTTGAAACATAAAATATGGTATTCCAGACATACGCAGCAAAATGGCACGATTGTTCATGTTTTTTTTTTTGTAACATTTATTACTCGTAACAAAAGGATTCTTTTAATTAAAGGGAAAAAATAGTACACATTTTGAATGTGGGACTCCTACGCTTTGTTGGCAGGAATGAACAAAGTTATATGATAAAACGAATTTCGTTTGCGCAGTTCTCCATAAAGCCGGCTATAAATCAGGGACTTGTTGTTGTTGTTTTATTATTGACCAGCATGTGTTCTTTCCTGTTGGTTAGCAAATATAATTTTTGTCTTTTAAGTTAATTGTCATTAAAAATCAAACAATTAAAACTTTTTTTAAATGCATGCGAGTATAAAAGAAAAATTGCACCTGGGTTAAAAGAAATTTTTGGAAAACCATTTAAAACATTCATAGAAATGTTGATAGTTGAGGGTGTTGCTTAATAGAGATGCATTTTGATTATTGAGGAATCTGTTATTTACTTCTGCACTATTCCGTTCTTATTTCAATGGGTCAAACAGAAACAATGAAATAGAGCAGTTGTTTTTATATAATTTACCGCCGTTTAGTCAACACTGTTTTTGTTTCGTTTATTTATAATATTTCATGAGTCCTTCAGTTGCACTTTCATGAAAAATTGTCGAACAATAAATTTAATACTGTACTTTTCTATGTATGCACAAATGTGGGTGTGTATTTATGTGGCATCGATATACGCTCATGTTCAAGCGGCGTGTCCTGGCGGTAACCGACACTCGCATGAGTCTCTATTTCAAAGTGTCTTAATTTCAAATCACCTCACCATATATTGATCTTTGAGTATTCGTTCAAATCCAATCACGTACGTATGTATATGTGTGCATCAGGATTGGTTTTAATAAAGCATTTGCGTATAAAAAGCATTCTCAGTAATTTACAGAAGGAAACATAAATTAATTATTGTAATAATAATAAATATTGCTTGAAAGCCAGAAGTGTTATTTTTTAACTTCTTAGCACTGACAACGGATGCAAAGTTGGTGTATCTAGTATGCTTGTTGATTGCAACATCATTTAAGAACGCCATTCCTTACCTCGTTGTCGGAGTAAAAATAAATAATAAATTTAATTTGATTACCCAAGTGAAGCCTCTGACTGATATGTGAAAAAAATTTAAGCTGCTGATTTTTTTCATTGTGTGTTTTCCCTTAAACAGTAATCGCAGACTTAATTGAGGGCATATGAACCAAAATTCTATTCTCTATTCCCAATTTCTATTTAATTTTTTAACCAAAACTTATCCATCTTGAGGTCACAAAAGTGGGTGCGTGGTAAGCCTATAGTACAAATATATGGTGAAAAAGCCTTAATATCTCAAATATTATTACCGGCCGGCCACAACAGAACGCGAGCAAATTCACGTGAAAGAAAATATCTCGCCTGGTTTAAAGTAAAAAGGCCATAACTCACTTTTCCTTAGCTTGCCTACCTGCAATAATCACTTTCAGTAAACTGAAATGAATTTTTTTTCTTATTCATCGTACGAAAATCACACTCTTTGGAGAATATAAATCGGAAATACTAGAAGAATTATTGTCAGCCTTCCTAGTGTTAATCGTAGCCAGCAGAAATAACTCGTAGATCTTTCAATTTTGACTAAATATCTAAATAAGAGGATCCATGAAAATAGTATAACTAACTTCTATAACTTGTATTGATCAGAAAAGCTACAAGCTGTAAGATAGAGCGCCTTACTACCTCTTGTTGTTTGCCGCATCGTATACACTTAATTTTTTTGTGTTGCAACCGACAACAACGACAACTAATCGCATTGTAGTGTCCACAACATTTTCAAATACAATTGAATGGCGGCACCTGTCAAAAGTCTACAAATGCCATACTCCAAACATGATTGCCGAACAACTACACGAGGAGCGTTCCTGGTACTGCTTCTTTAAATTCAGCAAACATGATTTTGACCATCACACGAGTATCATCGGCGAAGTGAACGTTTTTATTGCTTCTAGTTCTTGATTTGACGATTTTGTTGGATATTTACCTTTTCAGTACGAGTAAAAATTGCTGCTGCAACAAGGACGCTCGACAGAAGATGAAGCAAAGTGTAATAGAAAAAGTGATTGCAATACAAAGAATCTCGCAACAAAAGAAATTAAAGCTTCATCGAAGCAAAAAGTGATGCAGAAAGAAAACAGGAGTTTAAGTATTTACTTCGCATTTCTTACGCATTGAATTGAACTTGAATTTAGTGATTTGTTGAAGCCACTTTTGATCCATAACATCCACGGCTCAATGATTTGCTGCTTCTTGCATTTTCCATTTATGCTTTTTTAGTTTTTTTAGTTTTTTTAGTTTTTAAGGAAGCCATTACACGCATACGATTGACTCATTTTATGATCTGCTACAATTCTGCAATATCAGTGAAAAATGTGTGTATGCAGTTTTATTCGCTTAACTGCACCACTCGCCGTCTCTCTTGATGCGCTGAAATTCAAAAAGAATATCGTCTTTGTTGTTGCTGCAGTTGTTCTAAAAGTGTTTTCTGCTTCTTTTTATCGAGCTTAAAATTTATTGTTGCAAATTAAACTGTGTTATTTGGAATTTTTATTTAAAGTTGTTTAAGAAGTATCAACTCAGTAACAATAACGACACACTTTCAGATATCATCATGTTGCTTAACTGGCTGTTGGTTACAGTCTCGATGATACTTAATGGAATACAACGATTTTAATAAATATTATAAAGTCATTTAACAAATAGAATTCTTGTAAATTATTTTACATAGACTCTTCATTTTTTGCAAAGAATTTCTATGAAGAGATGAAAATAAGCTAATTCTCTCATAGAGGTATATTTATCAGCTTTCCCGAAATATCAAAATACCATACAAAGAATATTTTATGAAAAATTTTCTCTAAAAAAAAATAATAACTAAAATTCAGCCTTTAAGAAAATTATCTGGTAATGGAAATGAAATTGTGAGTAACTTTTACTCATCCTTGTAAGAAAACTGCCCATCTAGTTTACGATCGCATTAATACAAAAGGAAAACCATCAGAGTTAAGTTATCTGTAATAGTTTTAGCTATTCAGTGTAATAAACCATAATTAAAGAGGTCCTTCAGATATAAATGAATGGACATAATAAGTCAGTCACGTATACATATGTATCTGCAACTACATAGTTAATAATTGATTAAATTAATGGGGTCGTATTTAAAAATAAATTGTGTGTTTCGTCATTCAATTGCATTAATCGTTAAAAATATAAAAGTGAACAGAAGTGTACGTACCCGAATGCACCTTGAAAAATCCATCACGCTTGAGTAATTTGCATTGAAATTTTTTTATTTTTCTTTTTTCGTTTAACATGTAAAGAGTCATTTAGCTTAAATACTTGCAAAGTTATTTCTTATTTTTATATAGAAGGCTTGAGTTCCCTACACATTTCATACAATATGAATTTGTAACTATGGAATATCCTTCCAAATTAGTGCGGCTAATCTACTTTTTGTCAGTAATTTTTACATATTCGTATTTTATCTGTTTCCGCAATACATCCTAATCTACCCAAAAAAAAAAAAAATATTTTCCCGCGCGGTAAAAATAAAATTTTATAAACACATTTTTTTTATTTTATATATTTTTGGGATTTATAAACAAAGTGGTCTACATTTAATAATTAAATGTTACCAAATTAATATTCAGTGGAATAATGCTTTTACCCAAAAATTACACTCAAATGCTCCCTGATATTAAAGTTTCTACTGAATACTGACTCTGGTTGGAGTGATTTAATTATCAAATCGTATTCCTTCAATAGAAATGCACACAAACCACTCCTTACCAAGCAATATTCTGGCGGGAGCGCTGTTAAGTCATGTGAAGACTGTTGCAACAAGTAAAACAATTATTTAATTTACACAACTTATAGGAGCACTTTAAAAATCAACATAAATTATTAACCACACTATTCGAAATGAATAATAATATTTATGTTTAAGTGTAAAAGAGCTCTAGAGAAGAGAACAAGCAACGATAATTTGTTTAAAGTTTCTGCCCTGCACTTTAATGAACAAGTTCATTATTCGAGGCATTTTCATAACCATATTAATTTTTGGAGGTCGCCATTGCAAATGCTAGTATTTTACCTTGAAGAGTGTAATATGTCGAAAAGAACATGTTCGTATGATAAGTTAATGTAAATAGTGAATAAGTTTTAATTATTTAATCATTCAACTGCTTAATGTTGGTTGCTTTTTATTTCGTCAATTCAGTTGTTTAGAAAGCGATTCCAACAGAGATCAATTTACGAACCTGCAAGTAAAACCGTAGCAGGAAGTACAAGAAATTATTTTTTGTGTATTGTTGATAATAAGTTTGCTGGAGGATCTGGTAATTGTATTTTTCTGAGATTGTGTGGAAGACTTGAAATGGAAACATCTTTTCCATCTTTCAAAATTTTCGTATAGAGATGAGGCGAATGAGTCATTTATTTCTCGAACGTCCTGTTAATAAAACTTCGGATCAACGAATATAAATTTTTGTATTCTACTTGATTGAGGAGTTTTAGTTTGTCATGGAAAAAGAATTCAATGTTTTTAATTTCATAATTTGCTTCCTACGCGACTCCTAATAATCTGGAAGGAAGTCGTCAAATCAGTAGTGTTCAGGCATTGTAAAAAAAAAAGAAAACTTTGATAGATTCGGAGAAATAAATGTAAATTCGAAGCTTTAAGCCACTTTTCTGTAAAACAATTTTATTTGCTTACGCTGGAATCCAAAGTTTTGTTGGGAAAATGGATTCTCTTTAACAAAAGTTGCTTTAGACGATTCTGTAGAGTCAAAACTAATTTATTTGCAACTTGTCAAAGAACTTTCTAGCGTATTCGTAGAATACAATAATTGGATGGAAAATTTTTCAACGAAATTAGAATTCAAGTTGATGTTCGGTGGATGTGGCGGTTTGTGTATAATTTGATGATTAAGATTCGCTAAATGAAATAATTCAAATGTCTCGAGAACAAAGAGAATGTTGCGCTCAAGAATAAAATGCAATATTTATAATTAAGCCTTTTTTAATAATTAAGCAGCACAAAGCATAAGCAAAGTACTTGTTATGACTAAATACATAAAATTATAATAAATACTAATAATATTATTTTTATCGTTATTCTTGTTCACTTGTTACTGAATAAAATGCAAGAATAATTAATTTGCATAATTTTTCAATTCTTATTAAAAAAGAGGCGTGCGAGTGTGAAATTATGCAATAAAAGCTGCAACAACATGTTGCTTTATTGTATTCTCAATGATGCAATCCAACATTCGTACTAGTACACACGAATACATTTATATATGAATGTATATCGGTGCGCATATGGTTGGTTTCAGAAGGTACTCGTAGTAAATTTTTATTTACGCTTTCCAGAAATTGCATTTTTACACCCAAAAACCCAGAAAGAATTTCCCATTTATGCCTTGAAAATAACCGGCGCGTATATGTAGCCGGTTCTCATGTTTCAGATCCCTAAAACGCCACCTTCCATTCTTGGCACTTATCACTACTAACCGGTGTAAACACAAATTTTAAATACGGGCAAAACTAAAATGCACTTTTGTGATTGCAGCAAAAACGGAGAAGATCTAATTAATTCATTTTGTTGATGACTTGACAGAGTCTTTCCATTTCTGTTTCTGGGTAGGTTTTATACTGTGGAGTTAATATTCATCCGGTTCGTGAAATGAAATAAATGCATTGGTTAGTAATTTGCTAATTTCTGCAATGTGAAATTTTTAGCCCTATTCTCGATTTTTGTAATTGCTAATAAGTGTGTGTCGTAGCACAGCAAGACTTGATTTTAAAGTTACCGTTGAGCTGGCAAGTTCTTGGACTTCAGCGTTCAGTGTCAAAACAAGTAGAAATTCGGAATGTCTCGCCAAAGAAGTGCTCTTTTTTTTAATCTGACCCACTTCTAAAAGCGAATCTGGAAATCTTGTTTCGCATAATTTGACCGGCTGCAATTCCTGTAGCTCAATGTAGTGAATGGGGCTTTTGAATATTGTGTTGTATGCAGAGAGTACTTTGCATGCAGCTAAACCATACTTATGTGTTATTTTGCAATAATAGCAACATGTATTCATCGCCCTCCAGACTGGAAAAAGTTTGCATGTCACCATAATTTTTTTTATAAAATTTTTGTGTGTGCATTTCTTAATTTATTTCGCTATTTGGTGGCAAAGCCACCACAAACAGCTTTAAAGTGCAGCACGGAGGAATTTAAATTTATCTGCAAACAGATGAGAGTAACATACAACTGGAACTACTCTTGGAAAATCTTTTAACTTCCACCAAATTATATTCAGTGAACACAAATATTTTATAGTGCGGCTTCTACAATTTTTGTTTCTGTATGCACAGAAGACGGGATTTGCTCATAACCAGTAAGATCGTGAGAACGTTTCCCATTAAAGCGTGGATAATATCGAATGACATGGTTTGTTGTTGAACTATGATAATGTTTTACTGCGAAAATATGTAATTGATTTAATTGTATTTATATTTATATTTATAATTATAATTATAACTATTAAACGCTGAATTTTATTATATTATCCGTTTGCTATAAACAGTACAAATAAACACTTCTATTTTTCCCTCTCTCACTGTGCACAATAAAACTTGTTGAACTTTCTTAAGTAACATGTTAAAAAAAATTCAGAGTAGTTTCAGACATTCTGACATAATAATGTTTTTAATTCGGCGAAATGGGAATGAATTTGCAGCCACATTCTCTCATGCATATTCGAATAATCATTCTTTTGCATTTTCATAATTCAGCTGACCTACTTTTTACCAACTTCCTTTTAAATAGTTCACTTACGAGTATTTTAAGTTAAAAAGATATGCAACGACTAAATTATTAGAAGTCCACCTACATTGTTGTATTCATTATAAATATTATTCTTTTGAATGGAACTTATTTATGGAAGACGAAATATTCGAGTCACAGTTTTCTGAATTCGAGTGTCATTGTATTGGTGTATATTTCTTGATCGTAGAATAGTGTGGGATAAGGTAGTGTTTTAAATTTAGCTAAAACTAATAATTTGCACATGCGCAAAAAACAATTAATATTTTTATTGAAAAGGTTTTGAAAGCGATTAGTGGGATGTTACGATTATTTCCGCGCGCTTTTCGCACATTTTCAAATGTATTGTTCGGAAATATGTGCAGGAAAATTTGACGCAAAAATTAATTATTCGAACGTCAGAAAATATTTTTATTAGATGCTAGCTGGCTAGACTCGGACTACAAATTTCCTTTCAATTATGATTAGCTTGTGCATTCTAAAATCGATGTTTTTAGTGTGGTAAATAGTGGCGGTAAATAGGTACGTGATCCTGTTTTGATCACAGATTACGAGTTAGCCAGGAGAAATTTACTTTGAAATAATTTTTCAAGGAATCACTTTGTTTTGGAATCATTCAGGCGTCCAATTCGTGTTAAATCAGAGCACCACAAATTAAACAAATGCGTGATGTTAAGTTTTTCATCATTACTTGGAGCCCTACGAGTATGTAGGGCAACTACGTTTTGCATACAGTAAAGCTACAAGTTAAATTGACTTTAAATGAGTATTTGTTCAACTCTTTATTCCAATCAGGTGCGTTACTTTTCTAGCATACATCACGTTGTTGTTGCGACGTACCTGTATATTCGTTAACCAGACTACCCCTCGTATATTTCTTTATAATTTTTTTTCTTGCAGTCACTTACATACGTATTAAATTTTTTTATACTTGTATAAGATTTGGAAGCACGCATCGAAATCGGTAATCAGGCTCTGAAGTGAACAGGATTAAAATATCCCCGAACTAGAGGGAAGGGAGTTTGTCTATAGGATGGCATGGTATAAAATGTAGCTACAAATATTTTGAAGATTGCCTTCCATATACAATAATTAAAACAAATGATTTGCTTTTATGAGAAATCTTCTATCTTACTAAAGTAAAATGAATTTGATGCGTTGTTGTTTGATGGATGATTTGAAAGCGAAATAACGTTTGTGCCCTGATCTCATACTTACGGTTAAATTTTTTCAAAGTTAAAGATTTGGTTTTGAATTTCCCCATTTATTTTTCTTCTTATTTTTAAAATATTGTTTCGTCTCATTTGACTTGTTTGGCCTTAAAAGTAAATTACATTTAAAATAATTGTTTCTTATAGTAATTACCGAATACAATTGTTTACTGATCATACAACTTAGAACATTACCGACATTAAAAAGTATTATCACAGTAAATATTTGTTAAAATATATATTTAAAATATTGATTATTAGAAAATTTACTAATATGTAACATTTAAACACATTTTACATAGCTAAGCAACATTTGCTCATGTGTAGTTGTACATGTCCTTTTTTAATACAAATAATAATATTTATATTTAAAAAAAATAAAAATCTTTAAAATAACAGATTTACTTTATAGCATATTATTTTTTATTTTTTGAATTTCACTGAAATGTGTTTTCAATTTGAAATAAAATACTTCTCCTCTTGCCGCCATTAATATAAATAATAAAATTAAAGTTCATTTCGATAATAATAAATTAATGCTCACGAATGTTAATTGCAATTAAATTGTTAATATTTCTTCTGGTAAATAAAATCGATCAACTAATATTTGTAAAAGGAATTGCCGAGAATTTAAAACGGAGATCGCGGATCGATTCCCGCCTAGTCCCTGCGTGTTTTCCTGTGGTCAAACGAAAAGCTTTACAAGTTAAACTAGTTTCAAAAATAAAAAAAAAATATATATATATATATATATTTTTCATATAGCGTCATTAGAGTTGATGGATTCATACCAGTTTTTGGAATACTGCAAACAGTTTTTTTTTTATTATAATTTTTTTCTAATAGTTTTACAGACTTAAAAATATGATACAAAATATGATATTCGTTAATTGGTTTTTATTTCTAAACGGAAATGCTCTTCTTTTTGCACTTTACTGTGAAGTGCGGCCTGACAGTTATAGTTTATCATTTCTAAAAAATTATTGATTGCTCAGTTATAGTTTGAACAATAACAAATCTTTTCACTCATTGCCGGGTCTAATTGATATTACCAAATGCTGAAAAATTTTTAGCTGTAATGAAATATGCAGCAACGTGAAGGAGTGAAATTAAAATTAAATTATAAAACTTTTCACACCTTTTTATCAGAATCAATAATTCCCTGGACTTAAGCTTTATCCAAAACCAGCATTCTGGAAGGGTAGTTGAATTTTTGGACAGCTGTAGTAACTAAAAAGACAAGACAGGTCAAATGAGGAAAGCCTACGATTTCCTTATAATATTCTATTAATATTACGTTGAATCTTCTCTTTGTAGTATCAAGTATTTTGTGTAATTTTTCTCTTGGATTTTAGCTTAAGAAATTTTATTTTGCTTCCCCACCTCCACCTTCGGACCAGAGTTTACACATTTAGATGTATAATTTCAGACTAAAGAAATGAAAGTATATCTTCCCCCCGAATTCCATTAAATGTGTCATGTATAATTTTTTCGAAAAAATCACATAACGAACTTTCAGCCTCTAAGACGTATGTATGTCATTTTAACTACTTTAAGCATTTAAAAATTAAGTAGCAACCAGGAGAGCGTCTGAAGTTTTTATCAATCTAAATTATCTGGTTTTTAGGACAACGTCCATAGGATAGCTGCCTTAAAACTAAATAGTAAATGTCGTAGTATCAGCTGAAACGGCACTTATTTTCGGTTCGAATATACACGCAACCGCATATGCATTCATATGCATATACATATATTTTACACATCCGTATGGATATTCCTCTAAATGATGGAAAACAATAACCGTCCCATTTATTATGGGTTTTCTTTTCTTTTTTTGTAGCTCATCAGAAGGTCGTCGTGGTTTTGTAAGAGAATGAGAATTACAAGAAATCACGTAAAAAATTTACGTTCTCGAAACGGCGTGTGTAGATGTACTTCATATCATTAAGCACAAGTGAAATTGAATTAAAATGAATATATGTTTTCCCTACTTTATAAAAGTAAGAAATTTTTTATTATATGTGCAGTTAAAGCAGAGAGTTTTAGAAATACTGGACTGTTAAGGAATTTGTTGAAAAAAAGGCTTTACATTATTGTAAAATGTAAAATATTAAAGTATAAATTCGTTATGCAATTAGTGAACTAATCAGTCAGAAGAATTTTTCAAGTTCACTGAATATTTTTAGTCCGGTATATAATTCGAATAAATGTGAGAAATTATTTGTGTATTTTTTGAAGAAACATTTAAACCTTCTTACCTTACAAATATGAAATCATGTTTTTGAGAAGAACAATTAAAAAAATAATAATAATTTTGTTAATTTTTTTGTTGGTTTCTTTTAATTTTCTTAAAATTAATTTAAAAATTTGATTGCCTCCTTGCCCGTTTCTATTCTTGCCTTTTTACCACTCCGGCATAACTTTGCAATCTAATTATTTTCTTTACGGCATTTCTTTCGATTCTTACATCATCATGTATGGCGAATCGTCCCCATTATCAGGGCTATCTAAGGAGGGATTGATGCGTTTTTCTTTTTGACGTCGATTACAAAACCATACTCTAACAACTTCCTTCTCCATGCATAAGCGGTCCGCTAGCTGGCTGATTTCTTCGCTCGTTGGCTTTTGATTTAGAATAAAAGATTTCTCGAGTGCCCCACGTATGGAAGTTTCGATGGAGGTTCTCTTTTTACGACGTCGACCCATTATTTCGGGTGTAGAAACAGTGGTTTGCAATGCAGCAGGATCAAAAATGCTAAAAGGAGCAAAACAATATTTTACCATGTAATTTTGACAGAATAAAACTTTAATTTCAGTTAAAGGATTTTAAAATAGTTATTTAGTACCGAAATTAAACTGAGTCAAACGATGCAAATAAGAAATTATTAAACGGATTTGGAGTTTTTTTTTGTAGTCAGTTTGTTATTGAATAAAATGATTTGAGGATTTTGTGGCTTTGAATTATAATTGTGCAGAAAATTCGGGTACTTACCCCCCGGTAGCTTGTATTGTACGATCCGCATCGTCCAACCATTTCTGTAACAGCGGCTTCAATTTGCACATATTTTTGAAGCTCAAATTTAGGGCTTCAAAGCGTGATATGGTGGTTTGTGAAAAGTCATTGCCGTAGAGTTTGCCCATGGCCAGGCCGACATCGCCTTGAGTGAAACCTAATTTAATTCGCCTCTGCTTAAATGTTTTTGCGAATTGTTCCAATTCCTCCAGGTCGGTAGTTTCTTCTGGTGAGGGTTCCGGTGCTCGAGGAGTATTAGCCAAGCCTTTAGGAATTTGTGGAGTTTGTGGACCGCTGCTGCCAGGTGTGCTTGGCGTTAACAATCCGCTCATCTTAATGGAACATGAACTATTGCTGGGTGGTGGTGTCTGATGGGAACTGTGAGGTATATGACTTGTGGTATAAATAGATGGCGGAGGGGAAGTAACTGGGCTATGAAGAGGGCTGCGCGGTGTTGGAGTTGACGTTTGGTGAAGCTGATGGCGGTTTCTGAAATTGAGTGGATTGGGCGCGGTTGTTGTCGTGCACTTCCCATGGTGTTGTTGCGATTCATGTTCTTTCTGCAAAGCTTGCAGTTGCTGGGCAGCTTGTGTCAATGCCTGTCTCTGTAAAAGGAACTGGGCAGTGGCCATTTGTGCAGCTACATTTGGATCATCAGACGGTCCCAAATTTAAAGAGCCGCTGCGCAAAATGTCCAAATAATTTTGAAACTGCTGTTGCAAAGACTGTTGCTGTTGGTGCAGGACTTGTTGAAACTGTGAGATATCATGTGGTGATATGGTACTGCTATAACCTGATTGAGGTAATAGTGGGTTCCCTAAGCTCAAACTAGCAGCTGCAACCAGTTGTGCTTGGGGGGACGTTACAACGGAATTTAGTACCGGCATAGGACTGCTGCTTAAAGAGGGCACATGTAAATCGTTTTGCTGTTGCTGAAGCTGGTCGTATTTCGGCTGGTATTTTCCACAGGATGCTGGAGTTATATCAGATTTTACTGACTTTAATGATAATGGAGGAGACTGTGATGAATGGCGAGAATTTTCACTCGTTAAATTTAAAGCTGATTCCTCCTCTTTTTCTTTTGTTTCCAGTTTCTTGTGTTTTGTCAGTTTGGGCGAAGAGGTAACTTGCAAAGCAGGTGGTGGCGGTGAAGAGTTTTGAAAGTTCTGATGCATGAGATTTCCCTGTAGTTGTCTGCGCTTAACGGGAGGATGTAAAATGCCAATAACAGAACATTCTGGTGAACGACAACGATCGCTCGAATTGCCGGTGCTGGAATTATTGTCGTCGCAATCGGAAGCTGGAAAAGCAAAACAATTTTCGATTTTATGAATAACAAAAACTTGAAATAAAGTCGATTTCATATACATAAGCCACTAAACTCTAGATAATAAGTAAACTTTCGCATACAGCTTTTTTTAATGATTGCGACCAAGCAATGGGAATTCAATAAAGAAGTTAATACGCCTCCTCAGAATAAAATTAATTTTAAAATATTTTTGGTGTACGAGTAAATTATTTTACATTTAAATGGCACGTGTGTTTTTCTTTTTTTTTCTTTTCTTTTCTTTTCTTTTTTGTTGAGAATGTTAATTCTCAGCTTTGCTTCCGTCCCCTCATACGCAACTCCCATGGTTAAAAGGTAAACAAAGATTGCCTTATTTTTTTTTATTTAAATTTCTTGTTTCAATAAAATATAGACAGAATTAAACAAAAAATTGGTCAATTTCATGGTTTAGTAACTTCACAACTTTGACATGCTTATACCCTTTTTGGTTACTTCTTTTGGTTTGATTAAATGGAATTTTCATGTTTTCTTTTCATTTTCTTCTTATTTTAGAATTGCAAATTCAGTTTTTCTTTCCTTTATGCTTCGATTAATAATTTCACTTTCATTTTTTTTAATTTATTCCCACACAATTGATGAAGTTTTGCAAAAAAAAAAAAGCAAACAAAACATTTGAATATTTTGCAGTCTTTGTAAATTCCTCCCTCGTTTATTTTTAATACAGTCATTTGAAATATTTTCCATCATAAAATACTTCATAATGTAGCACTCGTACATGCCAACAACCCTTTTTAAACAAATTTATTCACACATTTAAATGTTTCGAGCCAAAAATAAAAAGAGAAAAAACAACGAAATTTCATATTCATGTATATTTACCAATTCTGGTCGTTGAGTTGGCCAGCGCCTGGCCACTTGCTTCCCATTCTCATGTCTTGAAAAAACAGTTCAACCTTTTTCCCTGCCCTCTTTCTCTGTTCATCAGTTTATTCATAATTGTATGCATCATTGCTTATTTTCAATATATTTTTGCATATGTTGCTCTATGAGTTCCTGCTTCTTTTTCAATGTTGTTGGCAATTTTTTACCATAAAACATCAATTTTGATGACTTCTTCTACTTCTATGGCCAGTTGTGTCCTGCACATGTATGGGTTGAATAGAAAGATATCTACATGTGTGTTGGAAGGTACACATAAAAATCATACGTGTGGTACGTGCATTATTTGTTATTCAGATGATGTGCAAATTTATTTTGATGCTGCTCCTTCTTCAGTGGAAAATGGAAAGAAAACAGACATACACATGCATACATAACTCGTCATGCATATGTACGAGTATTTATAAACATTCAAAATCGATGTATTAAATTCATAAAGAGGCAGTGGTCAATAAGTGCTGAACCGTTAAAAAGGATTCCAGAGGCGTTCGAAAAAGTTTTCAACTCAATTCAAAATCAGGAATCTCATTTCTTTCAATAAAATTAAATATTAAATTTATTTATCTTTTGTAATTTTTAATCTTACTAGCAAAAATACGAAAAAAAATTATGTGCATCTAGATAATTATTTCGCGTCTGGAACAATCCGGAATATAGCAATTGGCTTGCAACTTTAAAATGAAAATTAATATGCGATATGATGGTATTTTGAATTTTTTATAACACGTATTGAACGGACCTTTTTCGAATTGAGCATACCACCCCCACCAGCATTAATACACACTGCCCGCATACGCGTTTTACATACTTCAGTGAGAGAAACTGGAAATTGCACAATCTCTTTCTTTAAAATTGCAACAATGGGGCTAAATGATCTGCTACGTAAAAATTCATTAAATTATGATACCCAAACATAATACAAAAACCAATAAGATTTGACAAAACCACTCGAGCTTTCTGCTACCAAGAAGCGCGATAAGTAAGATAAGTAGTCAAAGTAGTTTTCTTTCTTCGCTTAGAAATTGTTGGTAATTGCTTATATTCCTTGGATATTCGACCAGTCGTTGAAAATGGATTGTCAAAGAATTATTCTTTTAATGAAAAACTAAGCTTAGACCAATCCGGGAATACGTACCAATGCGAGTTTAATCTCAGTCTCTGAAGAAATAAAAAAGGTACGATAATTCGTAATCTCTACTTCCAATTGACTTCATTTTTTACCTACACCCCTTTCCCACTCATACCGTACGTGTTTGATGTTTTGGCCATCGTAGACAACTTCTTTGGACATTTTATTACTTCTGCAGCTCAGAGGCTCACTTTTTTGTTTCATAAATTTTACATTTTACACATGTGTTGAAAAAAGGAATGCAAAAGAGGGGGGAAAGAAGTAGAAAAATCTAGGCATCGTAATTTTGCAAGGAAGGCCCAAATGATTGTATTTGGTATAATTTTTGCATAAAATATATGTAAATTTTTAATTTTTTCCGCCGCTTCAGGAAAGAGTATGGGAATGCTCGTATAACAAGCTATAAAATCACAGGCAAATTTATAACAAAAATAATCGAACGGAGAGGAAAAAACCAGCCTAAAAAAATGAATTGGAATAAAAAGCAAATATAGACGAAATCAATGGAAACAACCCATATGAATGTATGTATGTACGTTTATATGTGCATTTGTATGTAAATATGGGCATATGTGTATGGATAAACATATAAAGAATAAAATGTAAAAGTGACAATAATAAAAATAAACACCGGGGAAACAAGAACGAAAGGTGCAAAATATCTTATGAATACTAACAATGTTATTAAAAAAATATAATACTCGTATGATGTAAATCTGTTCGATGTTGAAAAAATCACTAAGTTAAGTCGTTCCCTGATTGTGGCAAAAATAATTATTTTTGATTTATTTTTGGTCGAAAAAATTGCATTTTAAAGCCAAACAGCCCAAGTGGGCTGATACCTTGAAAATTCCTTCTGATAATGAAAAGCCAGGAGATTTGAATCCGAAAGCATTATACTCGTATATGGTTTTATATTGAGACATTTATTTTCTGGAAGTTTCAAAAATCTACATATTTTAATTCGAATTAATTTCTAATCTAGAAATTAATTTTTGGAATTTATATTTTTAAAATCGATTTCCAAAAATCATCAAAAGTTGAAATTTAGTATTGAAAATTAAATATTTTTCCAAAAGTCGAAAAAAATTTTTGTAATTGATTTTTAGCAAAAATATATTTTAAACATTTGAAAACATAAAAAAAACATACAAGAGCAATAAAAACGCCAATTTATTATTCAAAAATATACAAACGGACGATTTTAAAGTCTTACTCTTTTTGCATAAAAATGCAAAGTGTACCCCCTTATCTAAAAATTGAATATTTTTCCAAAAATCGAAAGAATTTTTTGTAATTTATTTTTAGCAAAAATATATTTTAAACATTTGAAAACATAAAAAAAAACATACAAGAGCAATAAAAACGCCAATTTATTATTCAAAAATATACAAACGGAAGATTTTAAAGTCTTACTCTTTTTGCATAAAAATGCAAAGTGTACCCCCTTATCTAAAAATTGAATATTTTTCCAAAAATCGAAAGAATTTTTTGTAATTTATTTTTAGCAAAAATATATTTTAAACATTTGAAAACATAAAAAAAAACATACAAGAGCAATAAAAACGCCAATTTATTATTCAAAAATATACAAACGGACGATTTTAAAGTCTTACTCTTTTTGCATAAAAATGCAAAGTGTACCCCCTTATCTAAAAATTGAATATTTTTCCAAAAATAGAAAGAATTTTTTGTAATTTATTTTTAGCAAAAATATATTTTAAACATTTGAAAACATAAAAAAAAACATACAAGAGCAATAAAAACGCCAATTTATTATTCAAAAATATACAAACGGACGATTTTAAAGTCTTACTCTTTTTGCATAAAAATGCAAAGTGTACCCCCTTATCTAAAAATTGAATATTTTTCCAAAAATCGAAAGAATTTTTTGTAATTTATTTTTAGCAAAAATATATTTTAAACATTTGAAAACATAAAAAAAAACATACAAGAGCAATAAAAACGCCAATTTATTATTCAAAAATATACAAACGGACGATTTTAAAGTCTTACTCTTTTTGCATAAAAATGCAAAGTGTACCCCCTTATCTAAAAATTGAATATTTTTCCAAAAATCTAAAAAATTTTTTGTAATTTATTATTAGCAAAAATATATTTTAAACATTTGAAAACATAAAAAAAAACATACAAGAGCAATAAAAACGCCAATTTATTATTCAAAAATATACAAACGGACGATTTTAAAGTCTTACTCTTTTTGCATAAAAATGCAAAGTGTACCAACTTATCTAAAAATTGAATATTTTTCCAAAAATCGAAAAAATTTTTTGTAATTTATTTTTAGCAAAAATATATTTTAAACATTTGAAAACATAAAAAAAACATACAAGAGCAATAAAAACGCCAATTTTTTATTCAAAAATACACAAACGGACGATTTTAAAGTGTGACTGTTTTTGCCCAAAAATGCAAAGGGTACCCCCTTATCTAAAAATTGAATATTTTTCCGAAAATCGAAAGAATTTTTTGTAGTTTATTTTTAGCAAAAATATATTTTAAACATTTGAAAACATAAAAAAAAAAACATACAAGAGCAATAAAAACGCCAATTTATTATTCAAAAATACACAAACGGACGATTTTAAAGTCTTACTCTTTTTGCATAAAAATGCAAAGTGTACCCCCTTATCTAAAAATTGAATATTTTTCCAAAAATCGAAAAAATTTTTTGTAATTTATTATTAGCAAAAATATATTTTAAACATTTGAAAACATAAAAAAAAACATACAAGAGCAATAAAAACGCCAATTTATTATTCAAAAATACACAAACGGACGATTTTAAAGTCTTACTCTTTTTGCATAAAAATGCAAAGTGTACCCCCTTATCTAAAAATTGAATATTTTTCCAAAAATCGAAAAAATTTTTTGTAATTTATTATTAGCAAAAATATATTTTAAACATTTGAAAACATAAAAAAAAACATACAAGAGCAATAAAAACGCCAATTTATTATTCAAAACGGACGATGTTAAAGCCTTACTCTTTTTGCATAAAAATGCAAAGTGTACCCCCTTATCTAAAAATTGAATATTTTTCCAAAAATCGAAAAAATTTTTTGTAATTTATTATTAGCAAAAATATATTTTAAACATTTGAAAACATAAAAAAAAACATACAAGAGCAATAAAAACGCCAATTTATTATTCAAAAATACACAAACGGACGATTTTAAAGTCTTACTCTTTTTGCATAAAAATGCAAAGTGTACCCCCTTATCTAAAAATTGAATATTTTTCCAAAAATCGAAAAAATTTTTTGTAATTTATTATTAGCAAAAATATATTTTAAACATTTGAAAACATAAAAAAAAACATACAATAGCAATAAAAACGCCAATTTATTATTCAAAAATACACAAACGGACGATTTTAAAGTCTTACTCTTTTTGCATAAAAATGCAAAGTGTACCCCCTTATCTAAAAATTGAATATTTTTCCAAAAATCGAAAAAATTTTTTGTAATTTATTATCAGCAAAAATATATTTTAAACATTTGAAAACATAAAAAAAAACATACAAGAGCAATAAAAACGCCAATTTATTATTCAAAAATACACAAACGGACGATTTTAAAGTCTTACTCTTTTTGCATAAAAATGCAAAGTGTACCCCCTTATCTAAAAATTGAATATTTTTCCAAAAATCGAAAAAATTTTTTGTAATTTATTATTAGCAAAAATATATTTTAAACATTTGAAAACATAAAAAAAAAAACATACAAGAGCAATAAAAACGCCAATTTATTATTCAAAAATACACAAACGGACGATTTTAAAGTCTTACTCTTTTTGCATAAAAATGCAAAGTGTACCCCCTTATCTAAAAATTGAATATTTTTCCAAAAATCGAAAAAATTTTTTGTAATTTATTATTAGCAAAAATATATTTTAAACATTTGAAAACATAAAAAAAAACATACAAGAGCAATAAAAACGCCAATTTATTATTCAAAAATACACAAACGGACGATTTTAAAGTCTTACTCTTTTTGCATAAAAATGCAAAGTGTACCCCCTTATCTAAAAATTGAATATTTTTCCAAAAATCGAAAAAATTTTTTGTAATTTATTATTAGCAAAAATATATTTTAAACATTTGAAAACATAAAAAAAAACATACAAGAGCAATAAAAACGCCAATTTATTATTCAAGACGGACGATGTTAAAGCCTTACTCTTTTTGCATAAAAATGCAAAGTGTACCCCCTTATCTAAAAATTGAATATTTTTCCAAAAATCGAAAAAATTTTTTGTAATTTATTATTAGCAAAAATATATTTTAAACATTTGAAAACATAAAAAAAAACATATAAGAGCAATAAAAACGCCAATTTATTATTCAAAAATACACAAACGGACGATTTTAAAGTCTTACTCTTTTTGCATAAAAATGCAAAGTGTACCCCCTTATCTAAAAATTGAATATTTTTCCAAAAATCGAAAAAATTTTTTGTAATTTATTATTAGCAAAAATATATTTTAAACATTTGAAAACATAAAAAAAAACATACAAGAGCAATAAAAACGCCAATTTATTATTCAAAAATACACAAACGGACGATTTTAAAGTCTTACTCTTTTTGCATAAAAATGCAAAGTGTACCCCCTTATCTAAAAATTGAATATTTTTCCAAAAATCGAAAAAATTTTTTGTAATTTATTATCAGCAAAAATATATTTTAAACATTTGAAAACATAAAAAAAAACATACAAGAGCAATAAAAACGCCAATTTATTATTCAAAAATACACAAACGGACGATTTTAAAGTCTTACTCTTTTTGCATAAAAATGCAAAGTGTACCCCCTTATCTAAAAATTGAATATTTTTCCAAAAATCGAAAAAATTTTTTGTAATTTATTATTAGCAAAAATATATTTTAAACATTTGAAAACATAAAAAAAAAAACATACAAGAGCAATAAAAACGCCAATTTATTATTCAAAAATACACAAACGGACGATTTTAAAGTCTTACTCTTTTTGCATAAAAATGCAAAGTGTACCCCCTTATCTAAAAATTGAATATTTTTCCAAAAATCGAAAAAATTTTTTGTAATTTATTATTAGCAAAAATATATTTTAAACATTTGAAAACATAAAAAAAACATACAAGAGCAATAAAAACGCCAATTTATTATTCAAAAATACACAAACGGACGATTTTAAAGTCTTACTCTTTTTGCATAAAAATGCAAAGTGTACCCCCTTATCTAAAAATTGAATATTTTTCCAAAAATCGAAAAAATTTTTTGTAATTTATTATTAGCAAAAATATATTTTAAACATTTGAAAACATAAAAAAAAACATACAAGAGCAATAAAAACGCCAATTTATTATTCAAAAATACACAAACGGACGATTTTAAAGTCTTACTCCTTTTGCATAAAAATGCAAAGTGTACTCCCTTATCTAAAAATTGAATATTTTTCCAAAAATCTAAACAATTTTTGGTAATTTATTATTAGCAAAAATATATTTTAAACATTTGAAAACATAAAAAAAAACATACAAGAGCAATAAAAACGCCAATTTATTATTCAAAAATACACAAACGGACGATTTTAAAGTCTTACTCTTTTTGCATAAAAATGCAAAGTGTACCCCCTTATCTAAAAATTGAATATTTTTCCAAAAATCGAAAAAATTTTTTGTAATTTATTATTAGCAAAAATATATTTTAAACATTTGAAAACATAAAAAAAACATACAAGAGCAATAAAAACGCCAATTTATTATTCAAAAATACACAAACGGACGATTTTAAAGTCTTACTCCTTTTGCATAAAAATGCAAAGTGTACCCCCTTATCTAAAAATTGAATATTTTTCCAAAAATCGAAAAAATTTTTTGTAATTTATTATTAGCAAAAATATATTTTAAACATGTGAAAACATAAAAAAAAACATACAAGAGCAATAAAAACGCCAATTTATTATTCAAAAATACACAAACGGACGATTTTAAAGTCTTACTCCTTTTGCATAAAAATGCAAAGTGTACCCCCTTATCTAAAAATTGAATATTTTTCCAAAAATCTAAACAATTTTTGGTAATTTATTATTAGCAAAAATATATTTTAAACATTTGAAAACATAAAAAAAAACATACAAGAGCAATAAAAACGCCAATTTATTATTCAAAAATACACAAACGGACGATTTTAAAGTCTTACTCCTTTTGCATAAAAATGCAAAGTGTACCCCCTTATCTAAAAATTGAATATTTTTCCAAAAATCTAAACAATTTTTGGTAATTTATTATTAGCAAAAATATATTTTAAACATTTGAAAACATAAAAAAAAACATACAAGAGCAATAAAAACGCCAATTTATTATTCAAAAATACACAAACGGACGATTTTAAAGTCTTACTCTTTTTGCATAAAAATGCAAAGTGTACCCCCTTATCTAAAAATTCGGTATTTCTTCAAAAATCTAAAAAATTTTTTGTCCTTTATTTTTAGCAAAAATATATTTTAAATATTTGAAAACATAAAAAAAAACATACAAGAGCAATAAAAACGCCAATTTATTATTGAAAAATACACAAACGGACGATTTTAAAGTCTTACTGTTTTTGCATAAAAATGCAAAGTGTACCCCCTTATCTAAAAATTGAATATTTTTCCAAAAATCGAAAGAATTTTTTGTAATTTATTATTAGCAAAAATATATTTTAAACATTAGAAAACATAAAAAAAAACATACAAGAGCAATAAAAACGCCAATTTATTATTCAAAAATACACAAACGGACGATTTTAAAGTCTTACTCTTTTTGCATAAAAATGCAAAGTGTACCCCCTTATCTAAAAATTGAATATTTTTCCGAAAATCGAAAAAATTTTTTGTAATTTATTATTAGCAAAAATATATTTTAAACATTTGAAAACATAAAAAAAACATACAAGAGCAATAAAAACGCCAATTTATTATTCAAAAATACACAAACGGACGATTTTAAAGTCTTACTCTTTTTGCATAAAAATGCAAAGTGTACCCCCTTATCTAAAAATTGAATATTTTTCCAAAAATCGAAAAAATTTTTTGTAATTTATTATTAGCAAAAATATATTTTAAACATTTGAAAACATAAAAAAAAACATACAAGAGCAATAAAAACGCCAATTTATTATTCAAAAATACACAAACGGACGATTTTAAAGTCTTACTCCTTTTGCATAAAAATGCAAAGTGTACCCCCTTATCTAAAAATTGAATATTTTTCCAAAAATCTAAACAATTTTTGGTAATTTATTATTAGCAAAAATATATTTTAAACATTTGAAAACATAAAAAAAAACATACAAGAGCAATAAAAACGCCAATTTATTATTCAAAAATACACAAACGGACGATTTTAAAGTCTTACTCCTTTTGCATAAAAATGCAAAGTGTACCCCCTTATCTAAAAATTGAATATTTTTCCAAAAATCGAAAAAATTTTTTGTAATTTATTATTAGCAAAAATATATTTTAAACATGTGAAAACATAAAAAAAAACATACAAGAGCAATAAAAACGCCAATTTATTATTCAAAAATACACAAACGGACGATTTTAAAGTCTTACTCCTTTTGCATAAAAATGCAAAGTGTACCCCCTTATCTAAAAATTGAATATTTTTCCAAAAATCTAAACAATTTTTGGTAATTTATTATTAGCAAAAATATATTTTAAACATTTGAAAACATAAAAAAAAACATACAAGAGCAATAAAAACGCCAATTTATTATTCAAAAATACACAAACGGACGATTTTAAAGTCTTACTCCTTTTGCATAAAAATGCAAAGTGTACCCCCTTATCTAAAAATTGAATATTTTTCCAAAAATCTAAACAATTTTTGGTAATTTATTATTAGCAAAAATATATTTTAAACATTTGAAAACATAAAAAAAAACATACAAGAGCAATAAAAACGCCAATTTATTATTCAAAAATACACAAACGGACGATTTTAAAGTCTTACTCTTTTTGCATAAAAATGCAAAGTGTACCCCCTTATCTAAAAATTCGGTATTTCTTCAAAAATCTAAAAAATTTTTTGTCCTTTATTTTTAGCAAAAATATATTTTAAATATTTGAAAACATAAAAAAAAACATACAAGAGCAATAAAAACGCCAATTTATTATTGAAAAATACACAAACGGACGATTTTAAAGTCTTACTCTTTTTGCATAAAAATGCAAAGTGTACCCCCTTATCTAAAAATTGAATATTTTTCCAAAAATCGAAAGAATTTTTTGTAATTTATTATTAGCAAAAATATATTTTAAACATTAGAAAACATAAAAAAAAACATACAAGAGCAATAAAAACGCCAATTTATTATTCAAAAATACACAAACGGACGATTTTAAAGTCTTACTCTTTTTGCATAAAAATGCAAAGTGTACCCCCTTATCTAAAAATTGAATATTTTTCCGAAAATCGAAAAAATTTTTTGTAATTTATTATTAGCAAAAATATATTTTAAACATTAGAAAACATAAAAAAAACATACAAGAGCAATAAAAACGCCAATTTATTATTCAAAAATACACAAACGGACGATTTTAAAGTCTTACTCTTTTTGCATAAAAATGCAAAGTGTACCCCCTTATCTAAAAATTGAATATTTTTCCAAAAATCGAAAACATTTTTTGTAATTTATTATTAGCAAAAATATATTTTAAACATTTGAAAACATAAAAAAAAAACATACAAGAGCAATAAAAACGCCAATTTATTATTGAAAAATACACAAACGGACGATTTTAAAGTCTTACTCCTTTTGCATAAAAATGCAAAGTGTACCCCCTTATCTAAAAATTGAATATTTTTCCGAAAATCGAAAAAATTTTTTGTAATTTATTATTAGCAAAAATATATTTTAAACATTTGAAAACATAAAAAAAAAACATACAAGAGCAATAAAAACGCCAATTTATTATTGAAAAATACACAAACGGACGATTTTAAAGTCTTACTCCTTTTGCATAAAAATGCAAAGTGTACCCCCTTATCTAAAAATTGAATATTTTTCCGAAAATCGAAAAAATTTTTTGTAATTTATTATTAGCAAAAATATATTTTAAACATTAGAAAACATAAAAAAAACATACAAGAGCAATAAAAACGCCAATTTATTATTCAAAAATACACAAACGGACGATTTTAAAGTCTTACTCTTTTTGCATAAAAATGCAAAGTGTACCCCCTTATCTAAAAATTGAATATTTTTCCAAAAATCGAAAAAATTTTTTGTAATTTATTATTAGCAAAAATATATTTTAAACATTAGAAAACATAAAAAAAACATACAAGAGCAATAAAAACGCCAATTTATTATTCAAAAATACACAAACGGACGATTTTAAAGTCTTACTCTTTTTGCATAAAAATGCAAAGTGTACCCCCTTATCTAAAAATTGAATATTTTTCCAAAAATCGAAAAAATTTTTTGTAATTAATTATTAGCAAAAATATATTTTAAACATTAGAAAACATAAAAAAAACATACAAGAGCAATAAAAACGCCAATTTATTATTGAAAAATACACAAACGGACGATTTTAAAGTCTTACTCTTTTTGCATAAAAATGCAAAGTGTACCCCCTTATCTAAAAATTGAATATTTTTCCAAAAATCGAAAAAATTTTTTGTAATTTATTATTAGCAAAAATATATTTTAAACATTAGAAAACATAAAAAAAACATACAAGAGCAATAAAAACGCCAATTTATTATTGAAAAATACACAAACGGACGATTTTAAAGTCTTACTCTTTTTGCATAAAAATGCAAAGTGTACCCCCTTATCTAAAAATTGAATATTTTTCCAAAAATCGAAAAAATTTTTTGTAATTTATTATTAGCAAAAATATATTTTAAACATTAGAAAACATAAAAAAAACATACAAGAGCAATAAAAACGCCAATTTATTATTCAAAAATACACAAACGGACGATTTTAAAGTCTTACTCTTTTTGCATAAAAATGCAAAGTGTACCCCCTTATCTAAAAATTAAATATTTTTCCAAAAATCGAAAAATTTTTTTGTAATTTATTATTAGCAAAAATATATTTTAAACATTAGAAAACATAAAAAAAACATACAAGAGCAATAAAAACGCCAATTTATTATTGAAAAATACACAAACGGACGATTTTAAAGTCTTACTCTTTTTGCATAAAAATGCAAAGTGTACCCCCTTATCTAAAAATTGAATATTTTTCCAAAAATCGAAAAATTTTTTTGTAATTTATTATTAGCAAAAATATATTTTAAACATTAGAAAACATAAAAAAAAACATACAAGAGCAATAAAAACGCCAATTTATTATTCAAAAATACACAAACGGACGATTTTAAAGTCTTACTCTTTTTGCATAAAAATGCAAAGTGTACCCCCTTATCTAAAAATTGAATATTTTTCCAAAAATCTAAAAAATTTTTTGTAATTTATTATTAGCAAAAATATATTTTAAACATTTGAAAACATAAAAAAAACATACAAGAGCAATAAAAACGCCAATTTATTATTCAAAAATACACAAACGGACGAATTTAAAGTCTTACTCTTTTTGCATAAAAATGCAAAGTGTACCCCCTTATCTAAAAATTGAATATTTTTCCAAAAATCTAAAAAATTTTTTGTAATTTATTATTAGCAAAAATATATTTTAAACATTTGAAAACATAAAAAAAACATACAAGAGCAATAAAAACGCCAATTTATTATTCAAAAATACACAAACGGACGATTTTAAAGTCTTACTCTTTTTGCATAAAAATGCAAAGTGTACCCCCTTATCTAAAAATTGAATATTTTTCCAAAAATCTAAAAAATTTTTTGTAATTTATTATTAGCAAAAATATATTTTAAACATTTGAAAACATAAAAAAAAACATACAAGAGCAATAAAAACGCCAATTTATTATTCAAAAATACACAAACGGACGATTTTAAAGTCTTACTCTTTTTGCATAAAAATGCAAAGTGTACCCCCTTATCTAAAAATTGGGTATTTCTTCAAAAATCTAAAAAATTTTTTGTCCTTTATTTTTAGGAAAAATATATTTTAAATATTTGAAAACATAAAAAAAAACATACAAGAGCAATAAAAACGCCAATTTATTATTGAAAAATACACAAACGGACGAATTTAAAGTCTTACTCTTTTTGCATAAAAATGCAAAGTGTACCCCCTTATCTAAAAATTGAATATTTTTCCAAAAATCTAAAAAATTTTTTGTAATTTATTATTAGCAAAAATATATTTTAAACATTTGAAAACATAAAAAAAACATACAAGAGCAATAAAAACGCCAATTTATTATTCAAAAATACACAAACGGACGATTTTAAAGTCTTACTCTTTTTGCATAAAAATGCAAAGTGTACCCCCTTATCTAAAAATTGAATATTTTTCCAAAAATCTAAAAAATTTTTTGTAATTTATTATTAGCAAAAATATATTTTAAACATTTGAAAACATAAAAAAAAACATACAAGAGCAATAAAAACGCCAATTTATTATTCAAAAATACACAAACGGACGATTTTAAAGTCTTACTCTTTTTGCATAAAAATGCAAAGTGTACCCCCTTATCTAAAAATTGAATATTTTTCCAAAAATCGAAAACATTTTTTGTAATTTATTATTAGCAAAAATATATTTTAAACATTTGAAAACATAAAAAAAACATACAAGAGCAATAAAAACGCCAATTTATTATTCAAAAATACACAAACGGACGATTTTAAAGTCTTACTCTTTTTGCATAAAAATGCAAAGTGTACCCCCTTATCTAAAAATTGAATATTTTTCCAAAAATCGAAAAAATTTTTTGTAATTTATTATTAGCAAAAATATATTTTAAACATTAGAAAACATAAAAAAAAATACAAGAGCAATAAAAACGCCAATTTATTATTGAAAAATACACAAACGGACGATTTTAAAGTCTTACTCTTTTTGCATAAAAATGCAAAGTGTACCCCCTTATCTAAAAATTGGGTATTTCTTCAAAAATCTAAAAAATTTTTTGTCCTTTATTTTTAGCAAAAATATATTTTAAATATTTGAAAACATAAAAAAAAACATACAAGAGCTATAAAAACGCCAATTTATTATTGAAAAATACACAAACGGACGAATTTAAAGTCTTACTCTTTTTGCATAAAAATGCAAAGTGTACCCCCTTATCTAAAAATTGAATATTTTTCCAAAAATCGAAAAAATTTTTTGTAATTTATTATTAGCAAAAATATATTTTAAACATTTGAAAACATAAAAAAAACATACAAGAGCAATAAAAACGCCAATTTATTATTCAAAAATACACAAACGGACGATTTTAGAGTCTTACTCTTTTTGCATAAAAATGCAAAGTGTACCCCCTTATCTAAAAATTGAATATTTTTCCAAAAATCTAAAAAATTTTTTGTAATTTATTATTAGCAAAAATATATTTTAAACATTTGAAAACATAAAAAAAACATACAAGAGCAATAAAAACGCCAAGTTATTATTGAAAAATACACAAACGGACGATTTTAAAGTCTTACTCTTTTTGCATAAAAATGCAAAGTGTACCCCCTTATCTAAAAATTGAATATTTTTCCAAAAATCGAAAAAATTTTTTGTAATTTATTATTAGCAAAAATATATTTTAAACATTTGAAAACATAAAAAAAACATACAAGAGCAATAAAAACGCCAATTTATTATTGAAAAATACACAAACGGACGATTTTAAAGTCTTACTCTTTTTGCATAAAAATGCAATGTGTACCCCCTTATCTAAAAATTGAATATTTTTCCAAAAATCGAAAAAATTTTTTGTAATTTATTATTAGCAAAAATATATTTTAAACATTAGAAAACATAAAAAAAACATACAAGAGCAATAAAAACGCCAATTTATTATTCAAAAATACACAAACGGACGATTTTAAAGTCTTACTCTTTTTGCATAAAAATGCAAAGTGTACCCCCTTATCTAAAAATTGGGTATTTCTTCAAAAATCTAAAAAATTTTTTGTCCTTTATTTTTAGCAAAAATATATTTTAAATATTTGAAAACATAAAAAAAAACATACAAGAGCAATAAAAATCTAAATAAATAAATAAATAAATATCTAAAAATTGAATATTTTTCCAAAAATCGAAAAAATTTTTTGTAATTTATTATTAGCAAAAATATATTTTAAACATTTGAAAACATAAAAAAAACATACAAGAGCAATAAAAACGCCAATTTATTATTGAAAAATACACAAACGGACGATTTTAAAGTCTTACTCTTTTTGCATAAAAATGCAATGTGTACCCCCTTATCTAAAAATTGAATATTTTTCCAAAAATCGAAAAAATTTTTTGTAATTTATTATTAGCAAAAATATATTTTAAACATTAGAAAACATAAAAAAAATATACAAGAGCAATAAAAACGCCAATTTATTATTCAAAAATACACAAACGAACGATTTTAAAGTCTTACTCTTTTTGCATAAAAATGCAATGTGTACCCCCTTATCTAAAAATTGAATATTTTTCCAAACATCTAAAAAATTTTTTGTAATTTATTATTAGCAAAAATATATTTTAAACATTAGAAAACATAAAAAAAACATACAAGAGCAATAAAAACGCCAATTTATTATTCAAAAATACACAAACGGACGATTTTAAAGTCTTACTCTTTTTGCATAAAAATGCAAAGTGTACCCCCTTATCTAAAAATTGAATATTTTTCCAAAAATCTAAAAAATTTTTTGTAATTTATTATTAGCAAAAATATATTTTAAACATTTGAAAACATAAAAAAAACATACAAGAGCAATAAAAATCTAAATAAATAAATAAATAAATATCTAAAAATTGAATATTTTTCCAAAAATCGAAAAAATTTTTTGTAATTTATTATTAGCAAAAATATATTTTAAACATTTGAAAACATAAAAAAAACATACAAGAGCAATAAAAACGCCAATTTATTATTGAAAAATACACAAACGGACGATTTTAAAGTCTTACTCTTTTTGCATAAAAATGCAATGTGTACCCCCTTATCTAAAAATTGAATATTTTTCCAAACATCTAAAAAATTTTTTGTAATTTATTATTAGCAAAAATATATTTTAAACATTAGAAAACATAAAAAAAACATACAAGAGCAATAAAAACGCCAATTTATTATTCAAAAATACACAAACGGACGATTTTAAAGTCTTACTCTTTTTGCATAAAAATGCAAAGTGTACCCCCTTATCTAAAAATTGAATATTTTTCCAAAAATCGAAAAAATTTTTTGTAATTTATTATTAGCAAAAATATATTTTAAACATTAGAAAACATAAAAAAAACATACAAGAGCAATAAAAACGCCAATTTATTATTGAAAAATACACAAACGGACGATTTTAAAGTCTTACTCTTTTTGCATAAAAATGCAAAGTGTACCCCCTTATCTAAAAATTGAATATTTTTCCAAAAATCGAAAAAATTTTTTGTAATTTATTATTAGCAAAAATATATTTTAAACATTTGAAAACATAAAAAAAAACATACAAGAGCAATAAAAACGCCAATTTATTATTGAAAAATACACAAACGGACGATTTTAAAGTCTTACTCTTTTTGCATAAAAATGCAAAGTGTACCCCCTTATCTAAAAATTGAATATTTTTCCAAAAATCTAAAAAATTTTTTGTAATTTATTATTAGCAAAAATATATTTTAAACATTTGAAAACATAAAAAAAACATACAAGAGCAATAAAAACGCCAATTTATTATTCAAAAATACACAAACGGACGATTTTAAAGTCTTACTCTTTTTGCATAAAAATGCAAAGTGTACCCCCTTATCTAAAAATTCGGTATTTCTTCAAAAATCTAAAAAATTGTTTGTCCTTTATTTTTAGCAAAAATATATTTTAAATATTTGAAAACATAAAAAAAAACATACAAGAGCAATAAAAACGCCAATTTATTATTGAAAAATACACAAACGGACGATTTTAAAGTCTTACTGTTTTTGCATAAAAATGCAAAGTGTACCCCCTTATCTAAAAATTGAATATTTTTCCAAAAATCGAAAAAATTTTTTGTAATTTATTATTAGCAAAAATATATTTTAAACATTTGAAAACATAAAAAAAAACATACAAGAGCAATAAAAACGCCAATTTATTATTGAAAAATACACAAACGGACGATTTTAAAGTCTTACTCTTTTTGCATAAAAATGCAAAGTGTACCCCCTTATCTAAAAATTGAATATTTTTCCAAAAATCGAAAAAATTTTTTGTAATTTATTATTAGCAAAAATATATTTTAAACATTAGAAAACATAAAAAAAACATACAAGAGCAATAAAAACGCCAATTTATTATTCAAAAATACACAAACGGACGATTTTAAAGTCTTACTCTTTTTGCATAAAAATGCAAAGTGTACCCCCTTATCTAAAAATTGAATATTTTTCCAAAAATCGAAAAAATTTTTTGTAATTTATTATTAGCAAAAATATATTTTAAACATTTGAAAACATAAAAAATAACATACAAGAGCAATAAAAACGCCAATTTATTATTGAAAAATACACAAACGGACGATTTTAAAGTCTTACTCTTTTTGCATAAAAATGCAAAGTGTACCCCCTTATCTAAAAATTGAATATTTTTCCAAAAATCGAAAAAATTTTTTGTAATTTATTATTAGCAAAAATATATTTTAAACATTTGAAAACATAAAAAAAACATACAAGAGCAATAAAAACGCCAATTTATTATTGAAAAATACACAAACGGACGATTTTAAAGTCTTACTCTTTTTGCATAAAAATGCAAAGTGTACCCCCTTATCTAAAAATTGGGTATTTCTTCAAAAATCTAAAAAATTTTTTGTCCTTTATTTTTAGCAAAAATATATTTTAAATATTTGAAAACATAAAAAAAAACATACAAGAGCAATAAAAACGCCAATTTATTATTGAAAAATACACAAACGGACGAATTTAAAGTCTTACTCTTTTTGCATAAAAATGCAAAGTGTACCCCCTTATCTAAAAATTGAATATTTTTCCAAAAATCTAAAAAATTTTTTGTAATTTATTATTAGCAAAAATATATTTTAAACATTTGAAAACATAAAAAAAACATACAAGAGCAATAAAAACGCCAATTTATTATTGAAAAATACACAAACGGACGATTTTAAAGTCTTACTCTTTTTGCATAAAAATGCAAAGTGTATCCCCTTATCTAAAAATTGAATATTTTTCCAAAAATCGAAAAAATTTTTTGTAATTTATTATTAGCAAAAATATATTTTAAATATTTGAAAACATAAAAAAAAACATACAAGAGCAATAAAAACGCCAATTTATTATTGAAAAATACACAAACGGGCGATTTTAAAGTCTTACTCTTTTTGCATAAAAATGCAAAGTGTACCCCCTTATCTAAAAATTGAATATTTTTCCAAAAATCGAAAAAATTTTTTGTAATTTATTATTAGCAAAAATATATTTTAAATATTTGAAAACATAAAAAAAAACATACAAGAGCAATAAAAACGCCAATTTATTATTGAAAAATACACAAACGGACGATTTTAAAGTCTTACTCTTTTTGCATAAAAATGCAATGTGTACCCCCTTATCTAAAAATTGAATATTTTTCCAAAAATCGAAAAAATTTTTTGTAATTTATTATTAGCAAAAATATATTTTAAACATTAGAAAACATAAAAAAAACATACAAGAGCAATAAAAGCGCCAATTTATTATTCAAAAATACACATACGGACGATTTTAAAGTCTTACTCTTTTTGCATAAAAATGCAAAGTATATCCCCTTATCTAAAAATTGAATATTTTTCCAAAAATCGAAAAAATTTTTTGTAATTTATTATTAGCAAAAATATATTTTAAATATTTGAAAACATAAAAAAAAACATACAAGAGCAATAAAAACGCCAATTTATTATTGAAAAATACACAAACGGACGATTTTAAAGTCTTACTCTTTTTGCATAAAAATGCAAAGTGTACCCCCTTATCTAAAAATTGGGTATTTCTTCAAAAATCTAAAAAATTTTTTGTCCTTTATTTTTAGCAAAAATATATTTTAAATATTTGAAAACATAAAAAAAAACATACAAGAGCAATAAAAACGCCAATTTATTATTGAAAAATACACAAACGGACGAATTTAAAGTCTTACTCTTTTTGCATAAAAATGCAAAGTGTACCCCCTTATCTAAAAATTGAATATTTTTCCAAAAATCGAAAAAATTTTTTGTAATTTATTATTAGCAAAAATATATTTTAAACATTTGAAAACATAAAAAAAACATACAAGAGCAATAAAAACGCCAATTTATTATTGAAAAATACACAAACGGACGATTTTAAAGTCTTACTCTTTTTGCATAAAAATGCAAAGTGTATCCCCTTATCTAAAAATTGAATATTTTTCCAAAAATCGAAAAAATTTTTTGTAATTTATTATTAGCAAAAATATATTTTAAATATTTGAAAACATAAAAAAAAACATACAAGAGCAATAAAAACGCCAATTTATTATTGAAAAATACACAAACGGGCGATTTTAAAGTCTTACTCTTTTTGCATAAAAATGCAAAGTGTACCCCCTTATCTAAAAATTGAATATTTTTCCAAAAATCGAAAAAATTTTTTGTAATTTATTATTAGCAAAAATATATTTTAAATATTTGAAAACATAAAAAAAAACATACAAGAGCAATAAAAACGCCAATTTATTATTGAAAAATACACAAACGGACGATTTTAAAGTCTTACTCTTTTTGCATAAAAATGCAATGTGTACCCCCTTATCTAAAAATTGAATATTTTTCCAAAAATCGAAAAAATTTTTTGTAATTTATTATTAGCAAAAATATATTTTAAACATTAGAAAACATAAAAAAAACATACAAGAGCAATAAAAGCGCCAATTTATTATTCAAAAATACACATACGGACGATTTTAAAGTCTTACTCTTTTTGCATAAAAATGCAAAGTGTACCCCCTTATCTAAAAATTGAATATTTTTCCAAAAATCGAAAAAATTTTTTGTAATTTATTATTAGCAAAAATATATTTTAAATATTTGAAAACATAAAAAAAAACATACAAGAGCAATAAAAACGCCAATTTATTATTGAAAAATACACAAACGGACGATTTTAAAGTCTTACTCTTTTTGCATAAAAATGCAAAGTGTATCCCCTTATCTAAAAATTGAATATTTTTCCAAAAATCGAAAAAATTTTTTGTAATTTATTATTAGCAAAAATATATTTTAAATATTTGAAAACATAAAAAAAAACATACAAGAGCAATAAAAACGCCAATTTATTATTGAAAAATACACAAACGGACGATTTTAAAGTCTTACTCTTTTTGCATAAAAATGCAAAGTGTACCCCCTTATCTAAAAATTGAATATTTTTCCAAAAATCGAAAAAATTTTTTGTAATTTATTATTAGCAAAAATATATTTTAAATATTTGAAAACATAAAAAAAAAACATACAAGAGCAATAAAAACGCCAATTTATTATTGAAAAATACACAAACGTACGATTTTAAAGTCTTACTCTTTTTGCATAAAAATGCAATGTGTACCCCCTTATCTAAAAATTGAATATTTTTCCAAAAATCGAAAAAATTTTTTGTAATTTATTATTAGCAAAAATATATTTTAAACATTAGAAAACATAAAAAAAACATACAAGAGCAATAAAAACGCCAATTTATTATTCAAAAATACACAAACGGACGATTTTAAAGTCTTACTCTTTTTGCATAAAAATGCAAAGTATATCCCCTTATCTAAAAATTGAATATTTTTCCAAAAATCGAAAAAATTTTTTGTAATTTATTATTAGCAAAAATATATTTTAAATATTTGAAAACATAAAAAAAAACATACAAGAGCAATAAAAACGCCAATTTATTATTGAAAAATACACAAACGGACGATTTTAAAGTCTTACTCTTTTTGCATAAAAATGCAAAGTGTATCCCCTTATCTAAAAATTGAATATTTTTCCAAAAATCGAAAAAATTTTTTGTAATTTATTATTAGCAAAAATATATTTTAAATATTTGAAAACATAAAAAAAAACATACAAGAGCAATAAAAACGCCAATTTATTATTGAAAAATACACAAACGGACGATTTTAAAGTCTTACTCTTTTTGCATAAAAATGCAATGTGTACCCCGTTATCTAAAAATTGAATATTTTTCCAAAAATCGAAAAAATTTTTTGTAATTTATTATTAGCAAAAATATATTTTAAACATTAGAAAACATAAAAAAAACATACAAGAGCAATAAAAACGCCAATTTATTATTCAAAAATACACAAACGGACGATTTTAAAGTCTTACTCTTTTTGCATAAAAATGCAAAGTGTACCCCCTTATCTAAAAATTGGGTATTTCTTCAAAAATCTAAAAAATTTTTTGTCCTTTATTTTTAGCAAAAATATATTTTAAATATTTGAAAACATAAAAAAAAACATACAAGAGCAATAAAAACGCCAATTTATTATTGAAAAATACACAAACGGACGAATTTAAAGTCTTACTCTTTTTGCATAAAAATGCAAAGTGTACCCCCTTATCTAAAAATTGAATATTTTTCCAAAAATCTAAAAAATTTTTTGTAATTTATTATGAGCAAAAATATATTTTAAACATTAGAAAACATAAAAAAAACATACAAGAGCAATAAAAACGCCAATTTATTATTGAAAAATACACAAACGGACGATTTTAAAGTCTTACTGTTTTTGCATAAAAATGCAAAGTGTACCCCCTTATCTAAAAATTGAATATTTTTCCAAAAATCGAAAAAATTTTTTGTAATTTATTATTAGCAAAAATATATTTTAAACATTAGAAAACATAAAAAAAATATACAAGAGCAATAAAAACGCCAATTTATTATTCAAAAATACACAAACGGACGATTTTAAAGTCTTACTCTTTTTGCATAAAAATGCAATGTGTACCCCCTTATCTAAAAATTGAATATTTTTCCAAAAATCTAAAAAATTTTTTGTAATTTATTATTAGCAAAAATATATTTTAAACATTAGAAAACATAAAAAAAACATACAAGAGCAATAAAAACGCCAATTTATTATTCAAAAATACACAAACGGACGATTTTAAAGTCTTACTCTTTTTGCATAAAAATGCAAAGTGTACCCCCTTATCTAAAAATTGAATATTTTTCCAAAAATCGAAAAAATTTTTTGTAATTTATTATTAGCACAAATATATTTTAAACATTAGAAAACATAAAAAAAACATACAAGAGCAATAAAAACGCCAATTTATTATTCAAAAATACACAAACGGACGATTTTAAAGTCTTACTCTTTTTGCATAAAAATGCAAAGTGTACCCCCTTATCTAAAAATTGAATATTTTTCCAAAAATCGAAAAAATTTTTTGTAATTTATTATTAGCAAAAATATATTTTAAACATTAGAAAACATAAAAAAAATATACAAGAGCAATAAAAACGCCAATTTATTATTCAAAAATACACAAACGGACGATTTTAAAGTCTTACTCTTTTTGCATAAAAATGCAATGTGTACCCCCTTATCTAAAAATTGAATATTTTTCCAAAAATCGAAAAAATTTTTTGTAATTTATTATTAGCAAAAATATATTTTAAACATTAGAAAACATAAAAAAAACATACAAGAGCAATAAAAACGCCAATTTATTATTCAAAAATACACAAACGGACGATTTTAAAGTCTTACTCTTTTTGCATAAAAATGCAAAGTGTACCCCCTTATCTAAAAATTGAATATTTTTCCAAAAATCGAAAAAATTTTTTGTAATTTATTATTAGCAAAAATATATTTTAAACATTAGAAAACATAAAAAAAACATACAAGAGCAATAAAAACGCCAATTTATTATTCAAAAATACACAAACGGACGATTTTAAAGTCTTACTCTTTTTGCATAAAAATGCAAAGTGTACCCCCTTATCTAAAAATTGAATATTTTTCCAAAAATCGAAAAAATTTTTTGTAATTTATTATTAGCAAAAATATATTTTAAACATTTGAAAACATAAAAAAAAACATACAAGAGCAATAAAAACGCCAATTTATTATTGAAAAATACACAAACGGACGATTTTAAAGTCTTACTCTTTTTGCATAAAAATGCAAAGTGTACCCCCTTATCTAAAAATTGAATATTTTTCCAAAAATCGAAAAAATTTTTTGTAATTTATTATTAGCAAAATATATTTTAAACATTTGAAAACATAAAAAAAAACATACAAGAGCAATAAAAACGCCAATTTATTATTGAAAAATACACAAACGGACGATTTTAAAGTCTTACTCCTTTTGCATAAAAATGCAAAGTGTACCCCCTTATCTAAAAATTGAATATTTTTCCAAAAATCTAAAAAATTTTTTGTAATTTATTATTAGCAAAAATATATTTTAAACATTAGAAAACATAAAAAAAACATACAAGAGCAATAAAAACGCCAATTTATTATTGAAAAATACACAAACGGACGATTTTAAAGTCTTACTCTTTTTGCATAAAAATGCAAAGTGTACCCCCTTATCTAAAAATTGAATATTTTTCCAAAAATCGAAAAAATTTTTTGTAATTTATTATTAGCAAAAATATATTTTAAACATTTGAAAACATAAAAAATAACATACAAGAGCAATAAAAACGCCAATTTATTATTGAAAAATACACAAACGGACGAATTTAAAGTCTTACTCTTTTTGCATAAAAATGCAAAGTGTACCCCCTTATCTAAAAATTGAATATTTTTCCAAAAATCGAAAAAATTTTTTGTAATTTATTATTAGCAAAAATATATTTTAAACATTTGAAAACATAAAAAATAACATACAAGAGCAATAAAAACGCCAATTTATTATTGAAAAATACACAAACGGACGATTTTAAAGTCTTACTCTTTTTGCATAAAAATGCAAAGTGTACCCCCTTATCTAAAAATTGAATATTTTTCCAAAAATCGAAGAAATTTTTTGTAATTTATTATTAGCAAAAATATATTTTAAACATTTGAAAACATAAAAAATAACATACAAGAGCAATAAAAACGCCAATTTATTATTGAAAAATACACAAACGGACGATTTTAAAGTCTTACTCTTTTTGCATAAAAATGCAAAGTGGTACCCCCTTATCTAAAAATTGAATATTTTTCCAAAAATCGAAAAAATTTTTTGTAATTTATTATTAGCAAAAATATATTTTAAACATTAGAAAACATAAAAAAAACATACAAGAGCAATAAAAACGCCAATTTATTAATCAAAAATACACAAACGGACGATTTTAAAGTCTTACTCTTTTTGCATAAAAATGCAAAGTGTATCCCCTTATCTAAAAATTGAATATTTTTCCAAAAATCGAAAAAATTTTTTGTAATTTATTATTAGCAAAAATATATTTTAAACATTTGAAAACATAAAAAAAAACATACAAGAGCAATAAAAACGCCAATTTATTAATCAAAAATACACAAACGGACGATTTTAAAGTCTTACTCTTTTTGCATAAAAATGCAAAGTGTATCCCCTTATCTAAAAATTGAATATTTTTCCAAAAATCGAAAAAATTTTTTGTAATTTATTATTAGCAAAAACATATTTTAAACATTAGAAAACATAAAAAAAACATACAAGAGCAATAAAAACGCCAATTTATTATTGAAAAATACACAAACGGACAATTTTAAAGTCTTACTCTTTTTGCATAAAAATGCAATGTGTACCCCCTTATCTAAAAATTGAATATTTTTCCAAAAATCGAAAAAATTTTTTGTAATTTATTATTAGCAAAAATATATTTTAAACATTAGAAAACATAAAAAAAACATACAAGAGCAATAAAAACGCCAATTTATTATTCAAAAATACACAAACGGACGATTTTAAAGTCTTACTCTTTTTGCATAAAAATGCAAAGTGTACCCCCTTATCTAAAAATTGGGTATTTCTTCAAAAATCTAAAAAATTTTTTGTAATTTATTATTAGCAAAAATATATTTTAAACATTTGAAAACATAAAAAAAACATACAAGAGCAATAAAAATCTAAATAAATAAATAAATAAATATCTAAAAATTGAATATTTTTCCAAAAATCGAAAAAATTTTTTGTAATTTATTATTAGCAAAAATATATTTTAAACATTTGAAAACATAAAAAAAACATACAAGAGCAATAAAAACGCCAATTTATTATTGAAAAATACACAAACGGACGATTTTAAAGTCTTACTCTTTTTGCATAAAAATGCAATGTGTACCCCCTTATCTAAAAATTGAATATTTTTCCAAAAATCGAAAAAATTTTTTGTAATTTATTATTAGCAAAAATATATTTTAACATTAGAAAACATAAAAAAAACATACAAGAGCAATAAAAACGCCAATTTATTAATCAAAAATACACAAACGGACGATTTTAAAGTCTTACTCTTTTTGCATAAAAATGCAAAGTGTATCCCCTTATCTAAAAATTGAATATTTTTCCAAAAATCGAAAAAATTTTTTGTAATTTATTATTAGCAAAAATATATTTTAAATATTTGAAAACATAAAAAAAAACATACAAGAGCAATAAAAACGCCAATTTATTATTGAAAAATACACAAACGGACGATTTTAAAGTCTTACTCTTTTTGCATAAAAATGCAAAGTGTACCCCCTTATCTAAAAATTGAATATTTTTCCAAAAATCGAAAAAATTTTTTGTAATTTATTATTAGCAAAAATATATTTTAAATATTTGAAAACATAAAAAAAAACATACAAGAGCAATAAAAACGCCAATTTATTATTGAAAAATACACAAACGGACGATTTTAAAGTCTTACTCTTTTTGCATAAAAATGCAAAGTGTACCCCCTTATCTAAAAATTGAATATTTTTCCAAAAATCGAAAAAATTTTTTGTAATTTATTATTAGCAAAAATATATTTTAAACATTTGAAAACATAAAAAAAAACATACAAGTGCAATAAAAACGCCAATTTATTATTGAAAAATACACAAACGGACGATTTTAAAGTCTTACTCTTTTTGCATAAAAATGCAAAGTGTATCCCCTTATCTAAAAATTGAATATTTTTCCAAAAATCGAAAAAATTTTTTGTAATTTATTATTAGCAAAAATATATTTTAAACATTTGAAAACATAAAAAAAACATACAAGAGCAATAAAAATCTAAATAAATAAATAAATAAATATCTAAAAATTGAATATTTTTCCAAAAATCGAAAAAATTTTTTGTAATTTATTATTAGCAAAAATATATTTTAAACATTTGAAAACATAAAAAAAACATACAAGAGCAATAAAAACGCCAATTTATTATTGAAAAATACACAAACGGACGATTTTAAAGTCTTACTCTTTTTGCATAAAAATGCAATGTGTACCCCCTTATCTAAAAATTGAATATTTTTCCAAAAATCGAAAAAATTTTTTGTAATTTATTATTAGCAAAAATATATTTTAAACATTAGAAAACATAAAAAAAACATACAAGAGCAATAAAAACGCCAATTTATTATTCAAAAATACACGAACGGACGATTTTAAAGTCTTACTCTTTTTGCATAAAAATGCAAAGTGTACCCCCTTATCTAAAAATTGAATATTTTTCCAAAAATCGAAAAAATTTTTTGTAATTTATTATTAGCAAAAATATATTTTAAACATTTGAAAACATAAAAAAAAACATACAAGAGCAATAAAAACGCCAATTTATTATTGAAAAATACACAAACGGACGATTTTAAAGTCTTACTCTTTTTGCATAAAAATGCAAAGTGTATCCCCTTATCTAAAAATTGAATATTTTTCCAAAAATCGAAAAAATTTTTTGTAATTTATTATTAGCAAAAATATATTTTAAATATTTGAAAACATAAAAAAAAACATACAAGAGCAATAAAAACGCCAATTTATTATTGAAAAATACACAAACGGACGATTTTAAAGTCTTACTCTTTTTGCATAAAAATGCAAAGTGTACCCCCTTATCTAAAAATTGAATATTTTTCCAAAAATCGAAAAAATTTTTTGTAATTTATTATTAGCAAAAATATATTTTAAATATTTGAAAACATAAAAAAAAACATACAAGAGCAATAAAAACGCCAATTTATTATTGAAAAATACACAAACGGACGATTTTAAAGTCTTACTCTTTTTGCATAAAAATGCAAAGTGTACCCCCTTATCTAAAAATTGAATATTTTTCCAAAAATCGAAAAAATTTTTTGTAATTTATTATTAGCAAAAATATATTTTAAACATTTGAAAACATAAAAAAAAACATACAAGTGCAATAAAAACGCCAATTTATTATTGAAAAATACACAAACGGACGATTTTAAAGTCTTACTCTTTTTGCATAAAAATGCAAAGTGTATCCCCTTATCTAAAAATTGAATATTTTTCCAAAAATCGAAAAAATTTTTTGTAATTTATTATTAGCAAAAATATATTTTAAACATTTGAAAACATAAAAAAAAACATACAAGAGCAATAAAAACGCCAATTTATTATTCAAAAATACACAAACGGACGATTTTAAAGTCTTACTCTTTTTGCATAAAAATGCAAAGTGTACCCCCTTATCTAAAAATTGGGTATTTCTTCAAAAATCTAAAAAATTTTTTGTAATTTATTATTAGCAAAAATATATTTTAAACATTTGAAAACATAAAAAAAACATACAAGAGCAATAAAAATCTAAATAAATAAATAAATAAATATCTAAAAATTGAATATTTTTCCAAAAATCGAAAAAATTTTTTGTAATTTATTATTAGCAAAAATATATTTTAAACATTTGAAAACATAAAAAAAACATACAAGAGCAATAAAAACGCCAATTTATTATTGAAAAATACACAAACGGACGATTTTAAAGTCTTACTCTTTTTGCATAAAAATGCAATGTGTACCCCCTTATCTAAAAATTGAATATTTTTCCAAAAATCGAAAAAATTTTTTGTAATTTATTATTAGCAAAAATATATTTTAAACATTAGAAAACATAAAAAAAACATACAAGAGCAATAAAAACGCCAATTTATTATTCAAAAATACACGAACGGACGATTTTAAAGTCTTACTCTTTTTGCATAAAAATGCAAAGTGTACCCCCTTATCTAAAAATTGAATATTTTTCCAAAAATCGAAAAAATTTTTTGTAATTTATTATTAGCAAAAATATATTTTAAACATTTGAAAACATAAAAAAAAACATACAAGAGCAATAAAAACGCCAATTTATTATTGAAAAATACACAAACGGACGATTTTAAAGTCTTACTCTTTTTGCATAAAAATGCAAAGTGTACCCCCTTATCTAAAAATTGAATATTTTTCCAAAAATCGAAAAAATTTTTTGTAATTTATTATTAGCAAAAATATATTTTAAACATTAGAAAACATAAAAAAAACATACAAGAGCAATAAAAACGCCAATTTATTATTCAAAAATACACAAACGGACGATTTTAAAGTCTTACTCTTTTTGCATAAAAATGCAAAGTGTACCCCCTTATCTAAAAATTGAATATTTTTCCAAAAATCTAAAAAATTTTTTGTAATTTATTATTAGCAAAAATATATTTTAAACATTTGAAAACATAAAAAAAAACATACAAGAGCAATAAAAACGCCAATTTATTATTGAAAAATACACAAACGGACGATTTTAAAGTCTTACTCTTTTTGCATAAAAATGCAAAGTGTACCCCCTTATCTAAAAATTGAATATTTTTCCAAAAATCTAAAAAATTTTTTGTAATTTATTATTAGCAAAAATATATTTTAAACATTAGAAAACATAAAAAAAACATACAAGAGCAATAAAAACGCCAATTTATTATTCAAAAATACACGAACGGACGATTTTAAAGTCTTACTCTTTTTGCATAAAAATGCAAAGTGTACCCCCTTATCTAAAAATTGAATATTTTTCCAAAAATCGAAAAAATTTTTTGTAATTTATTATTAGCAAAAATATATTTTAAACATTTGAAAACATAAAAAAAAACATACAAGAGCAATAAAAACGCCAATTTATTATTGAAAAATACACAAACGGACGATTTTAAAGTCTTACTCTTTTTGCATAAAAATGCAAAGTGTACCCCCTTATCTAAAAATTAAATATTTTTCCAAAAATCGAAAAAATTTTTTGTAATTTATTATTAGCAAAAATATATTTTAAACATTAGAAAACATAAAAAAAACATACAAGAGCAATAAAAACGCCAATTTATTATTCAAAAATACACAAACGGACGATTTTAAAGTCTTACTCTTTTTGCATAAAAATGCAAAGTGTACCCCCTTATCTAAAAATTGAATATTTTTCCAAAAATCGAAAAAATTTTTTGTAATTTATTATTAGCAAAAATATATTTTAAACATTTGAAAACATAAAAAAAAACATACAAGAGCAATAAAAACGCCAATTTATTATTGAAAAATACACAAACGGACGATTTTAAAGTCTTACTCTTTTTGCATAAAAATGCAAAGTGTACCCCCTTATCTAAAAATTGAATATTTTTCCAAAAATCGAAAAAATTTTTTGTAATTTATTATTAGCAAAAATATATTTTAAACATTAGAAAACATAAAAAAAACATACAAGAGCAATAAAAACGCCAATTTATTATTCAAAAATACACGAACGGACGATTTTAAAGTCTTACTCTTTTTGCATAAAAATGCAAAGTGTACCCCCTTATCTAAAAATTGAATATTTTTCCAAAAATCGAAAAAATTTTTTGTAATTTATTATTAGCAAAAATATATTTTAAACATTTGAAAACATAAAAAAAAACATACAAGAGCAATAAAAACGCCAATTTATTATTGAAAAATACACAAACGGACGATTTTAAAGTCTTACTCTTTTTGCATAAAAATGCAAAGTGTACCCCCTTATCTAAAAATTGAATATTTTTCCAAAAATCGAAAAAATTTTTTGTAATTTATTATTAGCAAAAATATATTTTAAACATTTGAAAACATAAAAAAAAACATACAAGAGCAATAAAAACGCCAATTTATTATTGAAAAATACACAAACGGACGATTTTAAAGTCTTACTCTTTTTGCATAAAAATGCAAAGTGTACCCCCTTATCTAAAAATTGAATATTTTTCCAAAAATCTAAAAAATTTTTTGTAATTTATTATTAGCAAAAATATATTTTAAACATTTGAAAACATAAAAAAAAACATACAAGAGCAATAAAAACGCCAATTTATTATTGAAAAATACACAAACGGACGATTTTAAAGTCTTACTCTTTTTGCATAAAAATGCAAAGTGTACACCCTTATCTAAAAATTGAATATTTTTCCAAAAATCTAAAAAATTTTTTGTAATTTATTATTAGCAAAAATATATTTTAAACATTTGAAAACATAAAAAAAAACATACAAGAGCAATAAAAACGCCAATTTATTATTGAAAAATACACAAACGGACGATTTTAAAGTCTTACTCTTTTTGCATAAAAATGCAAAGTGTACCCCCTTATCTAAAAATTGAATATTTTTCCAAAAATCGAAAAAATTTTTTGTAATTTATTATTAGCAAAAATATATTTTAAACATTAGAAAACATAAAAAAAACATACAAGAGCAATAAAAACGCCAATTTATTAATCAAAAATACACAAACGGACGATTTTAAAGTCTTACTCTTTTTGCATAAAAATGCAAAGTGTATCCCCTTATCTAAAAATTGAATATTTTTCCAAAAATCGAAAAAATTTTTTGTAATTTATTATTAGCAAAAATATATTTTAAACATTTGAAAACATAAAAAAAACATACAAGAGCAATAAAAACGCCAATTTATTATTGAAAAATACACAAACGGACGATTTTAAAGTCTTACTCTTTTTGCATAAAAATGCAAAGTGTACCCCCTTATCTAAAAATTGGGTATTTCTTCAAAAATCTAAAAAATTTTTTGTCCTTTATTTTTAGCAAAAATATATTTTAAATATTTGAAAACATAAAAAAAAACATACAAGAGCAATAAAAACGCCAATTTATTATTGAAAAATACACAAACGGACGAATTTAAAGTCTTACTCTTTTTGCATAAAAATGCAAAGTGTACCCCCTTATCTAAAAATTGGGTATTTCTTCAAAAATCGAAAAAATTTTTTGTAATTTATTATTAGCAAAAATATATTTTAAACATTAGAAAACATAAAAAAAACATACAAGAGCAATAAAAACGCCAATTTATTATTCAAAAATACACAAACGGACGATTTTAAAGTCTTACTCTTTTTGCATAAAAATGCAAAGTGTACCCCCTTATCTAAAAATTGAATATTTTTCCAAAAATCTAAAAAATTTTTTGTAATTTATTATTAGCAAAAATATATTTTAAACATTTGAAAACATAAAAAAAAACATACAAGAGCAATAAAAACGCCAATTTATTATTGAAAAATACACAAACGGACGATTTTAAAGTCTTACTCTTTTTGCATAAAAATGCAAAGTGTACCCCCTTATCTAAAAATTGAATATTTTTCCAAAAATCGAAAAAATTTTTTGTAATTTATTATTAGCAAAAATATATTTTAAACATTTGAAAACATAAAAAAAAACATACAAGAGCAATAAAAACGCCAATTTATTATTGAAAAATACACAAACGGACGATTTTAAAGTCTTACTCTTTTTGCATAAAAATGCAAAGTGTACCCCCTTATCTAAAAATTGAATATTTTTCCAAAAATCTAAAAAATTTTTTGTAATTTATTATTAGCAAAAATATATTTTAAACATTTGAAAACATAAAAAAAAACATACAAGAGCAATAAAAACGCCAATTTATTATTGAAAAATACACAAACGGACGATTTTAAAGTCTTACTCTTTTTGCATAAAAATGCAAAGTGTACACCCTTATCTAAAAATTGAATATTTTTCCAAAAATCTAAAAAATTTTTTGTAATTTATTATTAGCAAAAATATATTTTAAACATTTGAAAACATAAAAAAAAACATACAAGAGCAATAAAAACGCCAATTTATTATTGAAAAATACACAAACGGACGATTTTAAAGTCTTACTCTTTTTGCATAAAAATGCAAAGTGTACCCCCTTATCTAAAAATTGAATATTTTTCCAAAAATCGAAAAAATTTTTTGTAATTTATTATTAGCAAAAATATATTTTAAACATTAGAAAACATAAAAAAAACATACAAGAGCAATAAAAACGCCAATTTATTAATCAAAAATACACAAACGGACGATTTTAAAGTCTTACTCTTTTTGCATAAAAATGCAAAGTGTATCCCCTTATCTAAAAATTGAATATTTTTCCAAAAATCGAAAAAATTTTTTGTAATTTATTATTAGCAAAAATATATTTTAAACATTTGAAAACATAAAAAAAACATACAAGAGCAATAAAAACGCCAATTTATTATTGAAAAATACACAAACGGACGATTTTAAAGTCTTACTCTTTTTGCATAAAAATGCAAAGTGTACCCCCTTATCTAAAAATTGGGTATTTCTTCAAAAATCTAAAAAATTTTTTGTCCTTTATTTTTAGCAAAAATATATTTTAAATATTTGAAAACATAAAAAAAAACATACAAGAGCAATAAAAACGCCAATTTATTATTGAAAAATACACAAACGGACGAATTTAAAGTCTTACTCTTTTTGCATAAAAATGCAAAGTGTACCCCCTTATCTAAAAATTGAATATTTTTCCAAAAATCTAAAAAATTTTTTGTAATTTATTATTAGCAAAAATATATTTTAAACATTTGAAAACATAAAAAAAACATACAAGAGCAATAAAAACGCCAATTTATTATTCAAAAATACACAAACGGACGATTTTAAAGTCTTACTCTTTTTGCATAAAAATGCAAAGTGTACCCCCTTATCTAAAAATTGAATATTTTTCCAAAAATCGAAAAAATTTTTTGTAATTTATTATTAGCAAAAATATATTTTAAACATTTGAAAACATAAAAAAAAACATACAAGAGCAATAAAAACGCCAATTTATTATTGAAAAATACACAAACGGACGATTTTAAAGTCTTACTCTTTTTGCATAAAAATGCAAAGTGTACCCCCTTATCTAAAAATTGAATATTTTTCCAAAAATCGAAAAAACTTTTTGTAATTTATTATTAGCAAAAATATATTTTAAACATTAGAAAACATAAAAAAAACATACAAGAGCAATAAAAACGCCAATTTATTAATCAAAAATACACAAACGGACGATTTTAAAGTCTTACTCTTTTTGCATAAAAATGCAAAGTGTATCCCCTTATCTAAAAATTGAATATTTTTCCAAAAATCGAAAAAATTTTTTGTAATTTATTATTAGCAAAAATATATTTTAAATATTTGAAAACATAAAAAAAAACATACAAGAGCAATAAAAACGCCAATTTATTATTGAAAAATACACAAACGGACGATTTTAAAGTCTTACTCTTTTTGCATAAAAATGCAAAGTGTACCCCCTTATCTGAAAATTGAATATTTTTCCAAAAATCGAAAAAATTTTTTGTAATTTATTATTAGCAAAAATATATTTTAAATATTTGAAAACATAAAAAAAACATACAAGAGCAATAAAAACGCCAATTTATTATTCAAAAATACACAAACGGACGATTTTAAAGTCTTACTCTTTTTGCATAAAAATGCAAAGTGTATCCCCTTATCTAAAAATTGAATATTTTTCCAAAAATCTAAAAAATTTTTTGTAATTTATTATTAGCAAAAATATATTTTAAATATTTGAAAACATAAAAAAAAACATACAAGAGCAATAAAAACGCCAATTTATTATTGAAAAATACACAAACGGACGATTTTAAAGTCTTACTCTTTTTGCATAAAAATGCAAAGTGTATCCCCTTATCTAAAAATTGAATATTTTTCCAAAAATCGAAAAAATTTTTTGTAATTTATTATTAGCAAAAATATATTTTAAATATTTGAAAACATAAAAAAAAACATACAAGAGCAATAAAAACGCCAATTTATTATTGAAAAATACACAAACGGACGATTTTAAAGTCTTACTCTTTTTGCATAAAAATGCAAAGTGTATCCCCTTATCTAAAAATTGAATATTTTTCCAAAAATCTAAAAAATTTTTTGTAATTTATTATTAGCAAAAATATATTTTAAATATTTGAAAACATAAAAAAAACATACAAGAGCAATAAAAACGCCAATTTATTATTCAAAAATACACAAACGGACGATTTTAAAGTCTTACTCTTTTTGCATAAAAATGCAAAGTGTATCCCCTTATCTAAAAATTGAATATTTTTCCAAAAATCGAAAAAATTTTTTGTAATTTATTATTAGCAAAAATATATTTTAAATATTTGAAAACATAAAAAAAAACATACAAGAGCAATAAAAACGCCAATTTATTATTGAAAAATACACAAACGGACGATTTTAAAGTCTTACTCTTTTTGCATAAAAATGCAAAGTGTATCCCCTTATCTAAAAATTGAATATTTTTCCAAAAATCGAAAAAATTTTTTGTAATTTATTATTAGCAAAAATATATTTTAAATATTTGAAAACATAAAAAAAAACATACAAGAGCAATAAAAACGCCAATTTATTATTGAAAAATACACAAACGGACGATTTTAAAGTCTTACTCTTTTTGCATAAAAATGCAATGTGTACCCCCTTATCTAAAAATTGAATATTTTTCCAAAAATCGAAAAAATTTTTTGTAATTTATTATTAGCAAAAATATATTTTAAACATTAGAAAACATAAAAAAAACATACAAGAGCAATAAAAACGTTAATTTATTATTCAAAAATACACAAACGGACGATTTTAAAGTCTTACTCTTTTTGCATAAAAATGCAAAGTGTACCCCCTTATCTAAAAATTGGGTATTTCTTCAAAAATCTAAAAAATTTTTTGTCCTTTATTTTTAGCAAAAATATATTTTAAATATTTGAAAACATAAAAAAAAACATACAAGAGCAATAAAAACGCCAATTTATTATTGAAAAATACACAAACGGACGATTTTAAAGTCTTACTCTTTTTGCATAAAAATGCAATGTGTACCCCCTTATCTAAAAATTGAATATTTTTCCAAAAATCGAAAAAATTTTTTGTAATTTATTATTAGCAAAAATATATTTTAAATATTTGAAAACATAAAAAAAAACATACAAGAGCAATAAAAACGCCAATTTATTATTGAAAAATACACAAACGGACGATTTTAAAGTCTTACTCTTTTTGCATAAAAATGCAATGTGTACCCCCTTATCTAAAAATTGAATATTTTTCCAAAAATCGAAAAAATTTTTTGTAATTTATTATTAGCAAAAATATATTTTAAACATTAGAAAACATAAAAAAAACATACAAGAGCAATAAAAACGCCAATTTATTATTCAAAAATACACAAACGGACGATTTGAAAGTCGTACTCTTTTTGCATAAAAATGCAAAGTGTACCCCCTTATCTAAAAATTGAATATTTTTTCAAAAATCGAAAGAATTTTTTGTAATTTATTTTTACCAAAAATATATTTTAAACATTTGAAAATAAAAAAAAACATACAAGAGCAATAAAAACGCCAATTTATTATTCAAAAATACACAAACGGACGATTTCAAAATGTGACTGTTTTTACCCAAAAATGCAAAGTGTACCCCCTTATCTAAAGATTGAATATTTTTCCAAAAATCGAAAGAATTTTTTGTAATTTATTTTTAGCAAAAATATATTTTAAACATTTGAAAACATAAAAAAAAACATACAAGAGCAATAAAAACGCCAATTTATTATTCAAAAATACACAAACGGACGATTTTAAAGTCTTACTCTTTTTGCATAAAAATGCAAAGTGTACCCCCTTATCTAAAAATTGGGTATTTCTTCAAAAATCTAAAAAATTTTTTGTCCTTTATTTTTAGCAAAAATATATTTTAAATATTTGAAAACATAAAAAAAAACATACAAGAGCAATAAAAACGCCAATTTATTATTGAAAAATACACAAACGGACGAATTTAAAGTCTTACTCTTTTTGCATAAAAATGCAAAGTGTACCCCCTTATCTAAAAATTGAATATTTTTCCAAAAATCGAAAAAATTTTTTGTAATTTATTATTAGCAAAAATATATTTTAAATATTTGAAAACATAAAAAAAAACATACAAGAGCAATAAAAACGCCAATTTATTATTGAAAAATACACAAACGGACGATTTTAAAGTCTTACTCTTTTTGCATAAAAATGCAATGTGTACCCCCTTATCTAAAAATTGAATATTTTTCCAAAAATCGAAAAAATTTTTTGTAATTTATTATTAGCAAAAATATATTTTAAACATTAGAAAACATAAAAAAAACATACAAGAGCAATAAAAACGCCAATTTATTATTCAAAAATACACAAACGGACGATTTTAAAGTCTTACTCTTTTTGCATAAAAATGCAAAGTGTACCCCCTTATCTAAAAATTGGGTATTTCTTCAAAAATCTAAAAAATTTTTTGTCCTTTATTTTTAGCAAAAATATATTTTAAATATTTGAAAACATAAAAAAAAACATACAAGAGCAATAAAAACGCCAATTTATTATTGAAAAATACACAAACGGACGAATTTAAAGTCTTACTCTTTTTGCATAAAAATGCAAAGTGTACCCCCTTATCTAAAAATTGAATATTTTTCCAAAAATCTAAAAAATTTTTTGTAATTTATTATGAGCAAAAATATATTTTAAACATTAGAAAACATAAAAAAAACATACAAGAGCAATAAAAACGCCAATTTATTATTGAAAAATACACAAACGGACGATTTTAAAGTCTTACTCTTTTTGCATAAAAATGCAAAGTGTACCCCCTTATCTAAAAATTGAATATTTTTCCAAAAATCGAAAAAATTTTTTGTAATTTATTATTAGCAAAAATATATTTTAAACATTAGAAAACATAAAAAAAATATACAAGAGCAATAAAAACGCCAATTTATTATTCAAAAATACACAAACGGACGATTTTAAAGTCTTACTCTTTTTGCATAAAAATGCAATGTGTACCCCCTTATCTAAAAATTGAATATTTTTCCAAAAATCTAAAAAATTTTTTGTAATTTATTATTAGCAAAAATATATTTTAAACATTAGAAAACATAAAAAAAAACATACAAGAGCAATAAAAACGCCAATTTATTATTCAAAAATACACAAACGGACGATTTTAAAGTCTTACTCTTTTTGCATAAAAATGCAAAGTGTACCCCCTTATCTAAAAATTGAATATTTTTCCAAAAATCGAAAAAATTTTTTGTAATTTATTATTAGCAAAAATATATTTTAAACATTAGAAAACATAAAAAAAACATACAAGAGCAATAAAAACGCCAATTTATTATTCAAAAATACACAAACGGACGATTTTAAAGTCTTACTCTTTTTGCATAAAAATGCAAAGTGTACCCCCTTATCTAAAAATTGGGTATTTCTTCAAAAATCTAAAAAATTTTTTGTCCTTTATTTTTAGCAAAAATATATTTTAAATATTTGAAAACATAAAAAAAAACATACAAGAGCAATAAAAACGCCAATTTATTATTGAAAAATACACAAACGGACGAATTTAAAGTCTTACTCTTTTTGCATAAAAATGCAAAGTGTACCCCCTTATCTAAAAATTGAATATTTTTCCAAAAATCTAAAAAATTTTTTGTAATTTATTATTAGCAAAAATATATTTTAAACATTAGAAAACATAAAAAAAAACATACAAGAGCAATAAAAACGCCAATTTATTATTCAAAAATACACAAACGGACGATTTTAAAGTCTTACTCTTTTTGCATAAAAATGCAAAGTGTACCCCCTTATCTAAAAATTGAATATTTTTCCAAAAATCGAAAAAATTTTTTGTAATTTATTATTAGCAAAAATATATTTTAAACATTAGAAAACATAAAAAAAACATACAAGAGCAATAAAAACGCCAATTTATTATTGAAAAATACACAAACGGACGATTTTAAAGTCTTACTCTTTTTGCATAAAAATGCAATGTGTACCCCCTTATCTAAAAATTGAATATTTTTCCAAAAATCGAAAAAATTTTTTGTAATTTATTATTAGCAAAAATATATTTTAAACATTAGAAAACATAAAAAAAACATACAAGAGCAATAAAAACGCCAATTTATTATTCAAAAATACACAAACGGACGATTTTAAAGTCTTACTCTTTTTGCATAAAAATGCAAAGTGTACCCCCTTATCTAAAAATTGAATATTTTTCCAAAAATCGAAAAAATTTTTTGTAATTTATTATTAGCAAAAATATATTTTAAACATTTGAAAACATAAAAAAAAACATACAAGAGCAATAAAAACGCCAATTTATTATTCAAAAATACACAAACGGACGATTTTAAAGTCTTACTCTTTTTGCATAAAAATGCAATGTGTACCCCCTTATCTAAAAATTGAATATTTTTCCAAAAATCGAAAAAATTTTTTGTAATTTATTATTAGCAAAAATATATTTTAAACATTAGAAAACATAAAAAAAACATACAAGAGCAATAAAAACGCCAATTTATTATTCAAAAATACACAAACGGACGATTTTAAAGTCTTACTCTTTTTGCATAAAAATGCAAAGTGTACCCCCTTATCTAAAAATTGAATATTTTTCCAAAAATCGAAAAAATTTTTTGTAATTTATTATTAGCAAAAATATATTTTAAACATTTGAAAACATAAAAAAAAACATACAAGAGCAATAAAAACGCCAATTTATTATTGAAAAATACACAAACGGACGATTTTAAAGTCTTGCTCTTTTTGCATAAAAATGCAAAGTGTACCCCCTAATCTAAAAATTGAATATTTTTCCAAAAATCGAAAAAATTTTTTGTAATTTATTATTAGCAAAAATATATTTTAAACATTTGAAAACATAAAAAAAAACATACAAGAGCAATAAAAACGCCAATTTATTATTGAAAAATACACAAACGGACGATTTTAAAGTCTTACTCTTTTTGCATAAAAATGCAATGTGTACCCCCTTATCTAAAAATTGAATATTTTTCCAAAAATCGAAAAAATTTTTTGTAATTTATTATTAGCAAAAATATATTTTAAACATTAGAAAACATAAAAAAAACATACAAGAGCAATAAAAACGCCAATTTATTATTCAAAAATACACAAACGGACGATTTTAAAGTCTTACTCTTTTTGCATAAAAATGCAAAGTGTACCCCCTTATCTAAAAATTGGGTATTTCTTCAAAAATCTAAAAAATTTTTTGTCCTTTATTTTTAGCAAAAATATATTTTAAATATTTGAAAACATAAAAAAAACATACAAGAGCAATAAAAACGCCAATTTATTATTGAAAAATACACAAACGGACGAATTTAAAGTCTTACTCTTTTTGCATAAAAATGCAAAGTGTACCCCCTTATCTAAAAATTGAATATTTTTCCAAAAATCTAAAAAATTTTTTGTAATTTATTATGAGCAAAAATATATTTTAAACATTAGAAAACATAAAAAAAACATACAAGAGCAATAAAAACGCCAATTTATTATTGAAAAATACACAAACGGACGATTTTAAAGTCTTACTCTTTTTGCATAAAAATGCAAAGTGTACCCCCTTATCTAAAAATTGAATATTTTTCCAAAAATCGAAAAAATTTTTTGTAATTTATTATTAGCAAAAATATATTTTAAACATTAGAAAACATAAAAAAAATATACAAGAGCAATAAAAACGCCAATTTATTATTCAAAAATACACAAACGGACGATTTTAAAGTCTTACTCTTTTTGCATAAAAATGCAATGTGTACCCCCTTATCTAAAAATTGAATATTTTTCCAAAAATCTAAAAAATTTTTTGTAATTTATTATTAGCAAAAATATATTTTAAACATTAGAAAACATAAAAAAAAACATACAAGAGCAATAAAAACGCCAATTTATTATTCAAAAATACACAAACGGACGATTTTAAAGTCTTACTCTTTTTGCATAAAAATGCAAAGTGTACCCCCTTATCTAAAAATTGAATATTTTTCCAAAAATCGAAAAAATTTTTTGTAATTTATTATTAGCAAAAATATATTTTAAACATTAGAAAACATAAAAAAAACATACAAGAGCAATAAAAACGCCAATTTATTATTCAAAAATACACAAACGGACGATTTTAAAGTCTTACTCTTTTTGCATAAAAATGCAAAGTGTACCCCCTTATCTAAAAATTGAATATTTTTCCAAAAATCGAAAAAATTTTTTGTAATTTATTATTAGCAAAAATATATTTTAAACGTTAGAAAACATAAAAAAAATATACAAGAGCAATAAAAACGCCAATTTATTATTCAAAAATACACAAACGGACGATTTTAAAGTCTTACTCTTTTTGCATAAAAATGCAATGTGTACCCCCTTATCTAAAAATTGAATATTTTTCCAAAAATCGAAAAAATTTTTTGTAATTTATTATTAGCAAAAATATATTTTAAACATTAGAAAACATAAAAAAAACATACAAGAGCAATAAAAACGCCAATTTATTATTCAAAAATACACAAACGGACGATTTTAAAGTCTTACTCTTTTTGCATAAAAATGCAAAGTGTACCCCCTTATCTAAAAATTGAATATTTTTCCAAAAATCGAAAAAATTTTTTGTAATTTATTATTAGCAAAAATATATTTTAAACATTTGAAAACATAAAAAAAAACATACAAGAGCAATAAAAACGCCAATTTATTATTCAAAAATACACAAACGGACGATTTTAAAGTCTTACTCTTTTTGCATAAAAATGCAATGTGTACCCCCTTATCTAAAAATTGAATATTTTTCCAAAAATCGAAAAAATTTTTTGTAATTTATTATTAGCAAAAATATATTTTAAACATTAGAAAACATAAAAAAAACATACAAGAGCAATAAAAACGCCAATTTATTATTCAAAAATACACAAACGGACGATTTTAAAGTCTTACTCTTTTTGCATAAAAATGCAAAGTGTACCCCCTTATCTAAAAATTGAATATTTTTCCAAAAATCGAAAAAATTTTTTGTAATTTATTATTAGCAAAAATATATTTTAAACATTTGAAAACATAAAAAAAAACATACAAGAGCAATAAAAACGCCAATTTATTATTGAAAAATACACAAACGGACGATTTTAAAGTCTTGCTCTTTTTGCATAAAAATGCAAAGTGTACCCCCTAATCTAAAAATTGAATATTTTTCCAAAAATCGAAAAAATTTTTTGTAATTTATTATTAGCAAAAATATATTTTAAACATTTGAAAACATAAAAAAAAACATACAAGAGCAATAAAAACGCCAATTTATTATTGAAAAATACACAAACGGACGATTTTAAAGTCTTACTCTTTTTGCATAAAAATGCAATGTGTACCCCCTTATCTAAAAATTGAATATTTTTCCAAAAATCGAAAAAATTTTTTGTAATTTATTATTAGCAAAAATATATTTTAAACATTAGAAAACATAAAAAAAACATACAAGAGCAATAAAAACGCCAATTTATTATTCAAAAATACACAAACGGACGATTTTAAAGTCTTACTCTTTTTGCATAAAAATGCAAAGTGTACCCCCTTATCTAAAAATTGAATATTTTTCCAAAAATCGAAAAAATTTTTTGTAATTTATTATTAGCAAAAATATATTTTAAACATTTGAAAACATAAAAAAAAACATACAAGAGCAATAAAAACGCCAATTTATTATTGAAAAATACACAAACGGACGATTTTAAAGTCTTACTCTTTTTGCATAAAAATGCAATGTGTACCCCCTTATCTAAAAATTGAATATTTTTCCAAAAATCGAAAAAATTTTTTGTAATTTATTATTAGCAAAAATATATTTTAAACATTAGAAAACATAAAAAAAACATACAAGAGCAATAAAAACGCCAATTTATTATTCAAAAATACACAAACGGACGATTTTAAAGTCTTACTCTTTTTGCATAAAAATGCAAAGTGTACCCCCTTATCTAAAAATTGAATATTTTTCCAAAAATCGAAAAAATTTTTTGTAATTTATTATTAGCAAAAATATATTTTAAACATTTGAAAACATAAAAAAAAACATACAAGAGCAATAAAAACGCCAATTTATTATTGAAAAATACACAAACGGACGATTTTAAAGTCTTACTCTTTTTGCATACAAATGCAATGTGTACCCCCTTATCTAAAAATTGAATATTTTTCCAAAAATCGAAAAAATTTTTTGTAATTTATTATTAGCAAAAATATATTTTAAACATTTGAAAACATAAAAAAAAACATACAAGAGCAATAAAAACGCCAATTTATTATTGAAAAATACACAAACGGACGATTTTAAAGTCTTACTCTTTTTGCATAAAAATGCAATGTGTACCCCCTTATCTAAAAATTGAATATTTTTCCAAAAATCGAAAAAATTTTTTGTAATTTATTATTAGCAAAAATATATTTTAAACATTAGAAAACATAAAAAAAACATACAAGAGCAATAAAAACGCCAATTTATTATTCAAAAATACACAAACGGACGATTTTAAAGTCTTACTCTTTTTGCATAAAAATGCAAAGTGTACCCCCTTATCTAAAAATTGAATATTTTTCCAAAAATCGAAAAAATTTTTTGTAATTTATTATTAGCAAAAATATATTTTAAACATTTGAAAACATAAAAAAAAACATACAAGAGCAATAAAAACGCCAATTTATTATTGAAAAATACACAAACGGACGATTTTAAAGTCTTACTCTTTTTGCATAAAAATGCAAAGTGTACCCCCTTATCTAAAAATTGAATATTTTTCCAAAAATCGAAGAAATTTTTTGTAATTTATTATTAGCAAAAATATATTTTAAACATTTGAAAACATAAAAAATAACATACAAGAGCAATAAAAACGCCAATTTATTATTGAAAAATACACAAACGGACGATTTTAAAGTCTTACTCTTTTTGCATAAAAATGCAAAGTGTATCCCCTTATCTAAAAATTGAATATTTTTCCAAAAATCGAAAAAATTTTTTGTAATTTATTATTAGCAAAAATATATTTTAAATATTTGAAAACATAAAAAAAACATACAAGAGCAATAAAAACGCCAATTTATTATTGAAAAATACACAAACGGACGATTTTAAAGTCTTACTCTTTTTGCATAAAAATGCAATGTGTACCCCCTTATCTAAAAATTGAATATTTTTCCAAAAATCGAAAAAATTTTTTGTAATTTATTATTAGCAAAAATATATTTTAAACATTAGAAAACATAAAAAATAACATACAAGAGCAATAAAAACGCCAATTTATTATTGAAAAATACACAAACGGACGATTTTAAAGTCTTACTCTTTTTGCATAAAAATGCAATGTGTACCCCCTTATCTAAAAATTGAATATTTTTCCAAAAATCTAAAAAATTTTTTGTAATTTATTATTAGCAAAAATATATTTTAAACATTAGAAAACATAAAAAAAACATACAAGAGCAATAAAAACGCCAATTTATTATTCAAAAATACACAAACGGACGATTTTAAAGTCTTACTCTTTTTGCATAAAAATGCAAAGTGTACCCCCTTATCTAAAAATTGAATATTTTTCCAAAAATCGAAAAAATTTTTTGTAATTTATTATTAGCAAAAATATATTTTAAACATTAGAAAACATAAAAAAAACATACAAGAGCAATAAAAAGGCCAATTTATTATTCAAAAATACACAAACGGACGATTTTAAAGTCTTACTCTTTTTGCATAAAAATGCAAAGTGTACCCCCTTATCTAAAAATTGAATATTTTTCCAAAAATCGAAAAAATTTTTTGTAATTTATTATTAGCAAAAATATATTTTAAACATTTGAAAACATAAAAAAAAACATACAAGAGCAATAAAAACGCCAATTTATTATTGAAAAATACACAAACGGACGATTTTAAAGTCTTGCTCTTTTTGCATAAAAATGCAAAGTGTACCCCCTTATCTAAAAATTGAATATTTTTCCAAAAATCGAAAAAATTTTTTGTAATTTATTATTAGCAAAAATATATTTTAAACATTAGAAAACATAAAAAAAACATACAAGAGCAATAAAAACGCCAATTTATTATTCAAAAATACACAAACGGACGATTTTAAAGTCTTACTCTTTTTGCATAAAAATGCAAAGTGTACCCCCTTATCTAAAAATTGAATATTTTTCCAAAAATCGAAAAAATTTTTTGTAATTTATTATTAGCAAAAATATATTTTAAACATTAGAAAACATAAAAAAAAACATACAAGAGCAATAAAAACGCCAATTTATTATTGAAAAATACACAAACGGACGATTTTAAAGTCTTACTCTTTTTGCATAAAAATGCAAAGTGTACCCCCTTATCTAAAAATTGAATATTTTTCCAAAAATCGAAAAAATTTTTTGTAATTTATTATTAGCAAAAATATATTTTAAACGTTAGAAAACATAAAAAAAAACATACAAGAGCAATAAAAACGCCAATTTATTATTCAAAAATACACAAACGGACGATTTTAAAGTCTTACTCTTTTTGCATAAAAATGCAAAGTGTACCCCCTTATCTAAAAATTGAATATTTTTCCAAAAATCGAAAAAATTTTTTGTAATTTATTATTAGCAAAAATATATTTTAAACATTTGAAAACATAAAAAAAAACATACAAGAGCAATAAAAACGCCAATTTATTATTGAAAAATACACAAACGGACGATTTTAAAGTCTTACTCTTTTTGCATAAAAATGCAAAGTGTACCCCCTTATCTAAAAATTGGGTATTTCTTCAAAAATCTAAAAAATTTTTTGTCCTTTATTTTTAGCAAAAATATATTTTAAATATTTGAAAACATAAAAAAAAACATACAAGAGCAATAAAAACGCCAATTTATTATTGAAAAATACACAAACGGACGATTTTAAAGTCTTACTCTTTTTGCATAAAAATGCAAAGTGTACCCCCTTATCTAAAAATTGAATATTTTTCCAAAAATCGAAAAAATTTTTTGTAATTTATTATTAGCAAAAATATATTTTAAACATTTGAAAACATAAAAAAAAACATACAAGAGCAATAAAAACGCCAATTTATTATTGAAAAATACACAAACGGACGATTTTAAAGTCTTACTCTTTTTGCATAAAAATGCAAAGTGTACCCCCTTATCTAAAAATTGAATATTTTTCCAAAAATCGAAAAAATTTTTTGTAATTTATTATTAGCAAAAATATATTTTAAACATTAGAAAACATAAAAAAAACATACAAGAGCAATAAAAACGCCAATTTATTATTCAAAAATACACAAACGGACGATTTTAAAGTCTTACTCTTTTTGCATAAAAATGCAAAGTGTACCCCCTTATCTAAAAATTGAATATTTTTCCAAAAATCGAAAAAATTTTTTGTAATTTATTATTAGCAAAAATATATTTTAAACATTTGAAAACATAAAAAATAACATACAAGAGCAATAAAAACGCCAATTTATTATTGAAAAATACACAAACGGACGATTTTAAAGTCTTACTCTTTTTGCATAAAAATGCAAAGTGTACCCCCTTATCTAAAAATTGAATATTTTTCCAAAAATCTAAAAAATTTTTTGTAATTTATTATTAGCAAAAATATATTTTAAACATTAAAAAACATAAAAAAAACATACAAGAGCAATAAAAACGCCAATTTATTATTCAAAAATACACAAACGGACGATTTTAAAGTCTTACTCTTTTTGCATAAAAATGCAAAGTGTACCCCCTTATCTAAAAATTGGGTATTTCTTCAAAAATCTAAAAAATTTTTTGTCCTTTATTTTTAGCAAAAATATATTTTAAATATTTGAAAACATAAAAAAAAACATACAAGAGCAATAAAAACGCCAATTTATTATTGAAAAATACACAAACGGACGATTTTAAAGTCTTACTCTTTTTGCATAAAAATGCAAAGTGTACCCCCTTATCTAAAAATTGAATATTTTTCCAAAAATCGAAAAAATTTTTTGTAATTTATTATTAGCAAAAATATATTTTAAACATTTGAAAACATAAAAAAAAACATACAAGAGCAATAAAAACGCCAATTTATTATTGAAAAATACACAAACGGACGATTTTAAAGTCTTACTCTTTTTGCATAAAAATGCAAAGTGTACCCCCTTATCTAAAAATTGAATATTTTTCCAAAAATCGAAAAAATTTTTTGTAATTTATTATTAGCAAAAATATATTTTAAACATTTGAAAACATAAAAAATAACATACAAGAGCAATAAAAACGCCAATTTATTATTGAAAAATACACAAACGGACGATTTTAAAGTCTTACTCTTTTTGCATAAAAATGCAAAGTGTACCCCCTTATCTAAAAATTGAATATTTTTCCAAAAATCTAAAAAATTTTTTGTAATTTATTATTAGCAAAAATATATTTTAAACATTAAAAAACATAAAAAAAACATACAAGAGCAATAAAAACGCCAATTTATTATTCAAAAATACACAAACGGACGATTTTAAAGTCTTACTCTTTTTGCATAAAAATGCAAAGTGTACCCCCTTATCTAAAAATTGGGTATTTCTTCAAAAATCTAAAAAATTTTTTGTCCTTTATTTTTAGCAAAAATATATTTTAAATATTTGAAAACATAAAAAAAAACATACAAGAGCAATAAAAACGCCAATTTATTATTGAAAAATACACAAACGGACGAATTTAAAGTCTTACTCTTTTTGCATAAAAATGCAAAGTGTACCCCCTTATCTAAAAATTGAATATTTTTCCAAAAATCGAAAAAATTTTTTGTAATTTATTATTAGCAAAAATATATTTTAAACATTTGAAAACATAAAAAATAACATACAAGAGCAATAAAAACGCCAATTTATTATTGAAAAATACACAAACGGACGATTTTAAAGTCTTACTCTTTTTGCATAAAAATGCAAAGTGTACCCCCTTATCTAAAAATTGAATATTTTTCCAAAAATCGAAGAAATTTTTTGTAATTTATTATTAGCAAAAATATATTTTAAACATTTGAAAACATAAAAAATAACATACAAGAGCAATAAAAACGCCAATTTATTATTGAAAAATACACAAACGGACGATTTTAAAGTCTTACTCTTTTTGCATAAAAATGCAAAGTGTACCCCCTTATCTAAAAATTGAATATTTTTCCAAAAATCGAAAAAATTTTTTGTAATTTATTATTAGCAAAAATATATTTTAAACATTAGAAAACATAAAAAAAACATACAAGAGCAATAAAAACGCCAATTTATTAATCAAAAATACACAAACGGACGATTTTAAAGTCTTACTCTTTTTGCATAAAAATGCAAAGTGTATCCCCTTATCTAAAAATTGAATATTTTTCCAAAAATCGAAAAAATTTTTTGTAATTTATTATTAGCAAAAATATATTTTAAATATTTGAAAACATAAAAAAAACATACAAGAGCAATAAAAACGCCAATTTATTATTGAAAAATACACAAACGGACGATTTTAAAGTCTTACTCTTTTTGCATAAAAATGCAAAGTGTACCCCCTTATCTAAAAATTGAATATTTTTCCAAAAATCGAAAAAATTTTTTGTAATTTATTATTAGCAAAAATATATTTTAAATATTTGAAAACATAAAAAAAAACATACAAGAGCAATAAAAACGCCAATTTATTATTGAAAAATACACAAACGGACGATTTTAAAGTCTTACTCTTTTTGCATAAAAATGCAAAGTGTACCCCCTTATCTAAAAATTGAATATTTTTCCAAAAATCTAAAAAATTTTTTGTAATTTATTATTAGCAAAAATATATTTAAAACATTAGAAAACATAAAAAAACATACAAGAGCAATTAAAACGCCAATTTATTATTCAAAAATACACAAACGGACGATTTTAAAGTCTTACTCCTTTTGCATAAAAATGCAAAGTGTACCCCCTTATCTAAAAATTGAATATTTTTCCAAAAATCGAAAAAATTTTTTGTAATTTATTATTAGCAAAAATATATTTTAAACATTAGAAAACATAAAAAAAACATACAAGAGCAATAAAAACGCCAATTTATTATTCAAAAATACACAAACGGACGATTTTAAAGTCTTACTCTTTTTGCATAAAAATGCAAAGTGTACCCCCTTATCTAAAAATTGAATATTTTTCCAAAAATCGAAAAAATTTTTTGTAATTTATTATTAGCAAAAATATATTTTAAACATTAGAAAACATAAAAAAAACATACAAGAGCAATAAAAACGCCAATTTATTATTGAAAAATACACAAACGGACGATTTTAAAGTCTTACTCTTTTTGTATAAAAATGCAAAGTGTACCCCCTTATCTAAAAATTGAATATTTTTCCAAAAATCGAAAAAATTTTTTGTAATTTATTATTAGCAAAAATATATTTTAAACATTAGAAAACATAAAAAAAACATACAAGAGCAATAAAAACGCCAATTTATTATTCAAAAATACACAAATGGACGATTTTAAAGTCTTACTCTTTTTGCATAAAAATGCAAAGTGTACCCCCTTATCTAAAAATTGAATATTTTTCCGAAAATCGAAAAAATTTTTTGTAATTTATTATTAGCAAAAATATATTTTAAACATTAGAAAACATAAAAAAAACATACAAGAGCAATAAAAACGCCAATTTATTATTCAAAAATACACAAACGGACGATTTTAAAGTCTTACTCTTTTTGCATAAAAATGCAAAGTGTACCCCCTTATATAAAAATTGAATATTTTTCCAAAAATCGAAGAAATTTTTTGTAATTTATTATTAGCAAAAATATATTTTAAACATTAGAAAACATAAAAAAAACATACAAGAGCAATAAAAACGCCAATTTATTATTCAAAAATACACAAACGGACGATTTTAAAGTCTTACTCTTTTTGCATAAAAATGCAAAGTGTACCCCCTTATCTAAAAATTGGGTATTTCTTCAAAAATCTAAAAAATTTTTTGTCCTTTATTTTTAGCAAAAATATATTTTAAACATTAGAAAACATAAAAAAAACATACAAGAGCAATAAAAACGCCAATTTATTATTGAAAAATACACAAACGGACGAATTTAAAGTCTTACTCTTTTTGCATAAAAATGCAAAGTGTACCCCCTTATCTAAAAATTGAATATTTTTCCGAAAATCGAAAAAATTTTTTGTAATTTATTATTAGCAAAAATATATTTTAAACATTAGAAAACATAAAAAAACATACAAGAGCAATAAAAACGCCAATTTATTATTCAAAAATACACAAACGGACGATTTTAAAGTCTTACTCTTTTTGCATAAAAATGCAAAGTGTACCCCCTTATCTAAAAATTGAATATTTTTCCAAAAATCGAAAAAATTTTTTGTAATTTATTATTAGCAAAAATATATTTTAAACATTAGAAAACATAAAAAAAACATACAAGAGCAATAAAAACGCCAATTTATTATTCAAAAATACACAAACGGACGATTTTAAAGTCTTACTCTTTTTGCATAAAAGTGCAAAGTGTACCCCCTTATCTAAAAATTGGGTATTTCTTCAAAAATCTAAAAAATTTTTTGTCCTTTATTTTTAGCAAAAATATATTTTAAATATTTGAAAACATAAAAAAAAACATACAAGAGCAATAAAAACGCCAATTTATTATTGAAAAATACACAAACGGACGAATTTAAAGTCTTACTCTTTTTGCATAAAAATGCAAAGTGTACCCCCTTATCTAAAAATTGAATATTTTTCCAAAAATCTAAAAAATTTTTTGTAATTTATTATTAGTAAAATATATTTTAAACATTTGAAAACATAAAAAAAAACATACAAGAGCAATAAAAACGCCAATTTATTATTCAAAAATACACAAACGGACGATTTTAAAGTCTTACTCCTTTTGCATAAAAATGCAAAGTGTACCCCCTTATCTAAAAATTGGGTATTTCTTCAAAAATCTAAAAAATTTTTTGTCCTTTATTTTTAGCAAAAATATATTTTAAATATTTGAAAACATAAAAAAAAACATACAAGAGCAATAAAAACGCCAATTTATTATTGAAAAATACACAAACGGACGAATTTAAAGTCTTACTCTTTTTGCATAAAAATGCAAAGTGTACCCCCTTATCTAAAAATTGAATATTTTTCCAAAAATCGAAAAAATTTTTTGTAATTTATTATTAGCAAAAATATATTTTAAACATTAGAAAACATAAAAAAACATACAAGAGCAATAAAAACGCCAATTTATTATTCAAAAATACACAAACGGACGATTTTAAAGTCTTACTCTTTTTGCATAAAAATGCAAAGGGTATTGTCTAGAAATTGAGTATTTCTTCTTTGTGTATTTTTGAATGAAAATTTGGTGTTTTTTTTTTATTTTATGTTTTCAAATATTTAAAATATATTTTTGCTAAAAATAAGGGACAAAAAATTTTTTCGATTTTTGAAGAAATACTCAATTTTTGGTAATTTATTATTAGAAAAAATATATTTTAAACATTAGAAAACATAAAAAACATACAAGAGCAATAAAAACGCCAATTTATTATTGAAAAATACACAAACGGACGAATTTAAAGTCTTACTCTTTTTGCATAAAAATGCAAAGTGTACCCCCTTATCTAAAAATTGGGTATTTCTTCAAAAATCTAAAAAATTTTTTGTCCTTTATTTTTAGCAAAAATATATTTTAAATATTTGAAAACATAAAAAAAAACATACAAGAGCAATAAAAACGCCAATTTATTATTGAAAAATACACAAACGGACGAATTTAAAGTCTTACTCTTTTTGCATAAAAATGCAAAGTGTACCCCCTTATCTAAAAATTGAATATTTTTCCAAAAATCGAAAAAATTTTTTGTAATTTATTATTAGCAAAAATATATTTTAAACATTAGAAAACATAAAAAAACATACAAGAGCAATAAAAACGCCAATTTATTATTCAAAAATACACAAACGGACGATTTTAAAGTCTTACTCTTTTTGCATAAAAATGCAAAGGGTATTGTCTAGAAATTGAGTATTTCTTCTTTGTGTATTTTTGAATGAAAATTTGGTGTTTTTTTTTTATTTTATGTTTTCAAATATTTAAAATATATTTTTGCTAAAAATAAGGGACAAAAAATTTTTTCGATTTTTGAAGAAATACTCAATTTTTGGTAATTTATTATTAGAAAAAATATATTTTAAACATTTGAAAACATAAAAAAAAAACATACAAGAGCAATAAAAACGCCAATTTATTATTCAAAAATACACAAACGGACGATTTTAAAGTCTTACTCTTTTTGCATAAAAATGCAAAAAATATCTATATAAAAATATCTTATCTAAAAATTGAATATTTTTCCAAAAATCGAAAGAATTTTTTGTAATTTATTTTTAGCAAAAATATATTTTAAACATTTGAAAACATAAAAAAAACATACAAGAGCAATAAAAACGCCAATTTATTATTGAAAAATACACAAACGGACGATTTTAAAGTCTTACTCTTTTTGCATAAAAATGCAAAAAATATCTATATAAAAATATCTTATCTAAAAATTGAATATTTTTCCAAAAATCGAAAGAATTTTTTGTAATTTATTTTTAGCAAAAATATATTTTAAACCTTTGAAAACAAAAAAAAACATACAAGAGCAATAAAAACGCCAATTTATTATTCAAAAATACACAAACGGACGATTTTAAAGTCTTACTCTTTTTGCATAAAAATGCAAAAAATATCTATATAAAAATATCTTATCTAAAAATTGAATATTTTTCCAAAAATCGAAAGAATTTTTTGTAATTTATTTTTAGCAAAAATATATTTTAAACATTTGAAAACATAAAAAAAAACATACAAGAGCAATAAAAACGCCAATTTATTATTCAAAAATACACAAACGGACGATTTTAAAGTCTTACTCTTTTTGCATAAAAATGCAAAGTCTACCACCTTATCTAAAAATTGAATATTTTTCCGAAAATCTAAAAAATTTTTTGTAATTTATTATTACCAAAAATATATTTTAAACATTTGAAAACATAAAAAAAAACATACAAGAGCAATAAAAACGCCAATTTTTTATTCAAAAATACACAAACGGACGATTTTAAAGTCTTACTCTTTTTGCATAAAAATGCAAAGTGTACCCCCTTATCTAAAAATTGAATATTTTTCCAAAAATCTAAAAAATTTTTTGTAATTTATTATTAGCAAAAATATATTTTAAACATTAGAAAACATAAAAAAAACATACAAGAGCAATAAAAACGCCAATTTATTATTCAAAAATACACAAACGGACGATTTTAAAGTCTTACTCTTTTTGCACAAAAATGCAAAGTGTACCCCTTTATCTAAAAATTGAATATTTTTCCAAAAATCGAAAGAATTTTTTGTAATTTATTTTTAGCAAAAATATATTTTAAACATTTGAAAATATAAAAAAAAACATACAAGAGCAATAAAAACGCCAATTTATTATTGAAAAATACACAAACGGACGATTTTAAAGTCTTACTCTTTTTGCATAAAAATGCAAAGTCTACCACCTTATCTAAAAATTGAATATTTTTCCAAAAATCTAAAAAATTTTTTGTAATTTATTATTAGCAAAAATATATTTTAAACATTTGAAAACATAAAAAAAACATACAAGAGCAATTAAAACGCCAATTTATTATTCAAAAATACACAAACGGACGATTTTAAAGTCTTTTGCATAAAAATGCAAAGTGTACCCCCTTATCTAAAAATTGAATATTTTTCCAAAAATCGAAAGAATTTTTTGTAATTTATTTTTAGCAAAAATATATTTTAAACATTTGAAAACATAAAAAAAAACATACAAGAGCAATAAAAACGCCAATTTATTATTGAAAAATACACAAACGGACGATTTTAAAGTCTTACTCTTTTTGCATAAAAATGCAAAAAATATCTATATAAAAATATCTTATCTAAAAATTGAATATTTTTCCAAAAATCGAAAGAATTTTTTGTAATTTATTTTTAGCAAAAATATATTTTAAACCTTTGAAAACAAAAAAAAACATACAAGAGCAATAAAAACGCCAATTTATTATTCAAAAATACACAAACGGACGATTTTAAAGTCTTACTCTTTTTGCATAAAAATGCAAAAAATATCTATATAAAAATATCTTATCTAAAAATTGAATATTTTTCCAAAAATCGAAAGAATTTTTTGTAATTTATTTTTAGCAAAAATATATTTTAAACATTTGAAAACATAAAAAAAAACATACAAGAGCAATAAAAACGCCAATTTATTATTCAAAAATACACAAACGGACGATTTTAAAGTCTTACTCTTTTTGCATAAAAATGCAAAGTCTACCACCTTATCTAAAAATTGAATATTTTTCCGAAAATCTAAAAAATTTTTTGTAATTTATTATTACCAAAAATATATTTTAAACATTTGAAAACATAAAAAAAAACATACAAGAGCAATAAAAACGCCAATTTTTTATTCAAAAATACACAAACGGACGATTTTAAAGTCTTACTCTTTTTGCATAAAAATGCAAAGTGTACCCCCTTATCTAAAAATTGAATATTTTTCCAAAAATCTAAAAAATTTTTTGTAATTTATTATTAGCAAAAATATATTTTAAACATTAGAAAACATAAAAAAAACATACAAGAGCAATAAAAACGCCAATTTATTATTCAAAAATACACAAACGGACGATTTTAAAGTCTTACTCTTTTTGCACAAAAATGCAAAGTGTACCCCTTTATCTAAAAATTGAATATTTTTCCAAAAATCGAAAGAATTTTTTGTAATTTATTTTTAGCAAAAATATATTTTAAACATTTGAAAATATAAAAAAAAACATACAAGAGCAATAAAAACGCCAATTTATTATTGAAAAATACACAAACGGACGATTTTAAAGTCTTACTCTTTTTGCATAAAAATGCAAAGTCTACCACCTTATCTAAAAATTGAATATTTTTCCAAAAATCTAAAAAATTTTTTGTAATTTATTATTAGCAAAAATATATTTTAAACATTTGAAAACATAAAAAAAACATACAAGAGCAATTAAAACGCCAATTTATTATTCAAAAATACACAAACGGACGATTTTAAAGTCTTTTGCATAAAAATGCAAAGTGTACCCCCTTATCTAAAAATTGAATATTTTTCCAAAAATCGAAAGAATTTTTTGTAATTTATTTTTAGCAAAAATATATTTTAAACATTTGAAAACATAAAAAAAAACATACAAGAGCAATAAAAACGCCAATTTATTATTGAAAAATACACAAACGGACGATTTTAAAGTCTTACTCTTTTTGCATAAAAATGCAAAAAATATCTATATAAAAATATCTTATCTAAAAATTGAATATTTTTCCAAAAATCGAAAGAATTTTTTGTAATTTATTTTTAGCAAAAATATATTTTAAACCTTTGAAAACAAAAAAAAACATACAAGAGCAATAAAAACGCCAATTTATTATTCAAAAATACACAAACGGACGATTTTAAAGTCTTACTCTTTTTGCATAAAAATGCAAAAAATATCTATATAAAAATATCTTATCTAAAAATTGAATATTTTTCCAAAAATCGAAAGAATTTTTTGTAATTTATTTTTAGCAAAAATATATTTTAAACATTTGAAAACATAAAAAAAAACATACAAGAGCAATAAAAACGCCAATTTATTATTCAAAAATACACAAACGGACGATTTTAAAGTCTTACTCTTTTTGCATAAAAATGCAAAGTCTACCACCTTATCTAAAAATTGAATATTTTTCCGAAAATCTAAAAAATTTTTTGTAATTTATTATTACCAAAAATATATTTTAAACATTTGAAAACATAAAAAAAAACATACAAGAGCAATAAAAACGCCAATTTTTTATTCAAAAATACACAAACGGACGATTTTAAAGTCTTACTCTTTTTGCATAAAAATGCAAAGTGTACCCCCTTATCTAAAAATTGAATATTTTTCCAAAAATCTAAAAAATTTTTTGTAATTTATTATTAGCAAAAATATATTTTAAACATTAGAAAACATAAAAAAAACATACAAGAGCAATAAAAACGCCAATTTATTATTCAAAAATACACAAACGGACGATTTTAAAGTCTTACTCTTTTTGCACAAAAATGCAAAGTGTACCCCTTTATCTAAAAATTTAATATTTTTCCAAAAATCGAAAGAATTTTTTGTAATTTATTTTTAGCAAAAATATATTTTAAACATTTGAAAATATAAAAAAAAACATACAAGAGCAATAAAAACGCCAATTTATTATTGAAAAATACACAAACGGACGATTTTAAAGTCTTACTCTTTTTGCATAAAAATGCAAAGTCTACCACCTTATCTAAAAATTGAATATTTTTCCAAAAATCTAAAAAATTTTTTGTAATTTATTATTAGCAAAAATATATTTTAAACATTTGAAAACATAAAAAAAACATACAAGAGCAATTAAAACGCCAATTTATTATTCAAAAATACACAAACGGACGATTTTAAAGTCTTTTGCATAAAAATGCAAAGTGTTCCCCCTTATCTAAAAATTGAATATTTTTCCAAAAATCGAAAGAATTTTTTGTAATTTATTTTTAGCAAAAATATATTTTAAACATTTGAAAACATAAAAAAAAACATACAAGAGCAATAAAAACGCCAATTTATTATTGAAAAATACACAAACGGACGATTTTAAAGTCTTACTCTTTTTGCATAAAAATGCAAAAAATATCTATATAAAAATATCTTATCTAAAAATTGAATATTTTTCCAAAAATCGAAAGAATTTTTTGTAATTTATTTTTAGCAAAAATATATTTTAAACCTTTGAAAACAAAAAAAAACATACAAGAGCAATAAAAACGCCAATTTATTATTCAAAAATACACAAACGGACGATTTTAAAGTCTTACTCTTTTTGCATAAAAATGCAAAAAATATCTATATAAAAATATCTTATCTAAAAATTGAATATTTTTCCAAAAATCGAAAGAATTTTTTGTAATTTATTTTTAGCAAAAATATATTTTAAACATTTGAAAACATAAAAAAAAACATACAAGAGCAATAAAAACGCCAATTTATTATTCAAAAATACACAAACGGACGATTTTAAAGTCTTACTCTTTTTGCATAAAAATGCAAAGTCTACCACCTTATCTAAAAATTGAATATTTTTCCGAAAATCTAAAAAATTTTTTGTAATTTATTATTACCAAAAATATATTTTAAACATTTGAAAACATAAAAAAAAACATACAAGAGCAATAAAAACGCCAATTTTTTATTCAAAAATACACAAACGGACGATTTTAAAGTCTTACTCTTTTTGCATAAAAATGCAAAGTGTACCCCCTTATCTAAAAATTGAATATTTTTCCAAAAATCTAAAAAATTTTTTGTAATTTATTATTAGCAAAAATATATTTTAAACATTAGAAAACATAAAAAAAACATACAAGAGCAATAAAAACGCCAATTTATTATTCAAAAATACACAAACGGACGATTTTAAAGTCTTACTCTTTTTGCACAAAAATGCAAAGTGTACCCCTTTATCTAAAAATTGAATATTTTTCCAAAAATCGAAAGAATTTTTTGTAATTTATTTTTAGCAAAAATATATTTTAAACATTTGAAAATATAAAAAAAAACATACAAGAGCAATAAAAACGCCAATTTATTATTGAAAAATACACAAACGGACGATTTTAAAGTCTTACTCTTTTTGCATAAAAATGCAAAGTCTACCACCTTATCTAAAAATTGAATATTTTTCCAAAAATCTAAAAAATTTTTTGTAATTTATTATTAGCAAAAATATATTTTAAACATTTGAAAACATAAAAAAAACATACAAGAGCAATTAAAACGCCAATTTATTATTCAAAAATACACAAACGGACGATTTTAAAGTCTTTTGCATAAAAATGCAAAGTGTACCCCCTTATCTAAAAATTGAATATTTTTCCAAAAATCGAAAGAATTTTTTGTAATTTATTTTTAGCAAAAATATATTTTAAACATTTGAAAACATAAAAAAAAACATACAAGAGCAATAAAAACGCCAATTTATTATTGAAAAATACACAAACGGACGATTTTAAAGTCTTACTCTTTTTGCATAAAAATGCAAAGTGTACCCCCTTATCTAAAAATTTAATATTTTTCCAAAAATGGAAAAAAATTTTTGTAATTTATTATTAGCAAAAATATATTTTAAACATTTGACAACATAAAAAAAACATACAAGAGCAATAAAAACGCCAATTTTTTATTCAAAAATACACAAACGGACGATTTTAAAGTCTGACTGTTTTTGCATAAAAATGTTTTGCATAAATAATAGATTTGTTGTACCGGATATTGAAAAGAAATCAGCAGGGTTCAGTTACATATTAAAAAAAAAACATAAAATTAAATGGATTAATTTTTTGAAAGTACAGGAGCTGCTGGCAAGAAAGTTAGAGTAATAGAGCATCGTATCTTGAAGGATTTCCAGATTGGTTTTGTTGAAACTTTGCAAGATGAAATTGAAAAGAGCGCTGATGGAGAAATAAATGAAAGAAATGATAACAGAAAAGGTCACAAAAGAGGTTAGCGGACCCTGATGATAAGAATACAAATACAATATTAATGATATTTAAAAAATTTCTCAATTAGCGAAACAGATTGGAACGAAAGTATTGGAACGATTGCACGTCGCAATACAATGTCAGCAAATCCTATTGGTTCGAAACGTTCCTCAATTCAGAGGCATACCCAACGCAGTTTAAGGCGCACCATTATAAAGCAGGCTAATGAAGGCTTAAAAATAAATCAAAATCAACTAATAGGTAAGATTTTTGTAGCTTCATCACATCAAATGATATCTAAAGATATTTTATTATTTGCTAATGCCCTCAATTTCATAGTCATATTAGATAGAACTGATTTTTAAAAAAATTCTAACTTTCCCAGAATACAATCCATCTCTTGGCGATGTAACAAGAGCTACTCGCGTTGCTTATGTCAAGTTCATGAAAAAGAAGTTAGAAGCGGAAGAAACAAAACAAGAAGAAGTAGCTGCCACTACGGCCACTACCGCCACCATAACAAATGAAAAATCCGCGATGAAATCAACAATCAAAAAGCCAGAGGTATTATATCCATATATATATACGTATATACGTATATGTATATGTGGATATGTGTATTTATATACATATAAGTTTGTTTATATACGGAAAATAGATATTTAAATGATAATTGCAATGTTGACAGAAAAAAGGAGAGGCTCCCCCAAAACCAGAAGCTGCCAAGCCAGAAGATGAAAAATCTTCATCCAGCAGTGGAAGTGATGGAAAGCCCGTACCGGCTAATAATCAGACTGGAGATACCAAGCCTTCCGATACAAAGTCTGTAGCGCCGTTTCCACCTAATAATCCCGCAGATGCCGCTGCCAAACCGGCAATTACTAAACCTGATGAGGCAACAAAACCGGCTGCAGCAAGTAAAAAAGAGGGCACAGCAAAAACCGAAGAAGTAAAGCCGGCAGCCGCAACAGCTACAAAAGGTGCGGCGCCCAACGCACCTTCAAAACCCGATACTGCAACAAAGCCTGCTGATGATGCCGCTAAAGCGGCTAAAGATGCTGCAACCAAAGCATCGGACGGTGCCAGCAAAAAAGGTGGTGACAGCAAAGTAGATGACAAAAAGACTGCTGATAAGAAAGCCGATGATAAGAAATCTGAGGAGAAGAAGACCGACGAGAAGAAATCAGATGACAAGAAAGCCGATGACAAGAAATCTGATGAGAAGAAATCCGATGACAAGAAATCTGACGACAAGAAATACGATGACAAGAACGGCGATGAAAAGAAACCTGACGACAAGAAACCCGATGACAAGAAACCGGACGATAAGAAACCGCCTCCACCTAAGCCAGCAGTTAAAGTCGGTCAAAGCAGTGCTGCAGCTGGTGGTGAACGTGGTAAATCCGTGGTAACCGGCCGCAGGATATCTGGTTGGCTTTAATTTATAATATATAATTATTATAGCTTTTTCAATTTAATATTAATATGCGTTTACTTGATTTTATAAGATTTATTTTCTTTTATTAATATTAAATCGAGAACTTATAATTTTTACCAATAAATAAAATAATAAATGAAATTGCGTTGTCTTGAGCTATTTCTTGAACTATTCGTATTATATTTTTGTTGGAAAAAATCTAATGCCGGACTTAAAAAATAACAATTTTTCAACTTTATGAAAAATTAATTTATTTAACTTTATGAAAAATTAATTTATTTAATTTTTTCATTAAAGAATAAACCAATTAAAGGAAAAATGTAAGTTAATCTTATACAACTCGAAACTGTGCTTATTTATGCAGAAAATCATCTTCATACAACATATTAGGTCCACTAATTGAAACCGATGCGTACTTGGAACATCAGAAGAAAACGCTGTGTAGTTCACCATGTGAAAACAGTTTTATCCTAAGCAATTCTAAGCAAGAAAAGTCAGTTTCTGTGTCAAATTAATTGTTAATTGTTACTATGATATCGTGTTAGTAGAAAATGCAGTGTTGTCGCCAAGTTCAAGGAGTTGCTCTGCGTAGTCGTAGCTCGCATCCTTTTTAAGATGGGTTCTCAGAATGATATATCCTGTGAGAAAAACTTCACAAATGTAATGGAAAAAAAAATTTTGCAAATACTGCTAAAGACCGAAAGTTCCCTATACCGCCAGCTTGATAGATTGCACACAGTTCCGCATCCAAGCGCAGGGATTATTCTTAGATTTGATCCTGCTACGGAGAGTTATAATGTAAAACGAGTATTTTTTCTTAATCGATTAGCTTATCTAAAAATTGAATATTTTTCCAAAAATCTAAAAAATTTTTTGTAATTTATTTTTAGCAAAAATATATTTTAAACATTTAAAAATATAAAAAAAACATACAAGAGCAATAAAAATGCCAATTTTTTATTTAAAAATACATAAACAGACGTCTTTAAAGTGTGACTGTTTTTGCATAAAAATGCAAAGGGTATCCCCTTATCTAAAAATTGAATATTTTTCCAAAAATCTAAAGAATTTTTTGTAATTTATTTTTAGCAAAAATATATTTTAAACATTTGGAAACATAAAAAAAAACATACAAGAGCAATAAAAACGCAAATTTATTATTCAAAAATACACAAACGGACGATTTTAAAGTCTTACTCTTTTTGCATAAAAATGCAAAAGATTTCTTATCTAAAAATTGAATATTTTGTTTTGAAAACGTAAAATAAACATACATATTTTATAAATATCAAGTTCACAATGTTGCCAGTTTACCCAAATTTATTTTTAATTTTTCTAAAGCGGTGCTTTTTGCTGTATCCAAAGTATCTTGCACATATAAGTATATGTTCATTTATTGGTAATAAATATTATGATTGTTAGTGGATCATGATATCTATTGTTCCTATATTGCCGTTAATAAAGCATTTAATTTTAAGGGCGTTCGACTGTGCCACGCCCATTCTAAAAAGACGTGTAAGAAGTATATAATTCTATGACACATGCGTACGAGTATAATTCAACGAAAAGTGGCGCAAATGGATACCACTTTTAACATTATAACCCTTTTACCAGTGTAATCCGGTACTCACAATCAATATTTTGAATATTTATCCACGGCTATATGGATCCTGTGACGAGTTTTTGAAGATAATCATAATGTGAGTATTAAAGTTTTAACACATTTTATTATCTGGTTACTTGAGAGGCTTAAATTAAATGAATGTAACTATACCTCTTCGAATTACAGTAACAAAGTCTTCCTATATAAATCAATTTAAAAGCGACTTACAAAAATACAAGAGGTCGTTTGTAAGCATGGGTTTCTTAAGAATGATATTTAAAGTCGCATGTATGGCACACTTCTAACCTTTTTCGTGTAAATACGGAAAGGGTTGAATTTTACCCAAATACTTCACTATCGACTTCACAAATACTTCCTTATAAAACTATAAACGTGTAATATCAATTCTATGTGTGCGCATTTGTTACATAAACACTACAACTTCAAATCAAATTGATTCATTTCGGTTGAAAAATATGCCAGCAGATGCTGTTAATTTTTACTCCACAAGTCTCTTTTAGGCTTCTGAAAGGAAACTGGTGCGTGGACGACGACAAATCGTAAATTTATCACACGTCAACAAAATATTTTACAGAATACAGTTGTTTTAAATGTCTTACAACTTATTCACTTGAAGTCTAGGAAAGAAAAACAATAAATAAAAGAAAATGGTCCAGCTGGTGTTTGGAAATTATCATTTAATTAACATACTCGTACTTTTTATAATCACGAATAATTATTTTCTTCTTAATTTCTAATTTCTGCGATAATAGGTTTATTTTACTACAACAACAAATACATATAAAAATTTCTACAAATTATGCTCAAAAGCAAAAGTTAATTAAATAACTGCGATTTAAACATGCCAAACAAAACTTAACTTATCCCATTTTTAGTGTTTAGGGCGTGACCCATTCTAGGAGCGGATAACAAGTAGCATTTATTTACGAGAATTATTTCTTTGTCTTAAGTTGTAGGATGAGGAAATATTGTAATATATTGTTGACAAGGGATATTTAAGAAATTGGTTCGTTGCTGAAATAAGAATCATATCCGATTATACAGTTATTAATATGACGCGAAATGAAGGTGGAGTTCATTAATGAAAGGTGTTGTTTACGGTAGTATATTCTATTTAAATTAACCTACATTGGATACCTCCAGGAATGATAACTTAAAACAATTTTGTTATAATAAATATCTTAAAAATAGGTAAAAGTCGCTTTCGCATTTTACGATCTTTGCCATTTTATTCGTAAAACTTGGTGTTCATAATCTACTTTTGAAAATCCCACATTACTGGTAATAAATATAAAAAATATAAGGAAATATTGGAAACTCAGAATCTTAGGAATGTACTTTTATGTTTGTAAAGATTTGCGAAAAATTCGACTTCTATTGTAAGCAAAAGTTTTTTACAATTACAATTACAATTTTTACTTTTAAATATGTTTTTCAAAAACAATAATGTTTTTCGAAAAATTCTCTTCAATTTTGCATGATTAAAATTTTAGCAGAAATATCAAAAAAAGAACCAATAGATGCACAGTTAACTAGATTTTTGATTACCGAAAGGAATTCAACTTCAAGTCTAGATTATAACTCTGGTACTTCTACGACTTCAACGCCTGAGTTGCACTCCAAATGCACAAGGCCAATGATTTTTTCATTAGAGAGGGGAAGGCCGGGATGAGCTGATGCGCGACACATTGAAGACTACTACAGAAGTAGTAATTGGGCTTTCAATAGCCATAACATAAACTTTATAGTGTTGAAAATTAACGTATTATTTTAGCCAGAAGGATGCCACTTCGGTGCCTCCTTACCATGTAGACATTTTTTTTTTAAAACAAGCCAAAAACAGTTTATGTTATAGAAAATATATATTATTAGGTAATATATTTTAATCATAGTTTTATAAAATACATTTTTTATGGCAATCGGTGTAATAAAACTTTTATTAAGCAAACATATTCATTCCGAATATGAAATGATTGGAAATAATTCAGAAACAACAACAACAGTGCACTGCTTTATTAAACCATCATTAGCGTAATCGGTAGATCAAGGCTAATGAAATTATCCACTTAATTGTTTGGCCACTAATCAATAGAAACTAATAAAAAATGCTAATAGGTACTACTTTGCTTCAAATATAATGACGAAGCTTTCTTAACATCACAACTCAGAACTCTAATCACGACCACGTGAGTGAATCAATATTGCAATATTACATTCACGAAAAGTGAAATTCATAAAAAATGTGTTTTGGTTATTTTCTATGAAGTTCACAGTTATAACGGAAAAAATATATTCTGAATTTGATATGCGAGTAAAATTTGTTGCCACTTACCATTTGAATGCATGGGGGATGGAGATCGAGATAGACGGTTGATATCTGCAAGTAGAATACAATAAGTATATTTAATTATTTTCATATATTGAGTTATAAAATCATTCCACACAATTAACATATTTTATGCATCCGTACATTACAGAATATAATTAATTTAATAACTTGACAAACTAAGTCTAATATTGAAATGCCATTAAGATATGCCGAGACAAAAGAGATTTTGCGTTGATTAACAATCCATCAAGTACTTTGTCTACTTTGATGGACCCCCCTTCGGATTATAGAAAAAACAGAAAATATATATTTTTAAGATCTGCAAAGCTTTTTTACTATATTGATGGGAAATTAAAGACGGCTTTTATATCGTTCACAAATTTGTTATTTATTTTTTAAATAGCGACAATAAAATAAAAAATTAATTAAATACATTGATTCGACATTGCTACGTGTTTGTTTAGTAAAAAAAAAAATATATATCAATTTAACGTACGTTTAAGAACTGCAGGGTTGGACGGACTACACTTAGCATATATAATAAAATTTGATTTTGGAGTTAATCGAAAATAATTGTCATCGCTTGAGTAGAAAAGAGGTGAAATTATATATCAGTTTCATTATTTTGATTCATAGGTAAGTTTTTCTTTTGAAGTTCCTAATTAATATTTTACGTACTTTGTAGCACTATATTCCCTTTTCTTAAAACTTTCAAATAATAGAATAAAAACTAGTTAATTTTTTTGAATAGTTATTAAATAGATAACGCCAGGAGCATTTGTCCTTTGCCTTTTTGCTTTTCTCGGCTATAAAATTTAATATTGGTTCACTCAACTTTAAAAGACAACCAACACAAGGAAAAAACCATAAACAGAAGAATAAATAAAATTTGCAAAATATATTGACCAGCCGGTCATAGTTGGTTAAATGAATTCTACAGAGCAGTCCGAGCGCCAAGGCGATACTTTAGTGTAGGCGATACGTGCTTAAAAGTCGTTTAAATTTTTCCAATTATTTACGTTCTTACGATTATGAAACGTACACGTAATGTGAAAGCAGGTTGCAAATATACGAATAGTGTGTATGCAAACATTGGGGTAGCCCTGTCGTACGCAGCAGAATAATTCGCCTCGTATCATAGAGCAACGCGCATATACTTAGAACTGATGAAGGTATGGATATCAATTTCAAAATTGGTTATGAACTATTCAGACGACTGTCAATAGGAAACAGTAACAATTTGATGTCAGTATTATACTTCATTGGAAGCACCACCAAATTATATGCATACATTTCGGAAAATTTACTTTATGAACTTATGACTGCCCCTTGTGGAACTTCACTACCATATAATATTTTTATAAAAAATTTTCATAATACAAGTGTACACAATTGCGTTAAATTGAAATGTATAACCAAAAGAAGGGGATCGAAAATACTAATAAAGGCCACTGTATGTTGTGTAACATAATTTCGATATTTCAAAAATTATATGAAAATTAGCGCATAAAATGTTTAATATTGTTGTTCACTTTCTTGGAAATAAAATATAGCAAAGGGAGGAACGAGTCCACTCAATTTTCGTGTAGTTTTGAATAAAAATTTAATACTCCGCTAAATATTCCACAATGGGGTCTCCCTAATGAGCACATAACAAGGAAATATTTATAGATAGTGAAGAAATAAGTCAGAGGCGGCGGTCTCCAGACAATATACATTTGCAACTGCAAACATCCACGAAGCGCTTCACATATGCCACTTACAGCTTTTATGTTGCTGCATTTCGTTTTGTACTCATAAAACTGTTCAATTTACAAGGATAACACGCCAAACACAAAATTGTCTTGCAAGGAAACGAAAATTACTCACATAATTGAGGAGTTTTACTATTAATCAATTTCTAGTGTGAGTGTATCCTTAAGAAATGCAACAAAGTCTCACATAAGCATTTGCTGGAACATAAATTTTATAGCTGCAGTTAAATACAACACATGTTTTTTTGTTCTTCGATTACTTACCGAATTTTACGTCTATTTGCAACAATATTTGAAATTATTAGAAAATCTTAAAATTGAGCTGCCTTTATGTTATCGACGTCGCTGCTTTCCGTTTATTTTTTTTTTTACTGGAAATATTTTGTTCCTTTTGTGAATATATAGTTTCGGCAGTAACCGTCTGAGGCACAAAACTTTTCACTTTAAACTGTGGGAGTAACTACCTGCTTTACCGAATAAAGTCATATAAATTAATGAATTTTCACAAATTGTGGTAAATGTTTCAGTGAAGGTACCGATTTCTTAACTGATACCAGTAAAAAATTAAATAAATGTGAATGATATATTGGAAATGTTTTTGGTAGAATTGTGTTACATTGAAAATGAAATGTAACTTACCTCCGTAGGCGAATGCACAATGAACAGTCTACTAAACAGGAGGTTGCAAGTTTGATTCCTGCTCAGAGCCTGTCTGTTTTCCTGCGGACAAGTTAAAATCTTTGCACCTTAAGTTGGTTAAAAAAAAGAAATTTATACTAGTATTTATGCCGCTGTATTTTGAACTGGACAATTTAATTTCGCAACGTATTGCTTTCATTCGATTTTCATATTATTTATTAAAATTACGTTGGTGATTCAGGATTGGTAATTTCATTCTTAATTTGAGGAAATTAAAATTATTCATTCCACTGTGTCGAATTTCAAGCCGAATTTCCATTTCTATTTAGTTTTGTGGAAAACACAACCACTAACTTCTCACACTTAATGGAATGTTATTGGATTTCTTTATATGATCAAGTTCAAGGAACAATACATGGACCACAAAATAAAGTATTGAAAACATTCTTCAAATAGATATTTTTAGGGGCGCTTATAATGATTAAATATCAATAAAACTTTCTTCATCGCCAACGAATTAATAAAAATAATAATAATAATAATAATAATAATAATAATAATAATAATAATAATAATAATAATAATAATAATAATAATAATAATAATAATAATAATAATAATAATAATAATAATAATAATAATAATAATAATAATAATAATAATAATAATAATAATAATAATAATAATAATAATAATAATAATAATAATAATAATAATAATAATAATAATAATAATAATAATAATAATAATAATAATAATAATAATAATAATAATAATAATAATAATAATAATAATAATAATAATAATAATAATAATAATAATAATAATTTTTCAATTCAATTTCAAATTTTATTTCAAAGTTATAATATAATAATAATAATAATAATAATAATAATATAAATAATAAAAATAATAATAATAATAATAATAATAATAATAATACAGAAATTATTATTACGTTTGTCTTCATGTATGTGAATAGGAGTGGGTTCGTTTGCTCATATATTAAACAAATTTATTTATTTAAAATATTAAAAAAGAAATTAATTATAAACATTTTTAAAGAAGTGCAATTATATCTGACTAATTGGAAAACGTATTTTATATTTTTTAATTGCCAGAAAGGTCTATGGATTTCTAATGATAATGTATACACCAAATGTGGGCGCAACTCCAAGAACTTTGAGTACATTTCACTTTTATTTATTTATTGTTAGATTTTGTATTTATTAAAATATATCAAGAACTCTTATCATATTATAATTTTTACTCAATTCTTCGAATTGAAAAAATTGTGTTCAGCAACCACTAGCAAACCGTTGAATTTAAAGAAAAGCCTTAATGAGGTGATATCTTATCGTATTCTAACACAAAACTTTTATTAATTTGATTGATTTTAATACAAAATTAGAATATATTTCAAGTCTTTCGTTAATAGAGGGTGTGTACAGCATAGTGCGCGCTACAAACAGACTTCAGTAAATATTTATTTTGTTTTATTAAATTTCATCGAAGAAAATTATATGGCATACTGGTAAATTATAAAAAGTATATTTTTGAATAGCAACGCAATCTAAGCCAGTTTAATACACTTGATCTTACTGGCGCTTTACAATGACTTTTTATTAAGAAGAACATATATACATATGTGTACGTTGCATGAGTTCTGAAATAACTCACTGGTAAGAGCTGAACTACTTCATTATTAATTGTGCCTCCGTTAACAAAATTTTCGTGCAATAACACTTCGAATTTCCTTCACAAATCTCACATATACACAACGCGTACGTATGAATGGATTGGTTCTTATTTTTAAAATTATATTCACATTTTAAATATACATTTTTAAATAGATGTAAATAAGAGAATTTAGACAGAAAATTTCAGAATTTAGACAGCAAAATAGTGAATTTTTAATAGATTTTTAAGCGATTAAAAAGATGTATGAAATCTGACAGTGGTTTCAAATATTAAATATTTGGTTTTTATCCTTTGATGAGAATTGGGGCGTGGAAGAGATTATTTGTTTAGGTGACATAAATATTAATTTATTTTTTAACAACTAATTCGTTTCTCTAATACTTACATCGGTTATGTGCGATGTGATGGTGATGAACTGAAATGGGAGTCTTTAGTAAATCACGCTTAAGTGAATTATTATTATCCTCCGGTGTTTTGTGCCACGGCAGCTCTGACATAACCATGTTTACTTTTCAAACTTATCAAATAAAATGTATCGTTTTATAAAGTATATTGCTTTAGCTGTACGCCTGATCTCACAGATTTTTTGTTCAATTCGGATCAAAATTTTTGCAAGGTTGTTTCAGATTTGAAATGGCTTTTGCTTTTAATTTTGTTTAAAAAACACTTTTCCATTCGTTTACTTGTTTACAATATCTTCAAAATGTTTTCCACTTATTTCAAAAAATTATACCATGCTTGTATGCAAATACACATTCATATGCCAGCATGCTTTTAAGTATGGATTTATCAAAGTTGCACTGTATGTCCACATATATATATATATGTATGTGTGTATGAGTTTTATTGTAGTTTTTTTAAAATGTATTCGATTTTTTTTAATTTTTAGTTAATGTAACGTTACACTGGTTGTTGGATATCAGGAACCTGATGTACTCACATTAAGGTTTCTATTGGAACTAGTTTACGTTAGAAATTTCAAGTGTTACAACACCTTGGATTCTAATACGATTTCTGTTCTGGGTCTTCTTTATCTACTGCTTTAAAATGTACATATATAGAACAGATCTACATACCCACATACATTTAATGTTTTTTTTATTATTTTTTAATAGAAAAACCCCCATAAAGTTTGTTTCGTTTAATTTAAGGGTTTATTTTGAACTTTTTAATAAATTGAATTTTTGCAGATTCTTCCTTATTTTCGTTTTCATTCCATTTTTTTCAAGGGGTGATTTTGCATTTTTCTGCTGCACGTTAGATAGATAATCAGTTTAAATTTCTTTTGTTAGTTTTTCCTCAGTATTGGAAAAAATATGCTCTTAATTTTAACTAGAGAGAGAATATTTCAAAGCAAAATAAGTTAAACGTTACAATGTTTTTTTTCTTTTCTTTGCTATAGACCGTGTTTTGCCCGTTACAGGTTTATCTTGTTGCACGTTTTATTTCAAACTAACTTGGCACACACACATCAAGTTTAAACAGAATTTGCAAAACCGCAACGCAACAGCGGCATGAAGCATAAAGTGCTCTCATTTTTGTTTGAACCCATAATTTATATGCAAGCCTGTATTTAGGTGTGTGTGTAGAACTACTAACACTCATGCATACACACTTTATGTAGCTTTTCTGAGAAATATTATTTCAAGGATTTTTAACGTTTCATCAGTCATATACTTAAAATATTGCTTTAATTAAAGTTTAAATAATAAATGGGACTCACTAATACAAATGGCAACACAAATACTAATATTTGCTGGCTTTTGGGCTCAGTAATTTTCAGAAAATAATTTCATTTGCAACCCCTTTTACTCTCATTTCTCAATTTCCTATTGGATTACTTATGCACATAAATACGAAATGGAGATTGTTAAACCAATAGATACCATCCACATGAAGTTTCTCTTAAAAGTAAATTAAATATACACACATATGTTTTTCTGCAGTATATTGGAAAATAAATCTGGTTTTTGGATCCAATTAAAGGTGTTAGTTAAACAAAGGAAGCAAAGAGATGAGTTGGGCTATTTCTAATTACAGATTGTAAGAAAAAATTGAAAATGTTGTCGGACAATAGTAGATAGTATGTTAACTAATGTTATGCTAAGCTTAGTCGCATTTGTGAAACTTTTTTATATTAAGTTATCATTCGCTCTTTTAGATTCAGAATGCAGTTGGAAAAAAACAGTTTTTAAAATTCCTTCAATAGCCACATTATTTGTATTTAATTTTATATTTATATTTATTCTTTTGACGGACTTTCCCAGTTGTTGGCTTCCTTTCGTAAGGGAGTCGAAAAAATACTAAATGACAGGTAATTGTAGATTTGTATGTGTGCATTCAAGTTCATATGCAATTATTGCATATTCAAAGCAGTTCCCAACTTTGCTAAATCTCTGCCAATTCTTCGTTAAAACCACAACTCTGTAAATTTCCCCTTTTCAACGAACACTAAAAAAGGAGCATTTACAGATCTACATACAGTAATGATTTGCTCTCTGTCGTTTTCATTGCTGCTATTGGCTTGTTTCTCAATTTTTACAGTGTTATGCTCCCTCTCTCTTTATAAATTCTATTAACTCAGCACATCTTAAGAGAATTTGTGTTGTTCATTAGCGAGCGGAATTTATTTTAAGTATGGATGCGGAGAATATCAAATCTCTTAATGGTAGTAAAAAGCACACAGTGTTTAATTATAAACTGTAGATTGCAGTAATTCTGCTGTGGACAATGTAGCTCATGCTTAAAATTTCCACGCCAATGCATTTGGTGTAATTTGTTTTCTCTTAATTCTTTTTACTGCTTTTTATTTGCTTAAAGCACATTGTTGTTGTCAGCACCGTTATGATTAGATACATATAAGTAGCAAATAGTCATTTCTACACACACATATCCATGCAAGTGTAAATATATTTTCCAGTTAGCTTTGCGATAGTATGCATAAGCGCCTCTTTGAAAGAAAATAAATTTTTAAATGTGAAGTAGGTGTGGCTAAATATTTAAATTTGACTGTAGTTGGTGTATACCTCTTAAAATTTTCAATAAGCTTCTTTTTAAGCTTTATTATGTGGTGGGATTTATCATGTGGGTTCTGTAGCAGTAGTATGTAGCTGTGTACATATGTATGGATATATATGCTTGTTTGCATGGGTATGTTTTTTTTTGATTCAACTGTCATATTTAAAATATTATTCTTTACGATTTGGCTTTTTATTTGTGGTTTCTTTTTCTATTGGTGTGCATACATATGTATGTATGTGCATATGGATACACATCTACGAAAGGAAGTAGATGTGAGCACACAGCTTATAATTTTTATGTATTTACATGTATGCATATTCCAACTTGGGATTGGGCTTTTTAAATCTTATTTTTTTATGTACTTCACATATACATATGTACGTATGCCGTAAAATGGATGGGCATGTGGGGTATTTGGTACACACATACATATAATGTGCACTTGAATTAATAGACGAACATGTCATGTATCAAATTCGTCCACAAGGCATGGTAACTTCGTATACAATGTAGGTACATACTCTTTTTTAATTAAATATATACAATATTCTTTTGACGGATTTTTCGGTCGGACCTAATACTCCGACCGCTTACATACATATATCTACATACATATATGTATATATGCGTATGCATTAAAGTTATAAAGCTAGAAATTTGTACGATTTCTTTCCTGAGATATAAAACCATTTTTTGACTTAATTTTTTGATGTTGCTATTTCAGTGCCAACGTTATACATAAATACGTAAATTAAAATTAAATTTTTAAATTTTTTGTGATGCAATTTTGTTTCTTCGTTGAACAAGTGATCCATGTAGGAATAATTTTCTAATAAAGATGTAAATTATTTTTAATTGCCGGTTCCACAATTTGGTTTCGTTTTTCTCAAAATGCCGACATTTTTCTACTAATTGTGACATTCGAGTATAAGAATAAATTTTAAGATAATTTTTACATAAGGAATCCTTACCGCAGGGGCAACAAATAATAAGTATCGAATCCAGGCAAAATTAATCTGCGTTTTTGCTGACGCCAAGAACCTGGACCACTGATACACACATCCTTACTTATATGAAAACATGTACATATATATTTATCTGTAATCTGCTGGACGTCCATACATAACTGTACACATACGTATTTACTTACGTACCCACATTTCATTCATCTACATGCATACATACGTATTATATAATTTTAATTAGATATATAAAATCCTTAACTTTAATAAAACTGTTACTGCTTCAACTTCAAATATTTGGTAAATTATTTTAAACGCAATATTTTATTGCCACTTTATGAACATACTTATGCATGTACATACATACATGTGTAGGTATGTAACATAATATGTAACGTATATTACATTTATTAGTTTAGAAAGAATCCCTTTAAAAACCGTATTATGGCGATTTTTTTTGCTTTTACTTAAAAAATCGTATTCAATGCTTTTTTTAAATTTTTTACAATAAATACTGTGATTTTCACAAATAATTTTTATTTTTTTTTTTGTTAAAAAACACCCCTTAGATATTGGAGAAATTACCACAAGGATAAAAAACGTATAACAAATACAGCAACAGAAATGCACATCTCTACGTTCATACATACATGTGGATGTATAGGTTTGTAGATATGTGCATATGGATATGTATATAATATATATGTACGTATGCACGTGGAGTGCCGAAGATTTGGGTGTAAAATTTCTGTGTTACACACGCACAGACACACACACACACACACACACGTCTCACTATTTACGTCTTTTATCTTTGTGGACAATTCATCCAAATCATGTATTCTTCAGGTAAATTTTCTTAAAAATTATTTAGAAAATGTGAAGTAAACCCTAAAAACTGAGAATAATATTATATAAAAAACCCGAATTGATTCCTGATTAGATTCTTTAACGTGTTTTTAACAAAAATCCACACTTTTAAGGGATGTTTTTATTGTAATAAATACCAAATGTTTGATTTTATATCGTTTTTTTTTTAAATATACATAACTATGTAGGTAACGTACATACTAAGTATGTATGTATGTATATACATGTACTTTTATGTATAAATGTGAGTTTTTGCAACATAGTGGTTGTTTTTTAGTTTATTTCGTTCTTTTTATAACTTCTTTAACACACAATTTTCCCACAATTATTAATGAGTTTTTTAAATTGCATTTTTTTAATTACCTTAGATGTTCATGTGTTGCTGTACACACACACACACACACACACACACACACACACACAATACATAGGTGTGATTGGATGCAGCCCTCCAAATGCCAATACTTGAATTGATAATTCCTGAGAGCAACAACGAACATCCTAACCTACAGATAATAATAATTTTGGAAGTGCTTGATTTCTCGTTAAAGGAAACTAATTTTGAACCACAGTAGCCCTTCTCTCGTGAGTAGTTTGCTAGAAATAATTTGTGATAGGGATATTTTCCTGAATTACTCCTTCATAAAAACTTGTCTAAGGAGAATTAAACGGAACTGTTTCAAGATTGTTAAGATCTACAAAGAAAAATACTTTACGGAAGATTTTATACAAATGACAAAAAACAAATCCGAAAAGGTCTCCCTCTTTTATTTCTAAGAAATAACTTTTCGAATTTGCATTCAAAATATTTATAAATGAATATAAAATGAAGGAAAAGACGCAATCGCAGCAACTTCATAATTCCGTTAAGACGTCAATGATAAGGGAATCAAAATAATGGTGTTTAGCGCCAATGCGACGGATTATGTACATCTAACTGGCTTTGGAAATAGGCTTCTGAATTTTATTGCAACGTAAAATATAAAATACATATAAAAACTCGTATCCATTGAAAAATGTATGACCCAGAAGTCGGCCCTTGTCTGCGTAATTTCTCTTCCTCATTGACCTCCTAATGAAATGTATATTTTGAGCTTTATTTAGCTCAAAATATCTCTCCTTTGGATTAATTACTTCATAACAATTTCTTACACTTCCTTACATACAAGTCTTCTTCCATCAAACTTATTCATAATCAAAGAGGAGAAATGATCCGCGAACAAGCGTTACTTCAATCCATTTTTTTATTTTATATTTTTGTGTGCGCTTTTACAAAGTTACGTTTGTTACGGGTTTTCCTTTCTTGACTTAATCATACCAATGATCGAGTTCAGGTGAATGTTAATTAGCTAAGCGCTGTTTATCCGTGTAATACCCAAATAAGAATCCGTTCGTAATATAAAAATCATATTCCTCATACAATAAAACGTAACGCTCCCTGGAATTTTTAAACATTAAAACCAATTTTTAGCTCTCACGTTCACAGGCAGTTGTTAAATTTTCTTCTGTTATCGCTGCTGCATTTTGGGTGAACTCTGACGTTTCACTTCCAACATCAGAATCAATAATTTTACTCTTGTCTTACTTTTATTATTATTGTATTTTTACTTTCTTGCTGTAGTCTCGGCTAATTTTTATTGCCTTTTTTAGTTAAACACCTTCTGAGTATGACGAAGACCATTTTGTTGCTATTATTTTTGAACATCCTTGCGGCCACTTTGTTTTATTTATAATAATCATAAAACTGTTTCCAAAAAGAAACCTAAACAAAATTATTTAAGTCAATACTCTTAGCTGTTACGCAGGCAATAAAAATTCTTAACAATTCTAAATTGTTACTTTATATCTCTTTACGGAATTCAAGTTACAAAAATTGTGTTCATGGCAAAAGACAGTACACCAAAAATAGGAAATTATTTACAAACCATTTTCAACTTTTTCTCTGGAAAGAAAGTGAAAATGGTAATAAAAATTATGTGTATTCTTTATAATGCAATTAAATTTGTTTAATTGAATTAAAAAAAAAACTTCATAATAATTCACCAGAAAAAATGTACCTGCCTGACATTTTCATTTAAAGGGATTTAACAAAAAAAAAAAAAAAATTAAATAATCAAGCAATCTGGAGCAGCGATACTTTTGCTTGCAACAAGTATGAGCACATCCGTTACTGAGTATAAGGATTTATGTGCAGGTGCATTTTATATTTGAATACTGAATACTGGATCCTCTAAACATTTTACGCCGAACGTTTATCACATATTTATTAATCCGCTTTTTAGCGAAACATACTTTGGTTTTCGTTGGCACTCACTTTTAGGGCTATTGTGCTTGTCTAAAGAAGCAGCCAATGTCTTGAGTTCGATACCAAAGTTCTTGTTAATAAAATTCCGGGTCTACTTAATTAAAATGTCGTAACAGTTATTAGTTCATAAAAATGAGCCAACCGTGTTCAAATAATCTTCTACTTGTTTCACTAATTTCTTCCAACAATGAAGTGAGAATACAAATCGATCTAGAACACGATTCATATATTTTCATATAGTTATTATTTTATGTTATCTATTTATGTTTATATTTACAAATTAAATTTTCAATTTCTGAGCTGAAAATATATTAAATATGAGTATATTTTCGCTGCAAGTAAGATAAATAATATTTGGTTAAATATGTGGGATGCACTGGCGTTTTCACTGCATTTGGCCAAAGTCACTGAAATGGCACGCTTTTGTTGTTTAGAAGACTCGTACACAGTTTGTTAATTCAAAGTCTGAGAAGTATTATTTATTAGACTGCAGGAAAATAAAAGGAATTACAAATTTGTACTCCTCATTTTTTTAGGACGACTTGGGCAAGAGTTAACTTTTCCCGCAGCTTGGCAGTGAATTTTGAATAGTTTTTATACACAAAGAGGTGATGTGCTATTTCTTTGAAGTGTACGATCGTCTCAATAAATATAATACAAATAAATATGATAAATACAAATTTTTCGTCTACACTTAATGTTTCAGAAACTTGTCTGAATAAAATTCCTTATTTTTTTTTTTTTTTTTTGGACAGATACAGGAAGGAATGCGCTTTTAAGTTACCATTATTGGAAAATGCAGAATGATTTTGAATAAAAGTAAATTTAATTGTTGAAATAGATGCAAACATTAAATCCTGCGTGGTTTAAATAATTATAGGGAAAGAGACGGCTCTATTTCGCATCCCACTAAACTAGAAGATTTTGGACAACTGATTATCTTTCCACTGACACAAATCCGGCAGAAGGGAAAAGTGTGATGTTTATCATGCTCGTATTGCTGACGTTTTCTCAACAACTGTGCAATTTTCAGATGTTGGTTGGACAGTTACAATTATGTATTGTATGTGTGTAAGTGTGTACGAAATGTAAAATAAATAATAAGAATAATTTTAAAGAAGAGATGAAACATTTTAATTTAACTTAACTTACCCCCAGACGCAGTACAACTTTCGAATTTGGTATGTTGTTCATTTTTGAAATGCTTTTCATTATCAGATGAAAAATTTGTGTTTTTGCCACCGCCCCCATCCACTTTGCTGGAACCATTCGAACTGTCACTTGAACTGCGTCTACGACATTTGCTACTTTCGATACCAACATCCCCACTTCCCTCATTTCGTTGCATTGTTAAATGATACTGAAGTTTGGGATGATGGGAGTCTCCTCGCATTTGTATGTCATAAACAGGAGTAGTTGGATAAATATTTGTGTTACTTTGGTGTTTTAATTCAAAAAATTCATCACGTACTTTTGAAGAATCAACAAAAGTCAATGTTTGTTGCCTGATTTTATTTGCAAAAAGTTCTTCAGCATTTTCAAATTTCGAGGACATGACATGTTCGTTTGTTTTTGCTCTGGCTGTTGCCTTTGTGGAAGGAGGGAACTTATACTTGGATACTTTCTTATTTGCTTCATTTGTTTGTATTGTCAAAAACTCATTGTGCACACCAGAATCATCAATAAAATTTCCAATATTTGATCTGTAATTTTCCAATGAATTTCTTACAGTCATTTCAGCTTTTTCATCCTCAATACTCCTGCTAGCACTGCCACTACGAAGACTAGCGTCATCGCGTACTCTTTTGCAAAAAGCAACGTTGCTTTCATTGTGGCACTCATCTTTATTCCTCGTGAAAATCTCATGCTTTTGAAAACTTGCTGAGGATAATTCTGAATTTTTCGTACTTTTAATGTTTAAGCTGTTACTTTTCGTTAGCATGGAGCAGTTCGTGAGTGACGTTCTTTCGTTGACACACTGTTCCATTTGATTTTTAAATAAATGTGGCACAAACTCGAATTTGTTAACTGAAGGCAGGACAGTGGAAGACGTCACGTCAAATTTAACTTTGTCTTCTGAAAGAATAAGCATTTTTAAGGCATAATAAGAATGGAACGGAAAAGAAAGATGCGAAATATAGATGAAATATCTATACCAGTTATTTATAACTAATCAGTCCCGTACTCGTATAATAAATGGAAAACGTTTTATAAAAAAACCCAAACATATTTTTTACGAATTATAAAATTGCTTTTCTTATGCTAAAAGAAAGAATATTTTAAAAAATATTAAAATTTCCTCATGACTGATTTCACCAATATATCATTTGCATTTAAATATTGAGAAATCTGCATGATATCCATACGAAATTGTTCGTTTCCTAAAATTGCTCCTTACCCCGCAGAAACATTTATAAAAAAGTGTTAATGAAAAGAGTACTCGAAACATTTACTTTTTAGCTGAATCATATCGAGTTTGTGTTGCAAACGCCGTAGGAATTATTTCCTTTCATAATTTTATGACAACTATTCAATGTTTCTTCCTTTTATTCTTCCTTATGATTTACGACATGACCTTAAAGGCACGTCATGCTAAACTATTGATATGTAGAAAGTATTCAACGGAGACACATACTCGTACTTGCTTTTCTGAATTAAAGTATGAGTTCGTAAACGCCACAGGCACAACACGCTTTTTTACGCAAACTCATAAAGAAGAGCCAGCTAGGAAGCTAATTCTGTGCGCCGGAATATTTAAAAAATTAGTTGTAAATAAAATTTTTGAAAGTACGAGTGTTTTGCTGTATTGCTGTATTACTGTATTGCTTGGTAAAAGCTCCAATCACAGCCTTGCTCATTGGGCGCCTGGTAGATAAAATATGTTTGCTTGCAACCACCCGGGGGATAAAAAATTAAAATGAAGTTTGAATATTTAAATCAACCCTCTTTTTATGTTAGAAATTATATTTGAATATGTTTTTTGATTTGTTTGATATTTTACACGTACGTATTTGTATTCATGCAACCCTTTTTCGTTTTTTATAAAAATAAAAAAATGAGGGGAACGTTTTATGAGTTTTTATAAAAAAGGGTTGTTTTTTTAAGAATAAAGCTGTGATTTGTTTGCATGCTTCGACATTTATTATGTAAATTCCTTTTTTTTAACTTACAAATAAAAAAAGACATTCATACATACTCGTACATACATACATGCATACATACCACTTGCGTATCTAGTATATAAATATATGAATTTATGTTAATTTCAACCCTTCCTCGGCAGGATTTACATAAAAAGGGGAATGCAGGATTTTTGTAGAAAGGAAAAAATGGCGTCGTACTTTAAAGGTTCGCTAGCAATCTGATATAGTAATTGTTGTGCATGCTGAAGGTGGCAAAGAGATCACCATTTTTATATATCGTATACTGCCAAAAATGATTATGAAAAGAATATATTTTTTAAAAAAATGATTGTTACTATCTTTCCGTTTGTTTTACTTAATACTCCCAAACCCACCGGCAATAAATATTTTTCCTCGCTTCGAAAGAAGGACTGCATCCTTTTGGACAGCATATAATTGAATAACGTATAATAGGAATCAAAGCAGAGATTTTAATTTTTTGCGTTTTACTGTGCAGCGGACTTTTCTTAGAGGGAAAACATATTTGAAAAATAATAAAATATCATTTGGTCACTAGATAATTGTATTATTATGGTTATAGTTATCGGTATCGTTATCGTTATCGATGTGAATATAATACGCTACTGCGGTTTTCTTATTTGTGTGCGGTCAGCTGCAGCATTGTGGATTTAAAGCCTTTCATACACTTCGGAATTACTGTTTCTTTGAACTAAATTTCTTTGAATAAATTAGCATTTATGTTTCGAAAATTGGTACAGTTTTTGGAAGGTGGGGAGTATTTTAGATGGAAAATGTTTTCTAATTATGCTCCGCGTGCACTTCATGAATACTTTTATTTGCATGGCTTTACGCATAAAATGCAATTAAATGGAATTCACTTCTAATAACAATATTTTTATTTGCAGATGATAAAAATAGGATAATAAAGAAAGAAGATAATAAATATTGTTTTGTTAACTCGGTAGATGTTCGAAAAGAGAATAATACAAATCTTGTACACATAATTTGTTAATGCAGTGGAAACGCAAGAAATAAAAAAGTTAAACATTAAATGCATTAGACTGAAACTGCATTAAAATGTTGTTATTGTATTTTGTAATTGTAACTAAATGGGCTTAAAGCACGCAATTAATTGCAGCAGACAACTTTCGCACACACATGCGCACATACGTGCGCAGCACAACACAAGCACACGCAATTCAATGCAAAAGGAAAACGACCCCAAAATGCACATTAACACTTGATGTTTAAAACTGAATTCCATAAATGGAAATAAAAATTGGAATAAATTATTCAAAGACTTAAATTCGTATGAAATTCATAAGTACCAGACTATTTTTCATTTATTTATATATGTATGTATGTATGTATGTATGTATGGATGTGTATATTTATGCATATGAGTAAATTTAGTAAAGTGAAAACTGTTGCATATTTGTAAAACAACTAAACTAGAAAAGTTTTCCCATTTTTTAATCTCAAAACAAAATATGGAAAAAATAATAACAAGGCAATATAAAAGACTGCAACTGCAAAGATTTGTATGAGAATCAGTGTTTGCATGAAAAGAGAAAGAAATTATTTATACTTCACATTTCTTCTCGGACTTCTTTAAAATGTACTATACAAAGTAAAATTCTTGAAATAAAAAATGTGCGTGTTGATCTTATGATTTTCTCTTTTTTGTCATTTTTTTTCAGACAGCTACAATGAACTTACAGTTCATGTAATGACATCTATAAATTGACACAGTGTGTGGCGGTGTTTCTACAGTAGCTCTTTGTCCCAATTTATGATCTTTGGGTGAACTTTTCTTTTAATTTATAAAATGTAAGGGCATAAACCTGTTGCATAATTTTGCGCAAGATGCCGTTCCCACGATTTAGGTAAAATATATAATAATACGTATTGTATTTTCAGTTTCTAACCTTGCGGTATCAGCGTGCACCTGGCTGCTTGCAGAATCCATCTTTCACTTATTCACTGATTGCCTGGATGCCTCATTGTTTCTTTACTTTACTATTTTTCAATAGAAAGAGTTCCTTGTTTTTGTTTTCTAATTCTTGATACAATAGGGCTTTCTAGAAGAATACAAATTGCTACATTTAATTTCGCAAGTTCCTCTCACATAATTATTGGTAATATCATTGCAGTAGGCATGAAGAACTGGAGCTATCGATCCATTTATGAGATCGACTTTTGTATAGCTGCAGCTAATAGCATGATATATACACTACATTTTTTCTTCTATTCTGCGATCGCTAAAGAAAAATGTAAAATGAACATTCTGATCTATTACAGATCTTGTAATAGTCTTCTGATCACACTGGGCTTATTTTTACATTAAACATACATATGTAGTTCAACAGAGTTCAATTGGAAATTAGAGAAACAGAAAGGTTTTGAAAGTAATTGCTGCTCTCTATTTCAATGCGTAATTTTTTAATAATAAATAAACTACATTTTAACTGAATTAAATTTTTAATGAATTTATATTAATATGATAAATATATTTTTTCTTGCCAACCAACATTTAGATAAGAAAATGTTGTTCTTTCTTTTGTCCAGAATTAGTATATATTTTTAGAAAAATTGTGCCGTAAATTTAGAAAATTTCGTCTACTTAGTTGTTATTTAAATCACATTAATCCTGAAAATTAGAGCTCCTTTCAATAGTCAATAATAAATAATAAACTTTTCATTGAAACCTAATCCGAAATTTTTTTCGTTCCCATGCAAAAATGAAAACCACTTAAAAGGAGTTTTCTCCAAACGTAAATATCAAGGAATTGTCTCAGAATATAAATTGTGATCAATTTGAGGGAAAACTTAACACTTTCAACTTAAAATATCACATAAAAATCGACATCTGGCTAAAAATTTCACATTTATGAGATGTGGAAAAAAGGGTGACAATAGCTGGCGTTTTTCAACCCTACTCTACCGGCTGCAATATTAAAATTTGTTTGAAAAATAATTCAAATTATTTTGTTGGTGCATCCAAATGACGATCATAGTTACATGTGTGTGTGTGTGTGTGTGTAAATATTTGAGTGCGAGTGACTATGTGTGCTCGCAAGTAACCTATGACATTTTTGATTAAAACCCCGAATAGAATAGTCTTTGTTGCAAATTTCATTTTCATTTTATATTTAGAAATTGGAAATTGAAAAGAGGTGTGTTCGATATATCGGGGTAGTGCGACGTTTGAGAATAACAGTTTGAAGAAATGGAAAGGATTTTAATCTGCTGTTATTTTATTGTCTGTTTGTTTTTTAATGAAATATAAAATTTCAAAACTCTTGCATTTTAGACGCACCTTTTTTGTATTTTTCATGATAACAATTTTTTATCTTGTATATAAAGGGATCTGAATAGGTGCTAGACGACGAATACATAATACTGATGCTGCTTTCCTTTATTTTTATAGCGTGTGCGTGCTGCGCGCATGCGTAACATCAATTATTACGCATGTATTTATGTATGTACGTATGTGAGGGTATTTATTTATATGGCGTATGGTATCGTAACCCAATACGTGAGTTTAAAGCGTGCTATTCAAGGGGTTGTAAATAGTTGTGCCCCTTTCCATCCGCCGTCATCTTTCTTTAAATTAATTTAAAATATGTATCTCTTCCTTCTGTAGTTTATAAAAACTAAATCTGTTTAAATGAAAGGATATTAAAGGATGTCATATTAAGGGGATGTTTAAATGTTTTGTTTAGGAAACTGGCTAATGTGTTGGAAACTTTTCATCTTTTGCTGCAAACTCTGCTCAATTTACAAAATAAATACAATCGATGAATGAACGATCGGCCACTTTTTTAACACATTTATCATTATTGCAAACAAAACTAAAATATATGTATATACAAACATATGTACGAGTACATTATAAAGTCCTAAAAAGAAATATTTTTAAATTTTTTATGGTCGATTTTAAAATATGGGTGCAGATTTAAGTTTTTATAGTTGGACTGTCAGTTCATCCGAATTTATCATTGAATAAAACATTTTTGAAATGCTTTTGCGATTAGTGGAGATCGAAAAATTAAATGTTGCAAAATGCTGGTAACATGTTTATAAGTTCTCGATCCAGGATGAAATGTTCTAAAACATAGCGATGAAAGCACAACGACATACTTAAATGGCGATTTAAAATGTATAAATTTCCAATCCAAAAACGTTTTAAAGGATTCATGAACTACGCGTTTCTCTTTTCAAATCCTTTTCAATATCTTATATTATACATATTTTAAATTAAGGACATGTATTGCTTCAACACTGAAATTCATCGCATTTCACACGGTGTTTGCTTTAAAACTTATGGATTTTAATCATATTAAATTTATTACATAAGAAAAAATTCCACTCAACTGAATCTGTGCGATTATACATAATTGATTGAATGTAAAAAAATATATTGAAAAATTAAAGATAATGACGATATATTTTACGCATTTCATTGCACACAGTGTACAAAATCATCTCGTAAAATGATGCTGTTATTATACTGACTCTTAAGCGGAAATCGCAGCTGAATTATTATAAATTAAATTTTATTACATACGAAAATTTGATATGAATTGGTATGTAAAATAGTTGCATAAAATTGTGAATCCTCTCATGAATTTTTATGAAAACATACAAAAAGTCCGTTACAACATCCAATAAATTAGGTTTAAGAAATATATATTTAATTGGTAATAATATTTCTACGTATCTCCAGAACTTATTTATAATAATGTGGACAATATAATTTCTTTTTTTTAATTAAATCAACCTACAAAACTTTCTGCTTTTCTGCAACTACAGTTTTTAATCCGATAACCAAGAAAAAGTGCAAAAAAGAATCCATTAAGGGTCAGTCTCCCAAATAGTTCCAGCTAGGTTAAATGATTTGGCATTCTCGTTACTAAGTCAGTTTCAAATCACTTAAATTCTTCTGGTTCTTCTTCAGTGGCTTTACATAACCTACAAGAACTTTTTAAATCCCTCGTCTACTAAAATATTTTCATGAGTTCAATAGTAAGATTTATTTCCTCCATTAACCCCCAATTTGTTCATTGTACAAGATAAAACGAGTTAAAAAAATTGTCTTTCAAATATTTTTGTGATGAAATTCAATCCATTTTCTTCCCAACTGCTCCTCTCAACTCTCGTTGCATCTAAAACTGAGTTATATACGAGTATGCAGAGTTCTTTTAAAGCAGCAGCTGCATTCAACTGAGAATACGATTGTATGTTTTAACCCTTTTAGTTTCATATTTACATACTGTAACCATAAAAGTACGCTCCACTCAAATGTAAATACATCTGATTCGTAAGTACTTGTATTTATAATTATATTTTGTATTTTGTTTGTGCTTCATTGCGAAGAACGATTTTATTCACGTTGAACGTTGTGTTCGAAATGATTACCTTTTAACACGCAAATGTTTCTACGAGTGCACTTGTAGACAACAAAAGCCATATAAGCAAATTTTTCCTTTTGATGCTTAATTATTCTATTACACATCGTACACACATCGTTCACGGGTAAAATCTCACACGAATTCATATCCAATATGTAAATTTTAACTCCATTGGCGGTTAGGAAGACATTTTCAATGCTCTACTTTAAATTTTGCGAATTTGCGACGCGCCACGCACATTATCAAATTAATATCCTTAGTCTGCAGAGAACTTCCAGGATAATATATTTCAGACGTTTTTTCTAAGGATCAGCACTCAAAGTAACATCTACTCTCGGTTAAGAGAGGGAAATCATCGATGTACATTGCTTGCTGGTTAATGGAAAGTTAAATAGAGATGGAACCCTCATCCTTATTCGTTTGCAATTGAGCAACTTATTAAGTGGAACGAAATTTTGCTTTTAATAATGCCTTCATTTACTACACCTTAGCTAATCTCCAGTGACATCAACTGTTTTCCCCCTCTACAGATATGATTTTAAATTTTATTTGATTTTCCATTTTGAAGTTTATTATTTTTGTAACGATTCAAAGCGTATGCAAGTATTTTGTGTTAATTTTTTTAATGTGGATTATCGTGAAAGTAAGTAAAAATTTTTTATGTATTTGCGTGCGTGATCTTGTGAATATTAAAATTTGTAGTGCATTAAGATGAACCAGGAAAATATTTTTTTCAGAAGAGTACACGCTGGAAAAAGCTCATTCTTTAAATGTAGTGTATCGCGACTACTTCAAGACAATTTTGAAAAGCGAAAAGTAATAAATTGCAACTGCAAAGTTTATCTCAATTTGGCCGGTACCCTAAAATTTGTATATCAATGTATATACCATAATACAGCCAAGTAAAATTGAAATACATGACGGCGTGAAAATAATATCAGCTAAGCCAGAAAGGAATTCCACATCTCGTAATACTAGTTATCACTTTAAAAAATGTTTTGGCGAAGATTTTTCATTCTATTAATTTTGCATTGCCACAAAAGCCAAACCGAAATCAACTGCCAACCTTTATTTATTTAATTTTTCTTATTTTATTATATTATTGTCCATGCAATGATATGTTGATTTCATCAATCACTATAACTGTATGATTTCACCCACACAAAATCCAACGAACGGCTTAAATCTGGTAATTAAGGACATGTTTTATTTCCTGTTAAGCAAGTCTTCTCTATCTATCCCTTGTTGCCGTTGAAGCTTTTATTTTTTATGACATGTGAATACTTTCTGTTCCCAACGTAAAGAATGAGATTAGAAATAAAATGTGTCTGTGCTTTGTTTTCATCTTAGGAACTGAATTTTTGGAATGTTTTTTGCTTCTATTTAATATTTGCAATGGTTTTATTAGCGTGACAAGCTCTTTTTATTTATACATTTTCAATTTAAAGAATAAAAGTATGCAAATTCTTGAAGTCAGATGCCGCATGTCTTCTGATGGCGATGTCAGGCAGTCTTGTTACGAGTGATGTTGTTTCTGACAAAAGGGGTTTAGAAATGTATGCCATGGTACTCGCACTCGTATAAGTAGTGTGTGGTGAAAGTTAATGGGTCGTTTTTATTCCAATGGAGTACTATAAAGACCACTTTAAATATATGAATTTTCTTTCAAATCCTTATCGATGTGTGGAGCTTTTTTTTGCCAAATCAAAAGTTTTTATTCTCACGAATTATATTACATTGTTGAATTTAGTACAATAATACAGTATAAGCTTACTTTTATTTCTTTCGTAATTCTTTAAATTGCGGCAAAAGTTCTCACCGAAGAACTTCTAATATAAAAGTATTAAAATTTTCGGAGCAGTGAAAAAATAATTTCAAAAATTATTTTATTTTTTACATTGCGAATGTGTTTTGGAACGAACGTTGTACAACCGTAGTGCAGAAACGTTTCAAATTTGTATGAAAATTTTATTTTATCTCTGATTATTTAAAAGTATCCCAGTGCCCATTTCTGTGTTTTAGCAGTTACGATAGTTTAGCGCTTAGCCTTCTAAGTACGTCGAGAGTGTCAATAATACATAAATATGATTGCCGATTTCCTCTTTTTTGACCAGTCAATCATGCTTTTTCAAACCCTTTTTTGCTTAGTATTATACTCGTATTGTAAACATAAAATTCAATTTGCCGCACGTTCAAATCAAGGCAGTTACAAGGGAGGATGCTCTATAGAAAAACTATATTGCAGTCGTACATTTCAAACTCCATATTTGTTTACCACTTTTTTGTTGTTCGATATTGATATCCTTATTAACGTTTGATGTCTACATACATACAAATTTAATTTTAAAATACGTTTCTTGTGTTCTCTATGCAAACCAACGAAATTACAATCAAATCAGAAATTTAATTATGCTTACATACACTTCCATTATATTATTGCTCTACAATACGGAGGTTTGCAAAATATGGCCAGCCAAGTTGCATTGAAACGGTCTTGGAAAATGAAAAAACAAATATTCCCACGTAAGAAAACGAAATGTTTTTCTGGATGAAAAAAAAAATCTTTTTCCTGCAAAAATCATCATTAAGGTAGGATTTATTTCTTTTTGTTTAATTTTCTTTTGTTGTTTAAAATAATTTGTTGATATATTTTCTGGTATTCAATTTTCTTAGAGAATTTTTCGACATGTGGAATGGATGAATTAAATACTCGAACCTTAAGACAAGAATTGAAGGTGCAATTTAACTAAATTTGGTACAATTTATTACAATCATCACTATTCCACTTTACTTTTTAAGGGAATTCTACCTGCTCTGTCATTTAAATTCAAACAATAAAGTGTTCTTGCTTTTCTTCCTTTTAAAGGAATTGTTTTCAAATAGCATGGATGTGCAGGTGATTTTCGTTGCAATTTCCCATACGGAATTACATTGTTTATATTTATCTCGCATTCATGCAAATTTTTTTATTTGCTTAACAAAGGATACTTACAAGGATATTTTTGTAATTCCCTCGTGTTAAAAAATTAAAGCAACTCTTTATTGGATAACGAAAGATACTCGTACATGTTTATATTCTTCTTTTCACTTGCTACACCAACTAATAGTATTCCCCATATTGCTTTCATTGAAACGATTTAAATTGAAACTACACATTGCAGTGCTAATAAAAAATCTCGACAAATATACATACATATATTTTTCTTAAGTTTGAAGTCCTCATCCAAAACGCATGCCACACAATTGTGGCGACTTGTACAAAATGAAAAGTAGATTTCCTTGAGAAAAGCAGATACGAAAAGAAATATATTTATAATAATAACCGAAATAAAGACACAATTACAGTGCCTCACCTCATCCAAGGAAAGGTCAAATGCTTAAAATTCCTAAATGCTAAAATATTTTGATCGATAATTGGAAGTGTTGCCGTCGTCTGTTTGCGGTAACAATCAACGACCGTTCATCGTCTTATTAATTGTCGAACAGTAAAAAAAATCAACTGTAATCCATAATTGCTGAATTACAAGAGTAAATCATACATACATACATATAATACTTTTTTTATATGTGCTCGTATGTAGTTAGAAAATAATAAAGCATTCCAATCACCAGATTATCTACTGTCAGCCAGAATGACGAAATGGCAATGAGTATGTGAGTGATGGCATAAATTTAAAACCTGAATCACTGTATTTAAAAAATGTCAATGGATGCATGAATGAATGCTAAATTAAATTTGCATTTTTAGCAGAGAATTTCTGCATCTATATACTCGTACTTTATTCAAATTTGCTTTAAAATTGAAATCTTTCTTAGTTGCATGAGCAGTTCACAACAGACATTTATTTCAAACTGCAACCGTTACTTTCCTCTTAAATTCTCTCCACCTATTTGCTGAAATTCCCTCCTAGCAATGCGTACGTACATATATGTATGTGTATGTATTGGCATGTCCATACATACACATAAGTCCATACGAGCAGAGAAGGTAATTTTATGGATTGGAAAAACATGCTGCATAGTTGGACCACTTTTCATTTATATTATTTAATTTGCTTTGCATTATCAAATTCGTGCACTTCTTATGACAGTTATCTGACGCGTTATTTTTTATTTATATTTCATTTCTTCTGTTTGACTTTTTAACATCATTCTGCCATATTCAGCATACAATACCATCTTTAGATGCAACATACATACACACATTTGTATGCAAGAGCATACAAGCACACATTTCTTTCTTGAACAATTATGCATGGATGTGTGCATGAATAAAAGTGTACAAAGTGTGTATGTGTTAATTTTCGTATGAGTATTTAAAAAGTTTGCCTGTCCTCAGACTTCTGTGCTCAACAGTTTTGGTCAAACTGTTGAACGTGTATTCGCACACACATTTCCAAGCGACTCTGGCTGCTTCCAGCCAGTGAAATAGTCATCTATAAATGGCATTTTCCATACAGAAGAGACTGAGCATGTTTTATGAAATTTATCGTGTGTAACATGTTTAAATGCAAACATTTCTATAATCAGACAAATAACTACTTAAGAACACCTCGTAGCCCCTACCCAGTGCATTTAAAACAGTTTTTCAACGAAGTAAAACAAAAGCAAACCCAAACTGCGGCCTAATCAAACAATTCGAATCAAAACTTCCATCTATAAATTTGCATTTGGGCGAGTGGGCGAGTACTCGTATATGTCGTACAGCTAAACAGTTTCGGCGCGGAGTATGTGTTGTAAATGTTCGTTTCGATATGTGTGACTATAATTTATTATTCTCTTTAATCGACGAGTGCAAAATCAAACTCAATTTCTTTCGCAGCTCAGTTTATCTGCGCACAAAATTTTGGAATGACACAATTAGTTTCGTATTGTCAAGTTAAATAAATTAAGTAATAAATATTTTAATTTATGTGTAACTTTAAAACGCTGAGGGAGAGCCTTGCCTATTTCATTCTATCAATGGTCCAATGATGTTGAAATTAGACTGATGAAAGGCGGGAGCGGATCAATACATGAATGAACCAAATACATGAAAAATGCCTAAAGATTTTATACGTGTCGAAATTGGTGAGAGAAGAGCGAGAATGTAAAGACAGAACTTCTGCTTAAGAGGAGCCAATACTTGCTATTCAAATAGTTTGGTGAAAGTAAAGTTAAGGTATTCACCTTCGTAATTGATCGGGCTCTGCAGCAGTTAATAACGATTAACGATTCTTAATTTTAAAAATACCGGCACACAAAATCGGAAACAGAAATTATAAAATTTACATTTATTCTTTTGTTCTTTTTTTTAATGCGTTTCCCCCTTTTTCTGACTTCTTACAACATATTGCGAATAGACACAACTCCTCTTCTCCTCACCTTCACTTCAACTGTTGACCATAAAGTAGAGGCAGGCACACAAGTTTGTGTCAAGCATCAAGTACGACGCCGCGGCTTTTGACAAAAGAATTGCTATTAAATATTTTCGAAACGAGGATCCTGCTTGTTATTGTTCTTATTAGTTTCGTTGCGATAATTTTAAATAACAAAAGCATATCTCTTGCCTTTGGAACGTTTTGCAAGCGGTAAATGTTTTTAATATTTTTTATTAAAGAAACGGCAAGTTTTATTTTACTGAAAAATGCGAAGCAGCAATATGTAATTCAAAATATTGAATAAATACTTTTATTTTCCAATGAATTGTTCAACATAAGAAAAGGACTGTTATTTTTCAAGCGATAATAAGTAAATCATAAAGCATTAAAACAATAGAAATAATCAAACGAAAACATGAATAACTCTAAAGAAAAAGCGCAGGTGCCTTGTGGAAATAGAACTGTCGATTCGCTGAAGTATGTAATTCTGAGAGCATAATTCGATTTATCTTCATCTATGGTTTCCCACCGTTTTTCCAACTAAGTGAACTTCTATTTCAAAACACACACATTAAAATAATTAACATTTTAGGTATGAATGTAGTCGTGTTCACACAAACATTCCTGTATGTACTCGTATGTAAATAATTACGTTTGAATTTTGAATTAATGAATTGAAAAGCTCCTTAATTTGCACACACTGCAGTTATATCTGGAATTAACATACAATTAATAGCAAAATGAAATTTAAATGAGCGTAAAGCAATTTCAACTACGAGAAATTACAACAACTTTGTGGAGATTCCTATAAAAACACATGAAACGAAATCTTTAATCCGGGCTTTGGACGATGTGCAACATTTAGTAATTTTAAAATGAGCGCAAGAATATAATTTTTATCGGTTTTGTTTAACGGTTAACTGCTCATCAAAGGCCTTTCCAATTAACCGGTAACACGTATACATTTCCACATTTGTAGGTTTGAAATCTGTATCTAGCTGCAAGTATCTACTTGCTGAAAGTGTTTAAACTAAGAATTGACATATTCGCCAACTTTAAATAGAATTCTAGATAAGAATGCAAATACTGTGTAATTTCCAAAATATGCCACGAAGCAGCAATTAAAGGAATTAACAAACCGATATCGATACGCTATAGAATTAAAATAATTGTATGCGTTATCTAATTTAAATTTAACGGATTAACTTTTTTATTTATTTTATTATTCCTAATGGAAGAGAGGAGCAAAAAAGAAATATAATTTACGTACTGCTTAAATGTCAGAGAATCAAAAAAGTCCGTTATTGTGGGAATGCGGACAATATCAGATGCAAACCGAAAAATAAAATTTATGATCAATAATTGCAAAGGAGCTTCATCGATCTTGATATGATACATGCGTGCTGGCCCCTTTACAACCTTCAGAATACAAGTTTTTTTTATTTACGAAATTACGAAAGCAATTATGTGCTTTAAAGAGAAGCACCTCGATGAACGGTTTATTGTGGAATACATTTCTAAAATGATTCGAATATTCAAGTGGCCGTTATTCGAATTGCAGCACAAAGGAAATTCAAGGCAATAATATGTCATATTCATCCGGGAACTCCATGCGATTTGTATGGAAAATAACTTCAAGGGTATCTATTTCAATATAATAATGTGCTAAATTGATTTTAAATGCAGATTAATTTAAATTTTTCGATCTTGCCTACAATAATATAATTTTATTTAGAAATGAACAAATTATATTACGAAGTTCACAAAAAAAAAAAAAAAAAAAACAGCAATAAACAGATTTTCAAATATGCGAGTATTTATCATTTCTCGAATGTGCAAACTCCAAAACTAATTACAATTGACAAACAACTAATACCGCACCAGCCAAACGAACAGCAAACAACAGAAATAATTAGAGCCATAACGTTATGACGGAATGTGAATGCCAGTTTAAGTAAAACATTCAATATTCAAGAAAATGGCTTATGTATGTATGGATGTATGTATGTATGTATGTGGATAAGTATGCGGCATATATTTCTACACCATGTACTTGTTTATCAGGCGACACATCATTACAGAAGAAAACTTTATAAAAATTGTTTATTATAAACTTTTTATGAAATGTATAATAAAAAATAAAAATATAATTTGCAAGCATGTAAACAGTAGTGGGCAGAAAGATAGCGTCAGCGCATAACTACTTATAATATAACATCTTGGGCAGAAGCATTTCATAACGCAAATTGTAGCCGTTTAGGAAATTTACATCATGACAGCAGTGAAAAATTCAAGTAAATATGTGCATACATATGCATACATATTTGTGCTCACAAATACAATTTATCGGTTCGAAATCAAATTTCTCACCAGTAATTACAAACGAAAAGCAAAAAAAATGGAATAACGAATGAGAATCCAAAAAAATTTAAAGCGGAAGCAAGAACTCATCAATCAATTTAAATGTTGCATCAAATACACGGAGCCACACATACTTTTTCCGAGTACAAGCGATAAATTTCAAAATTCAAATCTTGCTTCAGAATATAAAAAAGTTACATGATTATGGATTTTTGAAGAGTCATGCGGAAGAAATGAAATATCATTGCTCTTGTTATAGACAAGTCTTTACCAGCAACAATAATGCCCGGCAACTTATTGTTAGACACATTGTCCATCTATGGACGGGTGTACTGGTCGTACGTTCTCATGAACAGGAACGCCAACAACAAAATCACATAAATGGGAATGTAAGTAGCAACAAATAAGTAATTAGTTAAGCTAAAATCATGCACGTCAGGGCTGCCAAATACTTTCTTTCCTGGTGCCGTATGCAACAGTGAATTAAAATATCAATTATGTGTGTAAATAATGCATTAGTAAACCAAAATAATTAGAATAAGAATAACTTAAATGTAAGTGAACTTGCATACACACTCATAGCTTTCTAATATAAAAAAAGTTTGAGTTTCTTCAGGTAATTCTAAAAGCGCATATTTATTGCATTTTCGTGAAAAAGTTGGCAGTTTCTTACACTCAGCTGAGTATGGCAAATTTTTTTTTTTTTTTTTTTTTTGTAACTACATTACATATTTTTATCATTTTTTAAAAACAGGAGGATCCCATATTTGGAATTAAAATCGCATTTTGGCAACTCTAACATTTGCATACAAATAAAAACCTTAAAACAAACTCACGAGATGCATAGTGCGCATCTGTGGCAGCCACAGCAGAAAACAAATAATAGCGGCAATACTGTAATTAAGTATTTGCTAATTATACAGTTATGTGCGTTCGCTCAAAACAATTACCACCTCCTCGCAAAAGAGGTGCATTGGAGCAATGTTTGAGTATAAATGGAAATAGCAAATAGTATACACATGCGTATGTGTGCATGGCTGCAATTGTGGGGCATCGTAACTCTTGAGACGCATACACAGACGCTTTGGAGAGCAAGTGAAAACGAAGTAAAAGCAGGGCAGAGTTGGCAAATTAAATTTGCTCTCGCTATCAAAACAATTCTAAATAATTCTTCTCTTCCGCAGTAGAGCATCAAATCATGCGATTCAATTAACAATTTAATTTTGGCCGGGAACATCTACTTACGAGTGTATATTACGGGTGGTAGAATAGTCTATTGAAGAGCTGGAGGTGGTAGAATTTTATTGTTTATTTTTACTACTCTGATGAAATACTTCCACGGAGGAAGCGAAGAAGGGCGAAAGGGCTCAGATGTGAGGCAAAGAATATCGAAGCACTGGAGAAAAGTTTATTACAATTTTTTTTTCTTTATAATTGCCGATGGCTGGTATCTCACTCACGACACTTATAGTTCAGACAACTATACTCTCCAGCTTGAGAATTTTCTATCACTTCCAACGTTGCCTAATTTCATTGGATCTTAAATATTTACATAAAAAAATTGGCATATTCTCAAAATTGCAGAACATGTTTTAAGTGTAAATATGTTGCTGCTATTCCCTATCAAATTGATCAATTTTAATAGTTCGGATCGCATTATAACAAATTAGCGTCATTAAAAAGAATCGGCCAATAAATTTCTAACAGTTTATGTGTTCTTTTGGTTTTACAAGAAAACTTTAAGGAAATAATTAGAAATGGCACATTAAAGGGGCTTCTAAGATAGATCGCCTCAACATATTGAACATAAAAGAAAAAAAGTTATAAGACATAATAGATGTTTATTTGTTTATGTGCGTTTATCGGTCAGCGGAGTAGCATTCTATGTGACATTTATTTGCGACATCTCAAAGCATTTCTTTATAAATACTTTTCTCAGCGCCTTGTTTGTACAGTAAAAAACCACTGTGGTTTTTGTATGTGTTTGCCTGTATCGCGTGATTTTTTTTTTAAGCTGAAATCTCTTGCATGGTCCACCACTGCCTATACGATATTTATATGCGTACTCGTACATGTCCATATAATATAATTGGTGTGAAATATTACCTCGTTCCTTTTTAAAGGTATTTATGCGAAGCTGTGTCAGTATAAAAAGTGTAGCGCTTCCTTCTTGCAATGAGATGGTGATGGTGGAAAAGTAATTTGTTTTATTCGTAGCATCGTCTGTGAAATTTAGTAGAATTATTTTACCGTCAGCATGCACGATTTTTAGTAAAAAGTAATTATCGATCGAGAAATATGAAATAATTTGATGATAATGTAAAATTAACAATTATCTCTATTTGATAAAAAAAAAAATTAATTCTTGGAGAAGTTTTATGTGGATAAATATTTCATAATCAAATCACTCGCAAGTCTTTATTTGCTGAGCGTACGTACACACGTTTGCCAGAGGATTGTGCATTTAGCAATTGTTTCATAATTGCGTAAAGTTTATCAAAAAATGAAGTTCAACGGCAAAAATCGATTTAAATTCTGTTCAATATGTTAATTTATTTATCTCAGCAGGACATAACGTACTTTTACGCATCCACGCATCGACGCATCCACGCAGCCACGCAGCCATGCTAATTCAGTCAATACTTTTATTTTAAATTGTGGTCGCAGGAATTAAAGCTGATGTGGTGCTGTTGAAGGTAGAAGCAGCGTTGGTGATATGCAGATTATGTATTAATTTTTTCCTCTCCGCATGCCTAAATTGCTTATAATGTGTTTTCATTCGTAATTTCAGTGCAAGAATAAGTAATTCATAATATGTGCTAATACACAACTGCATATGTAAGTATGCACATATCCTCAGTATGTATGGGTACCACTATTGATTTATGTACAATTTGCTTATGAGGTCAACCACATTGTATAATATTTTTTTTTTAACATTGGATTCAGTAGGATTCTCTTAGAGGATGTTTAAAAGTATCCTGTTAATCACATAAGAGTCTTGAAGACAAATATTGAGACGAAAATGTTAAAAAAATCCGCCCAATTCTGCCTTTCAACTTTCATTGCTCAGAAAAAATATTTTAGATTTTTATTATTTCCTAATATGCATACGAGTACAAGTATACAAAAGCGTAGTAGAGGCAGTTCATTTCATAAAATTTATTCACTAGAAGGGTTTCTCAATGTAGAATTATTAAATGGGGAATTTAAATGCTTGGAATCAGTATTCGTATATTGTATACTGTTTTCAAGAATCTGATTTATCCGATTTACATGAGTAAAAAAATACTTATTTTTATATATTTTTACTTTGGTATACTTCGTTTTTGATTGCAAATGGTAAAGTAAGTTTTCAGTGCCATTCTGAAACAGAGTGCTAGACTAGACTATATGCAAAAGTGAAATATTAGAGATTTGCTAATGTTCGCATTAGATCATTAATAAATTAGTAAAATCGTCCTTAAATATCAGAGAATGGTAATACGTATATGTACATGATATTAAAAAAATTAATAAAATCATTAAAAGACGACATTAAATATTTCTGTAGAACAAATTTTGCAGATCGCAGTGGAACGTTTAGGACCTCTGCAGGCCAGTAGCACAAAATTCATTTTTCTATTTTCCGCAATTTCCTTTTGGTATAAAAATTCTAATTGGAAAACTAAACTAGAATTTACCATAAACAATGCTAGGAATGAATCAGATGTAAGTAAATCCATGCATAAGGCTCAATACACCGACATGAATATTTACGAATATGCTCTTTATGAAGGTGTATGTGTTTTATTTCGAAGCAATTTGTTGTTTTGTTCATTATTTTAACACTCTACAATAATGTTTTATTTGTAATTACCATTTATTTACCATGACTACATTTAACACTTCATAACCTCAATTATTAAAACGTTTGAAAACTGGATCTTTTGTTTAAACAATTTCCAGCAGACATTCCATCATACAATACGTAATACGTAATTCTATTATTCAACACTAATTACCAAGCAACTGCCTGTGTGCAACATCGTCATCCTCAACACGATCACCGTCATGTTTACAATTTTTTTGCCACATTTTTCTTTCCAATATAGTCGGCTTCTCCTCTACCACACGCCATTATCTTTACTGTTAAACTCTAATACGTTTAATATATGTATGTATGTATGCTATATGAAATGTGTATGTATGTATGTATGTGCGCTTTCCTCTGTGGAAAGCATTGAAATATTAATATTGGAGAATTATTACCTCGGAAGGGAATATAATTTCTCCATTCCCAAAATATTTGCCACCTCTGAATTAATTCATCGCCTTAGATGAAAAATTAAATATATCTTTCCGTAATGCAAGCAGGCGCCGTTGAAAAATTCAGTTCTTTGCATACTAATTTGTTCCGGAAATTGAATTTATTTTGAATTAGAAGCAAACATTTATTTAGAAAGTTTGGGTTATAAGACAATATCACGTGATGCGGAAGTTTTATATATTCTGCTTAAAAATTAAGAACAAACAAAAGAGGAGATATAAAAATATGTACTCGTGGGCGTAACGTTAATGTGCGGTAAGTATAATAAACACATACATGCATTTGTATAATTTAAATCAATGGGATCGATTTGTGCAAAATTATTTTACATTGCTTTCTTCTGTTTTGAAGAAACCCCTACTCGTGCTCTTTTTTACTAGTGAAACCAAAATTAAATTAAATTAATAATTGACACTAAATCAGGATCAAGAAAATCATTACTATAAGGATTGCATTTAGATGCACTAAACATTATTAGATTCACTCTTACAAAAAGCTCTACTTTGCCACTTTTATTTCATTATTTTTACTGTTCATTCAGAAAAGACCATTTATTTCTTGAATCTTACTTTTGCCTAAAATGCAACAGTTACTTCTCGAAATTTAAATTTTGTTCTTAAAGAAAGTGCTTTTGAAGCTGAATAAAATATAAGCAAAATTAACTGATATTTTTTTTATAAATAATTCGAAATTCTCGATTACGGCTTTGAATAGAAAGCAGAAACAGATTTGAGTTTACATTGTTGGAACATTAGAGTGACGCCGTGGCTGTGGTAAATATTTAAAACCGCAGAGGTGGGTGTGGATAAATAAACACTGTGCATTGCTGATTGCTGGAGTGCATACAGATATGCTAATATTGCTTAATGTTTCTCTATGCATTTTGTTGCTAATCAATTACCACACCCTCGAATTACAATTGGTATAAGTATAAGAAAGCCTACAGTAGCATCACGATAATTAAAACTAATGCAACTTAGAATTTACTTCTAACCAAAAAATAAAACTTTAAAAATTATTAGTTTTTTCTTTTTTTTTTGTTGTGAAAAATAAAATATTGTAAATTTTCGAAAAGAAAACTAACACGGAAAGAAGAATTTCAATCAAGAGTTAATGATTAAAATGTAATTTCTGAAATAAAAATTATGAACATTTCTGTGGCGGCTTAAAAAAGATCTTTCGCATTTGAAAAGAAAGGGTCAGTACATTTTATTATGGAAAATTCCAAACTATGGAACAAACTGGAACTTATATTATATATATTTTTTATTATATTTGTTTTTTATATTTATTATATGTATTTCATATAATACTATTTACTCTACTTCCATTTACTATTATTTTAAGGGATTTATGGCATACTTCCATAAATCTCAGCGGATAATATCTATTAAAATAAGATATGTAAATATATAAAAATACAAAATACAGGTACGTACGCACCATTATATAATATTGTTACATCCAATCGTGCGTATTTTATGACATTTTTGGAGATATATCGTTTTTGCAACAAATAAATTAAACATCAGAACAATTTTAATATTATTTAATATCACTCACGAAATTTACTTTTTTTTAACTATTATTATTAATATTTTTATAATTATTATTATTATTATTATATTATTATGGTACACAAAATAATATTGAAGTTATTCGTTGATGTGCTGAACAGACGCTTTAATATATGGGGGACAAAAAGTGTTGCCATTTTTGAATTTTCAAAAAGCTAAGTAAAGTTTTCGGTATACCAATTACAAACTGCCTCGAGCATCCAGTCCTAATAGCTCCTAACAATACCTTAAAGGCCCACTGACGAGAGGCAACTTTATAGTACACCTAGAATCTTTTGTATGCCATTGCATAACTCAAGAAGTATTTTTGAAATAATCTTTTGTGGTCGTAATTATTCACACTTATTTATATTAAAGATAGTAATATCAATTAAACTATTATACTTTACAATTCATTTCATCCCTTTGCGGATGGTGTAATATTTAATTATTTCTTGGCTATCAATAAGATAATTGTAATAATTGCCTAACATTATTTTATTACATTTTTGTAATTATATTAGTGCGTGATTAAAATAAAAATAAATAAAAATACCACTTAAACTTCTAAATATTTATTAGCACTCGGTTAAAAAAAGATATTCTGTATTTTAATTTTTCTTTCAAGAATAAAGATATATGGTAACACTGCTTTTGATTGGAGAAGATTGAAGAATTTATTTCCAACTACCACAACAAAAATATTATTTCGATACTCTATTAAATACTATTCACTCTATTATATTATATTATACACATTTTGCAAATTATATTTTTGCAAAAATATAATAAAATAGAAAAGGATTTTTAAAAGCATGTACGAGTATGCCCGCCTTAAATTTGAAAATTGATCAAGTTTGTAGGATTTAAATGATTAAAGCATTTTTCCAATAAAAATTTGGCGCGAGCAAAAGTTTTCAGTGGCAACGCCATATACATATAAGCTCATAATATCAAAGCGCAGGAAAAATGTATGAATAGATGGGAACATTAGGTTTAAAAAATATGTTAAAAAATGAAATGCCCTCCTGGACCATCCTTTAAATAAAACTCAACATATTGTTGGTCATGGGAATTTATGCAATGCTGTGCCTTTGCTGTTGCTGTTGCAGTTGCTGTTACTGTTGCTGAACATGACCATGATGATTATAATTGTTGCTGTTGTTCTTATTACTGGTAGTATGACGCGTTCTTATCGCAAATACGTATGTAGATACTCGTATGGCTGTGTGTGTGTGTGCATCTGTTCGTTACCGAAAATTATGATTCGCGGTCGAAACTATAGAGGCTACATACATTATACGTACATTTATTTGTGTCAGCCATTTAATTTGCATGGGGAACGTGCAACATTAAGATTTATTTTATTAATATCCTTTTTGAGGTGGATTTTTAGTATGAAAAGTTCTCAGAGGTTGTAAAGTTCTATGAGTAAATGCAACAAATTCACAAAAAGTTCAATAACATGAAGCAAAAAAAATATATAAGAGAGCTATCATCATTTTTATCCAAAATAGCAGCAAGAGCATCATCTTTGGCACAGTGCACACTGTAATCATTGTAGCTGCACTATGCGAGGGTTCGCACTTGTTGCAAAATATTTGTTTGCAGCGAGTTTCGTTTTGATAAATTCATTATTAGTCATTACAATTCACAATTATTTTCCATATGCTTAACAATTCACTTCAAACTTTGTACCTGCCTTTCGGAAGTGTCCTAAAACACGCCTTCGGATATTTCAATTATGTCGAAATTTATAAAAAACTTCTTAAATATATATATAAAAGCATATATTAACGCTGGTATAGTTGATATGTTTGAAAATATTATGTATTGAAATTCTGAAGATACAGTGGTATACTTCCCAACGGTTTCCCATGTGTTTAAGCACATAATGTATGAGTATTAGATATAATTTCGTTCTAAGTTAAAAATGACTGGATTTAAATGGGTTCACAAAATTTTGCACCGAAATTGAGGATCTCAGAAGAATATAGTAAATCGCAAAGAGTTGCTACCTTCTTCGCATCGTTACTGCATATTTATCACAATAAATTTGTTAAGTAATAATAAATAATAAATATAAAATAAAAAATTCGCAATAGAGTCTCGGCTTTTAGTAAATTTTTCTTTTTCCGCCCATAGTGCATACGCAGTATAGAAATAATTTCCTATATTATCCAAACTTTTTGATTATCGTCTTGTTGGTGGTGCACACGAAGAGAAAAAAAATAGTTTTCTTTACGCTTTGAAAGGCTATCATTATGATTATGACGAATATTGCTTTTAAAACGAAATGTTGTGTGCAACATTTGTTGTTACTTTTCCTCTTATTGCTGTTATGGCATTGTGTGTGTGTATAAGCGATCTATATATGTATGTATGTACGTTGTTGTTGTTATATAATAGTTGGCCAGATGACTACTTTGCATCTGGAGACTACCTATACTAATGCCGATCAGCATTATTTTATTCTGAAGCGGAATCGCTTGTCTGTCTGTCCGTCTGGCTGTCTCTATGTCTGTCTCTATGTATGCCTGTCTGTGCGTCTCCATATCTCTTTGAATTCGTGTTTCCAATGATTGGATTTTATTCGTTTGGCTTATTGTTCTTGTTGTAATCTTTCTAAATATATACAAGTTAAAGATTCATTCAAAGACTTATTTAACCTTTTGTTTTTGTTATTTTGCATTGACTAACGTAACAGAAGCTTATATCCATACAGCATCACAGGTTGCTGCTGCCGCTGATCATTATGATGACTATGGAGATGCCTCGTAAACATGTGACGTTCTTCCTTTGTTCTTCAATTTTGTTTCTTTTTTCAGATTTGTTTTTGAGGAAGGAGTACGTGCACTTGTAGCGAAGGCGTGTTACATCCCAAAAACAAAAAAGAAGAACAACAAAATAAATTTTGTACTACAGAGTGCACCAGCGAGGCATCAACAAATAAACTGCATACCTTCTACTAAAAATGGGTTTAAGATGCATATCTTAAATTAGTTTTCGAAATATGCTTTTTAGGTTTTCAGTTTGGTCTTCCAATGTGAATATTCGGGTTGCATAAAGTTTTTTAGGTTTGCTGCTGTTAAACTGGTAGTCTCTTTCATTTCTCTTGTCAAGTTGCAACATGTCGTGGCCTTAATATAACTTGAATTTTTGCCATAGAATTTTCTCCTCTTCCAAACTTCTTTCATTTATTATTCAATGTTGAATTTGAATTTCTTCTCATAAACATAAGCAGACAGCAGAGCAATCTGATTTTATAGTGCATGTTTGGAAAGATGCTAATTACAAGCGGGTGGGAACATGAGATAAATTGTTTTGATGATGAATAATAATAAAATATTTATATTAAAGCATGAAAACTAATATGATTTCCACCGTATTTAAATTTCGAGAAATTATATCAACTACGTAGCGGATAAAATTTAAATTTTATGTGATACTCATGGCATTTACTATTAATAAGTAAAACCTAGTGACTTCTGCTTTTCTTTAACCAACATAAGCTATCGAAATATTAGAAGAAATGGCAAATTCAATAAAATATTAGAGACCACAATAATTATCACAAATTGTATAAGCAACTGACATTGTCATAAATACTTAAGCCCGTTATTTACTATCCTACACAGTCGTACGATTTGTCAAATATGGCATCTCTCCTGAAAAAATTGGATCGTGGGATGAAAAATAGAATGAAAATTGTCATAAAATTACCATTTTTCTGCGATCAGAATTGCTTGTAGTTCAATCAGCGAAAAAAAATTTTGTTGGTGGTTTGCCTGTGTAGGATAGTGTACCTAGGGATTTTGTGAGAGATTTGGCTTTGCAATAGAACAGACACGGATTAAAATGTTTAAAATGTTTATTTGACACAGAAATATTTTTTTTAATCGATTTTATTATTAATTTTTAGTTTTAACATGTTTTTTTTTGTTTCCAATTTCAACCTTTGCCCACTGCAACAAAGTTAGCATGCAGCCTGTTCTAGAGAATTGTCATATTGAAAGCCTCCAAGGGTTTTCAGCTAAGCCCCATTGCGCACTCTCAAAGAGTTAATTTTTGCTAATAATTTTGTTTTAATCGCATTTACTTTTGATTATAGGACAGATAAGTGGACCAGTAACCAAGAAGTTTAGTATGTCAATGGATTGCTAGCAAGTGCTAAATATTTCACATATTTAATATTGTGAGTGGCAATTTCAGAAGGCATTGAAATAAATTTCCTTTCAACAAAGTTCACAAATTAAAAAATAAAGTGGAATTAGCACAACATGTTTAATATAATGCACGAAAAATAGAGGATGTTAACAATTCCCATAAGCTATAATTAAGAATTTATGAAAAATTTCTCTGAACTCGAGTTAATTAATAAAAATTTCATAAACGTTACCGAAAATAAAAAGGCGTGATATACTCGTCCATGCATACTCGTATCAGACTTTCTAGATGAAGACAAAATTTGCGTACACATGCAAACATGAATACATATTTGTGGAGGAGATGAAAAAACCTTTTGGATTTATTTTATTCTACAAATTGACATCAGAAAAGACAAAAGACAGCAGCATATTGTACAACTAATTGGTAACGAAACAGTAACGTCAGATAACGAAATAATCCAATAAGTACAAATCGTAAACATAAATAATATTTGGTTGGAGCCCATACACACACACGTTCAAATCTATATGCTTGTATATACACTCATGCAACTGGAACGACACACACCTATTGGTCAAGTACAGAAAGGCATCGAATCGGACATCTCAAAAAGAAAATATTTAAAAAGAATAAGATGCCTGCTTTAGTGAATGTATGAGTTTGTATGTTAATTATGAAACGATCAGGTTAAGCGTGAAAACCTATCATTAGTATTTCCGCTTTTTATTATAAAACACAAAAATATTGTCAGTATGGAGACCAATTTTTGCATTGAAGCCTTCTACACACACATATACATACATATAAATATAAAAAATTTATAAAGCAGCAAAGTCATTTTCCCCAAATATTAATACCCTAAACACAAAAGGAACGTTAAATCTTGATCGTACATACTTAAATATAATTTAAAGTAAAAATTTAGTTTATTTCTGTAGAACACAAGCCGTTGTATTCCTTAAAAGTCCACACCGAATGAAATAAAAACGTCTTGTCATACCCGTCAATTCATTGAAAGGCAACCGCCTGTGTCCAGGCTGGTTTTTCTCAATGAAACTTTTAGTCAAAACAAAACATGAACTCAACACAGAAAATAAAATTATATTTTTACTTTGGTTTTAAAATATAAATTGGCAACAATTTTAAGAGAACAATAAAATTGTGTTCAAGCATGTTTCAGTTCTTAATTCATCGACGAAGGCGCCGCAATTATAAAAGAAAACGCTCATCAAAATTATGTTTGTAAAATCTGTGTATTTCTTTGTTGTTGATCCAAAGTGCGCATTATTATTGTTGTAATAACATACAACATGATGGCACAATTAAGGATTTTTAGAAATGCGTATCTTTCCACACAAATAATAATACAAATCCACAACTAGATATGGTGGTACACACGCATAGAAAAGCTATAGAGGAGCAGAAGTATAACCCTCTTTTAACGGGAAAATTGTATAACTCAGACACAAGCAAGCTCATCTAGTCAACGAAAAAAGTCATTCACGAAAATGTTTGCTGACGTGTAATCGTTGTAACGCGTGAAGCAAGAAATCACTTCATAAAGTTAATGCCCAGGCACATTCGTTACAGAGCCCACATTAAGAAGAAAGCCTTTTTACTTGAATTAGAATATAACAATATTAAAGACCGTCAAAATAACTTTCTTATAAACAATTTTTTTTTAGTTTTCATATTATAAAAACTCGTAAGGACATTTAAAATGCTTTGATTCAAAAAATAATGTTGTCCAAGTTATTCAAGACCTCTAAACATGCTCAACGGATGCTGCTTGGAGTAATAAGTACTCTTGTTGAGTTCAATAGTCTCCACTTCTCAAAAACTCTTTAATGTCAGTAAAATTTCTTTCTTTGATAATTATTTTGTAATTTAAATCTTTTTTTTTTTTTAATATTTGCTTATCAAATAATTTTTATACGTTTTGCATCTGCTTCTAAAACGCATCGGGAATATACCTTACCAAGTTTTGCTTAGAGAGTCATCGCTATAGCAAAATACTTGTTTTTTTGCGCTTCCAAAAAATATTATATATAACTTAAAATATACCAAAATAATAAGCATGCGTGAAGAGATTGAAGTTTAAATATGGATCATGGTTTTTATAGCGGTTTTTTTTTTTATACAAAAGCTATTTCAGTAATTCAGTATTTTCACTCCTGTGCACAACTTGGAACATTTCTATTTTTATAATTAAAGATAATTTGATAACTATCATGTAATATAAATGATAATATAAGAAAAGGTGTTTTATTGTACTGTCCCATTTTTATTAAATATATATATCAACAGACATGTATATTGCCATCTTTCGTTTAAGCCAACGATATGTTTGCGATTTTACTATCAAAAAATGCCTTGTGTAAAATACAGCATAATTACCGTCAGTCGTTTGCATACGCTAAGCACAAACACATTTAGCGAAATAGTGATTTAACGTTTTATAGGAGGGAAATTAAGCCAAGAGTAGAGGTGGGCACGTGAAGATAAATACAAAACCTTACGCGTGATTTATTCATTTGTATAACAATGATTGTATGCGAAAGTAATTTTCGTTAGCTAAGAAGCTTTGTTAAAAATATTTGGCTAAAAGCATGAGTAAAAGGGCATTGGCTGCAGACAATATTTTAGCACGCATCCAAAGACTCAACAAAATATAAATTCTAGATCTATTTCGACACTCTTTATAACAAACACCAACACACCGTTTCACGTCTCATGTTCAATCTTTGATTTCACACAGGCTTCCGTAACAGCTAACGGTTAAAAGCAATTCCCGCCGTCTAAAATTTATAACAGAAAGAAGAATCGAGAAATACACATCGTTCTCAATTCAGCCACAAACAAGGTGGTATGCGCCAATTGTTTGATATTTTATTTGTTTTAATTTGATTTTGGTGATGCCATCCGTTGTCTGGCGGCTGCGGAAGCCTGCGTGAAACAAATATTTTACCGCCTTGCAGTTCAAATGCTTCCGTAGATCCTACAGAGAACTTTTGCCATTTGCTGCCAAAAACTATGTATACCTATGCGCCCATATACATGTGTACATATATACGAGTGCACACATACACACATTCCACATTGTTTGCTGTTTTAAAATTCCTGGTATTGCCGTTAATTTTGAATGCTTAATTTTATAGTACGTGTGTGGCAGTATTTATGCATGTGAGTGTCACGTACTCGTATAAACTCATACTCGTACTCAGTGCTGCAGCTGCATTGGCTGCCCTTTTCCACCAAAAATAGTTGACCTGCAACTCACGAACCATAAATGTTATTTAATTATTTAATTGATAAGTATTATTATTGAAAAATGTACTGAGGTTCAACCTCTCGGAACAGTCCGGTAGTCTCAAAAATTTTCTGATCGGGAATAGGATAATTGAAAAAATATCTGATAATCAAATCACTCCGACAATAATTGTAGGGAAACATACAAAAAGTTATTTAAAATACTTTTTGCTCAGAAACGGAAAACACAAAATATTTCATACAACCTGAAAACCAAAATAAAATCTCATTTCAACTCAGTTCCATTGCGATATATTATGAAAATAAATATATTTCTTCAATACCGATTTACAATAAAAAAGCAGCTGCAATTCGAATACATATTTTTCATTTTTCTCCGTGTAACAAAATTTATTCAATTAATTGATGTCCTTATTATCGAACAGGCTTTCAAGATTACGTGTTCGTAAGTGATTTAAATTTTTCTAAAAAGTCGTAACGTAGATAGACGTAATCAAAGGCATTCAAAACATTTCACATCCTGAAACAAGAATATTCTCTTTTGATTTTTCCAAATATAACTGTGTCTATAAATCTTGGGCGTAAACTGGAAGGGATTCAGGGAATTATTCTCAACGCCTGTTTTCTAAATGTAAGCTAATTGGAATCATATGCAGTATGAGTACGTGGAAAAATTAAGGTATTAACAATTTCTAAGTTTCAAAATTTTTCTAAATTTCTAAAAATTTTATATTCGGAAAGTTTCTCAATTATTTCGGAATTCTCGACTAATTTTGTTCCCCCGATTGAATTTAAAAATGTAAAAGTTTTCAACACCATGCAACGGTGCAGCATATATCTCAGCGGGACTGAGATCATGGATGGTCATGAACTTTCGTAACTTCTAAACTTATCGCTGTGAGTTGCCAGTGTAATAAAATGACCCGTTTAAGCATTATGCTCAGTAATGCATGCAAAAATAACTACAAGAGTCAAAACGATAATGTAACTTGCAGGAAGATATTTCCCACTGTATATTAGATTTTCTAAAGGAGCTTACCGAAGGGTGGCGATATATTTAAGAAGAAAAAGCAGAAGAGGAAAGTTGTAACCGCGGATAAATGGTCCAGCACAGTGCTGATTGCCATTTTTGGAAAAAGGAAAAAAAAGCAGGAAAACAAGCGGAATTCAGTGTGCCAGTTAGCGGAATAGAGTTGTGCATACGATACATACATTTTTATGGATGTATGTACATACATTTACACTACCAGTGTATTCGTATATACATCGTGAAATTCTACTGATGGGATAGAATATTTTAGGTATGTACGAGTATTCTTTACTGAAGTTGGCGAATGATGTTGTGTTGAGGGAGGAGATGTTGATGAATTATGTTTTAATGCTTCCTTCTGTTGCTCATATGCATGTTAATCTTGGATAACATACACTTCTCTGTAGCACACTATCGACCACAACGTTTAAGTGGAACTCCAATGAATGCACACGGAGAGACAGTGCTTTGCTTAGTAGATAAAGGCAACATTAATCCATAAAAAATTGAAGGCAATACAAGGAGCTCCGCCCGGCAGGCATGTAATCTATATAAGCGAGAAGCAGGAATCGAGTATGTTGGTATTCGTATTATGTTTTGTATGGCCGCAATAATAATATGCGCTCATATTTACGTGCGTGTGTGTATACACACTTATACTTTGCTTGTGGTTCTGTAAATCAGTTAGATTTGTTTGAATAACTTTTAAATTGACGGCTTTGTTGGTATTTTCTCAGGTTGCGTGCCCCGAGCGTTCAAACTTTGTTTTTTATAATGCAACCGAATTCTACAGAATTGAGTTTAATATTTTTTTTAGCATTTTTAATAAATTTTCGTTGTGAAAAATTTAATAAGCACAGTTCGTTCCCATGATTTTGTCATAAAAATATGATCCTTTTGATGTATACTTTTTCTAAGCCTTTGGCATTCACTTTTGTTTTTCTAAACCACTTCGCTCAGTTAAAGCCTGCAATTAAGCAGTAGTAAAGCTTTTAAGGCATTCCCTTTTTCTGGCGACTGTCACGAATGAAATTGCTTATGTACAGACTCTTTAGCACTTGGAAATGTTAACATTGATATGCTTTTGTCTACATGAACACACTCCCACACGCACACACGCACATACACACACACACACTTATATTTTCAGGAGGAAAAAGAGAAAGTAAAAGCGATATTAATTTAGTAAAGAATGACTTTTTGCATATTAATTACTTACAACATTCAATAATATAAATTAAATAATTGTTACGCGTAATGAAATTTAAAAGGAAATATGCGAAAAACACAGAAACATACGTGAATAAGTACGACGTGATCCTTTATAGGAAGTACATTTAATTGCATACTTAGTGACCTATTGATCTGTATATTGATTTGAGATGTTTTCCTAATTTCATTTCTAAACTTAATTTTTTGCAAACGCTGCATTTCGTCAGTGCTTGCCCATCAAGAGGAATAATTTTGGATTCTTGCGTGCAATAAATTCAAATATTAATCAAATATGAAATATTTTCTGATTTCAATCTCTCCCTTTTTCCACCTGCTGAATTGAATTTGTTATATAATCTTACCACTTCCAGTCCACTGAAGGGGCCTGCCGGCCTACCGGCCTGCCCTGCCTTCTGAGAAATGTAGCACCATTTCCCGAATCATGCATGTATACACAATACATACGAGTACTCGTATATGCATGCATGGACGGAACGTAAAAATGGTGTAACATATACTTTATGTACGTTTGCAAATACTTTTTTTAATTTTTTTTCGGCTGCTTCAAATTTTAGTTGTCTTTTTTCACATTTTTTTAAATCTTTTTATTGTATTTTTAGTTTTGCTATTTCTTTTCTGTGCTGGGTAAATTTAATTTCTTGATAAAATTAATAATTTTATAACACGCGATTGGTAAGTTTTTTATTGTTGTTGTTATTCTAATGCCATGAAACCTTAAAATTAACACAATGTAAATATTTTGCGCCTGTGCAGTGGTTTTAATTCACTCTTTTTAGTGTCTCATTTTGTGCATTTAATTATTTCAAGCGAGTCGGTTTGGACAAATGTTTCGGCCCTATGGTTTTCAATCAGAGCATTCCATACAACAAGCACATATCCCTGTACACAGTTTATTCGATTATGTAAGTATTCGAGTATGTATCAAGGCTTTGATAAAAAATAAGTACAAGATATAAAAATAGCTCATACTCGTACATTGATACAAAGATTCCTAAAATTAATACATCTAAAATAATTTTTTTCAGCTAATTCGGCATAAAATTTTTTATAATTAAAATTTTAGCTTCTTATTACATTTTTCGCACGTTTCGTAGTTGTTTTCTTTACTTTTTCTAATATTAATTATACACAAGGATATATCATGCTGATCTTCGTAACTCGTATTCCTTTATGAGAATTGAAACGGTAGAGCGTTTTCACGTCACTATTTTTTAAATCTTTCGTAAAAATTAAAAGGAATTTACTTGTTATTTTAGTAATTATTTGCTTACAAGTAACATTCGAAAGTGCACAAAATATGAGGTCGCTGGTACTGAAAGCAGTTCTCCAAATAAAAATGTTAACTAGATAGTGTTCGCCTTACCAGTAATGACAAGTGCAAGCAGCATGTAAATAAAATGTTGTCGCATTCGCACTACGATATCGATTGCATATTAAAGAGAATTTCTTAAAAGCATTAGTATCCTTTTTCTTTTAATTCTTTTTTTATTGTTGAGATTCAAAAATTTTTTTAGTGCTCGAAAATTCCCTTAAATAAGCTTCATAATTTCTTAAAATATCGTTCTTTTATAAAAGTGTGTTCTTTCACATCTTGTGAATTGTCAAGAAAAGAAAATTCTAACTTGTTTTTTGTCGTTGTTGTAATAGATCAGTGGCCCATATGAACCAGTGCCATCAATGTGGACCAGAAAGCCACATTGATGGAATTTATTGCAAATTGAGGTTTCTTTTTATAATAGTTAAATGTGTATGCAGATCGGTGGTGTGTTATTGCAACGACCAGTGATCGGTTAGCACACTTATTAGCCAAATGGTACATTATATCCTTCTGGTGGGCTGCTGTCTGTTAGTAATGACGGCAGGTGGCCGATTGCTATATCTTCCACAACTTACATATACACACATATATAAATGCGTATTTACTTTGAAATGTGTTGAAATGATATATTTTATAGATCAATAGGAAAGGATAATTTTAAGTCAATTATCAAACAAAAACAAAAACAAAAAATGCAATAAAACAAATAAGAGTGACTTACCAAAGTTGCTTGATGTGGAAAACGACGGCAGTGGCGCAGGTGTCAAAGATGTAGTTGATAAGTTGCCAACACTACTTTTAATGTCAGCTTCCAGTAGATCAAAAGTTGTACTTGTCGTTGTTTGGGCAATTGCCGTTGCAGCGGCCATTGATGCCAATGTCGATGTTAAGGTGGTCTGACTTTTAAGCAATTTGTTATTGCTTTGTTTATTGTTATTTACTGGTTGTTGCAGTTGTTGGTTAGCGTGCGAAGTTTCATTAACTGGCTGCTCTAATGAAGCCATATTAGCGTCATTATGATGTTGCTGATGATAGAGATGATGATTTGGGTTGAGCGTCTCTGAAGGCGACAATGTTGTTGCGAACTTTGTTAATGTCGCTGAAGTTTGTGTCGTGCGTGCTGTCGTGTTTAGCATAGTCGTACTATCTGCTGGTGAATGTGCCTCGCTTTTCAATATTTCTTTATCAAAGTTAGTGAGCTGTGGCAAATCTTCTGAAAATTGCTGCTCCCGATGGTAGTGTTGTTGCTGGAATATGTTGCTATAAAATTCTTGATACATTTTGTGGAATTGCTGTTGTTGCTGTTGTTCGGATATTGCACCGCCGAAAAATTGCTGCAAATTATTCGGAATATACAACGGCGATGCCTGCAATGGCATTGTTGCAGTGGCTGTTTGCACATTGCTTAAGTTCAAACCAAAGATATTATTTAAGTGTTGCAGTGGTGAAGTAGCAATTAAATGTTGTTGCATCAAAGTTTGTTGCATTTGTAATAATTGTTGCTGTATTGAATGATGTTCTTGTTTCTGTTGATTGTATGCCGTTGCCGGATTTGTATCTGTCTCAGAATTGATATTGTAGCTCGCTGCTGTTGTAGAAGGTGTTGTCATTTTAAAGATCTTTAAATTGTTATTATTTTCTTGAAGTTGTTTGCTCTGATTATGTTGAAATTGAGAAATAAAGTACGATTTTTTCGTTTCAAACAGCATTCCGATGTTAATTAAATTTATTTTATATTCATTAATGCTTTCTTGGGGTTTCACTGTAACTGACGGGGGCATAATACCCTATTCAATGCTCACCTCCACTCGTTTAAACCATCACGATACCTGCTTTCGTTGCTGCTTACGAGGAATGCTATAAAACAGTACGAACAACATATGAAGCGATACATAAATTGAAAAGGTTAATAAATTTAACTAAACAGCAATTGAAAGAATTAAATTAAATAAAATATAATTCTTGGAACGAAATACAATTTGGTAATCTTAGTTAACGCATTCCTTTCTTTTTCATTTTCCTTAATGTGGCCATTATAGGGTTTTGCAAATATAATGTATTACCATTTTTCGTACGTTCGCAAAGAATCAAGCAATTATGCCATGGCTGATAACTTCAAAATGAAAATGTAACGCAATAAAACTTTGAACAGAAATTTAAAAAAATATTTCTAAAACCGTTCCTGAGTTTCGAAATCTCAGAAGTGAATAGAAGGAATTTACAAGATACAATCTATGCATTATTTGAAACAACCAGGAGCCGCTAAGAGCTTCTTTTCGAAATGAATGATGTACGTTGTTATTATTTTAAAGCGTGAAAATATCGATATCAATGTTGGTACTTTTTTCCAAATACTCGTAGATATACAAATATGAACTTTAAAAGAATCACAATTTTATGTAAATATTGATAGTTTTTTTAAACGAATAGTCATTTAAAGCGGAAGATAAACAACGATTTGTAACTGCGTACACAATATGGAAAAATTTCATATTTAATTTTTATTTTTATTTTTATTCGATCTAGAAGTAGTTGTATGTTCTCGTATATGAAACTCAAATCAATAAAAATGTATAAAAATGTTAATAAACAATAAACATATTGAAATGGTAAAGGCAAATATCAGTTAAATTAAACAAAATAAAGAATAAATAAAAATTGATATACAATGTTTATTTACAATAATTTCCATTTAAATTGAACGTGATCAGGTTGATACCGTCCGATGTCGTTCTTTTAAATGAAATTATCTTTTTTACAATTAAAAACACATACATGAATAGTAATTATACTGAATTCATAAAAAAAGTTTAATATTTGTCATAAAAGACTCGAGATAAGATTGCAGCAGGTTGTTGAAATGAGGTTGACATTTTTTGTATAAGCGCACATACATATTTATTTCTCAGCACTCTGCAAATACTCGTACCTAAAAAATTAATTTATGTAAAATAAATGATTTACAAGGTTTTAAAATTGTTAAACTAAATCATAAGCTGTGACTAATAACTTTTTCAGAATATTCCATTTCACTAAAAGTGTACGCGGATATCGTTCGGAAAATATTGGGAAAGTATAGATCGCATTTAAGACATGGTTTTATTTTCTTAAATCTTTTGAGCAGCATCACCCTTAATTTGACTAGTGAAAAGTATTTCATACATTGAAACACAATCCAATTATAGGAGTAGATAACTTTCATACTGGAGTCCTAAGCCACCTATATAATGTATAGTTAATAAAATTATATTTGGAGCTTGACAATGACCGAATCTTGTGCATATTTGTTGAATTAAGTTCGGACCAATAAACTATAAAAATTATTAATTTTTGACAAACTTCATTCCTTTTTTCAAATTTACGAGTTTGGGTTTTCTATGATTTCGAAAAAGTACTCCCAAATGGCACGTAGTTTGTCTAAACGGGAACGCCCTACTACAGAGGAGGTAACAGGATCGATTTCTGCACTGACCCTAGGTGTTTTCGTTTTTAATAAATGAAATTTGTAAAGCAATCGCAATGTATCGGGTGGATTTTTGAGTACTGTGAAGTGCTTGGATTTAGAGGACGTAGAGTTTAAATGGTGCCGGAGCCAGCCTACTCTATTTATTTATTTACAAGCTTACAAGTATATTAACCAATCTGCGGGTCATTGAAGCAGATATTTTTTTAGAGATGTGAATTGAAGCATAAGTCCTATCATGATACATACATGTGAGTCTGCTGTGGGCCCATGCTTTGTACTCGCCAATTGTCATACCCAAATTTACAATATCATAAAATTTAATTTAGCATGTGCCACTTAACTTCACTGCTCTGACTATGATGAATAAATTATTTCTTAAGTGTACACGGTAGAGCAATCGTTCCAGTATTAGATATGTTAAGAACGAATTCACCCCTTTTCATTTCTTTTGACGTTTTATTATTAATAAATCTTCACGATTAATTTTTAAAATTCTAGTAATCGATTAATTTAAAATCCAAAAAAGTTTACACGCCAATAAGAAAGGCAGTGAAACATTTACTTCGACTTAGTACGTACATACTTACATATTTTACGTATTCGCAAAATTATCCAATATATATGATGCGTTACATTAACGATTTCACATGTGATATGTTGTGAGATTTGTAATTTTTATTCTCGTATATGGCGGCAGAGTTCGTTTCTTCGGCATAGCGAACCAAGAAAATTTACATACAGAGAGTCGTATTGCTGATGAATTCCTCCAGGCACCTAACTTTACACACTTTTAAAATTTTGAAAAATATATTAAACAAAGTACACACATACCACCTCACTTATGTAAGTATGTATGGAAAATGCATGTTCAGTTTAAATTGCATCACATGTTCACAAGCATTGGAAATTCTAAACAATTCCGTTTTGTAATTATTTTTTCTTTTATCTTTTATTTAAATTAACATTTCAAAATGCATAATTATTAAATATTATGTATGAAAATTTACTGCACTCTTTTTACACAAAATAACATTTCATTCACTTCGCAGTAGGAAATCGCGACGGTTCTCCTTAATTATTTTCATTTTCGAAGGGAAACAAAATCGCAAAGCGTTCAAATGCAAAAAAAAGGCATAATACGATTAGCGATCTAAAACATAAAAACCGCACGCACGCGCACTTGAGTTACAGCAACTACTGGTTTCGTACACCATTTAAAAAAGATGAGCACTAACTAAAATACAAAAAATTACTGAAGCCAACAATAACAGTAACTACTCGTACGGCAAAAGCATTTTAGTTTGAACTTTGCTTTTGTTTTCAACACACTCTCCATGAGTGTGTACGAGTAGCTCTCGCGTATTGATATCGCGACGAACAAAAGAGATTATTGCATTTTGCTCAATTGGCCCAAAGCAATGGGTGGTGGTAGAGCCAAATTGTAGCCAATATAAGTATTCGCGAGGAGGTCACCACCACTGTTGCCATTTCTGTCGAATTATAAAAAGTGTAATAAAATGGGGTTGTAATGAAAATTTTGAGAATTCATTGGAGTAGATTACAAGTAATTATAATACATTTTGCAAAGAGTGTTTAATTGCTTTACTTTATTTTAATTATGGGATTTATTAACAGTTTATTTACATTATGCATATATGTACATACTCGCATACATATATACATATTGTACTTTTCCATTAATTATTCAATTGGGGAGCTCACACAGTTTCTCATTGGTTTCCTTGCGAATATTGAATTTAATATTAATAAAATACTACTTTATCAGGTCCAATATGGATATGTACCTACAAATATTGCCAGGTACGATTTTTTATGATAAACAAAAGGTTATGAAAATGTTCATGAAATTACAATTTCCAAGCGATCAATTTTCCGGCGTTTACTTCAATCAGCATAAAAAAAATCTTTTGCAAGGCACCAGCAACACTATTTTGATGTGGTGTTTCAAAATAGGAGGGAATCACATCTGATTTTCGTGTGAATGAATCGCACGACTTGCTACGATAGTGAAGCGAGGCCTTTGGTGTATCTGAGAGCTACGATTTTTTATTTAATTAAATTGATTGAATTGCTTTACCACAAGCTATTATTCAAATATAAATTTTTGTATATATTTTTAAAATCATTTAATATGATATAAAGTAAGGAAGTCATATCCTGCGTCTATTTTTTCATAACATTATTATTTGAATTGTAATATTATACTATATAGCAACAAACACACATATATGTACATATAACTTTTTCTTTTTATGTGTGTAAGTGATTATTTTATAAGTTTCTTAACTTTCCATGTTACATTTTTGTAATTCTCTATATTTCCTGAGAGTTCACATACTCACACACATACACACGTGTATAAATTGTTATTTTTAATGAAAAGGGGAAGTTTTACAACTTGCAAATAAAGTAGATGTTGCATCAACACAGCACTTGCGGGCGACAACTTTTTAATGCTTAACAAATATCGTATCCAAAAGAAATGTATTCTTTTTAATTTTTCACTTTTTTTAAATTGCTAATATAAAACTACAGTTATCTGCTTCACATACTTATTTTATTTTTGGTTTTGAAAAGAATCCAAAATTGAAATAAAGCTCGCTATTGTGTGAAAATACAATTTTATAATGAAGAATTGTCTATCCGCCCCGCTAAATTGCTGCCTCTAACTTTGGTCAAGTAATAAAAATGGCACTAAAAATGCAATGCATTATTTTCTACTTTGAAAGATTACTTTCCCCTCTTTAAAATAACAGAAAGAAATTATATTCACTGCTTTTAAATTACTAATATACTGATTTATTTGTTTTATTGGTGGGAAATACATGAAATGGCTGATTTAGCTGGATGACAAATTATATTGTGGTTTGGATATGTAAATTTTCTGCAAATATACTTTCATCTCATTTTCAAATTGGTTTCAAATATATAAGGAAAATTAACCAATATATTAAAGATATAACTCCCACATACATCTGTAAATGAATATGGCAACATGAATACAATAAAAAACATACATTTTGATTTTGGGTTCAATTCAATAAGGAAAGAAACCATTCATTCTTATTTAGATAAATACCCTGTTATGTTCCTTTAATATCTTGATAAATATTCTTTAACGGTTCTCGATAAAGAACTATCTATGTATATAATTATTATTTGAGATATTTTTTTACGGATTTGTCATTTCCTGACTTTTTTAATTCCCCTACGATCTTTCAAATTAAGCATTCCATACACGACATTACACTGCATTTTAAATAAAAATGTATATTTTAAAGACTATAAAAGTGGGAAACTGTAGGTGGAGATCATTAAAAGCGTCGTGTCTTCCCTTATTCAATCCTTGAAATGAATGAAGCTGATCTTGAAGTTCGTTGAAAAATCGCAAGCAGGCATTAGTGAAGGCCTCTCCAATTACTACTTGAGTCTGCTTGGTAGGGTTTTAATCTGTCTGTTCAAAGATTTTTATAAACAAATATGAGCTGAATATCTAATTTAGTTACAAATTTAGATGAAATTTGACTTGACTTATTGTTTTAAACTCTCTTTTCTGCTAGTATCGATGTTATTTGCTTATAACAATGGTTTTGGGAGAGTTTATTTAATTTCCTCAATGAATTCTCTTTGAACTTTTTACAAAAGTAAACAAGATCCACACATTGGAGAAAACAAGAAAATTAGAAGCCCAACCTCTTTTTATTTTATACTCTTTGAGTTAGTCGTCCATTAGACTGCGATGAATGGAGATCGTTAGTTGCGAGAGATTTTTGTCGGCTTTGAGATTTGCCGATGTAAAATTAAGATACAGGAAACATATTACCTTTTACTAAATTCTCATTGATGCATTTAGAATATCTTGTTTAGTCGTTTTGGATACGGTTCTTAAGGCCTAGCCCCATTGAATACTTTATAGTATACTTTGTACTCTCTCAACTCACAACTTAGTAAAACTGTGTAAATTAATATCAGCCTGTTTACAATCAACACGTGACCATATACATTCATCACTTTGACCATTGTTTCATTTTATTAAATTTGTTATTTATTTATTTACTTAATATGACAATTATATGAATATAATTATAATATGAATATATATATAATATAATAGATATATAAATCTATATATAACTATATGAATATAATTATGATATTCATAGAAATACTGACTGCTGAGGCCACCAGGTTTTTCTTAGTAGTTCTTCTTGGTTCCTACTTATAGGTGTGAAAGGAGGAGATTTAAGATCCTGTAACAAAGTATTGACTAGGGAAACTGTTCCACCGCCACCTTTATATAAGTTGGGAGAGCACAAAGTATACGTATAAAGTATTCGTTGTGGCTATACCTTTAGTTTTATATTGCAAACATTGGCCTAATTCATTCTGGATTTACTATTTGATAAAAAAATCAATTATTTAAATCTTACAATTGTAAAATGAACTAAATTTTTTTTCAATTTGCCGTTGCTTTTCTCGTGTCAATGTACTTTAAAATGTCTATACCAATAAATACATGAATGGTTATTATTTCCCATTTTAATGGAACCATCCATACGAGTACCGATATAATTTTTTCTACGTGATAACTGGCAAATAAATAAATTATTTATAAGATAAATCATGCCGTAGATATGCATGTACGAGTATGCAGGTATATCAAAAGCATAAGTACACACACGCACTTATTTAAACTTTGTTGTTAATGACAAAGTTGAAAAACGTTTAAATATGCATGTAAGTATCAATAGCAGTATATATGATTGGGAGCGAACTCCTTCTTGAGTATTTTGATTTAGGACACACAATTTTTGAAATGTTTATTTGCTTTTTCAATAGGCCGATTTAATTATATTTTTATTTTGAAAGCCTAAGCTTTCAAAACGTATGGACTTAAAAGGAAAATGCGTATTTGAACAAGATTTGTGTCACATTATTTATATCACATTTTCCGAAAAGTTGTATTCAGCATACAGAGCGTATTTAATGGCAATATACGAGTACGAGTACATATTTCGTTTTTATTTTTTTATTTTTAAATTTCATTTTACATAAATTTTTTTATTTTAAGCTTCTTTTCGAATGAAAATTATGTGCGTATGTTTGTGTGTAGTAATATCTCAAATTCACAGACGCAAGTGTGGTTGTATGCCCATAAATAAGTTACGAAGAGCAAATAGAAAAAATTACAAAAACGGCAACGTCGATTGAAAACACAGGCCGAAGTTTTTAAGAGAATCAAAAAGAATTTGTTTTATTCTGTAGGCAATTATAGAATGTATGCATGTTACAATATAAGAATGCATATATGTGTGTGTGACCGTAGGCAATGTTCCACGCTGAGATTTGTGATCTTTTTAAACTTTAAGCAAATGCGTTAAATTCCTACTAACATACAGATATAAATGCATTCACACATCCAACTATAGAGGATGGGTGGAGTCTATAGGAATTTTCTGTAAACACCTGCTTACAAGTGTGTGCATGCATGTGCCTTATTAACATAAGCAAATGTTCGATAAATGTCCAATAGCAGTTGTTAAAAAATTTGCTTAAGATTTTGAGTTTCGGGTAACATGTGCGTCAATTGTCGTATGTGTGTAAATATAGAGTACATGCATACATACATATTTGTGTATAATGCGGACATCCCAGCATAGTAAAAACTTGAGTAATATATTATAATAGGGTTACTTAAGCCTTAATCATTGTCACCTTTAAGCTTGAAAAATAATATAGAACACATTGCAAAAGGTTATTTGTCGTAAAAATTAACGAAAAAACAAGACGGAACGCTAGAGAAAATATTACAAGACTACATTTATTTTTAGCATATCTCTGCAATTAAACAATAAACATACTGAAAAATATGTTATTATCTTCTATAAAAAAAAACTCCTTATCAAATTATTTTTATAAGTTTTTTTGCATAATTGTGCAATAACGTTAAGGGAAAAATGTGTTTTTAGATTTTGCGTTAAAAATCTTACTATCTACATATTTTTAAAAGACTTTCTAAACAGACACGAGCAATAAAACTTCAAGTTTTTATTTCAAAAATAAACAAACAGACTTTTTACAATTTGACAACTTTTTTCAAATGCACATTTATCAAATATTGAAATTTTCCCCAAAAACTGAAAATTTTTTTTTTCTTTATTACTAGCAAATATATATTTTAAACATTTGAAAACATAAAATAAATATTCAAGAGCAAAAACAAAACAAGTTTTTCATTCAAAAATACACAAACGAACGATTTTAAAGTGTGACTGTTTTTGCCCAAAAATGCAAAGGGTACCCCCTTATCTAAAAATTGAGTATTTCTTCAAAAATCTAAAAAATTTGTTGTCCTTTATTTTTAGCAAAAATATATTTTAAATATTTGAAAACATAAAATAAACATGCAAGAGCAATAAAAACACGAATTTTTCATTCAAAAATACACAAACGGACGATTTTAAAGTGTGACTGTTTTTGCCCAAAAATGCAAAGGGTACCTACCCCCTTATCTAAAAATTGAGTATTTCTTCAAAAATCTGTTTGTTTTTGCCCAAAAATGCAAAGGGTACCTACCCCCTTATCTAAAAATTGAGTATTTCTTCAAAAATCTAAAAAATTTGTTGTCCTTTATTTTTAGCAAAAATATATTTTAAACATTTGAAAACATAAAATAAACATACAAGAGCATCAAAAACGGCAATTTTTTATGCAAAAATACACAAACTGACAATTTCAAACTGTTTTTGCCCAAAAATGCAAAGGGTACCTACCCCCTTATCTAAAAATTGAGTATTTCTTCAAAAATCTGACTGTTTTTGCCCAAAAATGCAAAGGGTACCTACCCCCTTATCTAAAAATTGAGTATTTCTTCAAAAATCTAAAAAATTTGTTGTCCTTTATTTTTAGCAAAAATATATTTTAAACATTTGAAAACATAAAATAAACATACAAGAGCATCAAAAACGGCAATTTTTTATGCAAAAATACACAAACTGACAATTTCAAAGTGTGACTGTTTTTGCCCAAAAATGCAAAAATCTAAAAATTGAGTATTTCTTCAAAAATCTAAAAAATTTGTTGTCCTTTATTTTTAGCAAAAATATATTTTAAATATTTGAAAACATAAAATAAACATGCAAGAGCAATAAAAACACGAATTTTTCATTCAAAAATACACAAACGGACGATTTTAAAGTGTGACTGTTTTTGCCCAAAAATGCAAAGGGTACCTACCCCCTTATCTAAAAATTGAGTATTTCTTCAAAAATCTAAAAAATTTGTTGTCCTTCATTTTTAGCAAAAATATATTTTAAATATTTGAAAACATAAAATAAACATGCAAGAGCAATAAAAACACCAATTTTTCATTCAAAAATACACAAACGGACGATTTAAAAGTGTGACTGTTTTTGCCCAAAAATGCAAAGGGTACCCCCTTATCTAAAAATTGAGTATTTCTTCAAAAATCTAAAAAATTTTTTGTCTTTTATTTTTAGCAAAAATATATTTTAAATATTTGAAAACATAAAATAAACATGCAAGAGCAATAAAAACACCAATTTTTCATTCAAAAATACACAAACGGACGATTTAAAAGTGTGACTGTTTTTGCCCAAAAATGCAAAGGGTACCCCCTTATCTAAAAATTGAGTATTTCTTCAAAAATCTAAAAAATTTTTTGTCTTTTATTTTTAGCAAAAATATATTTTAAATATTTGAAAACATAAAATAAACATGCAAGAGCAATAAAAACACCAATTTTTCATTCAAAAATACACAAACGGACGATTTAAAAGTGTGACTGTTTTTGCCCAAAAATGCAAAGGGTACCCCCTTATCTAAAAATTGAGTATTTCTTCAAAAATCTAAAAAATTTTTTGTCTTTTATTTTTAGCAAAAATATATTTTAAATATTTGAAAACATAAAATAAACATGCAAGAGCAATAAAAACACGAATTTTTCATTCAAAAATACACAAACGGACGATTTTAAAGTGTGACTGTTTTTGCCCAAAAATGCAAAGGGTACCTACCCCCTTATCTAAAAATTGAGTATTTCTTCAAAAATCTGTTTGTTTTTGCCCAAAAATGCAAAGGGTACCTACCCCCTTATCTAAAAATTGAGTATTTCTTCAAAAATCTAAAAAATTTGTTGTCCTTTATTTTTAGCAAAAATATATTTTAAACATTTGAAAACATAAAATAAACATACAAGAGCATCAAAAACGGCAATTTTTTATGCAAAAATACACAAACTGACAATTTCAAACTGTTTTTGCCCAAAAATGCAAAGGGTACCTACCCCCTTATCTAAAAATTGAGTATTTCTTCAAAAATCTGACTGTTTTTGCCCAAAAATGCAAAGGGTACCTACCCCCTTATCTAAAAATTGAGTATTTCTTCAAAAATCTAAAAAATTTGTTGTCCTTTATTTTTAGCAAAAATATATTTTAAACATTTGAAAACATAAAATAAACATACAAGAGCATCAAAAACGGCAATTTTTTATGCAAAAATACACAAACTGACAATTTCAAAGTGTGACTGTTTTTGCCCAAAAATGCAAAAATCTAAAAATTGAGTATTTCTTCAAAAATCTAAAAAATTTGTTGTCCTTTATTTTTAGCAAAAATATATTTTAAATATTTGAAAACATAAAATAAACATGCAAGAGCAATAAAAACACGAATTTTTCATTCAAAAATACACAAACGGACGATTTTAAAGTGTGACTGTTTTTGCCCAAAAATGCAAAGGGTACCTACCCCCTTATCTAAAAATTGAGTATTTCTTCAAAAATCTAAAAAATTTGTTGTCCTTTATTTTTAGCAAAAATATATTTTAAATATTTGAAAACATAAAATAAACATGCAAGAGCAATAAAAACACCAATTTTTCATTCAAAAATACACAAACGGACGATTTAAAAGTGTGACTGTTTTTGCCCAAAAATGCAAAGGGTACCCCCTTATCTAAAAATTGAGTATTTCTTCAAAAATCTAAAAAATTTTTTGTCTTTTATTTTTAGCAAAAATATATTTTAAATATTTGAAAACATAAAATAAACATGCAAGAGCAATAAAAACACCAATTTTTCATTCAAAAATACACAAACGAACGATTTCAAAGTGTGACTGTTTTTGCCCAAAAATGCAAAGGGTACCCCTAATCTAAAAATTGAGTATTTCTTCAAAAATCTAAAAAATTTTTTGTCCCTTATTTTTAGCAAAAATATATTTTAATCATTTGAAAACATAAAATAAACATACAAGAGCATCAAAAACGGCAATTTTTTATTCAAAAATACACAAACGGACGATTTTAAAGTGTGACTGTTTTTGCCCAAGAGCAATAAAAACACCAATTTTTCATTCAAAAATACACAAACGGACGATTTTAAAGTGTGACTGTTTTTGCCCAAAAATGCAAAGGGTACCCCCTTATCTAAAAATTGAGTATTTCTTCAAAAATCTAAAAAAATTTTTGTCCTTTATTTTTAGCAAAAATATATTTTAAACATTTGAAAACATAAAATAAACATACAAGAGCATCAAAAACGGCAATTTTGTATTCAAAAATACACAAACGGACAATTTCAAAGTGTGACTGTTTTTGCCCAAAAATGCAAAGGGTACCCCCTTATCTAAAAATTGAGTATTTCTTCAAAAATCTAAAAAATTTGTTGTGTTTTATTTTTAGCAAAAATATATTTTAAATATTTGAAAACATAAAATAAACATGCAAGAGCAATAAAAACACCAATTTTTCATTCAAAAATACACAAACGGACGATTTTAAAGTGTGACTGTTTTTGCCCAAAAATGCAAAGGGTACCCCCTTATCTAAAAATTTAGTATTTCTTCAAAAATCTAAAAAATTTGTTGTGTTTTATTTTTAGCAAAAATATATTTTAAATATTTGAAAACATAAAATAAACATGCAAGAGCAATAAAAACACCAATTTTTCATTCAAAAATACACAAACGGGCGATTTTAAAGTGTGACTGTTTTTGCCCAAAAATGCAAAGGGTACCCCCTTATCTAAAAATAGAGTATTTCTTCAAAAATCTAAAAAATTTTTTGTCTTTTATTTTTAGCAAAAATATATTTTAAATATTTGAAAACATAAAATAAACATGCAAGAGCAATAAAAACACCAATTTTTCATTCAAAAATACACAAACGGACGATTTTAAAGTGTGACTGTTTTTGCCCAAAATTGCAAAGGGTACCCCCTTATCTAAAAATTGAGTATTTCTTCAAAAATCTAAAAAATTTGTTGTGTTTTATTTTTAGCAAAAATATATTTTAAATATTTGAAAACATAAAATAAACATGCAAGAGCAATAAAAACACCAATTTTTCATTCAAAAATACACAAACGGACAATTTTAAAGTGTGACTGTTTTTGCCCAAAAATGCAAAGGGTACCCCCTTATCTAAAAATTGAGTATTTCTTCAAAAATCTAAAAAATTTGTTGTCCTTTATTTTTAGCAAAAATATATTTTAAATATTTGAAAACATAAAATAAACATGCAAGAGCAATAAAAACACAAATTTTTCATTCAAAAATACACAAACGGACGATTTTAAAGTGTGACTGGTTTTGCCCAAAAATGCAAAGGGTACCCCCTTATCTAAAAATTGAGTATTTCTTCAAAAATCTAAAAAATTGTTGTCCTTTATTTTTAGCAAAAATATATTTTAAATATTTGAAAACATAAAATAAACATGCAAGAGCAATAAAAACACCAATTTTTCATTCAAAAATACACAAACGGACGATTTTAAAGTGTGACTGTTTTTGCCCAAAAATGCAAAGGGTACCACCCCCTTATCTAAAAATTGAGTATTTCTTCAAAAATCTAAAAAATTTGTTGTCCTTTATTTTTAGCAAAAATATATTTTAAATATTTGAAAACATAAAATAAACATGCAAGAGCAATAAAAACACCAATTTTTCATTCAAAAATACACAAACGAACGATTTTAAAGTGTGACTGTTTTTGCCCAAAAATGCAAAGGGTACCCCCTTATCTAAAAATTGAGTATTTCTTCAAAAATCTAAAAAATTTGTTGTCCTTTATTTTTAGCAAAAATATATTTTAAATATTTGAAAACATAAAATAAACATGCAAGAGCAATAAAAACACCAATTTTTCATTCAAAAATACACAAACGGACGATTTTAAAGTGTGACTGTTTTTGCCCAAAAATGCAAAGGGTACCCCCTTATCTAAAAATTGAGTATTTCTTCAAAAATCTAAAAAATTTGTTGTCTTTTATTTTTAGCAAAAATATATTTTAAATATTTGAAAACATAAAATAAACATGCAAGAGCAATAAAAACACCAATTTTTCATTCAAAAATACACAAACGGACGATTTTAAAGTGTGACTGTTTTTGCCCAAAAATGCAAAGGGTACCCCCTTATCTAAAAATTGAGTATTTCTTCAAAAATCTAAAAAATTTTTTGTCCCTTATTTTTAGCAAAAATATATTTTAAATATTTGCAAACATAAAATAAACATGCAAGAGCAATAAAAACACCAATTTTTCATTCAAAAATACACAAACGGACGATTTTAAAGTGTGACTGTTTTTGCCCAAAAATGCAAAGGGTACCCCCTTATCTAAAAATTGAGTATTTCTTCAAAAATCTAAAAAATTTGTTGTCCTTTATTTTTAGCAAAAATATATTTTAAATATTTGAAAACATAAAATAAACATGCAAGAGCAATAAAAACACCAATTTTTCATTCAAAAATACACAAACGGACGATTTTAAAGTGTGACTGTTTTTGCCCAAAAATGCAAAGGGTACCCCCTTATCTAAAAATTGAGTATTTCTTCAAAAATCTAAAAAATTTGTTGTCCTATATTTTTAGCAAAAATATATTTTAAATATTTGAAAACATAAAATAAACATGCAAGAGCAATAAAAACACCAATTTTTCATTCAAAAATACACAAACGGACGATTTTAAAGTGTGACTGTTTTTGCCCAAAAATGCAAAGGGTACCCCCTTATCTAAAAATTGAGTATTTCTTCAAAAATCTAAAAAATTTTTTGTCCCTTATTTTTAGCAAAAATATATTTTAAATATTTGCAAACATAAAATAAACATGCAAGAGCAATAAAAACACCAATTTTTCATTCAAAAATACACAAACGGACGATTTTAAAGTGTGACTGTTTTTGCCCAAAAATGCAAAGGGTACCCCCTTATCTAAAAATTGAGTATTTCTTCAAAAATCTAAAAAATTTGTTGTCCTTTATTTTTAGCAAAAATATATTTTAAATATTTGAAAACATAAAATAAACATGCAAGAGCAATAAAAACACCAATTTTTCATTCAAAAATACACAAACGGACGATTTTAAAGTGTGACTGTTTTTGCCCAAAAATGCAAAGGGTACCCCCTTATCTAAAAATTGAGTATTTCTTCAAAAATCTAAAAAATTTGTTGTCCTCTATTTTTAGCAAAAATATATTTTAAATATTTGAAAACATAAAATAAACATGCAAGAGCAATAAAAACACCAATTTTTCATTCAAAAATACACAAACGGACGATTTTAAAGTGTGACTGTTTTTGCCCAAAAATGCAAATACTCAATTTTTGCCCAAAAATTGAGTATTTCTTCAAAAATCTAAAAAATTTGTTGTCTTTTATTTTTAGCAAAAATATATTTTAAATATTTGAAAACATAAAATAAACATGCAAGAGCAATAAAAACACCAATTTTTCATTCAAAAATACACAAACGGACGATTTTAAAGTGTGACTGTTTTTGCCCAAAAATGCAAATACTCAATTTTTGCCCAAAAATTGAGTATTTCTTCAAAAATCTAAAAAATTTGTTGTCTTTTATTTTTAGCAAAAATATATTTTAAATATTTGAAAACATAAAATAAACATGCAAGAGCAATAAAAACACCAATTTTTCATTCAAAAATACACAAACGGACGATTTTAAAGTGTGACTGTTTTTGCCCAAAAATGCAAAGGGTACCCCCTTATCTAAAAATTGAGTATTTCTTCAAAAATCTAAAAAATTTTTTGTCCCTTATTTTTAGCAAAAATATATTTTAATGATTTGAAAACATAAAATAAACATGCAAGAGCAATAAAAACACCAATTTTTCATTCAAAAATACACAAACGGACGATTTTAAAGTGTGACTGTTTTTGCCCAAAAATGCAAAGGGTACCCCCTTATCTAAAAATTGCAAAGGGTACCCCCTTATCTAAAAATTGAGTATTTCCTCAAAAATCTAAAAAATTTTTCGTCTTTTATTTTTAGCAAAAATATATTTTAAATATTTGAAAACATAAAATAAACATGCAAGAGCAATAAAAACACCAATTTTTCATTCAAAAATACACAAACGGACGATTTTAAAGTGTGACTGTTTTTGCCCAAAAATGCAAAGGGTACCCCCTTATCTAAAAATTGAGTATTTCTTCAAAAATCTAAAAAATTTTTTGTCCCTTATTTTTAGCAAAAATATATTTTAAATATTTGAAAACATAAAATAAACATGCAAGAGCAATAAAAACACCAATTTTTCATTCAAAAATACACAAACGGACGATTTTAAAGTGTGACTGTTTTTGCCCAAAAATGCAAAGAGTACCTACCCCCTTATCTAAAAATTGAGTATTTCTTCAAAAATCTAAAAAAATTTTTGTCCTTTATTTTTAGCAAAAATATATTTTAAACATTTGAAAACATAAAATAAACATACAAGAGCATCAAAAACGGAAATTTTTTATTCAAAAATACACAAACGGACAATTTCAAAGTGTGACTGTTTTTGGCCAAAAATGCAAAAATTATCTAAAAATTGAGTATTTCTTCAAAAATCTAAAAAATTTTTGTCCTTTATTTTTAGCAAAAATATATTTTAAATATTTGAAAACATAAAATAAACATGCAAGAGCAATAAAAACACCAATTTTTCATTCAAAAATACACAAACGGACGATTTTAAAGTGTGACTGTTTTTGCCCAAAATTGCAAAGGGTACCCCCTTATCTAAAAATTGAGTATTTCTTCAAAAATCTAAAAAATTTGTTGTGTTTTATTTTTAGCAAAAATATATTTTAAATATTTGAAAACATAAAATAAACATGCAAGAGCAATAAAAACACCAATTTTTCATTCAAAAATACACAAACGGACGATTTTAAAGTGTGACTGTTTTTGCCCAAAAATGCAAAGGGTACCCCCTTATCTAAAAATTGAGTATTTCTTCAAAAATCTAAAAAATTTGTTGTCCTTTATTTTTAGCAAAAATATATTTTAAATATTTGAAAACATAAAATAAACATGCAAGAGCAATAAAAACACCAATTTTTCATTCAAAAATACACAAACGGACGATTTTAAAGTGTGACTGGTTTTGCCCAAAAATGCAAAGGGTACCCCCTTATCTAAAAATTGAGTATTTCTTCAAAAATCTAAAAAATTGTTGTCCTTTATTTTTAGCAAAAATATATTTTAAATATTTGAAAACATAAAATAAACATGCAAGAGCAATAAAAACACCAATTTTTCATTCAAAAATACACAAACGGACGATTTTAAAGTGTGACTGGTTTTGCCCAAAAATGCAAAGGGTACCCCCTTATCTAAAAATTGAGTATTTCTTCAAAAATCTAAAAAATTGTTGTCCTTTATTTTTAGCAAAAATATATTTTAAATATTTGAAAACATAAAATAAACATGCAAGAGCAATAAAAACACCAATTTTTCATTCAAAAATACACAAACGGACGATTTTAAAGTGTGACTGTTTTTGCCCAAAAATGCAAAGGGTACCCCCTTATCTAAAAATTGAGTATTTCTTCAAAAATCTAAAAAAATTTTTGTCCTTTATTTTTAGCAAAAATATATTTTAAATATTTGAAAACATAAAATAAACATGCAAGAGCAATAAAAACACCAATTTTTCATTCAAAAATACACAAACGGACGATTTTAAAGTGTGACTGTTTTTGTCCAAAAATGCAAAGGGTACCCCCTTATCTAAAAATTGAGTATTTCTTCAAAAATCTAAAAAATTTTTTGTCCCTTATTTTTAGCAAAAATATATTTTAATGATTTGAAAACATAAAATAAACATGCAAGAGCAATAAAAACACCAATTTTTCATTCAAAAATACACAAACGGACGATTTTAAAGTGTGACTGTTTTTGCCCAAAAATGCAAAGGGTACCCCCTTATCTAAAAATTGAGTATTTCTTCAAAAATCTAAAAAATTTGTTGTCCCTTATTTTTAGCAAAAATATATTTTAAATATTTGAAAACATAAAATAAACATGCAAGAGCAATAAAAACACCAATTTTTCATTCAAAAATACACAAACGGACGATTTTAAAGTGTGACTGTTTTTGCCCAAAAATGCAAATACTCAATTTTTGCCCAAAAATTGAGTATTTCTTCAAAAATCTAAAAAATTTGTTGTCTTTTATTTTTAGCAAAAATATATTTTAAATATTTGAAAACATAAAATAAACATGCAAGAGCAATAAAAACACCAATTTTTCATTCAAAAATACACAAACGGACGATTTTAAAGTGTGACTGTTTTTGCCCAAAAATGCAAAGGGTACCCCCTTATCTAAAAATTGAGTATTTCTTCAAAAATCTAAAAAAATTTTTGTCCTTTATTTTTAGCAAAAATATATTTTAAATATTTGAAAACATAAAATAAACATGCAAGAGCAATAAAAACACCAATTTTTCATTCAAAAATACACAAACGGACGATTTTAAAGTGTGACTGTTTTTGTCCAAAAATGCAAAGGGTACCCCCTTATCTAAAAATTGAGTATTTCTTCAAAAATCTAAAAAATTTTTTGTCCCTTATTTTTAGCAAAAATATATTTTAATGATTTGAAAACATAAAATAAACATGCAAGAGCAATAAAAACACCAATTTTTCATTCAAAAATACACAAACGGACGATTTTAAAGTGTGACTGTTTTTGCCCAAAAATGCAAAGGGTACCCCCTTATCTAAAAATTGCAAAGGGTACCCCCTTATCTAAAAATTGAGTATTTCCTCAAAAATCTAAAAAATTTTTCGTCTTTTATTTTTAGCAAAAATATATTTTAAATATTTGAAAACATAAAATAAACATGCAAGAGCAATAAAAACACCAATTTTTCATTCAAAAATACACAAACGGACGATTTTAAAGTGTGACTGTTTTTGCCCAAAAATGCAAAGGGTACCCCCTTATCTAAAAATTGAGTATTTCTTCAAAAATCTAAAAAATTTTTTGTCCCTTATTTTTAGCAAAAATATATTTTAAATATTTGAAAACATAAAATAAACATGCAAGAGCAATAAAAACACCAATTTTTCATTCAAAAATACACAAACGGACGATTTTAAAGTGTGACTGTTTTTGCCCAAAAATGCAAAGAGTACCTACCCCCTTATCTAAAAATTGAGTATTTCTTCAAAAATCTAAAAAAATTTTTGTCCTTTATTTTTAGCAAAAATATATTTTAAACATTTGAAAACATAAAATAAACATACAAGAGCATCAAAAACGGCAATTTTTTATTCAAAAATACACAAACGGACAATTTCAAAGTGTGACTGTTTTTGGCCAAAAATGCAAAAATTATCTAAAAATTGAGTATTTCTTCAAAAATCTAAAAAATTTTTGTCCTTTATTTTTAGCAAAAATATATTTTAAATATTTGAAAACATAAAATAAACATGCAAGAGCAATAAAAACACCAATTTTTCATTCAAAAATACACAAACGGGCGATTTTAAAGTGTGACTGTTTTTGCCCAAAAATGCAAAGGGTACCCCCTTATCTAAAAATAGAGTATTTCTTCAAAAATATAAAAAATTTTTTGTCTTTTATTTTTAGCAAAAATATATTTTAAATATTTGAAAACATAAAATAAACATGCAAGAGCAATAAAAACACCAATTTTTCATTCAAAAATACACAAACGGACGATTTTAAAGTGTGACTGTTTTTGCCCAAAATTGCAAAGGGTACCCCCTTATCTAAAAATTGAGTATTTCTTCAAAAATCTAAAAAATTTGTTGTGTTTTATTTTTAGCAAAAATATATTTTAAATATTTGAAAACATAAAATAAACATGCAAGAGCAATAAAAACACCAATTTTTCATTCAAAAATACACAAACGGACGATTTTAAAGTGTGACTGTTTTTGCCCAAAAATGCAAAGGGTACCCCCTTATCTAAAAATTGAGTATTTCTTCAAAAATCTAAAAAATTTGTTGTCCTTTATTTTTAGCAAAAATATATTTTAAATATTTGAAAACATAAAATAAACATGCAAGAGCAATAAAAACACCAATTTTTCATTCAAAAATACACAAACGGACGATTTTAAAGTGTGACTGGTTTTGCCCAAAAATGCAAAGGGTACCCCCTTATCTAAAAATTGAGTATTTCTTCAAAAATCTAAAAAATTGTTGTCCTTTATTTTTAGCAAAAATATATTTTAAATATTTGAAAACATAAAATAAACATGCAAGAGCAATAAAAACACCAATTTTTCATTCAAAAATACACAAACGGACGATTTTAAAGTGTGACTGGTTTTGCCCAAAAATGCAAAGGGTACCCCCTTATCTAAAAATTGAGTATTTCTTCAAAAATCTAAAAAATTGTTGTCCTTTATTTTTAGCAAAAATATATTTTAAATATTTGAAAACATAAAATAAACATGCAAGAGCAATAAAAACACCAATTTTTCATTCAAAAATACACAAACGGACGATTTTAAAGTGTGACTGTTTTTGCCCAAAAATGCAAAGGGTACCCCCTTATCTAAAAATTGAGTATTTCTTCAAAAATCTAAAAAAATTTTTGTCCTTTATTTTTAGCAAAAATATATTTTAAATATTTGAAAACATAAAATAAACATGCAAGAGCAATAAAAACACCAATTTTTCATTCAAAAATACACAAACGGACGATTTTAAAGTGTGACTGTTTTTGTCCAAAAATGCAAAGGGTACCCCCTTATCTAAAAATTGAGTATTTCTTCAAAAATCTAAAAAATTTTTTGTCCCTTATTTTTAGCAAAAATATATTTTAATGATTTGAAAACATAAAATAAACATGCAAGAGCAATAAAAACACCAATTTTTCATTCAAAAATACACAAACGGACGATTTTAAAGTGTGACTGTTTTTGCCCAAAAATGCAAAGGGTACCCCCTTATCTAAAAATTGAGTATTTCTTCAAAAATCTAAAAAATTTGTTGTCCCTTATTTTTAGCAAAAATATATTTTAAATATTTGAAAACATAAAATAAACATGCAAGAGCAATAAAAACACCAATTTTTCATTCAAAAATACACAAACGGTCGATTTTAAATTTTTGAAGAAATTGAGTATTTCTTCAAAAATTTAAAAAAATTTTTGTCCTTTATTTTTAGCAAAAATATATTTTAAATATTTGAAAACATAAAATAAACATGCAAGAGCAATAAAAACACCAATTTTTCATTCAAAAATACACAAACGGACGATTTTAAAGTGTGACTGTTTTTGCCCAAAAACGCAAAGGGTACCCCCTTATCTAAAAATTGAGTATTTCCTCAAAAATCTAAAAAATTTTTCGTCTTTTATTTTTAGCAAAAATATATTTTAAATATTTGAAAACATAAAATAAACATGCAAGAGCAATAAAAACACCAATTTTTCATTCAAAAATACACAAACGGACGATTTTAAAGTGTGACTGTTTTTGCCCAAAAATGCAAAGGGTACCCCCTTATCTAAAAATTGAGTATTTCTTCAAAAATCTAAAAAATTTTTTGTCCCTTATTTTTAGCAAAAATATATTTTAAATATTTGAAAACATAAAATAAACATGCAAGAGCAATAAAAACACCAATTTTTCATTCAAAAATACACAAACGGACGATTTTAAATTTTTGAAGAAATTGAGTATTTCTTCAAAAATCTAAAAAAAATTTTGTCCTTTATTTTTAGCAAAAATATATTTTAAATATTTGAAAACATAAAATAAACATGCAAGAGCAATAAAAACACCAATTTTTCATTCAAAATACACAAACGGACGATTTTAAAGTGTGACTGTTTTTGCCCAAAAATGCAAAGGGTACCCCCTTATCTAAAAATTGAGTATTTCCTCAAAAATCTAAAAAATTTTTCGTCTTTTATTTTTAGCAAAAATATATTTTAAATATTTGAAAACATAAAATAAACATGCAAGAGCAATAAAAACACCAATTTTTCATTCAAAAATACACAAACGGACGATTTTAAAGTGTGACTGTTTTTGCCCAAAAATGCAAAGGGTACCCCCTTATCTAAAAATTGAGTATTTCTTCAAAAATCTAAAAAATTTTTTGTCCCTTATTTTTAGCAAAAATATATTTTAAATATTTGAAAACATAAAATAAACATGCAAGAGCAATAAAAACACCAATTTTTCATTCAAAAATACACAAACGGACGATTTTAAATTTTTGAAGAAATTGAGTATTTCTTCAAAAATCTAAAAAAAATTTTGTCCTTTATTTTTAGCAAAAATATATTTTAAATATTTGAAAACATAAAATAAACATGCAAGAGCAATAAAAACACCAATTTTTCATTCAAAATACACAAACGGACGATTTTAAAGTGTGACTGTTTTTGCCCAAAAATGCAAAGGGTACCCCCTTATCTAAAAATTGAGTATTTCCTCAAAAATCTAAAAAATTTTTCGTCTTTTATTTTTAGCAAAAATATATTTTAAATATTTGAAAACATAAAATAAACATGCAAGAGCAATAAAAACACCAATTTTTCATTCAAAAATACACAAACAAAGGGTACCCCCTTATCTAAAAATTGAGTATTTCTTCAAAAATCTAAAAAATTTTTTGTCCCTTATTTTTAGCAAAAATATATTTTAAATATTTGAAAACATAAAATAAACATGCAAGAGCAATAAAAACACCAATTTTTCATTCAAAAATACACAAACGGACGATTTTAAAGTGTGACTGTTTTTGCCCAAAAATGCAAAGAGTACCTACCCCCTTATCTAAAAATTGAGTATTTCTTCAAAAATCTAAAAAAATTTTTGTCCTTTATTTTTAGCAAAAATATATTTTAAACATTTGAAAACATAAAATAAACATACAAGAGCATCAAAAACGGCAATTTTTTATTCAAAAATACACAAACGGACAATTTCAAAGTGTGACTGTTTTTGGCCAAAAATGCAAAAATTATCTAAAAATTGAGTATTTCTTCAAAAATCTAAAAAATTTTTGTCCTTTATTTTTAGCAAAAATATATTTTAAATATTTGAAAACATAAAATAAACATGCAAGAGCAATAAAAACACCAATTTTTCATTCAAAAATACACAAACGGGCGATTTTAAAGTGTGACTGTTTTTGCCCAAAAATGCAAAGGGTACCCCCTTATCTAAAAATAGAGTATTTCTTCAAAAATCTAAAAAATTTTTTGTCTTTTATTTTTAGCAAAAATATATTTTAAATATTTGAAAACATAAAATAAACATGCAAGAGCAATAAAAACACCAATTTTTCATTCAAAAATACACAAACGGACGATTTTAAAGTGTGACTGTTTTTGCCCAAAATTGCAAAGGGTACCCCCTTATCTAAAAATTGAGTATTTCTTCAAAAATCTAAAAAATTTGTTGTGTTTTATTTTTAGCAAAAATATATTTTAAATATTTGAAAACATAAAATAAACATGCAAGAGCAATAAAAACACCAATTTTTCATTCAAAAATACACAAACGGACGATTTTAAAGTGTGACTGTTTTTGCCCAAAAATGCAAAGGGTACCCCCTTATCTAAAAATTGAGTATTTCTTCAAAAATCTAAAAAATTTGTTGTCCTTTATTTTTAGCAAAAATATATTTTAAATATTTGAAAACATAAAATAAACATGCAAGAGCAATAAAAACACCAATTTTTCATTCAAAAATACACAAACGGACGATTTTAAAGTGTGACTGGTTTTGCCCAAAAATGCAAAGGGTACCCCCTTATCTAAAAATTGAGTATTTCTTCAAAAATCTAAAAAATTGTTGTCCTTTATTTTTAGCAAAAATATATTTTAAATATTTGAAAACATAAAATAAACATGCAAGAGCAATAAAAACACCAATTTTTCATTCAAAAATACACAAACGGACGATTTTAAAGTGTGACTGTTTTTGCCCAAAAATGCAAAGGGTACCACCCCCTTATCTAAAAATTGAGTATTTCTTCAAAAATCTAAAAAATTTGTTGTCCTTTATTTTTAGCAAAAATATATTTTAAATATTTGAAAACATAAAATAAACATGCAAGAGCAATAAAAACACCAATTTTTCATTCAAAAATACACAAACGAACGATTTTAAAGTGTGATTGTTTTTGCCCAAAAATGCAAAGGGTACCCCCTTATCTAAAAATAGAGTATTTCTTCAAAAATCTAAAAAAATTTTTGTCCTTTATTTTTAGCAAAAATATATTTTAAATATTTGCAAACATAAAATAAACATGCAAGAGCAATAAAAACACCAATTTTTCATTCAAAAATACACAAACGGACGATTTTAAAGTGTGACTGTTTTTGCCCAAAAATGCAAAGGGTACCCCCTCATCTAAAAATTGAGTATTTCTTCAAAAATCTAAAAAATTTGTTGTCCTTTATTTTTAGCAAAAATATATTTTAAACATTTGAAAACATAAAATAAACACACAAGAGCATCAAAAACGGCAATTTTTTATTCAAAAATACACAAACGGACAATTTCAAAGTGTGACTGTTTTTGCCCAAAATTATCTAAAAATTGAGTATTTCTTTAAAAATCCAAAAAATTTTTGTCCTTTATTTTTAGCAAAAATATATTTTAAATATTTGAAAACATAAAATAAACATGCAAGAGCAATAAAAACACCAATTTTTCATTCAAAAATACACAAACGGACGATTTTAAAGTGTGACTGGTTTTGCCCAAAAATGCAAAGAGTATCCCCTTATCTAAAAATTGAGTATTTCTTCAAAAATCTAAAAAAATTTTTGTCCTTTATTTTTAGCAAAAATATATTTTAAATATTTGAAAACATAAAATAAACATGCAAGAGCAATAAAAACACCAATTTTTCATTCAAAAATACACAAACGGACGATTTTAAAGTGTGACTGTTTTTGCCCAAAAATGCAAAGGGTACCCCCTTATCTAAAAATTGAGTATTTCTTCAAAAATCTAAAAAATTTTTTGTCCCTTATTTTTAGCAAAAATATATTTTAATCATTTGAAAACATAAAATAAACATGCAAGAGCAATAAAAACACCAATTTTTCATTCAAAAATACACAAACGGACGATTTTAAAGTGTGACTGTTTTTGCCCAAAAATGCAAAGGGTACCCCATTATCTAAAAATAGAGTATTTCTTCAAAAATCTAAAAAATTTTTTGTCTTTTATTTTTAGCAAAAATATATTTTAAATATTTGAAAACATAAAATAAACATGCAAGAGCAATAAAAACACCAATTTTTCATTCAAAAATACACAAACGGACGATTTTAAAGTGTGACTGTTTTTGCCCAAAAATGCAAAGGGTACCCCCTTATCTAAAAATTGAGTATTTCTTCAAAAATCTAAAAAATTTGTTGTCCTTTATTTTTAGCAAAAATATATTTTAAATATTTGAAAACATAAAATAAACATGCAAGAGCAATAAAAACACCAATTTTTCATTCAAAAATACACAAACGGACGATTTTAAAGTGTGACTGTTTTTGCCCAAAAATGCAAAGGGTACCCCCTTATCTAAAAATTGAGTATTTCTTCAAAAATCTAAAAAATTTGTTGTCCTATATTTTTAGCAAAAATATATTTTAAATATTTGAAAACATAAAATAAACATGCAAGAGCAATAAAAACACCAATTTTTCATTCAAAAATACACAAACGGACGATTTTAAAGTGTGACTGTTTTTGCCCAAAAATGCAAATACTCAATTTTTGCCCAAAAATTGAGTATTTCTTCAAAAATCTAAAAAATTTGTTGTCTTTTATTTTTAGCAAAAATATATTTTAAATATTTGAAAACATAAAATAAACATGCAAGAGCAATAAAAACACCAATTTTTCATTCAAAAATACACAAACGGACGATTTTAAAGTGTGACTGTTTTTGCCCAAAAATGCAAAGGGTACCCCCTTATCTAAAAATTGAGTATTTCTTCAAAAATCTAAAAAAATTTTTGTCCTTTATTTTTAGCAAAAATATATTTTAAATATTTGAAAACATAAAATAAACATGCAAGAGCAATAAAAACACCAATTTTTCATTCAAAAATACACAAACGGACGATTTTAAAGTGTGACTGTTTTTGTCCAAAAATGCAAAGGGTACCCCCTTATCTAAAAATTGAGTATTTCTTCAAAAATCTAAAAAATTTTTTGTCCCTTATTTTTAGCAAAAATATATTTTAATGATTTGAAAACATAAAATAAACATGCAAGAGCAATAAAAACACTAATTTTTCATTCAAAAATACACAAACGGACGATTTTAAAGTGTGACTGTTTTTGCCCAAAAATGCAAAGGGTACCCCCTTATCTAAAAATTGAGTATTTCTTCAAAAATCTAAAAAATTTGTTGTCCTTTATTTTTAGCAAAAATATATTTTAAATATTTGAAAACATAAAATAAACATGCAAGAGCAATAAAAACACCAATTTTTCATTCAAAAATACACAAACGGTCGATTTTAAATTTTTGAAGAAATTGAGTATTTCTTCAAAAATTTAAAAAAATTTTTGTCCTTTATTTTTAGCAAAAATATATTTTAAATATTTGAAAACATAAAATAAACATGCAAGAGCAATAAAAACACCAATTTTTCATTCAAAAATACACAAACGGACGATTTTAAAGTGTGACTGTTTTTGCCCAAAAATGCAAAGGGTACCCCCTTATCTAAAAATTGAGTATTTCCTCAAAAATCTAAAAAATTTTTCGTCTTTTATTTTTAGCAAAAATATATTTTAAATATTTGAAAACATAAAATAAACATGCAAGAGCAATAAAAACACCAATTTTTCATTCAAAAATACACAAACGGACGATTTTAAAGTGTGACTGTTTTTGCCCAAAAATGCAAAGGGTACCCCCTTATCTAAAAATTGAGTATTTCTTCAAAAATCTAAAAAATTTTTTGTCCCTTATTTTTAGCAAAAATATATTTTAAATATTTGAAAACATAAAATAAACATGCAAGAGCAATAAAAACACCAATTTTTCATTCAAAAATACACAAACGGACGATTTTAAAGTGTGACTGTTTTTGCCCAAAAATGCAAAGGGTACCCCCTTATCTAAAAATTGAGTATTTCTTCAAAAATCTAAAAAATTTGTTGTCCTTTATTTTTAGCAAAAATATATTTTAAATATTTGAAAACATAAAATAAACATGCAAGAGCAATAAAAACACCAATTTTTCATTCAAAAATACACAAACGGACGATTTTAAATTTTTGAAGAAATTGAGTATTTCTTCAAAAATCTAAAAAAAATTTTGTCCTTTATTTTTAGCAAAAATATATTTTAAATATTTGAAAACATAAAATAAACATGCAAGAGCAATAAAAACACCAATTTTTCATTCAAAATACACAAACGGACGATTTTAAAGTGTGACTGTTTTTGCCCAAAATTGCAAAGGGTACCCCCTTATCTAAAAATTGAGTATTTCTTCAAAAATCTAAAAAATTTTTTGTCCCTTATTTTTAGCAAAAATATATTTTAAATATTTGAAAACATAAAATAAACATGCAAGAGCAATAAAAACACCAATTTTTCATTCAAAAATACACAAACGGACGATTTTAAAGTGTGACTGTTTTTGCCCAAAAATGCAAAGGGTACCCCCTTATCTAAAAATTGAGTATTTTTCAAAGAAACAAAAAATTTTTTGTCTTTTATTTTTAGCAAAAATATATTTTAAATATTTGAAAACATAAAATAAACATGCAAGAGCAATAAAAACACCAATTTTTCATTCAAAAATACACAAACGGACGATTTTAAAGTGTGACTGTTTTTGCCCAAAAATGCAAAGGGTACCCCCTTATCTAAAAATTGAGTATTTTTCAAAGAAACAAAAAATTTTTTGTCTTTTATTTTTAGCAAAAATATATTTTAAATATTTGAAAACATAAAATAAACATGCAAGAGCAATAAAAACACCAATTTTTCATTCAAAAATACACAAACGGACGATTTTAAAGTGTGACTGTTTTTGCCCAAAAATGCAAAGGGTACCCCCTTATCTAAAAATTGAGTATTTTTCAAAGAAACAAAAAATTTTTTGTCTTTTATTTTTAGCAAAAATATATTTTAAATATTTGAAAACATAAAATAAACATGCAAGAGCAATAAAAACACCAATTTTTCATTCAAAAATACACAAACGGACGATTTTAAAGTGTGACTGTTTTTGCCCAAAAATGCAAAGGGTACCCCCTTATCTAAAAATAGAGTATTTCTTCAAAAATCTAAAAAATTTTTTGTCTTTTATTTTTAGCAAAAATATATTTTAAATATTTGAAAACATAAAATAAACATGCAAGAGCAATAAAAACACCAATTTTTCATTCAAAAATACACAAACGGACGATTTTAAAGTGTGACTGTTTTTGCCCAAAAATGCAAAGGGTACCCCCTTATCTAAAAATTGAGTATTTTTCAAAGAAACAAAAAATTTTTTGTCTTTTATTTTTAGCAAAAATATATTTTAAATATTTGAAAACATAAAATAAACATGCAAGAGCAATAAAAACACCAATTTTTCATTCAAAAATACACAAACGGACGATTTTAAAGTGTGACTGTTTTTGCCCAAGAGCAATAAAAACACCAATTTTTCATTCAAAAATACACAAACGAACGATTTTAAAGTGTGACTGTTTTTGCCCAAAAATGCAAAGGGTACCCCTAATCTAAAAATTGAGTATTTCTTCAAAAATCTAAAAAATTTTTTTGTTCTTTATTTTTGGCAAAAATTAATTTTTGACATTTGAAAACATAAAATAAACAAATAAAAGCATTAAAAACGCAAGTTTTTTTTGAAATTTTTCCCCAAAAAATGCAAAGGATCCCTTCCCATTATAAGAAATCAACGCAAAATGTTTATATAAGGTTAGTCTTAAGTTCTATTGTAGTTGTATCGCAATTTGGTATGCTGGGATATGTTAAGTTTGCTTGTAGCGTATGTAGCGTGCGGAATCACCGTTAAACCCCTAAATTTGCCAATTTGGTTTTGGACGAAGCTACGCAACTGATCGATGACGTGGAGTAATACATTTGCCTTACTGCTTACATTAAAACCATTAACTTCTAAGTCATCATTTATTGTTTTTTACTAAAAGCTTTGTAGAGAAAATTTTAATTTAAATTAAAATTTATAATTACCGAAAATCAAAACGAATAAGTGAAAATATTGAAATAAATAAAATAATTTATTTTATTTCAAGGCCTATCCACCTAGAATACGTCATTGGTATACTTTGTACATTTTCAAATTACAAGAAAGTGAAACTATACATATTCATATCAGTACGCGTGCAACCGCGATCGTGTGAATTATAGCAACTCTGGTTTCCCTGATGGTGGTCAGAACTTAAATTTTAATTCCTCAAGCAATGTGGGCCAAAGTGTGTAACCGTGCATCCATATATTACAAGCACTAGCCTGCACATATGTTACACTCTTCTTATCTTCCCCTTTAATTAAAAATTTATCTACATATTATTCCAGTTAACATTTTTCGTTCAATTACCTCAAAGTAATCATTTAATTATATTTCCGCCCACTTAAAAACTGTAAAGCGGGGTTATCATCGTTCACTGCTTTGTTGTTATTTTTTTCATACGAACTCTTTGAAAATTTTGAATAGCCGAAAAATATTGAATGGAAAAAACAACCAAATAACCAATTTTACCAAAATTCTATACGAGTATGTACTAACCGAATACGATACTTGAAACATTTAACGTATTTGTAAAAAAGCAACAAACACAGCTCAAGATACCAGACGAAATAATAGTTGAAATAGATAATAAAAAGATTCAGTGACGCTATTGTTATATCTGTGGTTTTACAAATATCGACTCATTTAAGCTTTAAAATTGAATTCTTATTGTAGGCGAAGAGTTGACCCGTTCATGAAAGTTTTCGATTAAAAGCATGGATATGTTGAATTGCTTAACTGGTCGACATCAAAAGATTTATCTGAGCAGCGCATCGCTTTCCAAATTTCTCGTAAGACAAACCCTTTATGTGATTGGATTTTCTACCTATTAGAGAGATTGAACGAAGCTCTTTTATTTCATGTACAACAAAAACAACATGCACTTCATTTTATTATTATAAATTTCGTACTATTAAGTCGAGACATATGGAAAACTTTTTTATTTAAACTGTGCATCTACTGAACGAAAGATGTATAAAGTATTTCAATAGACGACACCATCCCAAATTGCAAAAAGAAATTTCTTAAAGAATCACAACACTCAAATGACTGCATTTTTATGAGAATAGACATTTCCGGCTATTATCAATTAAGTCCCGCAGAACCATCAAACATTACCGGCTGTTTTTCTTATCTTTACTGAGTATTTTAATAATTGTTGTTGAAGCTTTTCTCTAACACTTCCACGGGCAAGTAAACTTTGCGTACTTGTTTTGAAAATAGCCGTATTTACATTTCAGATCGTTAAGTGCATGGATTTTCAACTTAGATAAAAGAAACTGAGTTCATTTCAAAACAGATCCGGTTCAATTAATAGCAAGTTTGATGATTACACATTTTCCGCTAATTTCATTTTTATCAATCATTTTCATCTTAAACCTGATAAGAACTTTTAAAAACTTTTTAAACTTAACATTCACACAATAATATTCTCACATTAATAAAAAGAATTAACAGATGTTATACATTTAATATCTCTATATCGGCGGACTACGATTTTGCCACGATGCCGACGTATTCTATATATATATATAAATATTGTACATAATTGTTTGTGGCAGGAGGATGTAAACAACTTCTTAAGGATATATGGATAAGAAAATATAATATATATAAATACGATCAGAATAAACAGAGCTGAAGCTTCAAAAATGGCATTGCAAGAGTGTCAAAGTATAAATATTTGATTTTAATTCTAAGAAAAAATTTGAATTGTGTGAAAATCTCCGAAAATCTTTAAGCCGTACACACTGACATTCACACACACACACACAGACGCACACACACATTTCCAAAAACAATCAGTTACTTATCATACCAACTGAAGCACGATTAATAGCATACGATGAACTTTGCTTAGCATGTTTTAATTTCTGCTTATTTTTGCTTTTATTTTGCAAACGTTTTATTTTATTGATCACTTTGTGAACAATCGAAATTTTTGTTTATTGAATGTCATTTAATGTGGTACGAATAAGTAACCGGGGGAACTTGGGAGTTTTCTCTTTTACGGATACACGCATCTATACATATGAGTATATGTGTATGAGTGTAGTTTTCCGACTACTCTAGAGGCATTTTGAATATGGGCAAGACAACAAGCCCATATGCGTGATGCAACGTATTCTGCGGTACGCATGCTTGCATACCAACTGTCCGTCGTGGGTTATTAGCCTGTCTTCTCTTATGGCATCTTAAACGTGGCTTTAATTTGAATGCGGCCAGTTTTAAGTCAAGTTTATTTAAATTGTTTGCATATTTGGCGTCTTTAAAATTTCCATTCAAATTGTTTTATTTCCATTTTTCTTGATTTTTATGTCATTTGTCTTTTATTTTAAATGTTGCCGTATAATTATAAAGTGATTTGTCAGTACAAAATTAAAAGGTTTTTATCGTCTTATTAACAATACTTTTCGGAGATTTAGATACAAAAGCCGTAGACGTAAAATTAACGTAAATTGCTTCAACGTATTTAAACTTATCATACTCATGCATTAGTAGATGTGCACGTGTACGTAAGTACACACTCAAAAAAATATTGAAGTAATATTTATTTACGAAGTAATATAGAAAATATTTGAACTCATCAATTATAACGATCTGGCCACCAATCGCGTTGCCCCAACCTGTCAATTTGAGGAGAGCTAAACTTCAATACCATTTACCAAACCGAATTTTTACTTGTACTTATGATGAACACTTTTTAAACTTATTATGTTTAGGAAACATCTCTCCTCGCCTACAGATATTTCCTACAGGGTAAAAACCCATTTGTCTAAAATTATAAATGGCTTTAACGGAGTTGAGCCAGTTGCTCTTTATTTACTTCAGGGATTTTTATTACATCTCAGCAGTATTTGCTAAAAATTACGCTCCGTCTTCGAAGTTTGTATTACTTATGCCACGCCTTTTTTTCTGTGCAGCATGGATCTACTTTATGTGTGTATTTGATGTTGAAGCTGATTTCTAAGATCCTAAATATTTCTATATTTCCTCATGCTTTTTTTAAAATTCGTTTTTAATTTTTAAAATTATCAATTAAAATTTGTATGCGAGTATGAAGTCAGGAACACTTGCAGCTTTTGAAAATAAAGAGGAAAAATGAAATTTCTCTCTCTCAGAAGTTGAAAAAATAAATGTTTTACTGAAATATTATCAGTTCCGAGACCAACTGCAAATTTTTAGTTACCAAAACGTAGTTAAAGCGATCGGCAAACTATAAGCCGCACCTATTTATGATTTAAGATTTACAAAATTACAATCGCCTAACTTCACTCCTATAAGCTTTTTCCGACAAATTAGAGCAAAAAAACGTTTTTGGGATTTGCGTTTGCGTTTTTATTCAAAATCATTTCAAGCTTTAATAAGTTCTTCATCTATATTTTTAAATAACTTGCATAACTTGCGGCTTTACTACTTTTTCCTATTTTATTTTTCGTTCTAAATAAGTGTTTTATATATTCCCGAGAAGGAGAGCAAAAAAATTTTTTGTGATTTTTTCAGTGGGATAAGTGTAGCCTTTGCTTTTTTATTGAAAATCAGTTTAAGCTTTGTTAAGGTCTGCATGTACATATATTTTTAACAGCATAAAGAAAAGGTGCCAAAATATATTTTTTTGCTATATTATATTGGCAAGTATATCAAAAAAATATATATGCGCAGGAACACTAATAATGGGTGAAAAAATTTAAAGTCCGTAAGTTTTACGGTAAATTTGGCTGATATAAATTTTAATAATTTGTTAGATTAAGTTTGGGATTACATAGATAAATTTTGTCGTTCGCACCTAAATACATCCTGTTATGTTAAAAATGTATAAATTAATACTTAAGAATTTTTGTAATAAGCAAAAACTGTCAGTATTTAGAAATGGTTCAGATTAAAGCTTTTACCAAACCTATGAAAATAGATTTCATCTCAATATTTACCGTTGGCGTGCAATAATGAGTAACATGACATACTCGTAGATATGAAAAAGTAAAATGAATACATAATGAATACGGCACCGTAATGGTAGTTAATAAATAGCAGCGAACACGTTTAAAGTGTTTTTGCCCAAATATGGGATTTTCTATAAATAATACTGGTACTCCATCCCGAAGAAGCAGAATGCATGCCGGGCAATCCGACACATTTTACATACAAAACTACACACATAGACACTACATGCATGAATGTTATGTGAACACACTTCTCCACGTAACCAGCAGTGGAATTTTTTTAAAAGTTATAGATTGGCTCACATATGAGGTATGTGTATGTATGTATCTTTCGGTTTTCTATTATAAATACATATGTTGTATGCTTGTATGTATGTACGTATTTGTGCATGTATATTTAAAAAAAATCTACTAGTTTTACGCAGCTTTTTATAAATAATACATAAAATATTTATAGTATGACTACTAGTATGATTTATATTTGAACTAATCAATCCACTGTATGAAATCGTGGGAAAATGATAGATTTCATGGCGTTTATCAATACATAAATGGAGGAAAGTCGTTGTTGCTGTCATCATCATCATCGGTATCACCATTATCGTTAATGTGGTGTGGTTAAATGTTCGCAATTTTTTTAGATATTCGCAGGCAATATTTTTTCTTCTAAAACCGCTTTAAACATCATAATGTGTCTAAAATGTTACAAGTTACATGACAACGAACAAACGCAATTATTGGCTAACTTGTTGTATGTAATTCATAAAGTACCTTGTGATGTAGTGTTGTTGTTGTCTTCTATGCTTTCAACACATTTAATTGTTCGTTAGAAAAATTCAATTCTCTCGTACGGGTACACAGTTCAGGCGATGTAACGAGAGCATTAAGTGATAGATAATGGCGGTGCGGGCACTACCGGCGACCGAGCTACCGCCACCATTACAATTCTAGTTAGAAAAACATGAACCAACCGCAATTTAGGATTTTTAAATCGTTGCTTCAGAAACAACAATTGAGCTCCATTCCTTTTACTGTTATTTTCTCGTATCAATATACCAGAAGAGTAATCAGGAACACTCTTTTCATTTACTATACTCGTACGGTCGATTATACTCTTCTCTGGATATCACTGTTCCCAGTTTGTAATTAATATCTCATTTATGTAACTCTTAACTGCACTTCTAATAAAAATTTTTGGGTTTTTAAATTAATATTTTCAATAAATATGTGTGTATGGGAGTATATGTGTACATATACATATACAATGTAAGCATACACTCGTACGAAGGGGTATTTCCCTGCTTTAATAATTGCAATTATTTAATAATTAAAATGTTTACTTATAAAAATAATTTATTGGTTTAGATTTGGTAAGTGGGCCGGATTGTTGCTAAACAGTGATGGCGTGTCTCAAAACGTTTTGTATTTATAAAAATTGCATCAAATTTCATACTTTCCAATCAGGTAGGAAACACACAACCAATTTCAATGTATTTCTGAGGAAAATTGAATAGTCTATTGCATGCCATACTGAATATACATTTTTGGGATTTTAATGCGATTTCAATAAAAACATTTTTATGTATTAACCTCATACGCAAGATAAAGGTAATAAAAATTATTTGACACACTCTTGTTGCGGGGAGCAGCGAGTTGCTTAAAAATCTTTAAGGATATATTAAGACTCGGATCGGATGAGGTGTGATCAAAAAAATATTGCATTGCAAAATGTAAAAGTTGGAAGTGTAAAATAAAAGACACCGCATTCTATATAAACGTCTGCACATGTCACTCCCACCATAAACTTCCAATCCGTTTTAGCAGCGATGATCAGATGCCGATGGTCACTGAGTGAAGTCGTAATGCACTTAAAATTCAGTTCTGTATGTTTAGTACCCGCCGCGTGACTGCAACTCGATCACGTCCTGGAGAACCCGGCGAAACGCTTCGGTGCCGACGAGTGCTTCGCTAAAAAAAAATTAAAGTGATTACAAGAAATGAAATATAAAATATGTGCGTACTTTGTACTGTGTGCAATATGGAAAGTTTGCTCATGTTGCGTTGATTTTCTTTTTCTAAATAATCCGAGGTTTGCTTGTTTGGTGTTCTGAAACATATTTGTACGTTGCGAGCTGGTTCCATACTGAAGTTTCTTATTTCCAATGCCTCTTTATCAACCCTTTCCTCATGTTTCCAATATTTCTAAGTGAGATATCCTAACGAGGGTGAGTTTTTTAGCGACTATTTTGCCAATAAAAAGACTAATAGCGGTTTAAACGCATGCATTTACGTGATGTGATTCCATTTAGTCGTACTTGGATTCTGTTGAATTCGTTCGTTGTTTCATGCTTTATTTGTGTGTACATTTTGTCCGATTATGTCATCTAAACCTGTAAACAATTGAATTGTCCGCACTCAAATTGAACTAAATCGGCTGAAAATGTTCATGCCGTGATTGCTGTTAACAAGTGCACGACAGACACACAGAAGGGGTTTTCTTCACCGAAATGATTTGCCAAAAGAACGGAGACGACAACAAATCTTTCAATTTATTGCTGGGGCGATTTGCGCGCACCTGCACAATGTTTTGTGTAAATGGATTATGTAAGTAACGATACAAATACATAAAATATACATATTGAAAATGAAATAAATTATTATAAATGAGTGCGAGTTCAAAGTGTTATTTGGGAGACCGAAGTAGAGCTTTGGATTCAAAGCAGTTGCACCAATCCCAGATCGGTCGTTCGCGTTTGTGTTCCAATAAATGCGAATCAGTTAACAAAAAATGTTCCTGCAACGCACAACCGTCGGGTATATTGCTGAATTGCTTCGCTGTACGTTTGCTGAGCAATCGATTACTTGTAGTAACAGCAAAGCGTTACTTGTTGCAGAATTAACATCGCCTTGGTAAGAATTTTGGTGAATAAAATATTGAATTGACTTATGGGGATTGAAGACTTGACACAATTGCTATTTGCATTTTGATTGACAGTTTAAAAGAAAACTAACTATTTTTAATAATGAGAAAAACTCGATGTGTCCATATTCAGATTAAGCATTTAATATCACTTGAATGTATTGCAGAACAAAAACGGCAGAAGCCAGTCTATTGAATAAAAGGAAAATAATAAGCAAAAGCCAACCAACTTGAAAATTTTCAATTGCCTTAAATGACGCACACACACACGTCCGCAAGTGCATGCATACGACTACACATGAATATTAATAGAAATACATTTTTGAGCTCCTGTTTTTAATTGATGGTAAGTATTAAAATTTAGTTTCGATGTAATAATGCTGACACAAAGTGGAAACGTAAGAGGTGCACTTGGACTGAAATTACAATTTAGTGCCAATACTCGTATTACAATGGAGTTCTCTGATTGAAACGTATTCAAGTTATCTGGCTGCAGTATAATTAAAAAATTCTCCGATACGAGAATACATTGCTTTTTCATGTCCGTAAATTTTTTGTAAAATTTTTCAGATGTAACGAAAATGGACTTAGAAGGTTAAAAAATTTAAAAAACATTTAAGTAGACTGCCTCATGCGCATGCATGCATGTATTAAATTAAATTACAAAAGAAAAACGAAACTGCATTTTATCTTGAAATGTCGGTCAAGCAGGCGGCTGAACTTTAATTCATTTTGTCACCTGCATTTATTAAAATTGCAAAATAAATCAATTGCAAATATAGTGCGAATGTGTACGTTCATTTTTGCATTTATTGATTTTTCATTTGGCATTTTAATTACAAAAAATTTGAAGTCCATTCATTTGGTATTGGAATTGTAGTCGGGAATGCGGTTCTGCGGTTCAAGCAATTATTTTATGAAATCAAATAATTTGCTACTCAGTTATTATGTTTATGTAAATTAACATTTTTCCTTTACTTTTACTACGAGTACTATTATTTCATTCCTCAATGGAAACTGCATCCATACATACATCCATATATGTTCATGTACGCACACACACAAGCAAAAAAATTCCTCTCCAAGAAATGCTTTTTTTCTTCTATTTGCTTCTTCTGCGTACAATATATGTGCGATTTTTATATGCAATTGGAAGAAAGTTATTAAAATTTTAGTTTTAAAAAGAAATTTCTGTTGCCACGAATAGAGGAGTTGTGAGTGAAAAAATTGAAAGTTGCAGTTTCATGTGACAAATATTTATTTTATAATTTTATTTTTAATTTTTAAAGTTTTAAGATTCGTTGTGAACAGCTTTGTAGTAAAGGATCAAGTGGGGCTGAGTGTGTGTGTGTGTGTGTATGTGTGTGTGTGTGTATGGGGTGAAGCGCAGGCTTTCTATTTAAATATCAATACTTCCTCTATGTAATAACACAGAAGAAAAGTAACACAGAAAAAGAAGGAGTGCAGAGGCCATTTTAGTATTCAAACTATACTGCAAAATATACTAAATAATGAATAAAATATTGTTTCTTTATAATTGCAAATGTTACGAGTATATCCAATATTAAAATTAATTACATTAATTAGCTCATCAAAAAAGTCAGCACTTCATCAGTTCATGAATAATTTTTTCTGTCGGACGAAATTTCCGATACCCTTCTAAGAGTTTAATCTCCAATGGTTTTGCTTTTTCAACGTTACACATATCAATTCCGCCATTAATTTCAAAATAATTACCGGAATCCTTTTTATCATTTTCTTTTACTCTTTTTACTTTTTCATTACTTGTCCCTTGGCAAATAGACAAAATTGAACTGAATTGAGAGAAGCGAATGTGGAATGTGTAGATTATCTGCTATACAGAACTATTGATGCCTTCCATGAGGCCTTTGTCGCAGTTAGATGAGGCTGGACATTGAACAAAGGCCTTTCGTAGGGTCAGTTTCCCGCTGGAAAACTCTAGTGCACGTGAGTGTGTGTGCATAAGTAAATTGTACTACGTGTACGAGCGGGCGTAAGGGCACACGTGTGGTTTTAAAATTGGTACGAGTGCTGCTAAAAAAGCGGGTCGGAATTTTTTGGGCCTAAATAAAATCTATTTGCATATTAAAACTTCTTGATTTAATTGAATCAACAGGAAGTAGCACGGTTTGATTCTATTTTTGCGCGGTAAAAACTATACGTGCAGTAACTTTAAAGTGCGTTTGTCGATGCCCGATTAATTCAATTTAGCAATTTGTGATTTTTTTAAAAATATTTCCGTTAATGCAGTATCGAAAACGTGATCGTAATGAACTGGAAGGAAAGTGGGGCTAATCTGACTTATTGCAATTAAAGAAGTAAGTTATTGGAGGTATTGGCTTGTAAAGTATTCCTTTCTTGCTTTAAATATAAAATATAAATGTGTATTTGTTCGTATCTCCTCATTAATTTTATTTACATGATTTGGAAACAAAAAAAAAGTCTTAAATTAACAATAAATAATATATAACACTCAATTTGGTTGGTTGCATTTTGCGTACAAATTAATAAATGAATAATAAAAGTTGCAATCAAACTGAATGCAGACAAGCAAATACTTTCAACCAGTAATTGCATTAGAAGCAAGTAAGTAGATCGTCTTACCAAAAATTTATGAGTGGTAAAAATTCATAAATTTGTTCGTTGTGTGTGAGCTTTTTTACCCATTACTAATGATATTAATTACATTAATTAGCTAGCTAGTCTCATGGAATAAAATAACACTTAAGAAAATTTTCACTAAATTGCAAACAAAATGATGATTTCGGCAGTTAATTTTCAACCTGCGCTATACTCGTACAACAGCTTCATCTACTACTTCATCGTGGACTTTACGTGTACATAATATATGAATTATGATAGCGATGGTTAAGCATTTATTGCTAACGCGGATGGATTGAATAAAAATTGTTAAATAGAATTCGAAAATGTGTAAATTAGTTGAGTTGATTAAATAAATTGAAGAAAAGTTTTCAAGATTGTATAACAATTTGTAAATTTAAGAATTATTGGTAGGGTATTATTGAGCAGCTTCTGCCAATCTATAACAGAAGTCGCTATAATTTTAAATGGAAACCGCATGTGGCGACGTTCAGGCAACAAACAGAAAATAAACAATGGCAATTAAGTTTTGTTGCAATCATTGCACAAAATGCATATGCGCATATCTATTATTTTTATTTCTTCTTTATTTTACTTACATATATTTTTCTGCTTTTGTTTAATTTTAAACTCATTTATTTTATGTATGGATATGAATTCATATGTAAGTATGTGCACTTGTTGAGCTGAGATTATTTTGGATACGATTATATGCATTTGCTACTCTGTTTATATCGCATAATCTTTTCTATTTCTTTGTGTGGCATGAAAAACTGGTTGACTGTACGGGCGTATGATTCAAGGAATGATATCTGAACACGATTGACACGCAAATTTTTAATCTGATACTTTCCTTTGTTCGTTGATTGAGGCAAGGTGATTTTCGGGGTTCGGTGCACAAGATGTGTAAAAAGGTACTCCACACACCTCTATCATTCACTTCTACCTCTGTAATAGATATACGCTTGAATTATTATCCAAATCTGTATTTAATATCTTTAATAGCGCATATAGAGGATGACTGAAATTTTTAAACTGAACAGCCAAATGTCAGTCGAGAGTCAAAGGAGCCCATTTGGATCCTTCATTATCACAGGATTATTAAACTAGTTACCTTTTAAAATTCGCATTCGTATATAAATATTTTCACATGAGATGTGTTTACGGGTAAGGCTTTTGAAGCTTCCGTCGTTGACATTGCTCTATTTGGTTGTGTTGATGGATATAGGCTCCCGACACCACAAGAAAATGACGTAAGTAGTGTGCACATTGTAACATACTAAAGACAATTTCAACCGATACGAACTTTAGCATAATAGCACTATATTAATTTCATACATAAGGCTTATAGCTTTACAGCTATAAAGTCATCTCTGCGAGATAAGTGAGGCAACTCTTTAAAGTTTTTTGTATCATATTCGTATTTTAAGTAGTCTGACAAGCAAAAGTCTTCAGTGTGAGAATAATAGACAATATTTGTTAACCGCACATACGCCCCTGTGCTATGTAAACAAGTGGATCATGCTTGTATATATATGCGCATATACATATGTAGCTACATAGCTTTAGGTAAATTAAAGTTAATCTCCTTCTTGAAACAATTAACTGAAAAAATTTAAAAACCGATCACTGTACAAGAGCACGTACGAGTACTTTGATTCGCTTATATATTTATATTTGTGTGGATGTAAAAATAAATACAACATCTATACTATAGTTATTTGAATTCTTCTCTCCGTTTATCATTCGATTAATTGCCTTTGAAATAAACACTTTCTCTGTAGTAAAATTTGAAATTTTTTCTTCGGTTTTCAATAGCCTTCCAAAGCGATTGCAGATTCAATTAGTTTTTCATATGCGAATACCAGAAACATTTTTCAGGAGCAGCCGGTATTATAATCGATATGATTTCGTCATATCATACGCTTCCATAACGGAATCTAAAATTGTTTTCGAGTCCTAAAATATAATGCATGAATTCAAAAGTAGTACGAAAGTATGAAACCAATTCCAAAATCGCGTTTAATGAAGTCAATATTCCCGCTACATCATGTCGTACGAACCAGCTTTTCTGCGCTAAAACGCGTTTCTTCTAGATAAATGATGATTAAAGGCGATGAAAGCTGAATAACGTAGATGATGTGATACGAATGAAGTTGCTTATCATACGCCTATCTACATTAATACTAATACATGGAGCAGTAAAGGTTAACAGGGGTTGTTCATGGCTAATTTTCCATCGTCCAGCTGACACTGAAGCACGTACTTTTCTATATAAATTTAAATTTATTGTGCGCAAGTAGTGATGTATTTTTATATGCGATTATTCGAATGTACCTACGAAAATTTTTAACGACATTCGTATTTTAGTAACAAAAACTACTAACTTTCAATAAAAAAATTTAAAAAAAAAACTTTTCCCCATATTTACGTTCCTTAGCTCCTCTGCAATACGAGTATGTTAATAAAATATTTATTTATGTATTTCCTTCTTTAATACTAGATAATAATAATTTTTTTTTTTCTTAAGTGTATTTTCGTTTTAGATAGAGGAATGAAATAAGTGGGAAAATGTTAGCTAAAGTTATATACTCATACGAGTATCAAGATAATGAATCATATTTAAAAAGCTTAAAAGTCCCATAAATTCATATGGAAGTTTTTTGCCTATTTATTTTGTTTCATTTTCATATTCTGCCAGTGAGCTGAAAGGGAAAAAGCTTAGAAGAATGAATTTAGAAAATATATACTATATAAAAAAATTACCTTGAGGCTAAATTATAATTTATTTATGAGATTTATTTTTCCTTATTTGTATTCGCAAGTATCTGATATAATTAATTGTATGCATATTCGTGCATGCATTGGGCATGTAGAGAATGTTTATGAATGTTCTAAGTGGAAGCTTTAAGTTTTTTTAGCAGTGTAAAAACTAAAATTTTATTAACATTATTGTTAATAATATTATTGTACGAACATTCCAAAGTGATGGCCTAATTGTAGTCATTTCCAAGTTTTTTACATCACATTACTGGTATGAATCTGCCGAAATGTAATTCAAATATGACCATGATATTCGGTCAATATCTTTCGTCCTCCAGAATAAAAATACAAACATTGTCCTTAAAAAATTTTATTTACATTTTTGTGTCATCCCATCAGATTATTGGATTCATATTTGATTATTTTATTATTGATTATTCATATTTTTTTGTATGAATTTCAAATATGTGCTGCGATACTGATTCCGGGAAAGCATTATGACTACAGAAAGTGGGCGTCGCTTTTCCTTTTAAGAGGTCTCCTATTTTTAAGTTTATGTGAGTAGTCGCAAGAGTTCAATTTCCTTAATTACACACTTTCTCCCATATGCAGAAATGAGTTCATTTTTACAAGTATTTTTGTCTTATAATTTTCGCCTCTGTCATAATTGTTTCATTTTTTTGGTCATTGTAAATATAACATTTGCGAACATCAGCCTCATTTCTTAATAAAATAGTGCGACCTGTAAGCATAAAGAATTAAAAATGAGCCATCACTGCTCCAATACGACCTTATTTAATTCAATTTTTATGGGAGAGATTGTGGGATGTGTGGGCAGAAATAATGAATTTTCCAACGATCGTATGAAAGGAATCCGGAGAGGCATGGAATTATAAAAATTTTTCTAAAATCCAGTAACCTGTCAGAACAAGTTACAACTGCAAGATTTCCTACAAAAGAAATCTTAAATTTATTTACAATAATAAGAACCAAATAAACATGGATTGTGCAAATTCTCGAAAGAATAAAAACAAAAACTGGGCATTTTTATTTATTTTTATGGATATAATCGCATACACATACGTACTCGTATATGTGTTACGTAATTGTGGGAGGATGTACATCCATCCATACGTATATGAAAGAATTTATGTACGACATGCGATAAAAGTTTCCATCCAAAATACATACAACAATTGTAGCACAAGAAAGGAGAAAAAAATGAAATGAAAAAGAAAAGAAAAGATAATCTTTTTACTGAATGTAAAGAAGATGGAGGTGGTGGTTTCTCCTGCTCTGGAATGAAATGCGCCTTAAAAATAAATTGTAAAAAATCATATTTTAAATGGGGTGTTTGTGTGTAAATCCCTTTTGAAATATTACCACACTTAAAACTGGACACTCAGTGTTATGTTCTGAATAATGTACACATTTTAGGTATTCCAAATTCGAATTAATGCATAAAATTACATACATGCATACATAAAACTTAGTGATGTAATAAACATTAGAATTTATTTTCAGGAATATTCGCTAATTTGAAGCTTGTATTTACTACATTGATGGAAGTGTTCCAAAGAATGCCAGTTTAGAATGTAATCAAACATTCAAAAATCCTGCGTTGTTATTTCTAATATTTGTAAATAAATGAACTATGAAGAAAATTTAAAAACTAAATATATTCCGTAATGTTTCTTCCATCATTTGGTTACCCAATTTGTCTGCAGTATTGTAATCTCTTCGGCAAAGTAGAAATAAAAAATCCGGTATTCCTTTGCCATCCGTGTGCCACCACCAAACTATACTTTTATCAAAAACGGAAAAGCTTTTTGTCAAATTAGATGCAAGTATTTGCTTTAGTGCTACTTTTGTTTACGCTAACAAATAGTAGGAACCAAAGACTTTTGTGTAAAGTTAATAACTTCAAATTGGAGTGTGAAAATTATCGAACCTGTCCCATCAACGAAATATTTCATCATATTGGCAGTTGTGAAAGAGTCAGTTTAAAAACTCTTTTTTGTTGCTTCACGAATATCAATGTTCAATATGCGGAATATTCACAATTGCATAATTTTTTTATTTCTTCTGTAAAGGGAGCTTTTTAAAGGCAGGTATTTAGTTACAAGTGTTGACCCGCATAAATTTATGCTTGCAGTAGCCGATATTTGAGAATTAAGATTCGTTACACTGCTAATCAGTTTATACACGGATGTGTGCATGGACCCACACGTATCTATTGACGTATATATATACATACATGTGTACATGTGTGATTAATTTAATAAACTCCGATGAATAAATGCAATAACTAAAAAAGCCATGGCAGTAATTTAGCAAATGTTTACAATTATTTATCATATGTAATGTGTGATGCCAAACATACCCGTATTTAGAGTTAAAAATTTTATATTCTACACAAGAATAAAATTATCATTTTTATGGCCTTTTTGCATATCAGAACTCGTTATACGTCTTAATAAGACGCATTTTGTGTTACTAAATGTAAATTAATTAAAAGTGAAAGATTCGAATTACTTCTGTTAAACTTATTTCCTCCATAAGTTTATTAAATTTCTTTATATAAATAATTTTCAGTATTGTTTAGTAACCTTTTAGTTCCTAAAATTAACCTTAAACAATCTCTTTGTGGGACGAATATTGATTGTTTTAAAGAGTCCTTGTAATTCGTACTTTTATATTCATATTGGTAATATAATTAAAAAAAGAATAAAATATATAAAAATATTCTAAAAAGCAATCATAACATCAGTGATTTCATGACAGAATGCCCCGTAATCCAAGGACCATATTTTATAGAAAATAATCAGATATTTAGTTGCGCTTAATTTTTCTTTTCTTTTATCAATGAAAAGTGTTTCAAGGATGATGAATACGAGTACACTGAGAAAAACTCCATCAGGAGATCGAAAAATATTTAAAAGTTATTGTTTTATAAACAATAATAACTTCCTTATGTTGCGTTAATTTTGTATAGCATAACCGACCAACATTACTATTGGAACTGTAAAATGGCACGACACTGTGTTAAGCCTGTTCTAATCCATGCATACACACACATGATTTCACACATGCATATAGATGTATGTGCACACAAACATACGAATAGATGTGCACGTATAATCAATCAAATTAAAATGTTTTACATTCACTAAATATGTACGGCTTGTTAGTTGCAAATTACAGTCTATTTGGCATTTTAATTTTGTTACAATTTCCTCCGAGGAAAAATCAGAACTTATTAACATTTTTGGTTTTTTTCTGTGGTTGCTTTTTAGTTTTTTGTACGCAATTGAGTAAATCAAATTTTGACAGATTATGAAATGTGTAGTGGGAAAGAATGTTTAAGTGGGACAGCGAACAAAAGAACCCCCTGAAAGCACCACCAACAGCTTCAATTTCCAACATTAGGAATCTCAAATCACATATGGGTGTCTGTGCGTGTGTATGGAAATGAGTGAAAAATGATGCTAACTCCTGCCAGAAAGTTTTAAAAGTTGTATGAGGAGGCAGACCGTAAAAAGTCCTTATTTATAAAAATTCATTTGTCACAACAGCCGTAATATTTTTACATTATATTGCTATCACATGTGTGCGTATAACTGAACTCAAGACTATTAATTTCTCTACGGGTAATCATTATGCAAGCTTATGCTAAGATCTAGTGAAACATATGTGTGCTTACTATACTGCTTACAATGTTCTTGTATGTTCATAATCTATCACTTTTGAGATGTGTGTTTAAAGAATGCTAATTTACGCCTGTGCTATATGCACATGCATACTTTTAGCTCTAAACCAGATAACATATATTATATCCTAATTTTTTATTTTGTTCTGTACTCTCACTGCCACAAAGTTTGCGGATTTCAATCGTCGGAAAGCTTATTTAAATTCAGTCACAAAGGTCACACTGGATAACATTATTTAAACAACGAATGAGGAAAATGTTTGAACTAAAGGAATTAATATCCATAAGTATGTACATCCAAATACATGTAGATATGTAGCAAAGCTCAGATGTTAGATACTCTTTCCAGCAATTATAAAATAAAAATAATTCTCTTATATTTTCCTCAAGAAATGTTCTAGCGACGAAAGCAGTGTCACTGGGTTATTAAGAATTATCAGAAATAATTTATTATTGAAATTTCGCAATAAAAGATCTTAACAGCGCTAAGTTCACAAACTACTTCGCCCTGACTTCCATTACACTTTTCTCTTAATTCTGTCAAACCGGTAGGGTCTGTCCCTGAGGGCTGGCCTTAGGAAAAATATATGTTAATATGCGAAAATCTATTTGTATTATGAAATGAATTTTGAATATATTATTTGTATGTATTTTCCACTAAACGTACATTGGCCCCGTCCCTAATTTGACCCATTAATCTGTCGTTTTCATCCATTGATTTTTTGTACATACTTATATATGCATGCATGTACTTATTTTTCCCTTAAGTTATTTCTTAAAAAGTATTTTTATTACTCCTCTTAAACAATAAAAAGACAAAAAAATTAAGTAAATTATTCAAAACTATCATTATCTGGAATGATTACACGTCATATAAACGTTGTACACAAGTGCATGCATACTACAAATGTAAGCGGTGGCGTATTTACACCCACACATACGTATTTACAGATATGTTCGAGTCTATACTTATGTATATACTCCAATATACCTTAATATATACATTTGGATGTGTTATTGCTTGCGTCTCCTTTGTGTAAGCAATAGGATGCTGTATTATGGCCATTAAAATTTAACAACACAATGTCGAAGCATAAAAAATCAACATAATCATTAATCCAATGTTTTATTTTCGACAAAAAGACAGAACAGAAAAGAATCAATATACAAGAAAAATAGATAAAATTATTGAGTTACTACTATTGAAGAGACGATGAATATGAAAATGAATGTTGACGCAGGGATGATAAATCCAATACAATTGTCCTACTATAAATACACATACATACACATATACATATGTACCTATTCGCGTGTTTCTACAAGTACTGTTCCATTAAAAACTACATACGTACATACATGTTTACATGTATACGGGTACATACTTTGTGCTACTTCGATTGTTTTCAAGTCTAAATGCTCCCTTTTCTTTTCAAAGATGTGTTGTAGTTACGCTTTTTTGGTCCCTTTTTATTTCTAATAAAATTTTGGCTAAATTTGTATCTGTATTTTCCTACGGTAAGAGTAAAAGATTCTTCACCAACTATTCACAAATATTTGTACATATGGGATAGAAGTATAAGAACACCTTGCCCGTAGAAAAAGATTAATTAAATTGAAATTTAGTGTTTCAGATTAAAAAACATATGTAGCTGTATGTATAAATTGTTTGTATGTAATTTATGCAAACTTGAAGACGCCCTTTAAATTTATATATTTTTTATTATTGTCACTGTTTTCAAATAATTTAGATTTAGATTATCAGGTATTAGTAGTGCGATATGATTATACTAATATGTGAACTTGTAAACAGCGGCACACACACAAAAAAATAAATAATAATAATAACATAATTTTTACTTACCTAAACTTTGTTCTGAAAGTCCTTAAGACATATAACCGCAAAAGCGTATAAATTTCAAACAAATTGACTGGTCATTACAAGCTCCCAGGCTCAACACTAAATATATGTATGGATGTGTGTACATACATAAAGCACGAAGGAAAGAACCACCAGCCGCAATATATAACATTTTGAGTGGTTACTGAAATATATTTAAATCGAGAAATATCTAACAAAAACACAAAAATGATACGAAAAAAATATCAACATTATTTTTATTATTATTACAGAACATTTACGGAATAAAATGTTAAAAAAGTAAAATACAAGATAAATTAGATACATACGTAAAACACACACTCATTCACAGTGTGTGCGTGTACATGCAACGAAGTGATACGAATTTCCCTCTCTGATTATTGAGCGAAAATTCCCACCCTCTTTAATTCCCAAGTAATTGAATTTAAATGTTAATTTTATGGAAATTAAATGAAATGGAAATGTTGCAAAAATGAAAATTATTAGTATGTGTTTTGCGATTTCACGTTGTTGTTTATGCGGCAAATTAAAGTATTTGAACATATTCCAACAACATATATGTACATACATACATAATTGACATACATACATAATCTTTCAATAACATCTCTACATAAACAGGGCATAAGCATTTACGTACGTCGATGCATCAGAATGTTGATAAAAAAAATTATTATTTGTACAGGTAGTTGAGCGCGACATTCATACACACATATGTATATACACACGAATGATTATTTAACAAAATGTGTATGTATGCACGTGTGTACATATGAATTTAAAAAAAATTATACTGTACAATACATACATATAATCAATACATATAATCTATATACATATAGATTAGTACAATGATATTAATCTATCGAATGTTTGGTAATTAAACGAAAAATTTTAACGAAATATGTTGGTGATCGGCATTGCATTTTTCGGATCTCAAATAGTATCATACTTCCTTATCAATATTTAATTATTCTCATCCCGGCATTAGAGCAGCCATAAAGATGTAGAATAACTTTATACTTCCTCATTTTCATACTTTAATAATTACGAAGGTATAATGCATACATTAGATACATAAATTTCCAAAGGGGCACATATTTATTACAGGAATGAAAATAATTTTAAGTCTTTTTTAAAGTTTTGCGTTATTATTAAATAAAAATTTGTTTCTAGTTTATGAAAAATTAATTTTATTATTTATTGATTTTGTTAAACATTTTTAAAAAATATCCAACATAAAGTATTCAAAGCAGGATCGAAATATTGTTAAATAAAATTTATGATAAATAACAAATGTTTGTTTTCTGAAATAGAAATACAGTGCTTACTGATTTAATGTATTGAGTGGAATAAAGAGAAATGTAGTGAATATTATATTGTTATATTTATTTATGTATATATGTATTTTGACCGACTTGCAAAAAGTGGTACTGTTCACATTCATTTAGCAAAAGTGGCGTACTGGGTTCTCCTTAATTATATCTATTTAATAGTTAAACCCAATAAATTGAAAATTGAAAAAAAGTATATTTTAACATATAACTGTATGTATTTTTTCAAAACACAAAACCGCTGTTTAGTTGCCACACTCAGTAAATACAGCACTGATAATATCAGCTATCAAGTTTATACAACTGTAACAAAGAAAGAATGTAGAGAGCGATACTGTCAAAAAGAAGGTGGTAAATTTTTTAAGAGAGAATGACGTACAATAATATAAGCAATTTTTGACAGTATGAAATAAAATGTAAAAGATAGCAAACATACAGCTGGTTGTTTTTATAGTCTCTTCAAATAATTTCACATGCATGTAAATATTTAATATGACAGTTTCTCCCTATCATCTTTCGCTTTTTGCTTGATGCAATAGATAAGTTCCACGAAGTTTTTGTTATATTGCATTTTAAATCGAAAATCGTGAACTAGTTGTAACTTAGAAGATAAACGTGGAAATAAGCTTAAGGGATCGCAATTTACAGTTTTTCCACAAAATAAAAGTTATTTGTGATTTACACAGAATAACCAAGCAATAATACCGTGTTTTGAAAAAGGTGTGAGGTTAGCTACAAGGTGGATACACCTTGACAGCGAAGTATAAATCGATTATTTATGAATGATTCCATGAAGCATAATTTAATTATAATTCAAAAATTAATTCTTTAGGGTTGTTGGTGGAAATATGTCAAGTACATTTAAATTTGGCTCTGTAAATTTGACAAAATGGCAGTTAGCTTTATTAGTGGGGGCGCCATTAGCTATTGGTATGGGTGTGTATGCCTACAGAAGGATATATACGCCTCAGGAAGGAGAAACTACCAAAAAAAAGTCAAATTCGAAAAAAACTTTGGATGTAAAAAAGCAATCATTGTCAATTGATGGTACAAACGAGGATAAAGAACTAGAAAAGAAGAAAAAGAATGTAGAATTAGAAAATGAAAAGCTATCACCTCTAAAAGAGGCGACAGTATTTAAAAACGAGGGTAACACTTGCTATCGAAATGGGAAATTTGATGAAGCTATCACTTTTTACGACAAAGCAATAGGAAAGTGCCCTAAGGAAAATTCCACCGACTTGGCAATTTTTTACCAGAACAGAGCGGCATCATATGAAATGTTACGTAGATGGCCAAAAGTAAAAGAGGATTGCACCAAGTCTTTAGAATGTAACCCGCGCTACGCTAAAGCGTATTTTAGACGTGCCAAGGCTTTTGAGGCAACTTGCGAAATGTCCGAATGTTTGGATGACATCACTGCTACATGCATTTTGGAAATGTTCCAAAACAACAATACCATTATGTATGCCGATCGTATTTTAAAGCAAACTGGTAGAGAAGACGCCGATAAAGGCATGAAAGAGAAGATACCGTTATTGCCTTCACGAAGTTTTGTTAGCACATATCTCCATTCTTTCGTTGCCGATCCCTTGCAAACAATGCAATTACCGTTATTAGCAATAACAAATGAAAAGCTGTATGGTTTTCCACGGGCTAAAGTTGCATTAGATGAGCAAAATTATGAGGAAATTATCGCTGCTTGCACTGAAGAAATAGAATCATCTGAATCGGAATCACAATATAAGACCGAAGCCCTTCTACTGAGAGGCACTTTCTATTTAATATCGGGTTCATTCAATGAAGCAAAACAGGATTTAGATGCAGTCATACTCAATAGTAAGTCTCTTATTTATACCGCATTGTTTATGTATGAATATATCCGCGTTCTTGAATTGTATAGGTACATCGTTGGTCCCAAGTAGAAAGAGGCTAACTCGAATTTTTCTTTTCCATAGATTTTTTCTTGTGATTTCAATATATATTCAGTTCATACATTGAAGTCACAAAAAAAAATTTATTTGTACTGAGTTTCAACGTAAGACCAACGGTATACAATTGCTTGCAGCGCTATAATGTCTTTGATGCCATACTTCACTTGTTAATTTTTGTTTAAAATTAAATTTGTAAATTTTAAGCTGATGCTGATACAAAGTATAAATGCTATGCCTTAATACGACGTGCATCCTATTTCATACAATTGGAACAAAAGGATTTGGGTTTAGAGGACTTTTCGACAGCAGAAAGACTTGATCCCGACAATCCCGATCTCTACCACCAGCGAGCTCAAATATATATTTTATTAGATCAATTACCCGAAGCTCTGCAGGAGTTTGAAAAGGCTGTAAAATTAGCACCTCACAATGGTATGGCATTTGTACAGAAATGCTATGCCGAGTATCGCTTAGCTTTACTTTCACAGGATCAAATGCGCCTAATGATGGTTATGAATGAATTTAAAAATGCTGTCGAGAAATTTCCCGACTGTGTAGAGTGCTATAGTTTAATGGCACAAGTATTGAGTGATCAACAACAATTCCAACAAGCTGATAAATTCTACGAAAAAGCAATTAAAATGGCTCCAGATAATGCATCACTTTTAGTTCATAGAGGAATTATGATTTTGCAGTGGAAGGGAGATATTGAAAAAGCTGTATCTCTAATGCAGAAATCTATTGAAGTGGACGATAAGTGTGAGCTAGCGTATGAAACTTTAGGCACAATTGAAGTTCAACGGGCAAATTTAGATAAAGCAGTGGAATTATTTGAAAAAGCTATTAAATTGGCCAAAAGTTACGCTGAAATGTGCCATTTATATGCGCTGCGCAACGCCGCTGTGGCACAAATAAATGTAACAAAAAAATTGGGTATAGATATGTCAACAATAAGTGCTTTAGCGCAAGCAGGTATTATTACACCTCAAATATCTAATTGAAAACTTTAAGTTAATGTTATTAGTACATAAAAATGTATTTATTAATCTTTAGTTGATCCATATTTTTAAATGTTTAATATTTTTGAATCAAAATTGGTATTGAATATGTGCAAACAAAATAAATTTATATTAAATTCTACTCGTACAATCACTGAAATGTTTTATTTTCATATGTAATTTTTATGATCCACAAAAATTAAAGACGCTTCCATCATTATTTCGATGAAGAATCGGTGTTTATTTTGATTCTCTTTTTAAGTTTTCAATTCAATTAGCGGAATTGGGCGAAACGACCGCGTTTGTATGGGCGCAACGCGATTTAATACTGACATTTCAGTTGTTATATGTAATTTAATAGTTTAATTCTATTGATATTGAAATTATATGATATTAATAAATATTTATGTACACTTTAGTTAATATTATTTAGTTATAGTTGTATTAGCTTTTCTTAAATGATTTGAACAAAGTCAAAATTATTTTCAATAGTACAGAAATTTGCAAGAAATTGTTTTATATTGTGTTTGACAATATAAAATCAATTTCTTAAGATATAATATACATATATACATATATAAGTAAATCCAAGCAGGGCTTTATGTAAAATCAGCAGTGCTGAAGAATAAAATTCGTTTCTACTACATACAAAAAAATTTACAAACTTATTAGTTAAAAAAAATCAAATTTGAACCAAATTTTTTGTGTCTACATTACAAAAGTCTTATATTTTCTCCCTCTTTTGTTTTTCGATACGTTCCTCGGCTTCAAAGTCCTTAGTCTTCGGTTTGCGATCGTTGTAGGGTTGAACCTCTCCTGAGGCCCAAATACAATATATAATGGCAGTGATAACTAAAACTCCAAAGGCTACCCAAAATACCAACCGCCATTCAAGTAGAGTAGCCTTAAAATGTATAGAAACACAAATATATATATTTGAAGCGTCATACGATAATTGTTTTCTATTAACTTACATTGGGTGTCATAACACCCACCAAGTATGGTGTTATTACACCTGTTATAGCGCCAATGCCATTCGTGATGGCCATTAATGTGCCGGCATAATTAGGGCTCATGTCGAGAGGACTTAACTTCATGCCTGCATAGAATGCGCCCATAAGTCCCATGCAAATGGTAAACAATATAACAACGGCAACACGATCACAGCCCGCATATGAAGCAGCTACCATGAATATAGCAGGACCGAATGCAGCTGTTGTAATAAAGAAGGACATGGTATATGTGAAGGCACCTCACGCTATTTGCATATCACGTTGAATACACCCATACAAACATATATGAAAATATTCACACATCCATGCATATATGAATATTCAAATATAATAATTCTATAGCTGCATTTTTGGTAAACCATGTAAGGTGTGTGAAACGCTTTTTCGCAATTTTTTAAGCTTCCTTAGATACCCATACACTTATCAATGATTTAAAGTAAAAAGACCGTAGCATGCATTTTCTTTTTTTTTTTTTGTAATAGATTTTTCAGTGCTTTCAGTTTAAACAAAAAATCTATTGCACAATAAAATGCGAGTCCTTTTCTATTTGAGACTAACGACAAATATCTTTGCTTATTTGGGTGTCTTTAGTGCACTTTAAGTTACTTTAAACAATAACAAAATTATAATAATATTTGTTAATATAAAACAACTAATATGTTCGTTAATTTCAACTTTGCCATTTCTAATACTTATTCGGCTAAATTGTTCCTTCCAAGACTACGAGAGAGGATATGGAGATCTATGCCACATATGCTCATAATAATTAAGCGATCATCGTTAGGTAAATTCGTATGAGGTCATTCTGATCTTGGTGACACATTTTTACTCTATTTTCTTTTGTTAAAGCATCTCTGGGGAGATTTTCCGAGTATGAATTTACCTTGGCTATAGTATTACAATTAAATTATATGGAATAAGTAAAAATTATCACAGGAATCAATTTATTTAAAACCACCCAATTGATAAGAATATTCTCGCAGATATATGTATGTATGAGTATAGATGGCAGATTTCTATTAAAGTTTTTTCTATTGGAATAAAATTTAAAATATTTACCAATTCCAGTCATTAATTTACGAGTATTGGTTATATTTAAAATGCCTCTTGTTATCATCCAATCGCCAATAAAGCCCGACAAAATCGAAAAGATCCACATCATAACGTAAGGCAGTGATGAGTACAAGCCGTTGGCCTTTATTGAGAATTGCATTACATCAGCCATATATTTGGGCAGATCGGTAACCATAATATAGAAACCCCAATCGTGACCAATTTGGGCGAAAACCAAAGCAATCATAGGCATACTGGTTAAAATTGCTTTCCAAGGTGTAGGAGGCAAATCTTCCTTGCGCTCTATCGTACCCATTTCACGTTCTAAGTATTCAAGTTCGCTCGGTTTGATGTATGGGTGGGAGGCAGGATTACTAAAGCACAAAAAGCACTTTATAGCAAAACAATTTATTAATAATTTACCACAATATTTTAATTGTAAATGTATGTATACGTACGAAAAATATAAACCACATAACACCTATTCCACCGAATAAGTAAAAAACCACTGGCCAGTCGTATGCATCAAGTAAAACACCTGATAACAAATTCCCCAATATAGTACCGACTTGACCACCTCCTAATACGAGAGCACCTAATTTGCCACGTTCCTTAATGGGGACCCATTGTGACAGTAGCACACTCAATGCCGGGAAAGTAGTCCCTTCTCCCAAACCCATTAAGATACGCACAATAATTAGGGCTGTGGAGCCGCCCTCAGTGATTGCAACCGGAGTAATGATTGTGAAAAAGGCTGTTGACAGGATACCCAATCCCAGTGTCCATTTACCACCGAACTTTTCAGCCAATAAGCCACCAGGAATATGAGTAACGATGTAACCAATATAAAAAGATGATAAAATTAAACCTTGCAACTCTTCCGACCATTCGTATTCACCTCCACTCTAAAATAAACGTTAATAATTATTATCTAATCAGCTTCTAATTGCAATTAAAATTTTTTATAAATGTATTAAATATTGTGCAAACAAACAGACATACATACATATGTAGATATACAAGTATCTACAATCCATGTCCATGAATATACATGGACACATACATACGCATGTGCGAATACGCTGTTTATTTAATTAGTTTAAATACTCGTATAACGATTTAACGATTAAATTACATTCTCTAAATGGTTCTTGCTTTTTCAAGCACCAGATTATAGACCGGACTCTAGTAGCTGAAAGCCTTATCAGAACTTTAAATTATATTATACATCGCCTGCTTAATTTCGACCGATCGTTTAAACATTGTAATTATAAGATTGAAAGTAACATGAAGGAAAAACAACTTCAATGAAAGTAAAGGCGGTTCCCTGATGATTTGCCTTAGCATAGTTTCAAAAGTGTGCAGGAAGTAGCTGGAAGCCAAAAAAAAAACCATTTAAAAGCATTTTTGATATTCCGCTAAATATGAAACACAATTATTATTATTGTTATAATATGTAAAAAGTTTATAACGATAAGAAAAGATAAGAAAGTAATTGAGATATCGAGTGGCAATCTAGTAAATATTTAATATTCAGCTTGGTGATTAGTTGATATTTTGCGTTTTCTTTGTTGTTAATACAACATCAGGAAAAGTAACGTTTCAGAGAAGAAGCAAATAAAGTTAAAAAAGATTATGACATGTGAAGCAGTCGTATAATTCCTATTGAACTTTCCATCGATACCAAATGCTGAAATTCGTTAAAACGTGTTTGTGGCAATATGAAATTTTCATTTAAAATTTATCGACCAAACACTTTACGATAAATTTTTATGAATTATTAATAATTGCGATTTCATTTTGAGACACAAGCGGAGGTAATGCAAAAATTAAAAAAAGTTTCCCTCATAAAACGTATAAAAAAGATATTGAAGTTTCGCATTTTTGGTTTTGCAATAATAGTCAACACCTTGTACAGTTGTGCCAAAAGCTAATTCACATCAGGAAGAATTGACGCCCCACCCACCAATATCTTTCTTGTATCAATTTTTTTTTTTGAAATAAATATAAAATAAAATGAAATACATTTTGTACGATTGTTGAAAATAAAATAAGCAGAAAGTAAACTTTATGAACAGGTTAGGTCTTACTGATGTCTCGGTATCCAAGTTATCCGCTACACAAAATGTACTGCCTCCACCTTCAGAATGATTCTTTTTTACCACCAATTCCGTAATGGCAATAGATAAGCTAATGCGCATCGTGTAGGCATTCAAAATGGCTAAGAAGCCCATTATAGCCAATATTACCCGCTGAGGAATTATAAAATCTGCAAAAAAAAACACAGACTACGATTAGAATTATTAATTGATTTATTGCATAATTTTGCATGATTCAGATTCCTTCTCTGGTTAGTTCTTTAAATAAAGAAAATCAAAATGTAAAAAAAATGCATTTATGAAAAGATAAGCAAAGCTAAATTAAATTTCAGAATATGTTAAAGTGAACTCATCCATGTACTGCATTGCGACATTTCACTTTTTCTGCTGAAGTTTAAGTATTTAACAATCCTGTCTGTTACTATATCGGAAGCAGTTTAAACACCACGTAGATATAAAGCCCTCAGCACTAGTCCCAATAGGAGCATAATAGAACTTTATAGGGTGGATAAATGATTTTAGGAAGACCACTACTTTTCCTTATTTTGTTTACAATGATACGTGATGATATACATAACTTAATGCTGACAGCCAGATATTTAACATTTTGGTTCCATTCAACATTTTAAATTAAAAACTTTAGAGGTCCACGAATATATTGAGCATGGTTTCTAGTAATATGAAATGCTTTGCTCCTATCCATTTTCACTTTAATCTTCCATTTTTGAGAATATGAATGTAGGACCGCTAGTGCATATTTCAAATGTTAATATGGATGTTGAACAGTTTTGAAGTCGTCAAATATCGGCAGTTAGAACATACAGAGTGTATGATGGTTGCTTGAGATGGGTCTTCGTCCAAATCACAAACTCCGTATTATTAAAATTCAATGAGCAAGTATTTGAAATAAAATCTTTTCGAATTACATATACGTATTTCCTTTAAAGTTGATAGTTTAATTTGTACATTAAAAGTCGATACATACTTATAAAAGTATACACAATTTCCCCAAGTGACAACTAAAAGTGCTGTAGAGCGAAGTTATATGTTCCCATTATTTTTTTTTATTGGTGTTGCTTTTTATTTGTCAGCTCTGCTGACGATTTTGATGACGATTAATTAAACCAAATTCAATTCTACGACCAGTCAAACTATGAGCAACTTGTTACTAAAAACTTTTAGAAATATTATACAAACTCAATCGTCTTTTTATTGCTAATTCAGAAATACAAGAAGATAAACACCTTTCCCAAGGTCACATTTAACTAACACTCGTACCCACATACACACAGTATATTGTAGGTCGAACAAGATCGTATTTGCCATTACAAATTTCATGTGTTTCAAGATAGCGACTTAATAAAAATAAATAAAATATTAACAACTCAAATTGAAGTGCGAGTATATCGGCGTTATAAGGCGATATACATACGAGATACATACGAGACATATCCAACAACGAATTTACATCATTTGGAGCTGCCGCCTTTTATTAGTGCAGTATTTCTTATCACTGAATGTTTTCTTTTAATACTCGCAGAAGTATTTTTTGCGTGTGCATGTGTGTTGTTGGATACGATTATGTACGAGTATTAGGAGAATGTTCTGCATTTTGTGCATTGTTCAGTACTAAAAAACAATTGATACAGCAATTATATAATAATAAACGTAACTCGTGTTCTTCCACAAAACAAGCAACAAAACAAATACAAAATTAAATTAAAATGTGAGAATGCTTTTAACAATGGCAGAAACACCTGCGTTTACGCCTGCAACTCGTATTATTATTTTATTCGTTTTGTTATAACGATATTACTGCCTTCGGAGTGCAATGAAAACTCCATTGCATTGCCATGCAAATCATATTTCATATTTGAAATCGTAATTCAATTATTACAGATTTTAACTGTAGAGTTTTTTGCACTTAAATGTATTTTGCAAATGTTTCAAATGTTTTAATATTCATTTTAGTGTAATAAGTCACACTTGAAGAATAAACGAGTATACAGTAAAATTTCCATAACTCCAACTTCTACAACTGAGAGTTTGTTGGAAAATTAATTATAGATCATTCGAATTATCATAGTAACTATAATTTTATTTTATTTAGTGCTTCTACTCATATTACAATTTTATTCATGTAACTGTAATATTAAGTAAGTAAATAAGTAAAAATAGAATTTTTTTATTTTTATAATTATTACATTGTTCGTAAGCTCGTAAGCATTTTATACTCTTTCAGTGAATCGTTTAACTCCATAATAGCAGAAACATTTAACAATTGCAGTTAGAAGCGATTGAATTGAAATTAGTTGACCCAATCAAAGTTATCCTTGGAGTAGTGAGGTAAATTGCTGTGCAATTATGTAAATAATTTATTTTAGACGTTGTTGTTTCTTTTACTGCTACCTTTTTTTTTTTTTTGTTATTGTTTTAGTATTTGCGACACGTCAACTTATTTTAACATTAAATGTTTCTAGTAGGGGAAGTATCGACAAATGTTTTGTTGTGATCTCAAGTGCAAATAAATATTGAGCAGAATATTAAAATTGAATTGAAATTGCTCATTTTACAACTTTTTTGTGAAATTCGAAATGCATTTAATATAGATTAGGAAAATAATAATTCAAATAACTAATTTCAGACATCTGAAGAAGATTATTTTATATTTGCAATTAAAGCTTTCAGAAAAATTTCCACAAACATATTTCACTGCTAAGCAATTTTAATATACTATGTATAAACTAAAGAACGCTGAAGGGTTCTTACTTTCTCATTTATTCCCTTTTCATTTTCTTTTATTATTTATTTATTTTCATTATTTAAGTGATAAATATTAAAAACGTCGAAAAATATGTAGCGCGATCAGCAGCAATTTTTCTTTGGCCTCCATAATTTTATACGTTATAACATGTGAGAGAATGAGCAGAATTATGGCTCATCACTAGATTGACCCCATGCAAAACTTCTCACATTTTAAACGTATTAGGAAAAGCAAATAATTCATCTGAAATTTAAGCCGATAGTCATTAGTCGCAAGTGCTACATGATTTTATTATAATTTGAATTCTACTAAATTTAAAGAATTACAAATAAATAAGACATCGTTTAAAGTGATAAATATATATTTTAGCCAAGTAAATGTACATCGAAAAATGGAAGTGGAGTATCCTAAGAACGCGATTTTCACATAGGACAAATACAATAGCGACAATATATTTTTCTAACACACTTAATTCATTTTATTCACGTCCTTCCTATCATTACAAAAAAATAAAAGAATTTGGAAGCGCCGTCTTCACAATGCGAATGCTCCCTGTTACATTCAATGTTATTTTGTAAGAGCTACTAGTAAGCCTTTAATTACTTCTTCCTGTTTTCTAAAATTACTACTAGCAAGGATTGGAAAAGTAAACGAGCATACAGTGCTTAAAACTTCCTATACATATGTGAAGCATCCGGTACGCAGGTATGCACTTAGGATGGCTTCTACCTTAAGCGTTAAATACGTAGGCTGTCTTATTCGCTAATAAATATTCTACGCTGAATTGAGCTCCTGCTAAATCGTGCCGCGTCCAGGTTATTAGCAACTGCTCTTATATACGTTTAAATTTAAAATATATACATACATATGTATATTTGATTTTATATCGCACTCCACATCCGCCCTCTCTATCCAAATACATACTCGTACGTAAGTAAGTACTTTCATTAGATTATTGAACATGTTTGTGTATTGGCCAATGTGCACAGCGTTCGATATGTGCACTCATGCATAGGAATATGTATAAATGTATATACATACGTGTATGTATGTATAAATATTATTTACATACATGTATATATGAAAAAAAATAGTATAAATTACATATAAAATGAGAAAAATTTTCACTTGCAAAAATGATTGGATATTTACTTTTATAGCGATGCAACTCCAAAAAGTGCGCAAGAATTTCTAGCAGTTGAAACATTGCAAAGAATTTCGCTTCTTGAACTCAATTGTGATGCACGTGAATTTTTGCGACTTGAAGGAAAACAGTTTCTTTCGCTGCATGTGTAATAAATGTAAAACCAATTTTGTGATAACTTGATTATGTTAATGCAGAACAGTAATACATTGATGTAGATATCAATATATGTATATACGCACATGCCTGTAGGTGGTTACGTACATCATCGTACATACATATGTAGGTGTTAGCTCCACCTTACACTAAGTCATTAGTGGATTAAAAGAATTTAATGAAAAATATTTCCACTTCAATTAAAATCAATGGAATACAAAATATACTCGTACTCGTATGTATACAAAACGGACACATTATATTTCAATTGCAATAGATAATGGAAATAAATAAATAAATAACGGCTGTTTGTCATAAACGTTTTGAAAACCAAATTTGTCGTCATAAAAATATTTTTCATTTATAGTATGAACATGACGTAAATTTGTACATACATACGTATGATATATTAATTCAATGCTCGTAATACAAATACATCTCGGAGAGTGTACACGCAGACATACATATAGATATATTATAATTACTACTGATTCAATTCATACAGAGGTGCATGCATCCAAAGTACTAATCTAATATAATATCGACTAATTTTTAAAGTATAGCTGGGGGAATTTTTAAAATTACAAGAGATTGGCATCTTTAATAACTACATGGAAAGGAAGTATCTAAACAATTGTGCAACAAGGGATTTAACGTTATTAAAATCCCTTGTAATTTTATTTTATTTATGACGGTAAAGTTAATTAAATTTGAAAAAGTATTTTTATTACTTCGACAAAGAACAAACTTTGTTTAAATCAGTTTTTAGTATTTCCTAACGAAAACATATATATGTATGCATCTGTACAAAAATTCCTTTATTAAGATTTAGAAAATTATTAACATTTTAAAGCACAATATGTGGGAGTGTGCTCCAGATGATAAAATGTGCATATGTACATACATATATCTGGAAGTAATTAAGTTTTAAGTATAATGTAGCATTGAACAAATATTTACCGAAGTGAGGGTAACCACTAAGTAATTTTTTGTTTCCGTCATAGAGTGAAAGAATAATGTTTGATTTAGAAATAATTAACTTTTTGGTGGAAAAGTGACACCAAATATTCAAAAAAGCTGAGTGAAATTCAAGTTTTAATCGATAGTTCTATTAAAAATAAGCAACGCAAAAAGCACAAAGGCTGAGTTCGCTCAACAGTAACAATAAATGGAATCTGATAATTTATTTTACTAAAATGCGAATGCCATTCATCATCAACATCAAAAATAATATTTATTAATAGCACAACTTTACCAATTTATTTATTATGATAGTATAGCAAATACTAACCGAAATGTTGCTTTAAATGGCTGAATTTATAAATTATTTGTGTATGACAATTTGCTTAAAAAATTGGAATATAATAAAAATGTAAATGAAAAATTCGTGACTGCTTCAAAGGATTGATCTATTAATTAAATATGTAAATTGATGTGTTTACGTCTGCATGCTTGTATGATACATATATACGTATGCGAACATCCATATGCATATCCATATGTATGCATATGCGTATGTATATGTGTATACATGCATACATACGTAAGTCCATACATAAATATATTATCTATGTTAAACACGTTTCATCTGCCATTATTACGCTTAAAGTTCAGCAGAAAGAAAAATAATAAATAATAATTCAGCGCACAGTAATCGGAAGTAAATTAGAATATTTTATCATGTGTTCAATAGTTCAATAAACTATACTTCTACCTAGATATGGCATTTCTTGCGTATTATTTCCAATGTTTTATTTATATTGTTAATTCATAGCAGCACAAGCATGCATATGCAAATTGCTCTCCAGTCTGCACTTTAACGTCCAATTAGATAAAACCAATTGTACATTAACTTAATGTGATTAATTTGAGTCATTAAATAAAGAAGATATAATTTTTTAAAGATATTCTAGAAAAGCTTGTTATTTGCTTTTCTCTCGTTGTCGCAAAAAAACAGACTGTGAAACCGAGAGTTGTGAACGTCTTTTTTTTATCAAAAGAAAAAAGATATTAAAATACTTTATTTTTATTTGTAAATAATTATTACACCATTTCCAAAAAAATAGATATAAACCCACTCGTATATATTAAGACCCTGATACACTGCCCTACACAGTCATTCGACTTGTCAAATATGGCATCTCTGCTGAAAAATAGGATAGTGCGACCTAAAAATGCCAGATTTTTATGACAAGCAAAAGTTTATAAAATAATTATAAAATGATAGTTTTCATGCGATTTGAGTTGCATGTACTTCAATCCGCAAAGAACAAAATGTTTGCACCATTTTTGTATCATAGAATGGCACCAGCATTCATGAGATCATTATCACATTTTCGTGTGAATGAATTGTACGACTGACTCGGTTAGTAATACGAGGCCCTTAGTATTGGTATGTACATAAAAAACCAAGGAGTGTGTAAACGTACGGCAGTGAAGTAACAGCAAAGACATTCAAAGACTCAATCCAAAATATATTTCAAAAATAAAAACAGACACATCCCGTTCAAAAAATATATATATTTCTTTTATCAATATTTCTACTACGTCTACTACTTCCTGAAAGTAGATTGTGATTGGCAATTACAAAGCATTTTACTTCTAAAAGTGTTATATTTTACTCAGCTAATAATATACACTATAAGGATTGATACATTATTCGAATTTTAAATTAACTGAGAAGCGGTGTATAAGTAAACGGTTATAAACTTATTTGAGTTTGACTACTCGCTAACTCAAATTTAACAAGATTTCTCAATATTCAGATATTGTTAAATTGAGAATTTTCTAATCTTTCAATAACTTTTCTCCTCTTTGTTTGCATTCCCAAATTATCCTCCTCAGATAAAGCATCTGTGATAAAAATGAATTCATCATACATATTTTATTTTCTTTTTTATTACATTTATGTATTTATGTATGTATATACTCCCTATTAGAGTTGTACCTAATCGTATATAAAGAAAGTAAATCCATCACAATTGTAACCAGTAGCAAACATTAAATAATATATATTTTATATATGTAAATATATAAGATATGGAATATATTATATATACACATATTTCGCTATATATTCACATTTCATGTGAGTAAATACGTACGAGTACATTAATTAATAAACTAATTCACATTTATTTTGGGAAAAATGTAAATAAATATATGGACGTAGATGCATATGTATATATATATAAGTACTTATTTGTAATTTTAGGAATGTCGTTTTTTTATCGTATCTTTTATTAAAAAAGTTATTTAGTATGAATTTGAAAAAAAAAAAATGCAATTGAACGGAAACATTTGTGAACTAAAACTGTATTAGCCGTTAATTGCGGAAATTATTGAACAACATGTGTTAAATACTATAATATATAAATAAAATAATAGGTAGATGATCAGATGTTAATTTTTAAGAATGTTATAATAAAAAATTTCACATTGGAATACTTACAATTTGCCAGGCTTAAGCCCCAACCTGGTTGATGCTGCGTCATAATTAATGCTGGCTTTAATTTTTTTTAAAACAACTGAAATCTTGTGTTTGCAGTGTTGTTGTTGTTCTTGTTGTTGTTGTTGTTGTAATTTTGTTTTAAAATAAATTTCCTGTTTAATTTTAGTTGTCACACTTCCGCTTTTTGTTATCGATTTGTATTTTTAATATTTTTTTAACTTTTTGCACTGTTAGCTGAAACTTCTATTTGCCATTTATTATTATTTTGTTAAATGATCACAGTTAATTATAATTTATAATTAATTCATGTATACATACGTATGTATGGCTGTGTGTCCATTTGCATACACATGTATATATATTTATACGTCTATACACAATTGAAATCCTCAATGATCGTACTGATCTCTTTTTTTAGCTTAGAAAAATGCAAGTAGTTTGTTAATATTATATTTTGGATGCCAGCACGAGTTCGTTTTCCTGGTTTTGCGATGTCTTTTTATTTTTTGAAAAAACACGTTCGTGCTTTACGAACGTAAAATTTCAAATGAGAAAACGTTTCGAAATATTTTTAGTTTATATACGAAGATTGCCGTTTATTGTTAACTGTTACGACATGGTTATTTATTTGAGTGCAGAGAACAAAACGTTTCTTCGCTGTAGTGGTTTCCGTCGATTTAACTGCTGGTGCTTTACATCCGACCCTTAATATACGAGTGCTCGTACGATTTTAATTATTAGCTCCTGCAGTTATTTTTTTTTTTTTTTTTTGTATTCTCGAGATAACCTTGTAAAATAAATAAGGAAAAGAATCGGAAATTTGCCCCAGTTTTTTCACTTGGAGGACTCTACGGTTTACACTATTTTGCAACAAATATTTCGGTTTTCAACATCTTAAAATGCATCTTGGAAAAAACATTAGTTTTTAAGTAATTATGAAAATCTAAAAACCATATCTCTCACTCGGGAGGGGTGAGAGATATAATGAGATACCCATTCTTTTTATTCGGTATGTTCACTTTTGCTGGAGGGCTGAATTTTTGGCGTACAGTTAGGATTTGCAGTAAAAGCAAGTATTTTATTTAACTTTCTAGCATCGGAGAGAATTATGGAGGCAATGTTGCGAAATTAAAACATTTCTTAGCAGTAAAATATAACGACCTTAATAATATTCTCTCATTTATGTATGTTGAGACTACAAATCTACATTCACAAAAATATGGCCAGAATTCACTCACCTACACAGCCGTAAAATTCATTCACACGAAAATCTAGATTAGTTACTATTTAAAAAGCTCGTATCAAAAGGATAGTATTACAAAATACAAAAATGATGTAATCAAATTTTTTGTTGAATTATTTGCAGCAAATATTCCTTGAATTGCAGTGGAATTTAAATTTTACGAAAATGTTCAAAAGGCGCTGCATGCCGCAGTTGACAAATGGGCTGATTTGTCCGATTTTTAATGCAAGCAATGTATTACATATTTATGGATATATGTAAGTATCTGATTATTTATAAATTTAAAAAATTAACAACCAGATGATTTCTAAAAATTATTTTTCTCTGTACCAATCCTGATACCCCAATCCTTAAGAGTGGTATGTTGCAACTAAAAAATAATAAACCGCTGACTTTAACGTTATAAACAAAAAATATATGTGTAAATGCAAAGTAATTTTAGATTAATAAATCGGTAACCGGTCTCAAATGCAATAAGAAATCAAGAAAGCCTCATTACAAGTCAACAATATTCCGATAAATGGAAACTAAATTTAAATGGCGACAAAGCCCAATTTATTATATTCCCGTATAATAAATCACCTGAACGTATTTGTACAAAAATTTAGTAGAACAGAGGAAGTTTCATTGCCATTAACGACGATGTATATCGCAGTATTATGATAAACATAAAGTACAAATTAGTAACTGGTAACATGCAAACATACACATGAATATATTTCATGGCAAATAAATTTTTACATCCCATAATTTTCTGTTTTCGCTAAAATTAATTGAAAACGTTTAATTTGACTTCTTAGTGAGTTTTGAAGATATGCTCACTCACACAAATATGTAAAGAAAAGGTTTCAGTTTTTGCTGTTGAAACATTATTGAATGTAAGTTTCAACTGTCGGATCTAGGCAACCCATGAATTTGTAATAATTTTTGAATTCCATTTTGAAAGACATTTGCACAAAAATCTAATTAATTTTTTATAACCTTTAATACTGAACCGATAATGCCATATAATCTTCACTTTGCTCGTATACTCGTTGTACGTAAAGAAAGTGAAATCTTATCAATCTGATAAGATTACAATCAATTAGGGGAACTTACAATCGACAACAAGGTGTTGATGGATTTCATCATTAACAAGTGTTTAATAATTAATTGCACAAATTAAAAAATTATAAAGTTCGTAAGTATATACTTAAATACACATATTCATGAATACTCTTAATGGATAACTAATAAAGATTGAAAAAATTTTAGGAATTTTTTTGTTATTATTTTACGGTATGACTTATAGTTGTACATTTCTGAATTGGATCCTTCAAATTGAACCCATCACAATTGAATACAAGTGGTGTTTATCCTCTTCAAGATAAAAATATTAGAAAACTGGAATGAGTGCAACTACCAAAATCTAATTCTCTTGTAGATGTTTTTACGTTGCAGTCATAATAAGAAATCGGAGATGTACATTTAAATTTTTGGGCGATATTTTTATCGTGTTCAGAAGTTATATAATTTGGATTTAGTTAAGCATCATTGGTTTCTACACAATACTTCTGCCTCCACCTTAGCTCCTTGTTGATGGAGCCTATTACCACGAAAAATCACTAGTTAGTTGGTATTAGCAGATCAAAAGAAATAAAATTGGCAACATATACTTTTACGTTGAAGATATTTCCAGGATGGCGAACAAATACAAATTATCTCGCCTTTCGATCCATATGGAAAATTCACATAACTTGTTTTTAATTCCTGCTAGTGTACTTTCCTGTCCCCATTAGTACAACATAGTCAGCTGGACCACCGTAACAATGCTCCGAATACGTGAGGGCGAATTATTTAATAAAAAAAGAAATGCAACGATCTTATTAATATTTTGCCATTGACGGTAGACTGAGATACTGAAGTTTATAAAAACTTGAAACTTGCCGAGCAGTGTTAATTATTTATGATAAAATCTTCAACTTTACAAAAAGCGAATGTAAAGCGGGTCTGTGTTAGTCTTTGCAACAAGTTTTACTTAAATTGTTACAGTTCTTTTATGTTCACTTTTTACACTTAAAATGTAAGAAAATTTTCACTGATTTCATTCCATATTTTAACACGAACACATGCACTCATATGTATACGAAACAAGTTAAACTAAATCATATTGAGTATGAAAAAATCAAATTAAACTTGATTGGTGTAAGTTTGCCTTTTATTTCTCTTTTAAATTGCAAAACGCAGCCCCTTGAATAGTTTGACTTTAAAGCGATATTTTCAAACTTTCAACGGAAAAATTAATTTTTCAATTTTTCTCATTTCGAGCTTCGTTGCATGATTGGTTTAATTAATTATTAACTAAATATGTATTTATGCGAAATTTACATTTTTATGTTTGTGCTCTTTAACAAAGTTTGTGGTCACTTTTTTTGTTTTTTTAGGTGTAAGTGACGAAGCTACATGCAAAATAAAAGTACTTTCCCCATTAATGTATCAATAACTATACATGCAGAGGTGTTAAAATGTTTGAAGAAGTGCATCCAATGTAGTCAACAAAATAATTTTTTTGGTTTTACAAGAAATTCAAATAGAAGCTGTTAAAAAAAATTCAAACTTCTTGGAAACAAACGAATATACATAATTTTTTTACAATAATTATATATATTAATGCATGTATTGGGAAAGACTTAGAAAAATGTGGTTGCATTTGACATATATTTGAAAAAAAAACTTATTTTATAAACATTTTTGTGTTACACAAAATTTTTTTAATAATAGTTATAATAAAATATTTTTGAAGTTATAAATAAAATCAATTACATTTAATGAAACTACACAATGCAATATTTTTAATAAACATTTGTATGAAACATATACATATGTCTATGTATTTAGTGGTTATTTAGTGGTTTATTAAATTTTCCTAAAAGTTAGCTTCACTGCGAATTAGTGCGAAAATATGTTCATCCATTAAAAAAAAAAATCTCAAAAGAATAGAGAAGGAAAGAGAATGAAATTTGCGATGACATCTGATATCAGCAGCTCGTACAGAATTTTATACCACTTATTCATACATTTTTTGCACATCCAGCTAAAAGCTCTTAAGATACAGACACTAGAAACTACTACAAAGCGGTGGGTAAATGTGTAATTTAATTGACTTTCTCGTATCACTGCCAATTTTTGCAATTTTTTGGAAACTTAAAAAAATTATTTTAGATTGTTTAAGTCATACATACATATTAACAAAATTCTTATTACATATGAATAACATATGCGCATATATATATATGAATGAAAGTGTATAACAAGAAACGTAAATTTAAGCGTACTCACAAAAAGTTATATTTATTTAATGTAAAAAATAAACGGGAAATACAAAAGCAAACAACGATATAATTAATTAAAAGTAAAACGTGAGTGGAAGGTTCAAAAATCTATTACTATTTTAGTTAAAAAGAAGTAAATTTAAAAAATATTTGCACAAAAAATTAAAAATTTTCGTCACAAAATACCGAAACCGTTAGCTGTGAGTAGAACGACATTTTCCTGGTAGAGAAATTGCCATATCAGAAAATTTCACTCAATTAAAACGTTCATTTCAACATATATTTCGCCTGTTTCTGGCCGCCTCATTTTCAACGGCTTGGAATATGAAAAAAAATCGACGGCGGCTTTCATGAGACTACCACCCTTACAATTCAGTCGCTGTCATATACTACTAGCAATTTATTTTGTTATGAATAGGTCTTTCATATTTATTAATTTTACTTATCCACAAACTTGTAAACTGTTCTAAACGTAATAAATTAGATAAGAACGGCGTGTATATTTCCTGTGGCATAGTTGCAGCAAATTAAAAAAAGTGAAATAATATCAAGTTTTAACAAAGAAAGCACTTCTAATCGAAGGCAGCTTAATAAACAAAAGTGTCACATTTAAACGAATGTATTATTAATCGTACGGATGTGTAAATGCATACCTACTTATATGTACATAAATTCCATTTACATACATAAATAATATGTTATGGAAAGAGAATGAAGCAGTACAGAAATAAATCTTTGTTTTGAATAACTATAAATTATCAGTAGAACTATAGTTAGCTACGAAATGGATTCCACTTGGATGGAAATTGGGTTCGATTGTCAACACGTTGTTGAAACGAATCATCTGCTACGATATGAATTAATTTGCGATAAACAGTGGCTGCAAATATTGGAAAGAAAAGGTAAAATAGCTGATTTTTCATCGCATCCGAAATTAGATAAAATAGCCCATCCAGAGGGAGACTTAGAACATCCCTGGTGTCGAGTTCTGTTGCAGTTGTATAAGAAAAAGCCAAATGCTAAAGTATACCCTTTAAATACATGTGCGGCAGATTCTGATTTTGGAAAGGATTTAATAAATTGTATACCCTTAAGTTATTCGCAAGCTGTGCATAATGTAACATTAGCCAACTTTAAAAATTTATGGGAACGTTTTTACAAATGCTGCCCGGAAGCCCATCTTAAGTACAATAATAAACAAAATAAAAATATAACCCGTTCACAATCTAGTGGCCTTTCGTCACATGATGTGGTTTTAAAAGAATTAATATCAAGAGTTTTCAAGTGCGCCGTTATACATTGCAAAAAAGATCGCTTGAAAGACGACTCACCGGACATACCGCATGATAACTACGGTAGAGAATGCCACCCCAACATAATGCACGCTTTGATAGCCATAGAAACTTCATCATATTTTGCTGTTTTATTTTATCCTCCATGTATATCAACTTCTTTGTATGACTGCATTACCTTCAGTCCAGCAATCTTGAACTTTAACTACAATAAATGTTTGTTTTTGATATATCAGCTACTGCAACTTCATAAATTCCTTCATAGTCAGGGATTAATAATGGGAAATTTATTTCTGCATGACATTTTACTTACAGAAAAGTTATGGATTTTAATTATACCTAATTTGGAATCTAATATAATACCTTTATATCAATATGACTGCATTTCTCGCTCTCCCAGCGATGCCGCTGCTCGTCCCGAAGTAGAATACGATGTAATAAACAATAGCCGTGATAATCTATCTGCTTCAAATCTTAAATTAAATTTAAGATTTTCATACGATTTTAAACAAATACATTTGCGAGACTATTGCGAAATGTGGTGTAATGGTTTACTAAGTAATTATGACTATTTAACAGTTCTAAACAATGCTGCCGGAAGATCTCTTAGTAATCCTTCTTATTATCACATAATGCCATGGGTTACAGATTTTTCTTCTCGCAATGGCGCTAATTGGCGTGATTTATCTAAAAGTAAATATCGTCTGAATAAGGGGGATATCCAACTCGACCTTATGTTTCATCATGCTGCGCAACAGTCTGTTAAAGAAACGGAATCTACTTTCCATTATAATATGCAGCAAACGCCACACCATGTCTCAGACTTTCTTTCAGAAATTACATATTTTGTTTATATGGCGAGACGAACGCCTAAACATATTTTAACGAATCATGTCCGACCTATATGGGTTCCTGCCGAATACCCAGCCTCTATACAAAGATTACAGGAATGGACACCGGATGAATGTATTCCTGAATTTTTTTCTGATCCTACGATTTTTAAGACAATTCATGAAGACTTACCAGATTTGGAAATACCGTCATGGGCTTCCTGTCCTGAAGATTTTATTTGCAAACACCGCGAGGCTTTAGAATCTCAATATGTCAGTGAAAGATTGCATCATTGGATTGACTTAAATTTTGGATATAAGTTGAGCGGGAAGGCAGCAGTGAAATCGAAAAACGTTTGCCTTACCTTGGTAGATCAACATAAACATATTTCTCAACGTGGAATTGTACAATTATTTACTAACCCCCATCCTACTAAACGAACAACTTCAACATGGTTTAGTGAAAAAGCTCCCAGAATTCAAAAATTATTGCCAAATAAAAGCAAAAAATCTGAAAAACAATTTAAATATAAGCAACAGGTATCAAATAAGGAAGCCAATCGTTTAGCAAAGAGTACAGAAAATTTAAATAAAAATTCAGATTCTTCAGATATAATAGATAGTAAATATTATAATTCCTCTAAAACTTCTCCAAGGTTGTCTTTAAAAATATCTTCCACACCAGAAGAAACAAGTACCAACTTTTACGAGACTACAAATTTCATAGAACTACCAAAAGATTATAACCCTTGCGCATTATTGCATTCATTGGAATCGTCTCAACAGTTTATTGCAAGAACTTTTCCACTGCAAAAACTTACGGAAAATGCACAAGAGAAGATTTACTCTGGCGACTTGTTATTTGAGGACGACAACGAGAATCACAGTTTTACTAATCAACTATTCAATGAACTTTCTCCCACCGCGAGTGCAAAAAGTAAAGTTAATACTTGCGCAGCAACAAAACACTTACCAATAACACAGAAAGCACAAACTCATCAACTTGCAGAGACAAATTACAAGGATTTGCAAATATTAGGTTGTTTAATACTGGAGATATTTGCTTTTAACAAATTAAGACCCATGATAGGGCACAATTTGACCCCAAATTTTGACGAGAGATTAAAGGCATGTCTAACAATATTTTCTCTGCATAAACAAGACATTCCCAGATGCTTGAGAGCTTTAACTTTTCAACTGCTTAATTTAAATTATTGTGAGATACTTACAGATAACGGACTTCCTTTGCTCTCAGCTGAGCAACTCTTAGAGCCAATATACAAAAATCTCCTTATACCATTCCCTAGTAATTATTACTCTACATACATCTTGATAAGATCATTGGAATTATTTGATTTTACCTCTACATTATTGGAAATGCATACACATTTTCATTGCGACGGCACGAATTGCGGCAAATACTTAGAAATTGATCGGTTACGCGTTTTATATGAACGTAAAATAGCAAAATGTAAAGTTATGTCTTGCTGTGCGCTTGTTCGTCGCCTTTTAGATCCCGTTGGATATGAACAATTCTCGTCAATTGATCTCCTTCTACCTCATATAATTGACTTATTGCTACAAGAACATACTTCTATACTGGCTGCCTGGAATCTTTTCGATGCGGTAGCCCAATCGCTAGGTGTTGCAGAAACACAAAAACTTTTATTACAGCCCCTTATGAAACTGTATGATGTTGAGAGTTTTGAACGTGGCATGACTTCTGTCCGCAGTCGGTCTTCATCTGACTACGTTGCAGATACCTCTGGCGTTTTACGTTTTTCTTCCAGCAGTTCGTTTAAATCCAGTAAATCTGTTAAGTTGTATCACCAAATATTTTTACTGAGGCTGATGGTGCGTTTTGGTTTGAAATGTTTTCTGAAGAACTTTATTGCTCCTCTCATAGAGGCTGTAGGAGGATATAAGGAACCTGTAGACCGGAGCGGACTGCACTATCATAACACTGCAGTAGGTAGACGTTGCAGTAAAAATCTTAGTTTTGCAAAGAGCGGCGTGGTTAATGAAGAGGAAATCACTTTAATGTCAGTTCAAAAAGCTGAAGACTTAGAAGACAACACGTTATCCTTCGAAATCGACGGTAAGTTTATACTATACATAAACTCTCTAAATTCAGTAAATTGTATAGAGGACGGAATTTAGTATATCTTCAAAAATATCTACGTTTATAATTACTATACGTTCTTAATACTAAAACATTTTCAAAATCTGGATTCAAATCAATGGGATGATAATGCTGTTCTTCCAGATTTTATTTGTCTGTATTTCTGATTACTTTTATGGCTGGCCTTTAATAATATAAAATTTTTAGACACATCTAAATGGTTACATACAACTATAAATTTTTTTTTTTAATACAGGTCATATAAAAACTGATATTGAGGGTGTTTTCTGCTTTGAAGATGATACCAATTCAGACCGCATATCTAATAGATCTGTAGACTCATTTGAAATGCGACTCGCCGCAGCCGAAGAAGCCAAAGAGGAAGGCGTATGCCAGTTACAGAGTCAAGCAAAATCGAAAGTTGTATATGACTCTAAACTATCATGCAACTCATTTGAAGGAGATAAACTTTCGTTGAACAGTCAAAATACCAACAGCGATTCGCTGACAAATGTAAATCAATTAGGACCACGTTCTCCAACTATAGCCATTCCCAACAATGTGTTTCGTAAATCCTATCAACTGAACGCAATTGATTGTGATATTGGTTCAAGGAAAAGCATAGATTCGTTTGAGATTTTACAGAAAGACGTCGAAGAAGAGCACAACTTCAACAAAAGCGAAAGCAATTACAAATATGCGGAAACGCCTGAAGTTGATACAGAAAGTTGTAAGTGCACACAACTGCATACGAAAGAATTTTCACAAGATGCATGCGACTGTTTGCAAGCTTCCGTTATATCCAAAATGTCCGAAGAAAAATCTTTACAGAATAATTGTATCTCTGAAATGAGCAGTAAGAGTTTGATATGGCTCTCACATCGTTTGGGGCCTATTTTAACGTCAAAATTTATTACCAAAAATTTACTTAAAATGCTTACGTTGTGTTATGTGGGACAAGAAAACCTTTTGCCTGAAATGGGCCCTTTAGAGGATGCAAATAGTCTTAATTATTTCACCGTGTCTGATGCCAGAGTAGTGGGGGATCGTAGTGCTGTACGTGTACTAGAATGTTTAACGTCTATTGCTGCTCTTTATGGCGAACAAGTGATCTTATTGCAGTACTTTCCTCATATCAGTGAATTAGTAGCAATGAGTTCGAATCGTATTGGTGGGAGTTTGGAGGGCGCTTTAATCAGCACGTTACAATTATTGAAATACTTGATTCCCTGTTTAACTGATACTACAATTATGGAACATTTGAAGGTGATTAAACAAAAATAATTGAATATATACATATGTATATGTATACATATAAAACTTTTCTCATCTCTAATTTTTTTAGGATTCCTTTTTGAACTCAGTTATACTGCCCGCTTTGCGTTTTTTGGCATCTACACATATTTTAATGCCAAGCGGTTATTTGGGACGATCCATATTAACACGTAAACTTTTAGATGTAGTTTATGTTTTAAGCGTACGACTTGGTTCCGATATGACTCGGGAACATATATGCAATGCAGTATTAAGACCATTTTTTCTTATCTTCGACAAAGCTTACTGCAGATTTATTCATTTTGGGAAAGACTCCGACTTCTTTAACATATCACCACCTGTTGAAGAGCATGAATCAAAAAATAATAGAGAACTAGAAGAAATACGCGATGTATTTTCGCCAGCCTTCGCTTACAGTTCATATTTAACATTTCTACGATTTCTAGGGGAAGACATTATGAAAAAAACCGTTTTGAATATAGAATTTATATTAAGACTTTGTCATGAATTTGAGTCACCCGATTATAAAGAGTCTTCCAATCTAGGAGTCTCAAGTAAACCTATGGATTGTCCAAAAACTATTTGTTTGGAAACCGGAGAACAACAGGCAGCTAATAGCTTTGGGACGCATGTTGTGGGTAACAGAATTGATGTCACTAGCGCATGCACGCAACCTTTGTCCAAATTAAAATCAAACGGTTCGTCTTTTGAGTGTGTTAATACCAGTGAAGTTTTAGATATAGTGGCATACAAATTCGAAGATTTGCCAAAGACTCGTTATTTGAAAGGAAATTGGTTGGCATATTGGCGTCATGAAATAACACGTTCCGAGAAAGACACCAACATGAATCTAAAGCAAATTAAATTACAATCGTTTGTTGGTCATAATAATTCAGTTCGCGCCATTTTGCCTTTGGACAATGAAAATAGTTTTATATCAGCTTCAAAGGTTAGTGGTTAAAATCTAATTCTGTATGTAATACATCCGCAGCAATCAGAAAATCGTATTTGTCATGTTTTCTCATTTCCAGAATATAGGACTTTAAAGCTTTTAAGTGAATAGCTTTTAAAGTTATAACTTAGCAATGAGTTCGAATCGTATTAGTGGCAGTTTGGACGTGTCAAACACTACAGTCAGATTTCTTTTAAGTTAGACATGTGTACCAACATAATAGAAAACAAAATGCAAAAATCGAATATATGTGACTCACAACTCGTACATTACGTTATTCCTTAAAAAATGCATACAGATATGAATTATTATTTAAAATGAGATTACAAACGGATTATGAGAAGAGTAATTGTCTTACACATAAGTATATATCGTTGGTCTGAAGTAGAAAGGCCCTAACGCGCATTTTTTTCAATAGATATTTTTACGATATGTATGTATATGTATAATTTTGACAAGTTCGTGAAAGTTCTTTTGTTTGACATATATTATCAAAGCGCTAAGTAAATTTTAACAGTTCCAAAATTTGCTATTTGCAACTTAAAGAATTTTTTTAGCAAATTGCGAAAAACTTCTATCTATACGTATGTGTGAATGTACAAGCATACGAAGATATTTGGTTTATCGATACAATGGTACATTGTTTATCCAAATCAAAGTTCTAATTAATAAATAAGTTTTGCAATTGTATTTAATAAAATGTTCATCACTTCTGATAAGTGCTTTTGTTACGTTATGAAAAGACAGTTTTAAAATTGGAATATAAATTCTCGAAAGTGTTAGGCAGTGTTACCTCCGCTTCTTGAAACCATAGTAGTATGTTTAAAAACCTAATTTTCTTTCCACAAAAAGTCCAATCACAATTATGGTTTGCCAATTTCGTTTTAGGATAAAACCGTCAAGCTGTGGTCACTTCGCAGCGAAGGAGATGGTACAAAAGCTACATCTTGCCAATTTACTTATACCGCACATAAAAAATCTATACATTCCTTAGCTTTTTTAGAATCTATGAGATTTGTAGTTTCTTGCGATTCTGGCGTTCACATTTGGGATCCCTTTATTGGAAGACCGTTAGGAATGTTGGATTCACCAAAGCATAACCCAGTTACCGTGGTTAAATGTTTATCGTCACCCAGTCCTTTAGTTTTAGCTGGCACAGCTGAAGCTTCTGTAAAGATTATTGATTCCCGAAATATGGAGTATGTAAATGAATGGCGCGTTAGTACAAATACTCAAAGTAATGCTACCGTAAGGTGTTTATCGGTCGCCCCTTCAGGTAGTTGGATGGCGGTCGGGTTATCTTCAGGTTCCATAGTAATGCTTGACACGCGAACGGGAATGATTTTAAATTCATGGCGTCCCATGGAATGTGATTTATTGCAATTGGCAGCCACAAACGACCAACAACTCATAAGCTCGGCTCTGGATCACAGTTTGGCTGTATGGAACGCTCATGATGGCATTCTGCAGTATCAGTTAATGTAAGTTCTAAAACGGAAACATTTTCGAAATATTTTTGCATATAGTACATGGTATCTATGTAAGTATGTTTGTATGTAATTACTAATAAAAGTCTTTGATATGTTGAAGGCCCCCAGCTGAACCCGCTCATTTTCTACAAACGATTGGCTGCGAGTTAGTATATGCCACAACCGGTAATCGTATTGGTATATATTCGGATCTCAGTAGCTGTCATGCATCCCATACCATAACCAAGCTGCGATCAGAAAATTTTAGAGGTGTTTTAACTTCATTAGCTGTTTTACCGTTAAATCATACTTTTCTCGCCGGCAATGAAAGTGGCAATATATCATTGTTTTGTTAAAACTATAAACATATTTTAGTTTTTATTACAGTTTTTATTAAAGTATTAAGACTACAGTTCTGTAAACTTATAATTATTAGGAAGTTTTATTATTTATTAATACAACATATGTATGTATTCAGTTGAGCCAACATGTTCATACAGTTTTGAATATTTTTATTATAAGAATTTCGGAAAATAAATTTATAAAATTTTAATTTTGTTGTTTCGTTGTGCCTTTAAGATGTTCTATATGATATGTTTTGATTCTAAACAAAATAATAACGAATTTCATCAATATAAAATTTCTGACACCTTGATACAAAAAACCTCGATATTTGCTATTCGTTTGGACACCATAGAAAGAGCCAATCACCCGATTTCTCACGACAAAAAATTTGCTACCCAGATGCACATGTTGAAAGCAACATTTGCTGAATGTCGTATACATATATATATATGTACATATTTACGAGAGAAAAACATTCAGCATTATTTCAGACTCACTCTATCTATTAAAAGAAATATGTACATACATACCACAAACATCAAATCTTAAGTCAAACGTAAGGAAAAAAAAATACGAAAATAAAAAATACATATACATAGAAACTAGCATAAATAAAATACAGTAATTAAATATTAAAGTGGAATTTAATTTTTTAAAAGCCGAAAAGTGAGAACGGGAACAATTATGATTTTTCCTTTGCCTATTTAAATTTTATAATCTTAATTACGTGCAGTACGAATATATGTTTCTTATATTCCAATTCAAGGCAAATTCAATCAAACCCGTCTGGTAACGTTTTCTCTTGCCTATGCAAAATGAGGGAATTCGCCTTGGGTGGTGTTTTGCTTAGAGTTTGACAACTTCTTTCTACAGTAAACCATCTAATCAGTTTACATTGATTTTGAAATTTATCACCATGTCATTTTCTAATAGTCTAATGTGTTAATACTATTACCTGGCTTAAATTGCCCTTCCGCCTTATTTGAAATTATTTGAAGCTCTTGCTTCGTGTGGTGTTAAATCGGACTTAAAATATATGTACATGTATATGTCTATATAATATTGAAAAAATTTTATAAATACTATTAAAGGCATATCAAATTTAAAAAGTATAAATATGTGTATAAAAATTTTAAAAATTGAAATAATCGTGTTGTTTTTAAAGTGCTTTGTCGGTAAGTTTATAAAGAGGAATACAGTGTAAAACAGTTCTCTAATAGTACAATATGCCACACCAATGTTTACGTGTAAATAACAAAAGTATTTGTAGAGGGCGGTCTTATTGTTTGTTGTAGTTTCTATGAATGTGAATAAATACTTCCCTAAAAAATGCGGGGCCGGCAAATTTCGTTTGTTTCAATCACCTTGTAATTTGTAAATACAATACATAAATATATATATGTATATGGATGTATGTGGTTAAGACTTTCTACACATACATAGTATTTGTTAAATGCAGAGAAGCCAAGCATGGATCTACTCATTCATTCCTACACATTAAACTTGAGGCCCCGTTTAAAAGAAAGGTTTTTTAATTTCTATCAAATATTTTTTTCAAAATGTCTAATCTCTCACTTTTTTGTATTTTGATAACCTCTGAAATGAACTTTATATGTAGAAACAAAGTCGACTAATTAACTCTGCATTGTAGCCGCCGTTACTATTTGGGCTGCACTAAGTATATACTCGTAGCAGAAAAAACTGCTCAAGGAGAACTAAACTAGTGTCAGCCGACACAACCAACCAAAAGGAAAGTTTGTCAGTTTAGCTAGGACATGTTAGGTTATCATTTGGTGTAATAAGATCAAAACTGATGGAAGGACATATATAGTTTTGATATGGTATGGTAATTTCTACAATTAGTTTGCGCCCCTATAAAATATACTTATGCCTAGATGTATTCTGGATTAATATAACAGGGGTTTTTGATTGATTGTCTGTCTTCGGTATTATTGTCACGTTGTAAATTAAATTTGTAATTTGAGTATTTAGTTACTATTTACCATAAAGTGTAGGCAACTTGCACCTATTTAGTATTGCAAAGGTCCGTCTTCCGAAGTAATTCGGCACAATCAAGAAAACTTAAACTGATAGAATTTTTTCAATTTTAATCGAATAAAACTTTTTTTTTTTTGGTAATAAAACTAAACTAAACTTGCGTCCTCCTTTTTTTAATTTTTTTTCAGCATGTACACCACTCATTCCCATCGAAAGTCAGCAATTCTATATTCTTGAAAATAAGGTTTCTGTAAAACATTTGCATCATGACTCAAAACACGATACCAGCTATAATTTTAATTCGGTACTCAAAATGAATTCCGTGTGGAATAATGAGAAAGAACAACTTTTAGAGGTTTACTTTACAGAAAATTATGTAACAGCTACTGACAATAAAGGTCGTGAACGAGCGCTGCTGATTGATAAAATTCCCGACCGACCCTTTTATATCAGTTTTATCGATAACAAGCCAACTAAAATAATAGCTCATACATCGCGGGATCAATCTCTGCTAAATATTAAACGCGCCATAGCATCTCTGATGCATATTAATTTTGAAGGCGGCCCTGTTAGCGAGGTAGATATTTCTGGAGTTTGTAATAATTTCTATAACATAAAATCATCTACGAAAGTAACAAAAATTAAAACCGAATGTTCCCATTGGGATTTGAAGGTAAACTATCGGAGTGAAAAACCACTAGGTAAATACAAAAGACAATGAGGAAGACATTGAAAAATAATTTTCTTTATTTATAAGGTATTCATCAAAATTCTATGGAGACAGTTGAATATGATTTGTCAGCAGATGGACAGTTATTGATCGCCTCTTCTGTAGAGACTCATAAAGTAAATTTAGAAGCTCACCCAGAAGTCGGGAGTCATGTACAGTCCTTGTTTGTGTTAAAACATAAAACGTTTTCTTCAGAGCCCGTAAAACAGATTCCCCATAATTCCTCTGATGATGTCATTAAAAGTTTATTAGACTGGTATAAAGTTTTTGAAATTGAAGCAGATGTCGATGGTTCGATTAGTGAACTTAAAGATGTTTCAGTAAGTCTAGAAAAAGAAAGAAAAAAAAATCTATACTTATTATTGTTTTTAGCTAGAAAAACAGATTGCAGCATCTGCTAATTACCTAAAAGATGACATGGTGGGCAGTGAAGCCTTAGCAGAAACCTTTGTTAAGCTTGTACCCCTAGCACGTATTACCAAAGAAATAGAATTCGAAAATATATTAAAGTCGAACAAAGAAGTGCATTACCAACTAGTAGATCTCATGGGTGCGGCACAAACAATCGATGCTTTTAATGCAATTAATAAATATTTTAACTATAATGAGAAATCTCACCAAGATATTTTGGAAAAATATTTTCAATCATTATCAGTAGGAACGCATCCCGAAAGACCTATTATTGAAAACCTCTTTGAAATTCTCTCCTCCACAGAAGGCGGAGTTCAAAACAAAAAGCTTGAAGAATCAATGCTGCAGTGCGTAGTCGCACTTACCCGCCAATCTGGGTTTGATCCAAATGATTCTCTTTTCAAAAATATCAGTGAATTCATATTAAATAAGCTTTTAAACGAGTGCGAAGAGAGTTTATGCAAGACACGCCACATAAGAGCTTTACAAAATCTTCAAGATCCTTCAACCATTCCCGTTTTAATAAATTGTGTATCAGAAGAAGAACCTCAAACTTCTGTTGCAGCTATGGAGGCCTTAAAAGCATTCCAAACAATATATTTCAATGAGAAGCATCGACAGGACTTTACAAATATTTTCTTTCAACTCCAAAAGAAATACGATTCTTCCGCACGTATTATAGCATTAGATATTCTCTTGAAAATGAAGCCGACAGTGCAACAATTAGGGCATCTGGTGGATTATTTGGCTTCAACAGATCACCATTTTGAAATTAAAACTTATGTAATACAGAAATTGCAAATGCTTTCTAAAAAGTGCCCCCGTTTCAGGGCATTATTAGCATTAACTTTGTTCGAACGTCCTCACGTGAACAATTACCACATTCTTGGACAAAAAGGTAAGCTAAAAATATACTACAATAGTTTTAAAAATATTGTTGTTAACGTTTAAAGCAGGAAATTCGTCATTATATCCTACGTTCAGTAGCTTCGTACACGCATATCGTTGATATCAAGCAAAAAGGTTCAACTTGCTGATTAGGCCTTTTCTACTTGAGACAAACTTGCACATACATGTAAAGTACAAATTACCTCGCATGCTGATTCTAGCGTTTATAGAATGTGGAACTGCTGAAAGCAATAAAAAAAAATTTAAATTCTTCCAAAAACTGTTGTAAATTAACCAAATGCAAATCAATGTTTTCCATTACCCAGTGTGTTAGTCTAAAGTAATTTGAAATTAAATTAAAATTGTAGGCCATCAGCCGCGAAATCAGATTACAATACAATTATATTATAACCCACTTAATAATTCTGGTAGGTGGCAAAAAAAAAAATGCTTACCGACACTTCAAGCAGAAAAAAGTTTAAAACTAAGTTTCATAATTAGTTAGAAATAATATATAAAGTGAATTGGTTTGAAAAGAAAACTTGTGGAATGAGAACCAAAAAGTTTGTGTGTTTGATATCGTTTCTATTGGGCAATGTTTTAGAGATTTATTTAACAAAAGAAGAGTATACAAGCAGGCTACTATTTGTCGGCTGACAGTGATACGGTTGGAGGTCCAACAGATGAATTAATGAGGACGCAACATTCATTTTGGAAGTTATTTAAATTTGGGATGCTAAGCCACAGACGAAATCCTAATGGTAATGGTAATGGAAAATAGTCTAATGGTAGCTGTATTACAGCCAGTATTCCCAATTCAAGTGGACTTCCATATTCCTTAATCTATACAACTTGGAACAATCTTGTATTCTCAGCCCTACCGTCATATGCATTTACGCAGGGCTGACGATCAGCCTTATAGCGCCGCCCCTAAATTTTTTGAGGAGCACGACCGTAAAATCTATAAAGTCTTACCTCACACTCATAGAACTGTACTTTCACCCTGAATGTTTTTTTTTTTTTTTTTTTTGACTCAATTTCTTCATTATATACTAATTTTTCTGCAGACGAGATGCATGTTTCTAATTGAAAATTATTTTAAGTACTATATTTAGCTGGGTGGAATCCTAAACATGTTTCTCCGCAGCTGAGGTAAAAAGTGTACTGGTGCAGTGAAGAATCTCGTACAATTAATTTTTTCTGCTTTATTTAAATTTTTATTTTTCTCCAGAAAATATTTCTTTAGCGTTTTCCTTCTATTAACGATGGTTAAAATATTTATTTGCCTTCACAAATAACTAGTACCCTTTAAGCAAATGAACTATAAAATGTAGGACAACTTCCTTAACTTATTCCTTTGCAAAGTGTAGGAGTATATTCCTAAGAAAAAATTCGAATAATAAAAAAATAATATGCCATAAATTTCACAAAATTTATAATGGGGTTTTAATTAAGGATGTGTGTATGCAAGATATATCTGAATATAACACTACCCAATTTCAAAGAATTTTTTGAAGACGGTTATTCTTGCATAAGGTCGCAAATAATATCTTTTTAGTATTTAATTTAAAAAAATTTTATTATATAAAAAAAATGCTTTATGTAAGCTATATTAATTTTTTTTTTAATAATTTAATTGCTACGGCAGCAAAATTTTATTTTTCAAACCTTTTCTTACTCTTCTATACATGACCGCATGTGTACGCTGGTAAATACGAGTACATAGAAATTGTTCCTATCAAATAAAATTATAATTTATATTCAGTAGTTTAAAAGAGGAAGGTTACTTGCGAAATAAATACAAAATACAAACGAGGCATACCTTGACGTGTTACTTCCTCGGTTATGTAAATAAACATCCTTACCCACGTCTTCTCGAGAATTCTGCTCTCAAATTCAAATACTTTGCAAGTTGGTTTAATCCGAGCACTCTTTTTCTATCATGGTATAACCGATGAAAAGACTAAACAAATTGCCTGAAGTTGAATTAATTTTTTCTATCTATATTTTTTTTTTTTGTACAATCAAATCGTATATTTACTAATAACATTCATTATTATGTTTGATGATGGTTCCATTAAAAGTGCAATATTTTTTTATTATTTTAGGCCTCAGTACGGTTCTCTCCAGAGAGTTGTCTACTTCACCGGCTTTTAACGAAAGTCTGCTGAGCGTTCAAGAAATTTACAAGGGCATTTTAAAACGTGGATTCGTCGAATTCATTTTATTTGCGGAAAAAGAGGAAATCAGTACATTTAAGGTAAGCATGTGTACGACAGCTAAAACTGAAAATTTAAATAACTTTTTAATGCTTTCCTGATTATCAAATGCAAGTCATAGAAGCTAAGCGTATTATGTTTATTGATTTTTTATCCGTAGAAAACAATTTCATTTTTAATTGATCGCCCAGGATTACTGGTAGTTCCACCTACTTATAATTATTTGCAATAATTAGAGCGATTCTAGAAACATTAATTTCGTACAGATATAATGTTTTCGTTTGCAAGAACTTTCTAAGCGTGTAATTTCCTTTTCAGCTTGGCATTTATACTAGTGGCTTATCGTCACTCATAGGCGATGGTGACGACGATAGCATTGTAGATGAGGAAGAAAACAATGATGGGCCTGCAACTGCTGGCATGGAAATTACGGTACAGGGTGTACTTCTGAGACCTTTAGTATTTTTTTCTGGTCAATCCGAATTAATGGGTCATGTATGGAGTGGTACAGCATCCGATCCCACACCAGCTTTTCAAGCTACAAATTTGCTTCACGATCATGAGCATTATATAATACTTGCATCAGGAAGTACCGTATATATGCGAACACTTGCCGCTAACACTGTGGATTTAAGCGGGAAAGTGGGTTTTAGTATATGGAATCGTAATGCAAATACGGAGATAAATCATAAGTAAGACTATTTTTTAATCAAAAGCACTTTCAATTTACATTAGTAATAACGTACGCCTATTTTAGCACTGCTGCTACGGTCCATGGTATTACTAAAGCGGGTTTCACTTTTGCTTATGTTTCGAATGAATTTCTACTAAGCTATGCGCCTAAATTAAGCCTTCAAGCAGATATCGATTTTTATTCTGGTATTAAATTGTGCATTCAACTGCAAAGACCTGAAATGCAGTTTAAGTAAGTTAGAAAAAATTTGATTAAAAAAAAAAATTAAATTATTTTTTAAATATTTGAAATTTAGACACGTGAACACCAGAACGGTTAGTTTGCAGACTGGCACCAATTTTACGAAAAGAGTTTCATCTAAATGCACATTTAAATTTCCAGGGCATACTCTAGCGTTAAATCAGAAAAATAATGAAATGTGCAGCATGATATTTAATTAATTTTTTAATTTGCTCCTATATTTAAAGCGCCTTTTACATTTATATTGTATATCATTAAAACTATTTTGAACTATGGCCGATTAATATTTTATGGGCACAATTTGCAATTGTTATAAATATAAAATTTGAATTCCACAAGGTTGTTTTGTTTAATTTCAATATAAACATTTTTATTACACACTTATTATTTGCTGGTGCTTCAGAATTTTGTAAATAGTCTTTCTAGAATGCAAAAATCAACTGTTATGGTTAAAAACAGGTTAATATAAAAATTATAGATTAATAACCACAAAAACACTCTTTAGAACAATTCGTTTCATCTTCAATTTTATATATTCTTCAACCAAAACCCCATTATTAGGTCCTTACCTAATCTTGGAACTTTTAGTAACATTTAAATTCCTTTTGCGTTAGTGCTTTTGGTCGCAAGTATTGAAATTAGAATGTTATTATTCTCAAAGTCTTGACTGTAATTGCTGATGTATAGAGCAAACCTTCTGGAATCACTTCGTCGGAACTATTTTAGCGGGTATTTTGATATTTATGAAGACTATTTATATATTATATATTTATATATTCAGATTTGTTATTTATTGTATCAGTGTTTTTCAATGAATATGATGGACAATTTTGCGTAATACTCAAATCGTTTTTCCGTATTCATTCACAATATATGTATACCCATAGGAATGGGTGCATTATATCACTAGTGTAAATCACAAAAAGGGTAATAGAGAACAATTGAAAAGTATTCAGCACTTTGTTGTGTATGTTTCCAGAAAGAGCAATTCAAAGAATATGAAATAGAACTAGAGTGTTTAAATACAGGTAGAATTTTACCATTATCTTGGACAAAAGTAACTGAAACTTTTCGTTTGAGTAAAATCCTTGCCAAACATAAAATCCTCAGTATTTCAAGTTTTTTTGCAATCACTTTTCTCTTTGCAATTTGCTGTTACTTTGCAACTCGTAAATTAAATAAGCTGAAATGTATAGTCATGGGCTGAAGATTTATTTACATAAAAAAGGCAGTTTAAGCTTGTAATCAACACACAGCATTGTACAAAAAATTTACCTTGTAGGATCTTTCGAGTATCGGTAACATTTTTCCGTACCTGCACAACCCACTTCACATTGAAGGCTCCTGAAAAGGTATAAACAACTATACACTATTTAATATAAAAAATTCCTTCCATACTAACCTTTTTCACCATGTTTTTTACACTGAATAGCTATTTACTTAACACTGATTATAATTTATAACCAAAAAATTACACAGGAAAAATCCATTAGTACTATTTGGAAAACAAATAAACACTTTTGGATTTGGTATAAAACCTTTTATATTCCATTTTGGGAAATTCCACTTAAGCAAATTGCAATTTTCATTAAAAGCAAAACTTTTCCGCCAATATAAAAAGAAAGGATAAGCTATAATAAAAATTCACTCTTGACATGATACCATATATTACATTATATCGTTGCCATCTTTTTTGATTGCCGATCTTTTACTTATTTTCAAATTTGGTGGCACTTTTTATGGTGTATTTCCATATATGTCAGCACCGAAAACCACTTGTTTTCTTTCTCTACGGATTTTTGTTCTATAAGTTGTCATACACTTGAAAATAAATGCGAACAAAAAAAAATTAACTATATTTGCAAAGAATTTTAATTTTTAACGCTGCCACCTAGTGAAATAATCAATGGCAGATTGGTTTATTTACAGAAATTTAAGTGAATATTTTTTTCACTAAGTAGCTATTTACTTAACACTGATTACAATTTTGGATTTGGTATAAAACCTTTTATATTCCATTTTGGGAAATTTCACTTAAGTTAATTGCAATTTTCATTAAAAGCAAAAATTTTCCGTTAATATAAAAAGAAAGGATAAGCTATAATAAAAATTCAATCATGGATATTGATACCAAATATTATATTATATCATTGCCATCTTTTTTGAGTTGCCGATCTATCTTTAATTACTTTCAAATTTGGTGGCACTTTTTATGGTGTATTTCTATATATGGCAGCCTCGAAAACAACTTGTTTTCTTTCTCTACGGATTTTTGTTCTTTAAGTTGTCATACACTTGAAAATAAATGGGAACAAAAACAAAATTAACTATATTTGCGAAGAATTTTATTTACGTTTTGAAGTGTCGTTGCGATTTAATTTCTAACGCTGCCACCTAGTGAAATAATCAATGGTAGATTTGTTTGGTTACAGCAATTTAAGAGAATGTTTATAGGACAACTGAGTATCTACCAACAGTGTTGATTTGTTAAGTACCTTTAGTACTTTAATGTGTAAGTTTGTGGCACCTGAATTTAAAACATAATATTTATATAATTCCATTTGAATATGTTTTAGGCTTACGGAATTAGTTATTTTGTTACATTTTGTCTAAGACTTGTATTCTTACCTGCAGTCATTAACTTGCCGCCGAGTAATGGCCATGCATGATTTTACTTTTCCATGAAGAAAATATCCCTTGAACTTAGTAGTATTAATTAATTCAAGTTAGGTTTACAGACAAAAGATCGGGAATAATATATATGTATGTTCATTTGTGCAAAGCAGTTCGTAACTTCATTCGGTACAATAACTGTGAAGTCAACTTTTTTAAAAATCGATACGAAGAAGCAAAGCAGTAGTAAAATTCATAAAGAGTACGGTTAACAATTAAATTTCCATCACTGATGTGAAAATTCTTTTGCTTGAGCAAAAGATATGACTAGTCATATAGTGGAACTCTATTGGAATGTGTAAAATATTTTGTGATGTGTGAGTTGTCGCTGAATTAAAACGCAAATGTTTGAATAAAAACATAAATAAAACTTCTGTATTATATTTAAGTGAATTTAGTTAAATAGTTTCTCCTAAAAAAGAAATTATAAAAAAGGTGGATATTATTTATTTAAGAGTGTCAGAAATGTACGAAAAGCAAGATTAACATGTACATATTGATTTTTTTTCGTTGATACGATACAGAGTATTTTTATCGAGTCATAAACGTATAATTCGTCACATTTCTAAATTTTAACCAATGAATAAATCATCGACTTGAAAAAAAGTCTATTGTTTCTAAATTTCACTGTAATTGTTAATAAACGAAATAAATGTATTCGTTTCGGTACTCTGCGATAGCTATGTAAGTAAGTGTGTATGTATGTATATATAATAATTGGAGTAAATTTAAAGTGCAAATGCATTGCAAAAAATTAAAACAGTGTGTTGGTTTTAGTAACCAATTGCCATTGTATATTTCTTTCTCTTCTAATAAAAAAACTTCTATAAAACCGTGTTAAGGAAATATTTGTAGCCAAAAAATTGCTCCATAATTGTGAAATTAAATTCCAAAAATTACCAGTGCAAAAGTTGACTATAGGTGATTCGCTTTAGATATCTCTTCTTTTATGTAATATGTATGTGTGTATGTGTGTTCTGCCATTCATACGAGGTGTATATTGTTCGTCTCAAGTAGAAAGGCCTTAATCTCCATTTTTTTGCAATATATTTTTTTAGTGATTTTAATGTTTGAACTGAATATGAAAAAAATACATATGTGTACACTCTGCTATATAGAAGCTCAATATACATAGATATAACAACAGCCAAAATTTTGTAGAAGAAATCGTTAGATTTATATTTAATTATGGGATGAATTTAGAATATTTATTTGTTACTACATTGCGGTTACGAATTCAATTCGAATTAAATTCAAAGTATTTTAGTAGCGCTGTATACTACTAGAAATGCTTAAAATGTCGTTTCACAGAAATGTTGGAAGAGTTGTTTTACCTTGCGTTGCAACCTGTAAGAAGCATGAATACTATTGAAGTTCTTAACATATTAAATGTTCAGCTGATCCAAGATTTACCGCGCCTTATCCAGTAAACAAGTTTTCCTTTATATAATCTTCACAGCAGTGGTGACCCAAATCAATTGTAAATGCTGCATTAATTTTGGCGCTTAATTTTGGAATATATGCACATTGATATTTTATAGTAAAATATGTGCACATGCGCAGTAATCAATTCCATCTGAACTTGGCAAAGTAAAAATAAAAAAATTATACTTTTACATATACATTCGTTACTGCAATGAATTTTTTTAATTAGTTAAGTTATTTTAATACAACTTGTTTATACCACCTGTCGAAAGGCAGCGGAAGTTAATTTATTGTAATAACTGTGTGCCCTCTTGGCACTGCAATCGCTTGGTTTTAATATGTCTCAATAAAATGTTTCTAATTAGACTGTGTATGGGATTAAATAATGTATCAAATGCACTTGTGTTTATATACCGCTCTTTGGTGCAATGCATGCTTTAAATGTGTTAACACGGCGCGACTCTTAATTTTAGGATTGCCAGTTTTTGACCAGTGAGATGAGGGGAAACAAATCGAGTATACAACAGCTTGTAGTGCCGATACGTTTTGTTTTATCATTCGCAATTTTATGCGTTGTTATATATGTACTTGCATTTTGACCTTATCTTTTATTTTAAAAGTCGTTATTGCATGATGAGCCAGATAGAACTAAATATTAAAGTTACATGTTTAATCATGTTTGAATGGAGTGGATTTTTTACCTCACCTGAAAAAGGTTGTCATATTTAATCTATGTATACATGAATGAATTCCATTGATATATTATTTTCTTATTTTTTATAAATTAAATCTAATTATGTTTAATTATTTATTTATTGCTAATTATATATTGATTGCTAAACATTATCTAGATGTGGCTATGTGCTTTAGGAAATCATAAATAGACTTCAATTATAGTCTGAAGACTCCCACCGTGTGAGCACAGCGGTACAGTACTATACGTATTATTCTTATATATATATGCATATGTAGGTATGTAAATCTGTTTAGGAAATGTATTTAAAAATTTGAATTTTTTTAATAAAATCTTGTGGGTGTGTATGCACGTCTATTCACTCATTCGTTTAATCACTTAGAAAGTAAACTACAACAATTCAATACAACTCATAAGAATAATCTTTAACTAAAGAAACAAAATTAATAAATAAATAAATGGGGGAAAATAGACGTCTATTTATTTACGCCCACAATTGTTCATTTTGGTTGCCTATTAAAAAAGAAATATTACTGCTACATACACGTGTACAAAATTCATTCCCATTAGTATCATCTGCGGTGGCTTGGTCGGTTCTAACTACGACTTGCTCAATTGAAAGATAAAAATCAAATACCATGCTATTTCATGCAAGTTAATTAAAAAAAAACTGGCCATTTATTGAAGATTTCCGTTGAAAAAACTTTTCATCAGCAATTTCATATGCTTCTCATACTTTTTAATCTTTTATTTTGGATTCTTACCGTGTGACAAATTTACTTCCGATGTAAGCTTTATTATATATTTTATACATGTACACACATATACTTACATCCATACCTGTGGATGTCTTTTTTTTTAAAGTACTTTTGTTTAAAATATGAATATTTTTTTCTCAAAAGTAGTTACCATAGAAAAATTTTAGGAAGTGGATGGACAATTTGTGCCTGAAAGACACTGACAGTGCAATATAAAATTCTCGACATTGCTTAGCAAATATCTATTTACAAAAACTAAATGAAATAAATACAGGCAAGCATATTCAACGTTTGTGTGCAAAAAAGATTGACGGGCTCGTCCTATGTTTGTATGATTGCTCTCAACTATAAAGGCCATAACTCGCATTTTTTTATATTTTTTTTTTTTTGATTTCAATGTATAAACTGAATGCATAAAAGTGTAAACTGCAAAGTCACTAAAGAGGCATGTTGAAAAAAAAAAAAAACTAGTAAGGCCATTTCTACTTCATATGCATTCGGATGAAAAATTATATGTTCATATGAAGTCCAATCAAAAATGCTGAAAATTCGCAATATTGCGCTCCTTTTTTAGATCTTAGAGAATATAATTTTTTTATGTAGATTTCGAACCCGTTCCTGTATAGCCTTCATAATCCAGTATTTTCCTAGCGATGTCTTCGGAAATGAAATGCATTATCATTTTATGCGTTATCTTACTTCAGCAGTGCGTGCTTAAAGCTCATGCAAAAAGAGAGCAAAACAAGTTTCAGAGCAGAAAAATTATTTGCACGAAATATTTTGGCAGTTTCATATTAATTGCAGCGCGTTGAAGAAAAACATTAGATCACAAAACATTAGATTGAAAATCTTGAATAAAAAATTGTTTCCTAAACTTAGAATGATACCTCCACTTTTGACACCCTTTAATGCGTAAGTTATCATTAAAAATAATTACGAATATTAACTAAACTACTTATGAATATTTCAACGATACAGATAATATTTATGTCACTGATTTTTGTTTGGAAAAATTGATTATTTTCTTAGTAGTGTCGGTGTTTTATTAATTTTTACTTATCATTGGATCGGTAGGCTTCTCATCATTTTTTAAAAAAATTATAAAGCACGTTTTTAAATAAACTGTGGTGAATAGTTGATATCTGCTCGGATACATTGCCTTCTGAAAAAAGTGTTTCATTTTATATTTTATCACCAATAATTTAATTTTGTATATTGTATTGCTAAAAATTTAAGTTTTTACCGCGGTGGCGTCAATACGTAAATGCTAACATTTGTTATGCAAAAAAAAAAAAAAAAAATGAAGTTTCTGATTTGCAATGATGCGTATAAATAATTTTACACAAGCACGTGATGCCGGCAAAAGCAGCAACTAAAGAAAGAGCGAAAAACGTAATCAATTTATTATTAAATTATTGAACTTGGTCATTATTCATGGGTAGAATTCAGGGCAACAAAAAAATGCAAAATGCTGTTTTCTGCTTCAGCTTTGCATATTTTATTCTCAGCAAAAAATAAAATTAAAATTCGTACTCACTCAGCTTAAATTTGAGTCGAAGTTCAATAGAAATCGAAAGCAGCACAAACAGGTATTTGCAAAATGTTGTTAGAAAAATGTTTGTATTTTGTTGGTTTAAAAAAGTAGCCGACATGCGTGCCTTTCATTGCTACGTATCGCAGGCTTTCAACAATTATTATACCTAGAGAATTCTCATTTGACTTGTGACATTTTCCTAATGTAAGAGGATTGAAAATGTGTGCATTTGGTGGGGTGTTTCGAACTAATTCTTGGAATGTGGAAGTGGAGTACAAAATGTGAAAAAAAAATTTTTTTCTCATTATAACTTAATAATCTTTAATTTGTGTTTATTTTTGAATTTTTGTCCGTTCATACGAGTAGAGCAAATGCAAAATGAGTGTCATGCATATTATATATTGTATCCTTTTTCATGTGTCTGTCTGTCTGCTTGTGGGTGAAGAAAATTTGATTTTTGTCTGCTGTGCGAACATGAGTATTCAGTGGGTCTGCCTACGAACCCAAAACCGAATTGAACAAAAAACAAACATTATTTGATTATCAACAAAAATTGTTTTGTTTTTGAGTAACTGGAAGTTTTATATTTTTTTTGCAATAGGGTGAGAGTGAGCATGAGTGTGAGAATTCCGATCGAGTGTATAACTAATTCTTGAATTGTAGCAATTGATACAAGAATATTCCCTGAACCGATGAAAAATTATTATACCACTTACAAGCAAACCATATCGGATGATCTGATTCGAACCAAAATTTATCACCTGAAATTATTTCCGATTTCAAGAATATTGGTGGACGCAGAACGCACTTTTTAATTTTTTATTTCTGTTCGGTTCAGTGCAAGAGTTCATATATTTTACAGTGTCGTTGAAAATTCCAGTATTTCCTGGGAAATTTTGTTTTAATTCGAAATTATTAGACGCAGACAAATACGGTTGTGCACACATATCTGGATATATATACATGCATGTGTGCACTTCTGTTATGAGCAATTAAGCCATAATCGAAGAAGTGGGATTCTATTAAATTAAATTGCCATTTGAAAAATAAATTAAATAAACAAATTATAATATTTATTGATTTAATATTTCATAATTTTCATCTATTGTGTGTGACTATGCCTCACCATTTCATGCCTGCATGTGTGTGCAGTTGCGTATGAGCATGTATGTGTGTATATGTACATTTGCCCAAAGTGCTCGGTTTTAAAATCTTAAAAACATTTTTTAACTCGTTTTTATTATCCTTTCGATGTACAAGAGCTTTCCACGCAGTGTCAACTTTTATTACACCAATTTTATTTAAACTGTTTGTATAGTGGTGTATTCACGATTACGCGTTAGGACAAATTTCCCCGATTTCCACATCGTCATTACATAAGCCAAAAAGTGAAAAAAAAGTTTTATCACAATGTGACGTACGTGAACTACAAAGGGCAGGGTCGTGGGGTCGATCATAAAACAATGAATTCACATAAACTTTTCACATAAACTTTTTTGAGGTACTTTGTAGCTCTTGTTCTCACTGTTTCGGGCAGAGTCGGGCGTCGTCATTTGAAATTTACGACTAAACAGTTTACATCAAAAAAGTATTCATTTCAGCATATTTCGCTGTTCTACTACAGATTTCATCGATAAGAAACCGTTAGTAAGGTGGTGGCTACCAGAAAATTTTATCTACTATCTACGTGCCTCGGCAGCACCTGTTTTCTTTATCCCTTATCTTTATTATACCTTTCTCTTGGCATGGGTTGAGTAAATGCTGCCCCCTTGTGCTCCGCTTGGATAAGAAATAATTTAAAGAAAAATTCAATCGACTTGTAATTTGCAAGGACGGAGCTGCCCATTGTTATTATTGTTTATATTATTTTGTTTGTTTGTTTTCTGTTCATTATTTACTTTCACGCTTATGTGTGCGTGTGCAATAAAATTAATAATTGAATATCATAAAAAATTTTATTATTAAACGTATTTTGTTGAAATTCTTCTAGTTGCAGACCATTTTCATCGCATCTCATTGGAATTCGCGCATAGTGGTAAAAAGAAGTAAAAAAAGAAAATCTAATAGGAAACATTCGTTCCAGCCTGCCATGACTTCAAAGGTGAATCTGTTTTGAGGTTTAAAAAGGAAATGAATTCGGTCAAGCATCATCGTCTTGGAGTGTTTTTATCTCCCAATCATATTATATAAAATTCGCGCAAACCAAAAAAAAAAAAACAAAAAAAACAAAAAAAAAATTAAAATATAAAAATATATGCATGTACGTGCATACGACTTCATAACATCTTATACTCGAGTATTCTAGTCATTTCAAAATCTATTAAAGTTTACAACGAAATCAAGAGAGATAATTAGTGATAATTGATTTATTAATATCGGTGTGTCAAATTTCGAGTGTTGGCATCGTGATTATATTGTGTGCAAAATTTGTGATTATCTATTCAAAAATAGAATAAAAAAATGCCTTTCAATCGTGATACGGCTTCAGCTCAAGTTGACAAATTGAGTGGAATTGAAGAGGAAAGTGATTTATATGAAGGATTTGCTCCACATGTTGAAACTTCGGAAATAAAAGTGCTGGATTTCTACAATTTACCAAAATCAACAGGTATGTTCCTTTATTTTTGTTATTTAGGAAATGTTTTAAAAAAATTATTTTTAATAAATTACACGTACATTTAATTAATGGCGTAAAATCAGGCTTCCAAATTACGGATGGCGATCCACGAAATAAATATTGGGATTTCAGTCATAACCTGGGATAACAGCTTGCAAAATTTGGGTTTATTAGAAATCTTTTTAAATTTTGTTTTTTTTTTTAATTTTTAAGTTTGTTCAGTCCTCGTCAAATGATCAGTTGATCTGTACCAGATGAAATTGTGAATATTTGTTACTAAATTTGTTCGAGCAGTTATTTATGTAGCTCTGCAGTAAGAGAATAATCAGTGTATTGTATAAAATGCAGTAGCCCAAAAGTGTGTAATCCACGTTTGTGGAAACAATTATTTTTTCATGCTTATTTATTGTGTTATCGACAAACAATTGACTTCTTCAGTAGAAAGGCCCTAACACGCATTTTTTTGTAAAAAATATTTTTAGATGCTCCGAATATACCTTGAAATTATTAAAACACTATTGTAAAAAAGAGAATTAGAGTTAGAGCCCTTCTACTTGAGATCAACGATATGTAATTAAAATACTACGATCCTAAAATTATGCTTCTAAAAATTGTGTTATGCAACAAAATAAAGGAATAGTTATCGAACCGTTCCTGTACTATATCACATTCAGCGTTGCATAGTGTAGCTTTTTCTGCATTTTCTTGTTTTTGTATTCATTTCAGTAGAGATTTGAAATTTTTTGTTAAAAAAAAGACGCCTTTGCATAAATTTTTCAAGTTTTCACATTTAATTTTTTTTCTTGAAGTCATTGTTTTAATTCCGATTCTATTTTTTTAATGCGATATATAATTATCGCTTATACAACATTGTTTCACTACTAATTACGAAGAAGCTTACTAGTATATGGAACAATTGACAGCACATGATATTCGAGTAGTTTACATGAATAATTTATAAAGTTTTTAACATAATTTCTCTTAATTGGTACTCGTAAATATATATTATTTTGTTTTCGTATTGCCGTATGTAAATAGTGCAGTGTTATGAACTTTGACTCCGATATGTTGTATTGTTCTTTTTAGGGGAGCACCGTAATTTGATTATTTTTATTATTATTATAGATAATGGTATGTATATATGTATGTCTGAATATATATTTCTTATGTTATCTGTACTAATGTGTTAAGGCAGAGGTAGTGAAATCATACTTCTTGTACCAAATGGAAATCTATAGAAAGTAGATTTGTCTGTTGCAGAAATTACAACCCGTATACATATACACTCATACATACAAACATGTTTCTACAAACATCTGACAAATTTAACAAGTGAAGACAAGGCTGGGCTATACAGGGATCTGTAAAGTACAATGATACAATTTCCCATGCAAATCGAAATAGATTTAAATTAGTGACAGCTGCAACAGTATAATTTTGATTTTGGTAGTTGGTAGCCTTCTGAGTGTTTTTGATCAAGTGTTGAGATTTTTATAAAAAAAATTCTCCAATTACTAATAATAATTAACCAAAAAAAAGCCTAACAAGCCTAAGTATGTGTGTACATACATATGTACATTCATGCTTAGATATGTACGAGTATGTATGTATGTATGGATGTGTAGAAAGGCAAGATGTTCTCAAGCTAACAAATAACGCCAATTTCTACATTATATTCTCTCTCCGCTACATGCAATTAGATATTTAGTCAGTTTTAATTCATATTTTGTACTGTTCGGTAGTGCCTTTCTGAAATGCCTTAAATTTTTTTTATTTGCACTTATTATATACGCGTATTATGTATACATAAAATATAATGTATGGATTGGATTAAATGCTTACCTTCGTTCAAATGTGTAACATAAAGTTATCGATTGAGATGGTTTTTTTAAACTTTCTGGAAATTTTAAAGATCATTTAAATCGGAAGTATTAAAATTGCGAATGTGTTAAACCAGTTCTGAAATAATAATTTTTTATAAATTTAATGAAATAAAAAATATGAAATTAAAAGTGAAGAATAACAAAAAATAAACATGTATTAAAACACCTTCTGTATATAAATGTATTATTATTATATATTTGTTGTTTACAACTTTATTGTCAACTGTTTGAAAAAATTTCAGCATGTACATTCGTACAATGTAGACATGTGCATGGATACACTCACACGCATACATATGCAAATATGCAAATAAGTATTTTAATTACTCTTAAGGTGTGCACATGTAAAACTTATTAGCAAACTTGCTTGCCGTAATAAACTAAGTAATAAAAAATATATGCATGAGTAGGTATGTATGTACATATGTAATAAAAATAAATACATACATTCTCCATACATATATTTTGTGTTTAATCTATGTAATTGTTTGTGACAGTCGTTAACCCATTTGCAAACGTTGTCGCACTTGTTCGGGAGCCCTTAAACATAAATAAGAAATAATAACAAAAAATTCTCTGTGAGTACAAAAATAATCAAAACAAATTAATTGAGTATGAAAATAATCACTTTTGAGGTTGGGAGTAAACGCCATTAAATACATGCAGAAACAATACACATCGCATGTATTTATAAAACAATTCGCATATCGGAATTTGTTAATTTCTTTATGTGTGTGTAGAAGAATGTCCACTTGAGCATAATTTGGATGTGTAAATGTACATTAAATAAATTTAGTGCTTGTATTTATTTTAATTTAATTATACGTACATATGAATATCATTGGTCTCACGTAGAAGGGACCAAACTCGATTTTTTTATGGTGAAATCACTAAGAAACTATTGCAAAAAAAATTCTCATCTAAATATATACATATATGTAAATTTATGAAAGAAATGTTGAAAAAATTATTAATGCCAATAAGAGAAAAAGGATTCAATCAAGTAATTCAAATTTCGCAATGAGTTTGAAATGCATTGCTTGTTTGAAAATAATTCACCGCTTTTATACTGCATTATTAAATTTTTTGAACTTTTATCAGTGACCGCTAAAGTTTTTGGAAAATGTAACCAATTTTTATATGTATGTATGTATGGATGCACGTGAGATTTTATATTGTAGGGATTTGAAAAAGTTTTTGTTTATAAAAAATTGTTTCTGTTTGGCTCTGTAAAAGAAATCAGAGCCTTTTCTTGTGTAAATTTATTTTTATTTTAAAATATTTATCTGTACATCCCCTGTTATTTTGAATCTAAAGAATCATTATTTAAGATATTCTCCGAATACATTTTCACCACCAGTTATTCTGTTTACAATCATTTTTCCAAAACAGTTTGGTTACCGACACTTTATCTGTGTTCGGTTGCCTACACAAATAAATATGGTTTTAGCATCAAATCCAATGCACGCCTATAGAACAGATGATCCACAGAGAGAAGAAAATATTTTGCGGAAAAAAGTAAATTCTATGAGACAAAAGTTGATGCTGACACCTATTCTCTTTATGCAGGCATGAATGTGGGACCATAATTGTTGGACTCTGGCCTTTCTTTTTTACTTAACCTATCCTAATAACCTTATTTTCAGAAATACATACCTTTTAAACCTTTCCTGACGCTGCAAATAATTTCGTATATCGTATTCGCGAGAAAATCAAAAATCGATATAATTATAATTTCATGTTTTTAAAGTTACTCACACACAGTTTTTCCAACTTTTTTAATTCATCTACGATCAGCATACCTGGGCTTGTGGATACTGTGCCCCTGGTTTTGGTTATAAATACGTTGTGATTCCAATGTTATTTTTAATGGTAGAATTAAATGAGAATTAAGTAAACGGTCATGTATGTAGCTTTGTTTTTTTTTTATAAAAAAAAAGGTCTGCCTCGGAGACTTTTGTTGCTGTTCGTGTCACTATTCGCTCTTATTTTCCATGCAAGTGTTTGTACATTGTTTTTGGAAAGAGTTTGTTAGAGACATAACATTGGAATTGCTTTTATAACATGAGGGAGGGAGGCAATTTGCAAAGCGCTCATAATATGATAACAAACTTGAGATAGTACGTTTTACAGTCTCGATTGAAACAGAGACATGTATGTGTACTCGTATGTGTTTTAGTGCAAATATGCCGAAGTCATCTGCTCTTTTAACAAATAAATACGTTGGGGTAAATGATAATTGATAATAATTATTAAACACATGTGTGCACAAATCCACATTTGAAAATCCCTACACCGATGTTGCCAAAAATTTATTCATATATTTATTTTATATATTTATTATTTATTTATAAGGAGACGGCGACTTGATTTGTATTTGAGCAGTATGTAAGTATTTGAAGGTTTCGTAAATGTAGCTAATTTACGCTAAATTTTTTGGATCTCTTGCTCACAACATTCCATACATCTATACTAGTTATATTCGTATGAATGTAACAAAATTTTCCCGTTGAAATTTGAGGGAGGAACGAGTGCATTCGATTTTATTAAAGAAAGAAGGAAATTGACGTTTTTAACAATAAAACGATTTGAGTATTCATAAAATTGTGTTTAACTTATCAGTTGAGAAATCTAAACAGAATTATCGTTTAATTAGTATTTATTGTTTGTGTGAGTTATTATGATAATTTAGTACGATATCATACATTCGATGATTGGTTATATTTTTTTCAAAATATAGAAAAAAAATAGTAATAAAATTATGAATTAAAATTAAAGTTTTAATGTAACTAAATTGCACCATAACTACTTGTACAAACACGTTCAGTTTAGTCGAAAATGTTGCTCAGGTCGAATAAGGATTGCGTCTAGAATGGGCAGTTGAATAGATTGCCCTCAGACCGTTACATTTTTCAGCTAAGAAAAAAAATTAGAAATCTAACAAATAGTGAGTTTAGTTGATGCTCAATTTGAATCGAATTCCAATCCTACTTGTGCATAATAATATTTTATATATTTAATTTTTTGTGGAAAAATGAAATGAAAAACCTATTGGAATTTCTCCTTTTCTTTATTGAACATGCATATCAAGGAGCCGAAATGGAGTAAGATTATTAGTCATCCATTGCTTTTTTTAACTGAAAAAAACTTCAAATATTAAATTCAATTCTTGCCTTAATTTTAATGTATCGTATACTCAGTTCACACATTGAAATAACTTAAAAACTATATAGCAAAAAAAAAAAATTTTGAATTGAGATCAACGATATATTTGCAGAAGTAAAATGAGAATGCTAAATGTAACACCGAATATTTCAAAATCGCACGATATAAAAATATTTTTCTTTCTCCATATAAAATGTATCACGCAGAAAGCATGCTTTTTTGGTTGTTTATAAGTTTCGTAGTAAAAATTAGCTGGACTCACAAACATTCATACATTTGCTTGTGTGCAAGAAGATGGGAGGGAAATTTTAGGATTTACATTCTCATTTACGATCTGCTCGCTGGCCTTCGCTGAAAAAAGATATACGAGGCCATCAAATATTGGGAATGTGTAGCACCTCAAAATGTGTTTTTATTTTTTAAGCTTCTTCTTAATATTTTTTTTGATGAATTTTTATTTTCTGATTTGAATGGGAATGTTTATAAATTTTAATAACCATGTAAAGTCCATTTAAAACTAAGCAGTTATCGAGGACATGCAACGTGACTGACTACATTCCCTCGTATTAAAAGCGTTGAAATGCAATCACTGTATACGCCTTGATACAGATACCAACAGTGTTCAGGTTTCTATTGGTGTTTCGGAACTGTGACTTAAAACACTTATATAGATGTGTAATATGAGTGTGTTTAATTTGTGAAAACTGAATTAATTCGGCATATAGATTTTAATAATAAAGTGGTACTCATAATTTCCTGCATTCAGCACCTTATTTAAATATGAGCAAAATGGATTTTCAAATAATTGATGCAGTGAATATCGAAATTAGGTCTAGGAGAGGTATGTCTTACACATCAGGCGTTCTACGTATGTGTATACGAGTACATACTCGTATGTGCATTTGAAAAGTGGTACAGACTTCTTTCCTTTAAATTACCTTCCAATCTCAAAGTAATTTCGTTAGAAGCCCATTTTGATTTTACTGAAGAAAGAGAATGAAAAATTCTTACCGAATGATTAAATATTTACAAAATTAGAACCTTTTTTTGCAGATTAATTATTTTATATAGAAGAATGAAAGAGAGAAAGCAAACAATCCGCAATAAAATTATTTAGATTTTTCTTTCGACTGTTGTTTGTTGCAATTTCGTACATGTGTTTGTGTAACAAGAACATTTTTCTTATACACGTAGAATTGCAAGAGGAATTTGCGGCAAAAAATACAAATTAATAAATTTCATTTTTTAAAAAATTGTATCATGGTCACTGTTTACAGTACAGCTGAACCACATTTTAAAATTAAGTGTGACATTTTAGCAAGTAGTCGTCGATCAGTAAGTTACCTAAGGGAAAGAACGAATTCAAAGAGAATTTTCAATATCTTTTATTATACATCATGATAACCTATTTTCAACACACTTTACAGATATCGCGTTAACTAACCTACTTAAAAAAAGATTCGTGCAAAAATGAAAACATACTCCTTCAAGTTTTCATTAGTCATTAACATATTGAAGTTCAGAAAAAAACAAACCGTTTATGGTTCGAAATATTCAGATTGAGCTCTACATTTTTATACATATTGCTCAAAATTTAAAGAAAATGTGTATTGATAAAATTATGGTACGTCTTAAAGGAACAAATTTACATCTCCTTTTGGAAGAAGCAAATGTACTTTATAAATTATTTATGATTCAATCATAGTATCCTTTGCATCTTATGCTCTAATTAATTTCATTAGCATAAACTTAGTTAAAAAGTTTTAAGCCGATCAATTATCCACTGCATTACCCTAAATAGTTTGGTGTGTTTATAATTTGTTGAAGATACCAACTTAATTTAATTTTTATTTAAATTTAATTTTTCAAAGTGCGCTTACATAAATATTTATAAAAATAATTATGTCTGTATGTATGTATGTATTTATGTAAGTAAGTAGTACGCTCGCGCAAACAAATTGTTTTTACATTCTTATAATTTCATTAAAATTTCCTTTTTAAAGTGAAGAATATTCATATTTCGTTTGAAGCAATTTTCCAAAAAAACAAATTTCTTTACAAAAGAATAACAAACAGTGATTGCGTGAAAAGAAAAGCTAAAAGAATTAGCAAAAAATATCATACCGCAATAAAGCAGATTGTAAAATTTCGTTTAAATCAGCCAAATATATGTACATACATATATACATGAAAATACCAAAAAAAAAACAACAATAATTATCATCAAAAGTGAAATAATAAATTTAGATACATTTTTACGTATGAAAAGAATGAAAAAACACTTATTGGCGAACGTACAAAAATTTATTTCAAAATTGAATTTTTATGGCGAATATAAAATATCGTCAACAAAAAATTTGTTTACGTTTTGCTATTGATTGTTCTTTTTTATTCGTGTTTCGGAATAAAAAGAGAGCACATTTCTGAAAACAAAATTCCCTAAATTGAGCAAAATAAAAAAATTTTGATTCATTTACATAAATTAAAGCTTTAATAGTAGATACGGTATATGTATGCATATACATACATACATACATATGTGTATACATATGTACATATGCATATAGGGATGGCTCTGGAAATAGATATATTTGGATGTACAGATGGATTAGTAGAATCTTGAATGTGTATTTAAAACACGGAATTCCAAATATGTATATGTTCATATGCCCATTCACACGTAAATACATATACATTTGAAATTTTTTGTGCAAACAAATATTGAAATCAGTACTTGTTAATGCTCAGAATTTTTCTCTATTTAAATTCAGAAATAATTATATAAGACGCATTAGAGTTCGAAGGAAGTGATTCTTTCACAATGATCTTCGAATCACTTTAACATTTCGTACTCGGCATCCACAGGTATCTGAAAATGCTTAGATAGCTATACATATGTACACACATATGTAGATATACATATATGTTATATGTATGCATGAATGTTAATGTATATCCAAACAAAAAAAATACTTTTATAACAAGTTGGAGTTGTTTTTGGTTTACAAATATTTATTATTTTACTCTTTAAAAATAAAGATAGAACGGCACACATGATATACTATGCGATCAGCTGCCATTAGCCTCTTTCAACGACGTATATAAAGAGTAGTTCGTATGAAACTTTTTCACTCACTTTGAAGAGAGATGATTTTGTGTTTTTTTAAGAGAAATGTTTCAAATGGGGGGATGCATGTACTTAATATTTGGGCATGCATAACATACAGCAATAGGTGGATACAAGGAATAGTTTTTGCAAGTTTTGGATATTAACCGTTTCTTTTGTCGATCCTTTTTAATATTGAATATATTTAAGTATACTCAGCTGATGAGCGAAAAGTTATATTGGAACGACGATTAAAAAAAATTAAAAAAGTTCATTGAAATGAACAAAATTATGTTTAGTATTAAAAGAAACACAGAAGCAATATTTTTCATGTGTGTCTGTTTTGCTTTATTATTATATTAATTATATATTGACAGTACTTTTCTAATGAGTTGTTTCTCTTAAAAATTGTTATGTTAGAAAAAACTTCAGAAACGAATGAATGCAACCCATACACGATACAACCGTTGGCACAACTCGCTTAGTAATCAAGTTGTGTGTTGTGCCCACATATGACAAAACCTCTTCGTACCATTTCATTTTGCAAAAAATTTACAGCTGGAAACAACAAATAGTAAACACGCATCCCATGAAGCAAAACAAATTAGGCTTAAATTTTGTGAAGCAATAAAACAATTAAAAGCTCTTTAAGTAAATTAAGTATTTATTGACATTCAAATTTTTTTTTAATCTAAAAGATTTTTAGAAAATAAAAAAAAAAATAAAATAAAACTTCAAATGAAAAACTTTAAAAAATAAAACTTTAATGAACTGTTTTTAATTGCATATTTGGAATTTACATTTACTAATATTGGCTATCATTAAATAATTCATCGTAGAACTGTGCTCTAGTTTCTTTTCAGCTGTGTCTTCCATTTTTTATTAGCATTCACTTAGTTTTCTTTGCTTTCAAAAACCAAATTAATCGACGACATGTCTTTCTCTCGCAAAATTAAAATGAGAATGATGTTCGAAGTCGCATGACTAACCCACAAACGTTGCAACCCGTTGGCACAACTTGCCAAAAAATCAAAAAATTTTGATTTTTCATACAACCGAGACACAATTTCATACAACAGGCCCACATACGTTACAATCTTGATTACAACCTCCCCAAGTTGTGCCAACGGTTGTATCGTGCATGGGTTGCATAAGATCATTCGTAGGGCAAAGCTTTGCATCTAGTTATGAACAAAACATATTAGGCTCTTTTTTCACGGTTCTACTGTTCTGTGTATTGGATCGTTAAGTCAGAATCTGTAGTACATGAGTATGGCGGCATATACAAATTATCAAAACATTTCGACATATTCAAGATACATATTCAAATTTTTCTTATTTTACACTAGTATGATGTCTTTGCATTCACTCATGCCAAAATTAACCGTGTAAAAGTGAAATATTTTTAGCAGCTGCCAGTGATGTTAACAATAAAATTTAACGTTACTCTAATTCTATAGCGTAATAATTTTATTACTTATAAAATGTACGATTTTCTTGCCACTCTGCAATATAATGTTAATTGTAACTAATGGCGTTTTCTTTTCTATATTAAAAATGTTGCCCTGTGAAAAGGTGCCTTTTTAAAATGTTTTGCCCGCCCTGTAAAAGTGCAACTTTTTATATAACGAGAAAAGAACACAAATTAGAAAAAAGTGCATTGCCATTTTTGTAACAGCTGATAGCAAAACATTTATGTATATTTTATGAAATATGTAAACAAAAATGTTCAGTTGCCAGATTGCTAATTTATCTGCTTGAGAAAACAACTTTTTTTTTAATATCTCATACAAATAAGCAGCAGCATAGTGGTCTTTTGTTTGTTTTATACGATACAAAATATAAAAATAAGTATTAAAATCCAATTTTCTGACTCTTTCAACACAAAAGACTTTTTTTTGAACATTTTCTGCTAACGCTGTGCAGGAATAAACACCATGTGTTTTACAGGGCAATTTCTGCCCTGTTGATTTGCTCAGGGCAAAAGTGCAGTGCCTTTTGCCCTGCGAAAGGGCAACATTTTTTCGAAAAGAACACGCAACCCTTTCACATGGCACCACATTTTTGAGAAAAGAACACAAAATTGGCCACCCTGTGGGTAGTGTTGCCTTTTTTTTTGTAGAAAAGAAAACGCCATAAATGTTGCTACCCTGATATATTTATGTAAGTATGTAGATAGTAGCAATAGCTGCAATGCTCATCAGGTACTTTTTGGTTTCGATAACAAACTGAAAACTCGAGAGAAAATTCAGCTCTGCGGAAAGATTATCTAAGAGTTACTTATATATATATTTATGTATGTTGAGGAGTTATACTAGCAGTGGCCTAGTAAATATTAAATTCATTTGTGCTAATTTTATAGCAAAAATTCGCATGATTTAAACAAAACTTTTAATTAAATTGAATTTTTTAAAAAAAATAAAAAATTTAAATGTTACTATTGATTATTTTTCTATAATACTTTTTGCGTATGGATATTTTAGGAAAAAACCGGTTATTATATTAAAGTTTTAACATCACTGGTGGTGTTAAATATTTCTGAGAGATGAAAATATGTGAACCGTATGGGTAAACATAAACAATATTTGTGTTGTCTGTTACTCTTTTGAGTGGCTAATTTTGTCTATTCTAGAAAATCACGTGCAGCTTTTTAATACGCTTTACTGAACACTTACCCGTGATTGCAACTTTTTTAGGAATAAAACAGACCTTTTACATTTATAAAAAAAAAGCTATAAGTTTATTATTAGCCTTGCCCAGCAAAAAATTATGTATTATATGTAATGTGGTTTTACGTGTTATCAAGTAATGACGTCATTGTTTTTGTATAAAAGCATTTCGATTTACTATCTGTGTACTATCTGTATACTCTGCAGAGAGGCGCAGATGAAGAGAACTTTTCCGCTCATATGGACGGACATACTCGTATGTATGAATGTATGTATGCATGTATGTACAGATCTTTAATTCTGCAGCATATGCTCATATTTTTTCTGACGAGTAAGAAAAGAAGTGCTTAAAAAATTATTTGTATGCTCAACACTCACCTGTAATATAAACAAATGATATCTCATGAAATAAAAATACATAAATGTACACATAAATATTTGTAAGCATTTTTTAAACGGGATTTACATACATATTTGCATGTGGCCACATATTACGTACTTATGGATATATAAATATTACCGCTTACGTTTTATTTGTTTATTTTTCTTCTTCTTAAACAAAAATTAAAAACTACTTACTTTATTATTTCAAAACTCAATAGAATCCCAAAAATAAAGATAAGACTTAAAATTCATTAAAAGTGATTGCTGCGACGTTGGCTAGCTCTTATGCGCATCCCACAGCATGCTAAATGCAGGTGTTCAGGGAACTTTTACCCAAATATTTTCTTAGAACAACCGGATATTTAATCAACTTCTAATTACAATTAATCGGAAAGTTTAGTAAATCAAAGCTGTAACAAGAAACACAAAACATAAATTCAATAAATACCTGTCGATTTGTCGATTGGTCGAAATTTGGGAGTAGAGAAAATGTAAATAAAACCTGAACGGCGGAAACAGTAAAAGCATCAATTGGTGATCTGTGCGATAATATATGTATGTGTGTATGTATGTATGAATCTAATACGTTGTTATAATATACATACATACACACATAAATAGTATCTTGTTTCTCCCATCTTAAATAAGGCACTGGTTGTTATACATAATGACACTGTGAAAAAAACTATTTAACATGCATTTCGCTGCAGTTGCTCACAGTGTACATGTGTACGTTTCCATGGGCTGCCAATCGGTATTGCAATCTCTGGTATTTAAATGCCGCGTGAGGTTATGTAAACATTTTATAAAAATAATGCTTTACTATTTATTACTATTTACTTTTTCGAAAATAAATTATTCTACTTAAACTGCAACTGGGATTGACTACATTTTGAGTGAATTGTGAGTGAATTTTTGCTGAAATGTTTGCAATTCCCTTTATAGTTGGTCTCAAAAAAGCCGTAACTCGCATTTTTTCTCAAATTTGATTTTTTTAGTCTTTTCAGTGATTACATTGATTACATTGAAATATCTAAAAAAAATCTATTGGAAAAAAAATGCTACTTAGGGCCTTTCCACTTCAGAGCAGTATTATATTGTTATTGCCTACTCATTTCTGATAATTTAAACAATTCGCTCTTGTTATCCGTTTGATAAAGAGAGCGAATGAAAAGCTTGAAATTTTCATTGGATTTTCAACAAATGCCGGTCACTTTTGTCGCAAATCATTTATTTGTGATCGTAAACTGTTCGCGTTTAAAGCAAGGCAAGGTCTCCCAAAAGAAAATAAATAATATAATCAAATAATTAAAATTAAATGTAAAACATAAAAAAATAATAAAGAAATTGTGGGATGTACACAACACACACCTCTGCAACATACACAATACAAGAATACTGCAAAGTGTAAAAATAAATAAATAAATAAATATCCACAAACGGATTTCGCTAAAGAAGAAATAAATGAAAAAATGAATAAAATTAAAAAAAAAAATTAAAATAAAAAAAATGGCATTAAAGATCAATTCAATAATGTTGTTTTACAAATACATACAAATCTAAATACCAAAAGTAATTCAATAAAACAAAAAAAAAAAAAACAAACTATTAAGTTCACCTTAAATAACCCCAAATAAAAAAAATAAATAAATGCATACTTGTCGTCTGCACTCTTTCAAACTATAATTTAATTTATATATTCAAGTAATATTTATTTCTGCTAAGTTTAGTGCGTTACGTTCGGTAATTTCATTGTTTCATACGAAAGTGGATTTGTAAATATATAGCAGAAGAATAATAATAAATAAATAAATAAGTAAATTAGTAAATAACGAAATACAGAGAGACAAGCAAACAAACCAACAATTAGAGTTTTATTATTATTGTGTACCATAAAATGGTTGGCAAGATATTGGCCATCAAGGAGTTGGAACAATTTAGCAGTCGTCGGAGCAGCGTTTACGTCGACCCGGAATGTGACAAATTCTTTGAATTGCCGCTCTTTATAGCGGCCAGTTCAAACGATATTACAACGAGATGCCAATGTTGGCAATTTAGCGCAGGTAATAATAAATTACGAAAGTGCATTTATGTTTATCTGATTAATTTACTACCTATTCCAAATTATTAAATGACGTGGGATTTTTGATAAAATACAATTTTCTCAAAGAGTTTTTAAACTTTTTAATACCATTTCAACGAACATTTTTTGTATGATTTCCGTCACAAAGAAAACACATGCATACATGAGTATATGAATGCAAATGTTTACATAAATGAGCACGATCACAGTTGGTTCTCGATTCTTACCATCTGCTGAGCGACGTGCCGCCAGCGCTGTTTTATAATTTCTGTCATGCGATTTTAATTTTTCCAATTTTATTATTTTACCAACCTAATATGATCTTTAAAAGCACTTGATTTCGAAATAGAAATTATGGTGATATGGTGATACGGTGATTCCTTATTAATGCACGTTGATTACATAGTATTTTGAAATGAAATCGCTCGATGAACTGGTGCTTTCTAATTGATTTTAAAATGTGTTAAGGTAATAATTTTTGGAACTATATATATATTGGCCACAGGAAAAGAGAGCTTCGTTGCAGCCTTAATTTACATTTTCTTTTAAATAATAAGAATGCTTTTATTTTCGTAGGTAGCTCGGGTCCACAACAAGATTCTCATTTGTTATTAGGTCATTGCGCAATAATAATTTGCTGTTACTCAAGCAGAAGTGATGATTGAAACTTGATCAAACACAAAATGTTGTTCACAATTTCTATTTTCATTACGTGAGATGTATTGTTTAAAAAGCTGAATGCAAAAAAAAAAAAAAAAAATTCCATTGCAATATCCAATTATCGTATTTTATGGGAACTCACAATCACACGCAAATGTGTGCCTCTGAATTATCTATGTAATCTTACATCTATTTGTTCTCTATTACAATTATTTCTATTCTACTCGTACTATAATTATAAGTATGAATGCATTTTGCTGCCATTTTGCCTTCACAAATTGCAGTTCAATTTCTTTATTTTAATATTTTGTTTAAATTTATTATTGTTGCATATGTAGTAATTCTATTATTCCATTCGTGCAATAATTCTGAGCATGTCTTGTGTTATTGATTATTTAAATAAGTGTAAATTTCGCTTCAGACACAGATTATGTGAAATGTCTGAATTGGGGCACCGAGAAGCTCGGAATGGACTATCCTTTCCCACCCCGATCGATAAATTTTATATTTTGCACAATTTTTTTATTCAATATTGCTTTTCTGAAGTCTTGGTGTCTTTAAAATGTAAAGTAAAAATTGTTTCCAGTAAACGATCTGGGAATTTAATGAAAATTTTAATTGGAGTTAGTAGTGGTGCAACAAGTATTGAAAGAGAAAATGCACCAGGAAAGATAATGAATGGCAAGGAGGAAAAGTTTCCTAATTTGAGGAAAGTCATGAAAATTTAAATCCTCGTATCGATTCAGAACGGCTGAACTTAATTCATTTCTCTTCTCTCTTTTGAATTTATAATTAAGATACGTTGTTTACAAAAACAATGAAAAATTAAAGTGAAAGTGTGAACGATAAGATTTTTATAGTTGCACTTGTAACGCTTACAAAAAAGTGGCCCTCCGTTTTCCACATCATAGCTTAATATTTCCATTGCATAATTCATAATTTACAGAACATGTACGAGCATCTTTTTTTTAAAAAAAATGCATAAATAAATACGTAAGTAACGTAAGTCTTTTCACAGAGAGTTTTAGTTTTCGGAATACACCGATTGCCTGGCGAGTTGATATTAACAATTGTAAGCGCAAACATTCGCCGCTGGTAATGAATCTATTCTGTAATATTTTTAATGAAATTCCCCTCCGTATTTAACACGAATAGATCGCATTGATCTTTTATATTTTTTTCTCTAATTGAACATAGTGAAGAGCTTGTATTTTTGCTTAAATTGCTTATTGTATTTCCCTTTTGCTGCTTTTTCGGTCCAGAAAAGGGTATAGGCATTGAACCTCATGTTGATCTGTGCAACGGGCAGTACTTAATAAAATACAATTTTTTTTTTTATTAGTTACTTAATACTGCACTTCAGCTAACGATATAATATTACGAAAATTTCTATTAAACATTCAGTATCATCTTATTTATAACATGTATAAATTTAAATATAAAAATTAATTTTTTCTAAAAATAACCCAAGAACCTGATCGGCAATGTACTTAACAAATTATCGAACGCTTTAGCTTTTTTTTCTTTTTTAATTAGACACCTAATCTAAACGTGGTAAAAAATATACGGTACAAAAATGTTAAACATGCATCCAGGCATAAATTGATACAAAAAATGTAAATTTGAGAAATTACAAATTCAAAAAGTTTTTACCGAGTTTTAGCACATTTTTTATTTACTTATCATTGCGAAACGGCGGTCGCAATTGTCGAGTTTTAAATTTGGAGCGTCCGCAAGTATATACGGTTTGCCAACAAATAACCTGCATAATATGGCCTCAAATTATGCGAACTTCCAGTTCTTGAACGTTCGTTTTAAACGAAAACAAGTTGGCGAATTACTTATATGTGAGGATTTGCATGACGATTATAAAATGGTTTGGTTAAAGTCATTGGACGCATAGGAAATACAAAAAAAATATCATTTGTGAAGCTCCGTGCGATGTGAGATCGTTGATAAGATAATAATAAACTTCTGTTAGACGTCTCTGCTTCTTGGTTTTCACAAACCATTTAATGTTTACCGGGTGATTACAGAAATATTTATCGCGTTGACTTATAAACCAGTTAAACTTTGTCTGTGCGTTCTGCACGACCGTTAAGACAGCGTCCAGAATTTATTTATGACCTTATCTGATATTACAACTGTTACTACATCAGCCCGTCAAGTATACCAAGTATATAAGTATTTCTTCTTGTAGGCCAGAGTAATGAACTTTCCAATAAATTATTTTTTTTTTTTTTAAATTCAAAGCCAAATATGTGTATTTTTTAATACATTTGAAACTGTTTCTAGTATCGAACACATCCCATCTAACGCATTGCAGTCAATATGAATAACATTCTACCAATTATTCCTTTTCAGCCTTGGCATAAGTCATTAGCATACCTTTTTCACACCTTACAGTATAAATTTCAAAGTTTCGATAATTTTAAATAAGCTGTGTTATTATTTGAACTTTTAAGAAGTATGGCTAAGCCTCATCAAGCTTAATAAGCGCTTAAGTTTGCGTGCCCAATATTCCTGCAAATCTAATAAAATTCCGACCTTTGCACATGATACAATAAAAACAGGAAGAGAAAAATTCTAAGGCAGAACCTTTACATGGCCTATTGATAATGTTTTTAAGAAAAAGCTCTTTAAAAATAAATTGATGGCTTTATCAATTATATTTCTTCTAATGTATGAATTTATATTTTGCTTATTTGTAGGTAAAGAGCCCGCGTTGCGTTCCTACACCGAAATCAAACAACTTTTAGATCAAGGAAAAAAACGTGACGTAAAAAATGTTCTACGTGAGAATTCCTGGCCTATTAATTCTCCCATTAGGTCACAGTTATGGCCAACGTTATGTGGCCAGCATAACACAAAGCCAGCAATGGTTGAGGGGTTCTATTGGGAAATGGTTCATCAAGTGAGTTCACGCGGAAAACACAATTTAAATAAATAATAATTAAATGTATTTTATTTTTCTTCTTGAAGGTTTTTGGCACTACAGAATTGTCAGAGAAACCCATAATGTTGCCAGCATTTGTTGACGCCACTCATTGCTTGCCATACCACCTAACCCGTACTGGTCGTGCTGTGGCAGATCGTATTGTAAACGTGCTGGGTTACGATTGCCCCGATATAACTTACAGTCCAGTATTGTATCCTATTACATCGATTTTATTGCATTTTATGTCTGGTGAGTGATCTGAAATGATAACTTTCATTATTCATATATCACTTTTGACGCTTAAAGCTAAAGATAAGTTTTTATGTAACAAGAAGTGAAACTCAGCACGAAATCTGCAAATCTTTTTTCAAAAATTATTTTCAATGGCCCTGTAATAAATTTCTTATTTTTTCAAAATTTGACAATCTGAATTTTTCATAGGCGATTTCGTTAGCCCGTTCCCAAACTTGTTTGTTCTTCTTCTTCTATTTAAATTTATTATGCTGAGATTAGATCGGATACCTGCGAGAAAGGCCGATCATCTTTTTACAATTTTGTGTTTTTTTTAATAGTCTGAAAAATTTTATGGATCTTAACAGTTTTGTGAAATTAGAATGAGTCAGCGAAGGTCAAACCCTTCCCACATTGAATTACTTTATTACGGATTAAATTGGCATGTTGCTTAAATTAAGTTCCTTTATCTAAGAAAGTAGTGACACTTCTCCTGCCGAAAATTTTTTTTATAGGAATAGGTTTAGGAGATAATTTACTTTTATTTTTCTCTTATGAAAATATTGTTGACTTGCATCGGGTTTTCTTACATTCGCTTGGTTATTGGATTTGAGACTTTTTCGCAAAATATGAAAGCATATCATATGCATAAGTGCAGCTTACATATTCCTACACGTAATTTCGACGTGCACAAGTAGTAAAGTGTAAGTGATAGCACCGCTTCCGGCATTAATCCCAGGTCTAAATATGCTAAAATAACTGTTATTTCTTGATCACATCTCTGGTTATTTTTAATTGGTGTTTGTATATCTTTTATTAACAGTATTTTAAAACAAATAAGATCTAATATTCTAATTATTTGTTCCGGTTTGAAAATGTTTATTGATCATGGAAAAATAAAGAAAATTTAAAAAGTTTAAAAAAAGCTCATCATGAGAACAACTCTTTTTTACTCTTAACAACTTCAATATTGCGAAATATTTGCTGGATTGAAGCTCAATTTTTCGAAATCAGGGACGTATGAAACTACTATAATTCATGTCCTCTTTCATATTAATTTATTAATTTTTAGAGGATCCTTTTTTAAAATTTATCTCTCACACATGTTGGCTTAAAGCATTATTTTAAATGCTTCTAATCAGTTTATTTACTTTTAATTTACTCTCATTAAAGAATAATGAATTTATTGCTTAGTGTGCGCTATAAACTTAATTAGAAAAGCACGCAGGGGAAGTAATGAAACCTTATTTCTCTATATGCTTAAATGCTACTTTTCTAGTATGAACTGTGATGTTACAAGTAGAATAATTGATTTATTAAACAAGTTATAACAAATATTAATTATCGTCAGGTGTGAAGAAACGTGCATAGTATGTATGTATAATAAATGTATAATAACGTATATATATTGGAAGACCACGTACGAGTTGTACATTTCCAATCGTTTGGCTACGGCATGCCAGCGATTTAAAATTTCGCAATTCAATTTTCAAAGTTTGTTTTCAAGGAAGTATGCGAAAAGTTGATTTGGTCAAAAATTAAGAGCCCTTCTATATTAATGTAACGATTTGTAGATTCGCAGTGGGTTCGTGCATATACAAAAAAGGTTGGCAGTCGCAGACTCCCTCGAAAATAGAAAAATAAAATGTGACAGCATGTAGTGTTACTTCTGACTTCTTCCAAACATGTCTATCAATTTGCTGTTTGTATTTATTGTTATCAGCACTTCACATACATTTTGTATTCCCAGTGTTTCGGTATTGAAAGATTTTGCTGCGTTGTACGCATTTGCACTCTAATTATTACCAACTGAAACCAGTTGAATGAAGTTTGTTGCTCTAATCAGAGCAGTGCGCAAGCATTTCGTTCCAGTTCCTCCGCTATAACAAGTTCTAGCGATTACAGATCTGATACAAAATATAGTAGAAGTAACTATTTTTGAGTCTACTTAGGAACGAAAAACGTTTCAGCGTAAAGAGCACATTTACAAAAATGGACTCGTAAAATAGACACGCTCTCTATTTTATTTCACTACATTTACAGAGCGTACATATTTTAGGTTCAATAAGTGACAGGATACTCGTGGCATAAATTAAATAAAATATAGGAATCTGCTAAGGAACACTATCTCTTCTGCTAGTTTCAAATATTTAGATTTAATTAAAATTTATCGAACCTTTTGAAAATTTGAGTATTTTATTTAACAATTTCTGTTTAAAGTGGAAAAAGGGTAGCCGCAACACCACGAAGTTAGCAGTTTTCTTCAAATTAAGCAGCTTTATCCCAATTGATATTCGTTAGCTTTCACGCACTTTGTTCGCCAATAGCATTCATTTGAATAGTTATTATTTTTATTAAATTAATTTAATTTAGTTCACATTTTACCGCGAACTCTTGAAAAAAGTGTTTTTAAATTTATTACCAGTCGTTCTATTTTTGAATCTGCCAAATTTCTCTACTTTGTAAGACATAATGGTTGGACTGCGGAAGACCTGGGTACTGTGTCTTGATTTTATTCAAATATTGGGGTTACAGAACCACGGTACCGCAACGAATTTTAGTTTAATAGCGCCACCAACAATCTAATACCCGTGCATATAGGTTCTTATCTGTAAGTCTGATTTCGTTCATGTATGCGTGCTTATGGATGCATGCACCAGTAGATGTGTCCGATGGTACAGTACTGCGACTCTATTTACATTTGACTTAATTTTTGCTCTTTCTTATCAATAAGTTTTATGTGCTTGTAATACATTTAAATCGCTTTATACTGACAACATTTGTTAATATGTGTAATTATCGCGTTTGCACGTGTATGTGTATCAGTTAATTGCAATTAAAATATTTATTTTATTCCATTGGCAAGCGACGAATTATTTCAATTATTCATTGTGAAAATGATATAGTCTGTCTATAAACAGTTTTGATAGATTGCTGGTTTCACTGTTACTTTTAGCTCCAGACAACTTGATTTGGTTTGTGTGCATGTAAATATTTGTAGGTGCATGTGTACGATAGTTATTATGCCTCCGCGAAGAGATTAGAATATCAAAATTTATTAATGGCCATCTGTTAATTATTTTTTATTTAATGAGGAAATGATTTGTTTACTTTTTTATTTGAAGAGATGGCGACAATAAAAGACCCTTGAATTGGAAGGGAGTTAAAAATATTGAATTTAAGATTGAAAGAAAGAAAGTGGATGAAATACATGAGCCGCGAGGTGGCAAGTCTAGAATTTTTCTACGACACATAAGCTTAAAAACTTTTGAGATTTCCGTTGTACCTGTTTGCGTTGAAAAGTCTTCTTCTATAAATTTTTTAATAGGCCAGTTTGAATTTGAATTCGAGTAGTGAAACCCTCAATTTCAAATCTTAAAGCGAGCACTTTGTGATGGCAAAGATGTGAAACTGCCAGTAGCACTACAGTAGTCTGCCGATAACATTTATTTGATCATTTTTCTCCTTGATGCACTTTTAATACTCTCGACAGTTTTGTTTGAATGTTTCAAAACCGTTGGTTAAGAGGTCTAGGTCTTCTTAATTGTAGTCGGATAGCAGACTAGAATGAGCCAAAAGAAACAACATAACTTTTGGATGTAATTGATGTGACCATCCCAAGTACCACTCCTACTGACGTAAATCAGATTTTATTTCTACAATGGGGAAACACTTTTCGTGCAGTATGTTTTCGTCATGTTTGCGTGCATTGTGGATAAAACATGATCTAATAGAGATTTAAGATGCTTTCCTATAGAATTCATTGTTTATAATTTAAAGTGATTGCAATAAAAATACACATGCACGTTTATGTATGGGTGTGTATGTATGTATTTTGGGCTGAAGCCAAAACAGAGAAAAAAGGAAAATAAAAAAAAACATAAAAATATGTACAAGTCAAATACTTAGCGCGTGATTGGATGGTTTTTCACACTTTTGAGGTCAATAAGATTTTACTTGTTCTGCTTACAGTATTAAAAAGGGGAAATAATCAGAAAAAATTGTGATGTGCTATAAATACATACCAACGAGCAATTATAAAAATTTTGTTTTACGACATAAATTATGTTTATATTTTTATTTTTTACTTTGCAGAGGAGGAAGCGTATCATTGCTTGGCCGCCTTGGTGGGTAGCAAGGATAAAGTGTTCATAAATCAAACGAAATTATTGCACGAAGTGACTTGGAAAACTGTCATGCAAATAGCCAAAAAACATACAGTATGTTGTATTTAATCAAATTTCTTTAAATTAAATCTTTTTTAGTAGAAAATTTATTTTTAGAAGAATGCCGTTTCACACTTGCAACGAATCTGCCCTGGTGTAAAATTGGAAAGAGTTTTTATGGATTGGTGTTGGTGGATATTAGCTGGTCTACCCTTCCAGCATTTAGTACGAATAATGGATTGCTTTTTCCATGAGGGGATTAAGGTTTTATATCGGGTTTCTTTGGTCATTTTAAATCTTTTCTACAAGGAGTGTCAATCAAACAACGAAATGAGTCCGGACAATATTAAAAATGATATTGGCAGTGCTTTAATAAAGTTTTGCAAAAAAATACCAGTATCGCCGGCCAAATTATTACATGCCGCTTTTAGTATTAGGGGACTAAGGTATCCGTTTTGTTTTCAAATGCACTCCCAGCACAACAAAATAGTAATGACGTATATTTTCCGATCTCTCCACAGTTCCACGTATATTTCTAGAATATTTTTAAAGACTGAAATGCTATTAAAAAGCCGCTCCGTTTTGAATAGCGGTAATAAACAATTAGTGAAGTCGCGTTCCAGCGATAACTTACCAACAAGTCAATCACAAGTCAATATACAAATGATGTCACATACACTAACCATTAGAGAGGTGAGATTCATTTTAATACTGCTCACCATTGCATTATCATGTTTATTTATCTATGAAAACATAAACTATTTCTAGTTGTAAGAACTCAATAGTGCTTAACATCACCAACAACACAATCCTAGAGTTCTTTTGAAGAAAATTTGTTTAATATGCATATGTATGTGTGTATGGGTATACCTATGTTTATGGACATATTTAAGTACATCCCCATGCACATATCGATACTACAAAGTATGTCTGATCTTATGAAATTTCTGAAAAAAAAAATTTCGATGCAACTATTGAGGCAAATCAAAGATAAAAATATTCGTCATGACACCAAGTGTCGAATTGCATTTATCAAATTAACAAATTATTGTAGGTGTGGTTTAGTTAGTAATTGCAAATATATTACCAATTTTTTTTTGTGTATGCATGGATTCACTTGCTGTAGAGATGAGCAACGATTCTGTCGCGTCACGTGAAATTGCAAGCGCACTTGAGGAGTATTTTTCTGGCAATTGTTACGTTAAAGAATGAATGATTTGTTCAAAACTTAAAGAAAGGGTAATTCTATATTTGTCAAACTGCAGGATTATAATTATCCTCTTCATAGTTGTTTCAACAAACAGGATTAATTTTGAGGTGTATACACATGAACTAGTACAGAATTATTTTGGATTTTTATTTAGGAAAAGATTGTAAGAAACTTTTTTGAATTGATGTAATGGAACTCAACACATTTTTTTTTATATTAATTTGCATAATAATTAATATTTAGAATATCTGTATATGCGTAAAATTTTTTTATAATAATTTTTTTTTAATAATATTTTATATAATTGTTTTGTAAATAATACTTTTTAATATTATGTTAAATTATTTTAAAGTTATCAAACTAATGTTAAAGAACACTTTAGAGATTTTTAGTCAGTATTAGGTGCACACGAGATACTAGGATTTTTTTAAATTTTTCATTATTTTAAAATTTTTTTTTGGAAAATTTTCATATTTTTTTTAATTTATTTATAAATAATTCCCTGACGAGTTTCCCTTGCTCACAAAACGTTGACGGAGTATTGAAAAATGAAATAGAAACCTGCTATGGCACAAATTAAAAGTCAGATAATTACTAAACTTACACAAACATTCATAATTTTGTGCGACTTAGAATTTGACTTCGTAAAATATTCCTTATACGAAATTGACTTGAGCAATAATAATTATTTTATAATATTAATTTGAAAATATTATTAATATTAGCATTTAAGAAAAAAAGTATCCTTCAATGCGTTTGAGAGACATGCGTAAATCTTCGAGTACCTAAAAATCTACAGAGTATTACAAAACTAGAGGCATAGCGGTTCTTGTTGGAGATACAAGGAAACATAAAATGCAGTAGTTCGCATACAATTTGATATTTTTGTGCTTAAATACCTCGTGCGTGTTGGAAATGTTTAAGTGTTTTCTTTTCTTTTAAAGGCTTAAGTAAGTGTTGTTGGTTGTTTAAGTACATGCATATACATATATTTTGTATATTATTTATAAAATATATTATTTTCTAATATATTTCCTAAGTATTTAATTCTTTTTTACATTTTTTTTTAAAGAAACAATCTCGATTAAAAAATTGTTGATCTTTTCAAACATTATCATATTTTTCCACTTTGGCTTGGCCATTTCAATTAATTTCTTGAAGTTTTCCTTCTTAATAATCAATTCATTTCAACGAGCATTTAATTTCATTTCTTAATTTTACATGTATGTATTTAGAGCACCAAAATGTAAATTTTTCTTTTTTCTTTTTCTTTTTCCATCACTTGAATTTTCATGTGAATTCGTGAATGATATCGCTCGCTCCCTATCGCATCGTATATAACCAATTCAATTGAACAAACTTTAATGTCACATCTTTTTGTTATGTCTTTGCAAATAAAATAAAACAACAAATTGCAATGTAGAAGGCACATCACACCGAGACTTGCCGGAACTTGGTAATGGAAATGGCTTGTTGGTTAAACTTTTTCGTTATTAATTAAACTTTCCTGTTTCCTTAAGTTGAATATTGTGCGTTTCACTAATAAAAAAAAAGCTGTTTTTAATTAATTTTATTTTCGAGCATTTCAATCATGTTTTTTTTTAATATATACTTATATATATAAAAAATACGTTTTTGGTTTCCTTTTTCTTTTTATTTCTGGAAATCATCTAAGAAATTCGAGATTGTTTATATTTTTATTAATTAAATCTTAAACTGAGGTATTCATTCTTTAAAATTGCTATGCAAATTAAAATTAATTTAATATATTTCTTTTCTTTTTAACAATTTTTAATGCTGCCTTAAAATAAAATATGTGAACTTTGAACTAATACTAAAATATTTATTTGAAAAACAAAACCCGAAAATGCTGTGCGTGCTTGCGTGTTAACAATATGCCGCTGTGATTTTTTACGTTCCAAACTTCAAACTCTTCCTTGGGCATTTCGATAAATACTTTGATTTTCATTCTCTTAAATATCGTTTTTTATTTTTTGCAAATGCTTTCCTTCTCGACTTTTCCTTTCGTTCTGTTTAAATATTTTTGATTTTGTTTAAATTAGGGTGAGAAATCGCCTGGCCATAGAGCCATTGCCATGGGCGTTTATCCTATACATAATTTAAAGTCTACCGTTTGCCAAAACGAGGATGTAAGTGTTAACTTTTGATGTTGTCATAGAAATTTAGTGAATATCACCTTCATCTACTTTTGCCATTCTTAATTTTGGAAATTCAGATTTATTGTTGGGCATTTTTTATTAAGATCTTTACAAATTCTTGATTTTATTGTAATTACTTTAATTTATTTATTCTGCACAACTCAACAACATTTCAAACACACCTTTATAAGTTTGTTGCAGTTACACTCTCTAGCATTTCGTACTTTTCTTATCAGCGATAGATTTTGGGAAAACTATTTTTTAATCAATTTTTATACGTAATTTATTGTAATTAAAAATTCGCTTCTTAATTAAAGAAGAACTTTTCATATTTGAAATTTTATTACAAGGAAAGAAAGTTTGTCAGAGGCAAGAACACCCCTTTATGTTATTCTGTGTATCCGCAAAATTTAACAATATATTCTAACCTTTTTTTTATATATATTGGATATTTTTATTGATTCTTATTGACACGTATGTTGGTTCTCATTTTCTTTAGAATTTGAATGCAATGGATGTTAAAAAATTAGTAAAAACCATAAAAGAGACATTCAATGTAAGCAGTCATCGTTTTAAGATTGTGTATTTTGTTGTAGAAGCTCCCTCCTTATTGCTCCCGCAATTATTATATACCAATTAAACGTAATTGGATGTTAAATCTACCGAACAAAAATTCAATTAGCATAATACGTTCATTCGTTCTTTCATTCATCCATTAACTAATTCACTCAAGACATTTGTAAGAAAGGAATTAATTAAGCTTTGTCTTTACCAAGTTTGCTTTAAAATGCTAAAAATATCGTTTTTTACCTTAACATACGTTTATTTAAATTTTTTTATTTTTCTTCTAATTGTTGTTGGTTTTAATAGAATTTATTTTGGTTAACATTAATAAGCATGTTAAATTTCTGTGCTTTCAGTTTTCGCATTTATTTTTAAAACGAGTGCAATTAATGATCTATTTTAATGTTTCCTATTCAGCTTTTCACATTATGGTCATGGTTGCCTGTTCGAATTACGATGTATCAGCCTGTGTTATTATATACCACCGAAGAACACGGTTGTTCGTTAACGACATTTTACGTCAGAGTAGAACAGCACGAACCCACTTTAATGATGATTAAAACGTGTAATAATGAGGTTGGTAAGCCGTGCTTACACATTTCCTTTCTTCCCTTAATATAACGCTTTTCATTTTAGGTGTTTGGAGCGTACTGCTCCTCTCGTTGGTTTGAGCGTAACATTAAAGATGACAAGGGACAAAGACAAGCGTACTTTGGCACAGGAGAAACATTCTTATTTTCTTTATATCCCGAGAGAGCTAGATATCCATGGGTGGGTATTGACACCGACAAAGATTTGGGTCATTCGTCCGAATTATTTATGGCAGCCGATTCGAAGATGATCACAATAGGGGGAGGGTAATTATAAAAAAATTATTTAAACAAGAACTGAATGATTGCTGTTCACGTATTGTTTGTTTTCAGGGAGGGCCAAGCCATTTGGATGGATGAAAATATTCGCTTTGGCAAGACTGACAGTTGCAAAACCTTCAATAATCCACCTCTCTGTCCATCGGGTGACTTTGAAATACGAGTTTTAGAAGTTTATGGATTTGTGGGAGTTTAATAATAGTTTATTCATAAATAAGCGTTCGACATGTTTTGTATTGCATTGCAGAGCTCTTAAGAGTGCTTTTCATGGGATGTAAAATATTTCCATCTTTTCCCCGCCGAACATATATACATATGTCTTCTATTTTTAAATATAATACAACATGCATATGTGTACAGTTTTCATTTCGTTAGGAATGTCGTTCCTTCAAGAAGTTTACTAATTTTGTTTTGTTTTCATGCAATTGTGTACTTCCTTTTATCTACATAAGAAGCAAAAAAGAAAATAAAACAGTTGCGATATTTTGTATTTACACATACATATATACAAACTTACAGACGTACATACATAACTTATATTACTAACAATGTAAGCAGTTTTAATACTTGGTAGAGACGTGCTATTGTGGACCTGTTACACCACACCTCTTAGATTAGTAACCTTAAAACAGCACACGATTAACCATTTATGCTACCAAAAAGCCTAGTAAAACTATATTGCTGTAGGATTGTCAATGCCAACGAGACATTTCAATTGAAATCATGGGTTAAAAATGTTTTGTGAGTAAATTTACCGCCAAGCTTTATAACTATTATTTAGGAGTAATAGGAAAAAATACGTGTTGTTTATCACATGATATAGTTATTTTTTTAGAGAAAACAAATGGAATTGCAATACTCTATAACCTCTAAAGTCATAAAAGTTGAAAACAAATAAAACAGAAAAGTCCTTATTTAGAAAAGTCAACACAATAATTTCATAATTATAAAAGAAATAACATTACAATTGTTTTTTTTTTTTTTTTTTTTTTTTTTTTTTTTTTTTTTTTTTTTTTTTTTTTTTTTTTTGAACTAAAAAAATGTTTAGAATGCTTTGCAGCACATTTGTACATCAAAGTTATCTTTACAGTGTAATAAAAATAATAAATAATTATTTAAGTAATATTGATAACATGAAATATGATAAAAAGGTACGGCAATATATTTCGCGGAGAATTGGTATTGAAATCAGCATAATAAAAATTTAAAATTTGTTATAATAATTTGCGTTGTTAATGAAGGCCAACCATCATTCAATTAAAAGTGTGGTGTTGGCAAGCGGTGTGTGGCTGGATGTTATTCGGCCATACATAAATTTTTCATAAAATTTTGTTATTCGCTTCAACCAAACTTTTTTAACATCATTTTTCCTTTTCTTTTTGCAAATAAAAAACTTTGGTGATGAATATATAAGTTAAATGATGAAACAAATTCAAAATAGAAAAAGTTGTTTAAATATTTTTAATTATGTTTGTTTATAGTTTTTGTTTTGTTATGCATCATATATAATTTTCCTGTTAAATAATATTATTATTACATTGACATAGTTATTAATTAAAGACGGACTGAGTTTGTTTCCTTTGGAAAAGTGATTTAAAAATTAAATGAAAGGAGTTCTAAAAAATTAATAATCTAAAATAAAACACAATTATTCACGTATTGTAAATATATATTTGTAAATTATTTAAAAACTGCAGAAATTATTATTATTATTATTATTATTATTATTATTATTATTATTATTATTATTATTATTATTATTATTATTATTATATATTTGTTCATTGTTTATTTAATAAATTCCTTTAGCTACAATTATAATAAAGAAAAAATGAATAAAATTGAAAAAAAGTTTTGGCTCAATTATTTAGAGCTTTTTATAATAAAATTTTGTAATTATACATTGTATCCATATATACATATATTATATACACTCGACTTTTTTATATGCGTTAGATGCGATCTAGAGAAAATTCTACAAGTGGAATGGGAGGCATGTTTCATTTTTATCAATAATCTGGAGAACTTTCGACCATATTCAAAATATAACAAAAGAATATAATAAAATTGCATAAAAATCGCGAATTACATTTTATCATTTTTATACCCTCGCACTCTGCGATTCGTAAATAATTATTTTATGTCATAACTTAGTATTTCTCTAATTCTGTTGTTCAATTCTTAAAATTTACCAATATTATAAAATTAACGAGATGATGCATAAAAAGGTCTTGCTATATACAAATCTATAAAACATACCTACGAATATATATATAGATATGTAAATGTACATATATATATATATGAACATACAATACAATATATATATATACATATATGCATATATACTTGTATAACATGCATACATACAAACATGTATGTAAATAATTTGAGATTCCATTAAAACAAAAAGTTTAGAAACCCATTTGGTTTTTATGTTTATTTGCATTTACTCGCATGAGTCGTAAATAGCATACATTTGTGTGTATATAACAAAAGCAATCATACAACGCAATTAGTTAAAAACTATTTAAAGCTGTTAAAGATTCTAGAAGTACTTTATTAGATGTTTATATATGTATGTTGCTTATAAATATAGATTTGCTAAATTTTGTTCCTGCATTGAAAGGAAAGTTAAGTGTGATTAAAATGATAAATCTTTAAGAGCACTGACAGACAGATTTAGGCAAATTGCTGCATCTGATAATCGGAGCTTTTGTATAATTGACTAAGTTGATATAGTAAGGAAAGCAACTCAGTTTAAATATTATTGGTACAGTCGACGCAAAAACATTATTGGTACACAGAGCAAACCCCTTTTTATGTTATAATTTTGTATTTATGCAATCTGTAGTATTTGTTTAATAGTGAATCATGAAATTAAAATAACAAAAATATATATGCGTGTATGTATGTAAAAAGAAAAAAAGAACTTTGGAGAATCGAAAATATATTCATATTAGTTAAAAAAAAAATGTTTAAAGAAACTTTAAAAACCGATTGCTTGATTCTATATACATATGTACATTTTTATAGATTTTATGTTCATGATTAATTTGAAAATCTTATTTCGTGTCATTGTTTTTTTTTCTTTGTTTTATGCAATGCGACAAGCTCCTTTCCAGATTAACGGAACGGGGAGGAATACTTCCTCAAATCTGGGTAGGCAGAATTTATGTTCGCTTACTTATATCGTGTTCCTGATGCAGTAGACTATAGAAAGTTATTTATTAATTTCAAGGTTGTCCAACAAAAATTGGATTATTTGGTAGAAACTGATATCCAATTTTGAGAAGTAGTATAGACACGTATGTACACAACTACTCCAAATTTGGGAAGGACGAATAACGACTAGCAACGAAAATGAAATCGTGTTGAAAAATAACAGTTATAGACCTCTTATGATTTTCTTCCTCTGTTTATAATTTTGTTTCGAATTATAATTTTACAAAAACATCTGTATATTGAATAATGCAACGTAAATTTCATCAAGCCGAATTTTGTGCTTAATATAAACATTTCTGTCTATTGAATAACGAAAACAATATTGAGAAACAAAAATAGTTTTCTGGTACAAAATTAAATGAACAAATAAATTAATTAAATGTCGTTAAAGAGATGTACTTGAATGTCTAAAGACGAATTATGAGAAAAACAAATAGAATGATACAATATATTACATTTAACCAACCAATAACTCATTGTATTATTAACTATTTAAATGGCATTAGTATTTATTAAAATTCATTACCTATAATAAAATAAAATTTTAATGAGTGTTAGTTTCTATTGTAAATGTTTTCAAAGCAAAGAGAATATAATACTTATATAATACAAGTTAAATACACAAATATGATTTCAAAGCGATAAATGTTAACCGAAAAATATACTATTGAAAATAAAATAAACAAATATATAAGAAAAGAATTTATTTAAATTTTTTTGAAAAGTCGTATTTCCAAAACAATTTTTTCTTTCTACGACTAGAATTGTGCCGAAAGCAGCACTTCAGCGTCTTTGTTATCAATACTTCTGCAGGACACATAGGCTGTATGTATTCAGATTTACATTAACTTGGTGACTTTTAAGGTACCAGTTACGATTGCGCCTTTATCAACGGCAATTAAAACAAGATATATTGACGTACGTAACTTCACATACAATTGAGTTTTAATTCGGCTTTTGTAAGACGGGCCTCCTGTAGTTGGCATTATATAAATCTTTAAATAGGTTTACAATCTCTTAAAAATTTTACATATATTCTAGTATATGAAGGAAAATCGTCGTTTTCGATGGTGTGTCAAATATACATATTTTAAGTAAAATTAACAATAACTTTCTCACTCTGTCTCTCACTCTTTAGCTTCTAATAAAATATTTAGAAAAAATCAATATAAAAATATTCATTTCATTGTGGTCAGAAGTATTTTTAAATACGTACATTTGCTGTTTAATTTTAAAAAATTATCGCAATTGGATTACAAACTTGAAGAGATAAGGAGGAGTTTTAGATCACCTTGAAAATTTTAAGTACAAATGGACCATGCAATAAATATTAATAATAATTGTAATACATTTTTTAAGGACTATAAAAAGTATCGCATTCCGGTTTTAGCTGAACTCATTACTACTGAAGAAGAGTACATAAAGATATTAGAGAAAGTAGTTTGTGGGTGAGTAATTGACAGGGTAAAAGAAAATTCTTATGAATGTTTAAAATAAAATTAAAATTTCTTATTTGCAAGGTATATGGTCGAGTATTATGATGATAATAGTGAAATTGCTACGCCTGAAGTATTAAAAGAGTACAATGGTTTTGCAATATTTGCGAATATTGCTGAAATATATGAATGGCATAAGCAGTAAGTCCTTTTAAAATTTAAATTTGCTTCTGAAACCAAATATATGTATATACATACATATATGCTAACAAATTATTTGTAAACTCATTTTCAGAGTTTTCTTACGAGCATTGAAAGAAAATCAGCACTCAATTCGTGATTTGAGCAAAATTTTTACGCAAAATGAACATCATTTTCATATGTATGCTAAATTCAGCTTAAATAAGTCGATATCGGAATATTTAATCAGTACGAATTTAACATATTTTGACAAAATTAAAAGAAAGTTGAAGCACAGAAACAGTGTAAGTACAAGACTACAAAGCTAATCCGAAATTCTTTAAAAATAGTATAACTACACAAATTATTTTTGTTACTTCTGTAACGAGGTGATTCTCTCCTGTTAATTATTTTATTAACATGAACCGAAGTTATTCTCTCTTGATCCTCTCTGTTTAAGTGGGATTTGTATATGGACCGTATTTTAGTCAAACCATTCACTCTTGAGTTTCATGTAAAGTTTTATTTCTTCTCATTTTATAAATGTAATAAATTTTTACCGAAATTGTAATATAATTGCAATTTATTTTGCATTAAAAATGTATTAATAATTAATTTTTATTACAATAATTCATTTAATGGTATATTTGTTTTTGCAAGATTTCGTTTGAGTAAAACAAATGCAATTTTATCCAAAAGCGAGAAAGAATTTTAAAATGTTGCTAATAGCAATTTAAGCTTGAGTACATAACGGTTATAAAAACGGTTTTATGCCATTATTCTGTACAAGAAACTTGTTTCTTACAAACGTCACATCTAAAAATTTTTACTTTTTTATTGGTGAGTACATGCTTACATGTATGTACATATATGCATGGCAAGAAATAATATGAGCATGTACATATGTACGTACGTGCAATAAACACACTTCGTTGTATATTTTGCTTTTGCAGATCCAGTATTGCCGTGTTGAAAATTGTTATTCGCAATATTTTTCATACTGGTGCGGACAATTTTATTTATTCAGATTTTTTTGTATAGAAAGTAAATCACATGGATGGGTATTAAATTTTGGAAAAAAGTTTACGAAAGCTTCAAAACCATTGAGAATAATAATATCATAACAATTATATATTTTTAATTTTTTTTTGTTGTAATTCCATTATGCATATATTTTTGAAAGCACGTATGTACCTGTATTTGAGTTTAACTTGCATATTTTCGTTATATCTATTTACTTAGATCGAGGACCTTATGATCGCCCCCATACAAAGAGTGATGCGTTACGATATGTTACTTAAAGATTTATTCAAATATCTCAGTAAAAATGGTTTATTTGAGGATATGGATTATTTGAGTGAGGCGTGCGAAATGATAAAGGTATCGACAATATTCTGCTTTATTCCTAAAACCTGGCATTTTTTAATACATTTTAATTGTTCAAAGGAAGTTTGTAAAGAAGTAGATGAATTCGCCGCTCTCAATGGCATAAAAAATTTTGATGGTGTTATATCCGCTCAAGGAAAGCTTCTGCATCATGGTTTTTTAAAGTGCCACTATGAAGGCAAGCAAAGCAATTTATATGTGTTCCTTTTTAAGTGCCTTATATTGTTTACGGAAAAGCAAGGACCTAAAAGAAAATTTATAAATCCTACCTACAACTTTCGTCTACAAATACCTGTGAGTTAGAAATCTTGCACATACTATTGGTAATTTGTAGAAACTATTTTATCTTTTAGATGAATAAATTGCACCTCAAAGAGTTAAACGGTAATAAATTTTTGCTTGAGCTTACGGATCCAAATGTTCGCCATTTGAGTGTTATTTGCCAGGGATTTACAAAGGATGAAAATAAAAAATGGATATGCGCAATCAAGCAGCAATTGTCATTACAAATGAATTTAATTCAAGATTTAGTTCATCCGAATAATTATGAAGAAAGAGAAGTATTGTTGTAAAACAATAACTTAAAATTTTTGAATGGTTACTGCTTCTAATTATAAAATATGGATATTGAATAATATTTACACAATATATACACATATATGATATATATATACATATATATGGACCTTTTTTCCATTGGAATGGGTATTCTATTATCATTTATATAATTACATACCTACATTTTTAAATTTAATTAATTAATATTATATTTTATATCGAATTTTCAAAATAAATGTTTGAATATTTTCTATACACTAAATATATTAAATATGGACACATGTAATTAATTTGGTTACCATGTAGTACCTTTAATCGCTGCAAAATTTGTTTTTCACATAAATAATTATTCCCGTTATGTTTTGTTTTTCAAAATCATTTTCTACAAACCCTATAATATTTTATTTTCATATTGACTGAATATTTTTTGCAATTAATTGAGGTTAAAATTATTATCAAGTGCGGCAACACTGAATCCAACTACAGTTTATTGAATTTTTCATTACATTCTTTCAGTTTCGCCACAGTAGACACAAATAATTTGTAATAAACAAAATAAAAGTAAGAATTTGAAGTGGAAAATTTTTAAAAAATATTTGCAATAAAAACATCGTGATTGTATAGTAAATTCACCAATTCAATAAATATGTAGTGAAAAAATCAAATAAATTAAATGGCACAAGTGTATAGTTATTGGCTGTGGTGCTACATACAATATTATGCCAACGTACATAATTGAACCTCAAGAACTGAACTGTCCGTGATGTTGCAGAAAATTTACTGGCAAAAAAAATTAATAACTAAGTTTAAAAGTGGTAAAAGATATACAATGACGAACGATTTGGAACATAAAGAAAATATAATCCAGAACGGATAGCCTTATGGCAAAAAAAATATATGGATTTTGCACGCATCTCAACATATGTATTTATTGGTGACATTATAGCGTATATTGCAAAGCATTTACTACAAAGTTCCGCATGGCTGTGGAGTGCAAGTGAATAATGTAAGAATTTTTTACTGATAAATTGAAATAACATAACCATTTCGTATTTCTAGTTAATGAAAAAGTTCCTACGAAGTTAACAAAGAAAAAGAGGCACAAGGAATTAAACCGACTCAATGAATATAGAATCAAAACTTGTAGAATAAATTGGAAGGGCAGAGTTATCAGATAAAGATTCTTTAAAAATGCATCATGGGTTGTGTTTTTATCATTTGAGTATAATATTTCATATTAAAATGATTTATCCAATATACATAGTACATATAAATGATTATCTTTCGTGCTTAAATGTTGCGATTTTCTTTATTATTTTACAAATTTTTTTTCACATTCCTAAGCAGCATGCCTAAAAAAACCAGGAACGGGTCCCCTTATCAAAAATTGAAATATACCTCAAATCTTGAAAAAATTTTGTTTTCTTTTTTATTAGCAAAAATATACTTTAAATATTCGAAAACATAAAATAAACATACAAGAACAATAAAATCGCAAGTTTTTTGTTAAAAAATACGGAAACGGACGTTTTCAAAAAATGACGATTTTTGCCCAAAAATGCAAAGGGTACACCGTTATCTAAAAATTGAATATTTTTCCAAAAATCGAAAAAATTGTTTGTCCTTTATTTTTAGCAAAAATTAATTTTTTACATTTGAAAGCATAAAATAAACAAATAAGAGCAATAAAAACGCAAGTTTTTCATTAAAAAATACAGAAACGGAACTCTTTAAAGTGTGACTGTTATTGCCCAAAAATGCAAAGGGTACCCCCTTATCTAAAAATTGAGTATTTTTCCAAAAATCGAAAAAATTGTTTGTCCTTTATTTGTAGCAAAAATTAATTTTTTACTTTTGAAAACATAAAATTAACAAATAAGAGCAATAAAAACGCATTGTTTTTGCCCAAAAATGCAAAGGGTACCCCCTTATCAAAAATTGAAATATAGCCTAAATCTTGAAAAAAAAATGTTTTTCTTTTTTATTAGCAAAAATTTATTTTTAACATTTGAAAACATAAAATAAACGTAGAACAATAAAAACGCAATTTTTTGATTAAAAAATACAGAAACGGACGTCTTCAAAGTGTGATTGTTTTTGCCCAAAAATGCAATTGGGCATATTTTCCCAAAAATCGAAAAAATTGTTTGTCCTTTATTTGTAGCAAAAATTAATTTTTTACATTTGAAAACATAAAATAAACAAATAAAAGCAATAAAAACGCAAGCTTTTCATTAAAAAATACAGAAACGGACGTTTTCAAAATTTTATGATATTTGCGGAAAAATGCACAGGGTACCCCCTATCTAAAAATTGAATATTTTTCCAAAAATCGAAAACATTGTTTGTCCTTTATTTTTAGCAAAAATTAATTTTTTACATTTGAAAAGATAATATAAACATACAAGAGCAATAAAATCACAAGTTTTTGATAAAAAAATACAGAAACGGACGTTTTCAAAATTTGATGACTTTTGCCGAAAAATGCAAAGGGTACGCCCTTATCAAAAATTGAAATATAGCATAAATCTTGAAAAAAAATGTTTTTCTTTTTTATTAGCAAAAATTTATTTTTAACATTTGAAAACATAAAATAAACATAAAAGAACAATAAAAATGCAAGTTTTTCATTAAAAAATACAGAAACGGACGTTTTCAAAATTTGATGATTTTTGCGGAAAAATGCAAAGGGTACCCCCTTATCTAAAAATTGAGTATTTTTCCAAAAATCGAAAAAATTGTTTGTCCTTTATTTGTAGCAAAAATTAATTTTTTACTTTTGAAAACATAAAATAAACAAATAAGAGCAATAAAAACGCAAGTTTTTTATTAAAAAATACAGAAACGGACGTTTTCAAAATTTGATGATTTTTGCGGAAAAATGCAAAGGGTACCCCCTTATCTAAAAATTGAGTATTTTTCCAAAAATCGAAAAAATTGTTTGTCCTTTATTTTTAGCAAAAATTAATTTTTTACTTTTGAAAACATAAAATAAACATACAAGAGCAATAAAATTGCAAGTTTTTTGTTAAAAAATACAGAAACGGACGTCTTCAAAGTGTGACTGTTTTTGCCCAAAAATGCAAAGGGTACCCCCTTATCTAAAAATTGAGTATTTTTCCAAAAATCGAAAAAATTGTTTGTCCTTTATTTGTAGCAAAAATTAATTTTTTACATTTGAAAACATAAAATAAACAAATAAAAGCAATAAAAACGCAAGCTTTTCATTAAAAAATACAGAAACGGACGTTTTCAAAATTTTATGATATTTGCGGAAAAATGCACAGGGCCCCCTATCTAAAAATTGAATATTTTTCCAAAAATCGAAAACATTGTTTGTCCTTTATTTTTAGCAAAAATTAATTTTTTACATTTGAAAACATAAAATAAACATACAAGAGCAATAAAATCGCAAGTTTTTTGTTAAAAAATACGGAAACGGACGTTTTCAAAAAATGACGATTTTTGCGCAAAAATGCAAAGGATAGCCCCTTATCAAAAATTGAAATATAGCCTAAATCTTGAAAAAAAATGTTTTTCTTTTTTATTAGCAAAAATTTATTTTTAACATTTGAAAACATAAAATAAACATAAAAGAACAATAAAAACGCAAGTTTTTCATTAAAAAATACAGAAACGGACGTTTTCAAAATTTGATGATTTTTGCGGAAAAATGCAAAGGGTACCCCCATATCTAAAAATTGAGTATTTTTCCAAAAATTGAAAAAATGGTTTGTCCTTTATTTGTAGCAAAAATTAATTTTTTACTTTTGAAAACATAAAATAAACAAATAAGAGCAATAAAAACGCAAGTTTTTCATTAAAAAATACAGAAACGGACGTTTTCAAAATTTGATGATTTTTGCGGAAAAATGCAAAGGGTACCCCCTTATCTAAAAATTGAGTATTTTTCCAAAAATCGAAAAAATTGTTTGTCCTTTATTTTTAGCAAAAATATATTTTAAATATTCGAAAAGATAAAATAAACATACAAGAGCAATAAAATCGCAAGTTTTTTGTTAAAAAATACAGAAACGGACGTCTTCAAAGTGTGACTGTTTTTGCCCAAAAATGCAAAGGGTACCCCCTTATCTAAAAATTGAGTATTTTTCCAAAAATCGAAAAAATTGTTTGTCCTTTATTTGTAGCAAAAATTAATTTTTTACTTTTGAAAACATAAAATAAACAAATAAGAGCAATAAAAACGCAAGTTTTTCATTAAAAAATACAGAAACGGACGTTTTCAAAATTTGATGATTTTTGCGGAAAAATGCAAAGGGTACCCCCTTATCTAAAAATTGAGTATTTTTCCAAAAATCGAAAAAATTGTTTGTCCTTTATTTTTAGCAAAAATTAATTTTTTACTTTTGAAAACATAAAATAAACAAATAAGAGCAATAAAAACGCAAGTTTTTCATTAAAAAATACAGAAACGGACGTTTTCAAAATTTGATGATTTTTGCGGAAAAATGCAAAGGGTACCCCCTTATCTAAAAATTGAGTATTTTTCCAAAAATCGAAAAAATTGTTTGTCCTTTATTTTTAGCAAAAATATATTTTAAATATTCGAAAAGATAAAATAAACATACAAGAGCAATAAAATCGCAAGTTTTTTGTTAAAAAATACAGAAACGGACGTCTTCAAAGTGTGACTGTTTTTGCCCAAAAATGCAAAGGGTACCCCCTTATCTAAAAATTGAGTATTTTTCCAAAAATCGAAAAAATTGTTTGTCCTTTATTTATAGCAAAAATTAATTTTTTACTTTTGAAAACATAAAATTAACAAATAAGAGCAATAAAAACGCATTGTTTTTGCCCAAAAATGCAAAGGGTACCCCCTTATCAAAAATTGAAATATAGCCTAAATCTTGAAAAAAAATGTTTTTCTTTTTTATTAGCAAAAATTAATTTTTTACTTTTGAAAACATAAAATAAACAAATAAGAGCAATAAAAACGCAAGTTTTTCATTAAAAAATACAGAAACGGACGTTTTCAAAATTTGATGATTTTTGCGGAAAAATGCAAAGGGTACCCCCTTATCTAAAAATTGAGTATTTTTCCAAAAATCGAAAAAATTGTTTGTCCTTTATTTGTAGCAAAAATTAATTTTTTACTTTTGAAAACATAAAATAAACAAATAAGAGCAATAAAAACGCAAGTTTTTCATTAAAAAATACAGAAACGGACGTTTTCAAAATTTGATGATTTTTGCGGAAAAATGCAAAGGGTACCCCTTATCTAAAAATTGAGTATTTTTCCAAAAATCGAAAAAATTGTTTGTCCTTTATTTTTAGCAAAAATATATTTTAAATATTCGAAAAGATAAAATAAACATACAAGAGCAATAAAATCGCAAGTTTTTTGTTAAAAAATACAGAAACGGACGTCTTCAAAGTGTGACTGTTTTTGCCCAAAAATGCAAAGGGTACCCCCTTATCTAAAAATTGAGTATTTTTCCAAAAATCGAAAAAATTGTTTGTCCTTTATTTGTAGCAAAAATTAATTTTTTACTTTTGAAAACATAAAATTAACAAATAAGAGCAATAAAAACGCATTGTTTTTGCCCAAAAATGCAAAGGGTACCCCCTTATCAAAAATTGAAATATAGCCTAAATCTTGAAAAAAAATGTTTTTCTTTTTTATTAGCAAAAATTTATTTTTTACATTTGAAAACATAAAATAAACGTAGAACAATAAAAAGGCAAGTTTTTGATTAAAAAATACAGAAACGGACGTCTTCAAAGTGTGATTGTTTTTGCCCAAAAATGCAAAGGTTACCCCCTTATCTAAAAATTGAGTATTTTTCCAAAAATCGAAAAAATTGTTTGTCCTTTATTTTTAGCAAAAATATATTTTAAATATTCGAAAAGATAAAATAAACATACCAGAGCAATAAAATCGCAAGTTTTTGATAAAAAAATACAGAAACGGACGTTTTCAAAATTTGATGACTTTTGCCGAAAAATGCAAAGGGTACGCCCTTATCAAAAATTGAAATATAGCCTAAATCTTGAAAAAAAATGTTTTTCTTTTTTATTAGCAAAAATTTATTTTTTACATTTGAAAACATAAAATAAACGTAGAACAATAAAAACGCAAGTTTTTGATTAAAAAATACAGAAACGGACGTCTTCAAAGTGTGATTGTTTTTGCCCAAAAATGCAAAGGTTACCACCCCCTTATCTAAAAATTGAGTATTTTTCCAAAAATCGAAAAAATTGTTTGTCCTTTCTTTGTAGCAAAAATTAATTTTTTACTTTTGAAAACATAAAATTAACAAATAAGAGCAATAAAAACGCAAGTTTTTCATTAAAAAATACAGAAACGGACGTTTTCAAAATTTGATGATTTTTGCGGAAAAATGCAAAGGGTACCCCCTTATCTAAAAATTGAGTATTTTTCCAAAAATCGAAAAAATTGTTTGTCCTTTATTTTTAGCAAAAATATATTTTAAATATTCGAAAAGATAAAATAAACATACCAGAGCAATAAAATCGCAAGTTTTTGATAAAAAAATACAGAAACGGACGTTTTCAAAATTTGATGACTTTTGCCGAAAAATGCAAAGGGTACGCCCTTATCAAAAATTGAAATATAGCCTAAATCTTGAAAAAAAATGTTTTTCTTTTTTATTAGCAAAAATTTATTTTTAACATTTGAAAACATAAAATAAACATAAAAGAACAATAAAAACGCAAGTTTTTCATTAAAAAATACAGAAACGGACGTTTTCAAAATTTGATGATTTTTTGCGGAAACATGCAAAGGGTACCCCCTTATCTAAAAATTGAGTATTTTTCCAAAAATCGAAAAAATTGTTTGTCCTTTATTTGTAGCAAAAATTAATTTTTTACTTTTGAAAACATAAAATAAACAAATAAGAGCAATAAAAACGCAAGTTTTTCATTAAAAAATACAGAAACGGACGTTTTCAAAATTTGATGATTTTTGCGGAAAAATGCAAAGGGTACCCCCTTATCTAAAAATTGAGTATTTTTCCAAAAATCGAAAAAATGGTTTGTCCTTTATTTGTAGCAAAAATTAATTTTTTACTTTTGAAAACATAAAATAAACAAATAAGAGCAATAAAAACGCAAGTTTTTCATTAAAAAATACAGAAACGGACGTTTTCAAAATTTGATGATTTTTGCGGAAAAATGCAAAGGGTACCCCCTTATCTAAAAATTGAGTATTTTTCCAAAAATCGAAAAAATTGTTTGTCCTTTATTTTTAGCAAAAATATATTTTAAATATTCGAAAAGATAAAATAAACATACTAGAGCAATAAAATCGCAAGTTTTTTGTTAAAAAATACAGAAACGGACGTCTTCAAAGTGTGACTGTTTTTGCCCAAAAATGCAAAGGGTACCCCCTTATCTAAAAATTGAGTATTTTTCCAAAAATCGAAAAAATTGTTTGTCCTTTATTTGTAGCAAAAATTAATTTTTTACTTTTGAAAACATAAAATAAACAAATAAGAGCAATAAAAACGCAAGTTTTTCATTAAAAAATACAGAAACGGACGTTTTCAAAATTTGATGATTTTTGCGGAAAAAAAAATTGAGTATTTTTCCAAAAATCGAAAAAATTGTTTGTCCTTTATTTGTAGCAAAAATTAATTTTTTACATTTGAAAACATAAAATAAACAAATAAGAGCAATAAAAACGCAATTTTTCATTAAAAAATACAGAAACGGACGTTTTCAAAATTTGATGATTTTTGCGGAAAAATGCAAAGGGTACCCCCTTATCTAAAAATTGAGTATTTTTCCAAAAATCGAAAAAATTGTTTGTCCTTTATTTTTAGCAAAAATATATTTTAAATATTCGAAAAGATAAAATAAACATACAAGAGCAATAAAATCGCAAGTTTTTTGTTAAAAAATACAGAAACGGACGTCTTCAAATGTGATTGTTTTTGCCCAAAAATGCAAAGGGTACCCCCTTATCAAAAATTGAAATATAGCCTAAATCTTGAAAAAAAAATGTTTTTCTTTTTTATTAGCAAAAATTTATTTTTTACATTTGAAAACATAAAATAAACGTAGAACAATAAAAACGCAAGTTTTTGATTAAAAAATACAGAAACGGAAGTCTTCAAAGTGTGATTGTTTTTGCCCAAAAATGCAAAGGTTACCCCCTTATCTAAAAATTGAGTATTTTTCCAAAAATCGAAAAAATTGTTTGTCCTTTATTTTTAGCAAAAATATATTTTAAATATTCGAAAAGATAAAATAAACATACAAGAGCAATAAAATCGCAAGTTTTTTGTTAAAAAATACAGAAACGGACGTCTTCAAAGTGTGACTGTTTTTGCCCAAAAATGCAAAGGGTACCCCCTTATCTAAAAATTGAGTATTTTTCCAAAAATCGAAAAAATTGTTTGTCCTTTATTTGTAGCAAAAATTAATTTTTTACTTTTGAAAACATAAAATAAACAAATAAGAGCAATAAAAACGCAAGTTTTTCATTAAAAAATACAGAAACGGACGTTTTCAAAATTTGATGACTTTTGCCGAAAAATGCAAAGGGTACGCCCTTATCAAAAATTGAAATATAGCCTAAATCTTGAAAAAAAATGTTTTTCTTTTTTATTAGCAAAAATTTATTTTTTACATTTGAAAACATAAAATAAACGTAGAACAATAAAAACGCAAGTTTTTGATTAAAAAATACAGAAACGGACGTCTTCAAAGTGTGATTGTTTTTGCCCAAAAATGCAAAGGTTACCACCCCCTTATCTAAAAATTGAGTATTTTTCCAAAAATCGAAAAAATTGTTTGTCCTTTCTTTGTAGCAAAAATTAATTTTTTACTTTTGAAAACATAAAATTAACAAATAAGAGCAATAAAAACGCAAGTTTTTCATTAAAAAATACAGAAACGGACGTTTTCAAAATTTGATGATTTTTGCGGAAAAATGCAAAGGGTACCCCCTTATCTAAAAATTGAGTATTTTTCCAAAAATCGAAAAAATTGTTTGTCCTTTATTTGTAGCAAAAATTAATTTTTTACTTTTGAAAACATAAAATAAACAAATAAGAGCAATAAAAACGCAAGTTTTTCATTAAAAAATACAGAAACGGACGTTTTCAAAATTTGATGATTTTTGCGGAAAAATGCAAAGGGTACCCCCTTATCTAAAAATTGAGTATTTTTCCAAAAATCGAAAAAATTGTTTGTCCTTTATTTGTAGCAAAAATTAATTTTTTACTTTTGAAAACATAAAATAAACAAATAAGAGCAATAAAAACGCAAGTTTTTCATTAAAAAATACAGAAACGGACGTTTTCAAAATTTGATGATTTTTGCGGAAAAATGCAAAGGGTACCCCCTTATCTAAAAATTGAGTATTTTTCCAAAAATCGAAAAAATTGTTTGTCCTTTATTTTTAGCAAAAATATATTTTAAATATTCGAAAAGATAAAATAAACATACAAGAGCAATAAAATCGCAAGTTTTTTGTTAAAAAATACAGAAACGGACGTCTTCAAAGTGTGACTGTTTTTGCCCAAAAATGCAAAGGGTAACCCCTTATCTAAAAATTGAGTATTTTTCCAAAAATCGAAAAAATTGTTTGTCCTTTATTTGTAGCAAAAATTAATTTTTTACTTTTGAAAACATAAAATTAACAAATAAGAGCAATAAAAACGCATTGTTTTTGCCCAAAAATGCAAAGGGTACCCCCTTATCAAAAATTGAAATATAGCCTAAATCTTGAAAAAAAATGTTTTTCTTTTTTATTAGCAAAAATTTATTTTTTACATTTGAAAACATAAAATAAACGTAGAACAATAAAAACGCAAGTTTTTGATTAAAAAATACAGAAACGGACGTCTTCAAAGTGTGATTGTTTTTGCCCAAAAATGCAAAGGTTACCCCCTTATCTAAAAATTGAGTATTTTTCCAAAAATCGAAAAAATTGTTTGTCCTTTATTTGTAGCAAAAATTAATTTTTTACTTTTGAAAACATAAAATTAACAAATAAGAGCAATAAAAACGCAAGTTTTTCATTAAAAAATACAGAAACGGACGTTTTCAAAATTTGATGATTTTTGCGGAAAAATGCAAAGGGTACCCCCTTATCTAAAAATTGAGTATTTTTCCAAAAATCGAAAAAATTGTTTGTCCTTTATTTTTAGCAAAAATATATTTTAAATATTCGAAAAGATAAAATAAACATACCAGAGCAATAAAATCGCAAGTTTTTGATAAAAAAATACAGAAACGGACGTTTTCAAAATTTGATGACTTTTGCCGAAAAATGCAAAGGGTACGCCCTTATCAAAAATTGAAATATAGCCTAAATCTTGAAAAAAAATGTTTTTCTTTTTTATTAGCAAAAATTTATTTTTTACATTTGAAAACATAAAATAAACGTAGAACAATAAAAACGCAAGTTTTTGATTAAAAAATACAGAAACGGACGTCTTCAAAGTGTGATTGTTTTTGCCCAAAAATGCAAAGGTTACCACCCCCTTATCTAAAAATTGAGTATTTTTCCAAAAATCGAAAAAATTGTTTGTCCTTTCTTTGTAGCAAAAATTAATTTTTTACTTTTGAAAACATAAAATTAACAAATAAGAGCATTAAAAACGCAAGTTTTTCATTAAAAAATACAGAAACGGACGTTTTCAAAATTTGATGATTTTTGCGGAAAAATGCAAAGGGTACCCCCTTATCTAAAAATTGAGTATTTTTCCAAAAATCGAAAAAATTGTTTGTCCTTTATTTTTAGCAAAAATATATTTTAAATATTCGAAAAGATAAAATAAACATACCAGAGCAATAAAATCGCAAGTTTTTGATAAAAAAATACAGAAACGGACGTTTTCAAAATTTGATGACTTTTGCCGAAAAATGCAAAGGGTACGCCCTTATCAAAAATTGAAATATAGCCTAAATCTTGAAAAAAAATGTTTTTCTTTTTTATTAGCAAAAATTTATTTTTAACATTTGAAAACATAAAATAAACATAAAAGAACAATAAAAACGCAAGTTTTTCATTAAAAAATACAGAAACGGACGTTTTCAAAATTTGATGATTTTTTGCGGAAACATGCAAAGGGTACCCCCTTATCTAAAAATTGAGTATTTTTCCAAAAATCGAAAAAATTGTTTGTCCTTTATTTGTAGCAAAAATTAATTTTTTACTTTTGAAAACATAAAATAAACAAATAAGAGCAATAAAAACGCAAGTTTTTCATTAAAAAATACAGAAACGGACGTTTTCAAAATTTGATGATTTTTGCGGAAAAATGCAAAGGGTACCCCCTTATCTAAAAATTGAGTATTTTTCCAAAAATCGAAAAAATGGTTTGTCCTTTATTTGTAGCAAAAATTAATTTTTTACTTTTGAAAACATAAAATAAACAAATAAGAGCAATAAAAACGCAAGTTTTTCATTAAAAAATACAGAAACGGACGTTTTCAAAATTTGATGATTTTTGCGGAAAAATGCAAAGGGTACCCCCTTATCTAAAAATTGAGTATTTTTCCAAAAATCGAAAAAATTGTTTGTCCTTTATTTTTAGCAAAAATATATTTTAAATATTCGAAAAGATAAAATAAACATACAAGAGCAATAAAATCGCAAGTTTTTTGTTAAAAAATACAGAAACGGACGTCTTCAAAGTGTGACTGTTTTTGCCCAAAAATGCAAAGGGTACCCCCTTATCTAAAAATTGAGTATTTTTCCAAAAATCGAAAAAATTGTTTGTCCTTTATTTGTAGCAAAAATTAATTTTTTACTTTTGAAAACATAAAATAAACAAATAAGAGCAATAAAAACGCAAGTTTTTCATTAAAAAATACAGAAACGGACGTTTTCAAAATTTGATGATTTTTGCGGAAAAATGCAAAGGGTACCCCCTTATCTAAAAATTGAGTATTTTTCCAAAAATCGAAAAAATTGTTTGTCCTTTATTTGTAGCAAAAATTAATTTTTTACATTTGAAAACATAAAATAAACAAATAAGAGCAATAAAAACGCAATTTTTCATTAAAAAATACAGAAACGGACGTTTTCAAAATTTGATGATTTTTGCGGAAAAATGCAAAGGGTACCCCCTTATCTAAAAATTGAGTATTTTTCCAAAAATCGAAAAAATTGTTTGTCCTTTATTTTTAGCAAAAATATATTTTAAATATTCGAAAAGATAAAATAAACATACAAGAGCAATAAAATCGCAAGTTTTTTGTTAAAAAATACAGAAACGGACGTCTTCAAATGTGATTGTTTTTGCCCAAAAATGCAAAGGGTACCCCCTTATCAAAAATTGAAATATAGCCTAAATCTTGAAAAAAAATGTTTTTCTTTTTTATTAGCAAAAATTTATTTTTTACATTTGAAAACATAAAATAAACGTAGAACAATAAAAACGCAAGTTTTTGATTAAAAAATACAGAAACGGAAGTCTTCAAAGTGTGATTGTTTTTGCCCAAAAATGCAAAGGTTACCCCCTTATCTAAAAATTGAGTATTTTTCCAAAAATCGAAAAAATTGTTTGTCCTTTATTTTTAGCAAAAATATATTTTAAATATTCGAAAAGATAAAATAAACATACAAGAGCAATAAAATCGCAAGTTTTTTGTTAAAAAATACAGAAACGGACGTCTTCAAAGTGTGACTGTTTTTGCCCAAAAATGCAAAGGGTACCCCCTTATCTAAAAATTGAGTATTTTTCCAAAAATCGAAAAAATTGTTTGTCCTTTATTTTTAGCAAAAATATATTTTAAATATTCGAAAAGATAAAATAAACATACAAGAGCAATAAAATCGCAAGTTTTTTGTTAAAAAATACAGAAACGGACGTCTTCAAAGTGTGACTGTTTTTGCCCAAAAATGCAAAGGGTACCTACCCCCTTATCTAAAAATTGAGTATTTCTTCAAAAATCGAAAACAGTTTTTGTCCTTTATTTTTAGCAAAAATATATTTTTTACATTTGAAAACGTAAAGTAAACAAATAACAGCATTAAAAGCGCAAGTTTTTCATTAAAAAATACAGAAACGGACGTCTTCAAAGTGTGACTGTTTTTGCCCACAAATGCAAAGGGTACCCCCTTATCTAAAAATTGAGTTTTTTTCCAAAAATCGAAAAAATTGTTTGTCCTTTATTTTTAGCAAAAATATATTTTAAATATTTGAAAACATAAAATAAACCAATAAGAGCAATAAAATCGCAAGTTTTTTGTTAAAAAATACAGAAACGGACGTCTTCAAAGTGTGACTGTTTTTGCCCAAAAATGCAAAGGGTACCCCCTTATCTAAAAATTGAGTATTTTTCCAAAAATCGAAAAAATTGTTTGTCCTTTATTTTTAGCAAAAATATATTTTAAATATTCGAAAAGATAAAATAAACATACAAGAGCAATAAAATCGCAAGTTTTTTGTTAAAAAATACAGAAACGGACGTTTTCAAAGTGTGATTGTTTTTGCCCAAAAATGCAAAGGGTACCCCCTTATCTAAAAATTGAGTTTTTTTCCAAAAATCGAAAAAATTGTTTGTCCTTTATTTTTAGCAAAAATATATTTTAAATATTTGAAAACATAAAATAAACCAATAAGAGCAATAAAAACGCAAGTTTTTCATTAAAAAATACAGAAACGGAAGTCTTCAAAGTGTGACTGTTTTTGCCCAAAAATGCAAAGGGTACCCCCTTATCTAAAAATTGAGTATTTTTCCAAAAATCGAAAAAATTGTTTGTCCTTTATTTTTAGCAAAAATATATTTTAAATATTCGAAAAGATAAAATAAACATACAAGAGCAATAAAATCGCAAGTTTTTTGTTAAAAAATACTGAAACGGACGTCTTCAAAGTGTGATTGTTTTTGCACAAAAATGACGATATTTTTGAAGGGCAATGTTATCAGACAAAGATTCTTTAGAAATATTATATATTTAAATATATTTATTAATACATGTTCCTAATCTGCATGAAAATGCAGTTATTAGCTAATAAATGAAGTTTTGCTTACATGCAAAAACACCTTTAAATTTTATTTAGTTAAGAAAGTGGGAATCACAACAAATAGCAGCTACATATGTGAGAAGGACAACGAATGCAGAAAATTCTATTTAGCTTTGCCGCTCTAAACGGTTTAGTTACCCTGTAGTTTTGCGGAAGTTTTGCCACGGTCGGTATTTTGCATCGTTGTCAAATATATTTGTGAAAGCAAGACTATTAAATAAAAATAGCCAATCTATGAACGGTGTTTCGGGTGGCATCGGTAGAAAATAAAATAACTATTTAATTAAATTATAACTTTATAACAGTGAAATGTTACATTTTGAATAAAGTAACGAGTCCCATTTTGTGTATGTATGCATGTTTCATGTGTTCGGTGGTTTTACTTCGATTTATCTTTGTTATTACTCTTTGGTGTCTCAATTCGCATTGTAAATTTATATAGAAAAATAAAAATGAGAAGAAAATCTAAAGAAATGCCGGTCCTTCGTATGGATGTCTGTATGTAAATGCGAATTTTTTTTTTGGCTAAATACGATTCTTTAACTTTGTTGTTGTTTTAGAAGCTCTCAATTTTCTCTGACTTTGTGATTGTTTAAGACTTAAATACATTCGTAAACTGCCGTCACTCATCAAGTGGATCGCCAATCTTTGGGTCTTGCTAAATCAGGTACGTATTGTTTTTTCTTTTTAATATAAAAAAATGAGTTGGTAAAGGAAAAAACTATTAAACATATGAATAGGGATTAAGGGATTAGTGTTATATCTTGAAGTTCTCTTTGCACCAGCAGAGTTCGTAACGGAGCTAAGTTGCTAGAAATTATATAATAAATCGGATGTAGCACTACTTACATACATACATATTATGTATTTTTATTATGCTCAGTTCATGAAATTTTTCCAGCCTTTTTTTATATCTTAGAACACTTTATGAAGAAATTTAAATTCGTCACAACTTGTTTGCTGGATTGTGTAATTTGTAAATATTTGTATGGATGGGTGTATTCAATTTGTTGAAATGGTTGCAGTTTGTTAATTATTCGACAATCAAAAAATAAACTAAACGATAATGACCATCTTATTTTAAATATTTTCCGGTTTGCGTCCTTGAAGGGAAACTAAAATAAAGTTCACTTGCGCCTTGAAGAGTTTGTTTCTTTTGTGAAAGAATAGTTTGCTTTCAAAACCTCCTACTGTGTTTGGATATGTGGAAACATATGTATGTATGTACATATGTATATGTGTACTATTATACAAAATTTGTTAAAATATATGCACATGAGAATTCAAAAAAGAAAATTCATTCATTTCACACATGTAAAATCTCAATGACGTCTGAACGGCGGTGTACACGAAATTAATACAGGGTGTCCGTCGGGAAGGTATACTATTTTGTTTGCCGCCATTTCAGTAAACATTAGTATTGACCGTTCATATTTGACAGTCGCGAAGTAGAGGCGTGTCAAATATTTTTTGGAAAAATATTTGGAAAGCCAACGTGTTTTAATCGTTAAAAAATTTCATCAAAACCAATCATCTGTGACGAAAGGGACTGTGGACTGTAAAAGTGGCAGTCTTGCAATTTGGAACTTACTTCTTTGAAACTTAAAATGTAGTAACGGTAAGTGTCAATCGGGAGCGATATCATGATTTCACAACTCTCTGTGCCACAAGCAGGATTAGAATGGAATGCGAAACCTCTTTCCACAACAAGTTATCTGAAGAAATAGAGATGTTGATTGGTCTCCACCATCGACTGATTTGAATGTTCCGGACTTCTTTTTGTGGTGATATCCCAAACCAAGCCATATGCAAACAAATCAGAAATGCTTTGGTAACTCAGAGAAAATATGCGTGATGAAATTAATGAAATTAATAAAAAATGTTCTCAAAAAAGCTCGCATTTGTAAGGTTAACAGAGGCGTGCATTTATCTTACCGACATTTAATAAAATATCAATATAATATATATACCTTGCCGTCGAACACCTTGTGCAACCGTAAAATACCGTCTGCTGACGAACATAATGAAGAATAAAAATTTTTATTTTAATTTTTTGACAAGCAATTTTTTTTCTTAAAGTACAATAAATATTTCTTAAATTAATAATATACACAATCTTCTATTACTACTCTTTTAAAAAAAGTTTATGTAATGGATTTAATTAGTAAAAACAATTGGGAATAAGACGGTTGCTAACAAATTTATGTAGACAGGCAGGTACTGGCTTCTTCTACTTCTTACTGCCCTATTGCAAAAGCTTTCAGTGTTGCAAACGAAACATTGAACATCCTGAAAATCCATCATTGTTGGATCCATCCGACAACCAATGTTAGTGTTATTAACATCTCCAAAATAACAGCTGCGAACATACTTTATAATTTTATGTTCTACAGAAATGCAAAAGAATAAAATAAAGCAGACGTGAATTTAAGGTAATTAAAAATTATTTAAAAATATCTTTATTTTTATGTTATTTATACGGTGAATATCTTCCTCTTCGTTGAAATTTAAGAAAATTGTACTTGAGATATTCTTGCTCGAAATGGTGATTACAAATTTTTTTTGTGTTATTCAGACTGTGATATATTGCGCGACATGAAAGAAGCTCTACACACGCACCCTCGCAAAACTTTTATAGTTCTTATTTATTTTTCAAGAGATTTTTTATGGACATTTAAGATGTTGAAGCAATTTGTATTCAATACCTTATAAGACTATTGCAGTTTATTTATTTACTGGATTGTAAGCCAATTTTATTACATTTGAACTCTACAAAATGGAAAATTTACTGTATTCCATTTATTAAATGGTAATGGCTTTGCGGCTGGGTTTACTAGAGTGGTCTAGTTGGATTTTTGTCATCAGTTTATGTTAATCAAACCCATAATTGATTAAATTACAATTAAATAAAATATAATAACTACTGGATAGTTATCTTCTATCTATCTCTTGTTTGTTTTAGAATTGACAATGAAGGAAGGAAAACAATATGTCGATGAAATCCTGATCGTTAACACCTTTACTCACCTTTATACATTTTTTTCATGCATCCCGTAGCGTTTAAATATTCTAATTCGTTAGAAAGATAGCGCGGTGGAGCTACTTGCTCGCAATCGATCTTAAAATGCTCTTCCATGCTAAAATCCTCAGCGCAATTTGTTTCAGATATAGATTCGCAATTATAGCATTCAATGGCACTTGCTGGATCTGGATTAGAAGGCATTTTCATTTACTTTTAGAAATTAGGGAAATATTTTAGGCTTACCTATGATTACTAACGAGGGGATAATTAATGTTATTAAAATAAGGAAGCACATTTTCAGACTTTCTGAAGTTATTCAAATCTTGATGTTTGTATTTGTTACCACAGATTCGTATGTCTCATAAAACATTCATTATTCGAGTAATTTTTCTACCTTAGTTTAAAATTGCACAAATTTGCGATTTGATTGAATATGTTTATAATGAGAGCCTGCTTAGTTGCAATTGCAACATTTACTTTGTTTTTGCGAAAATAAATAAGAAATATTATAATTTAAATATTCTTACGCAAAGTATTCAAGTATTTCTGAATGTTTATATCTTTTTTCTCGTTCTTAAGTTTTCTTTAAAATAAACTAAAGTGCTCTGGCAAATAACACCAACATGAGCTTCTACTGCAATTCGATTATTTCATTTGCTGTTGTTTTTATTTTTATAATTTAAAAATAAATTTTTCTTCCACACGCACCTTTCACGACCATGATTAATTCTGTACTGAAATAGTCGTGAAAATAAATTTTCCAAATTTTCCTCTTTCTTTTTCTATGGAGCGAAAGACCAAACATTATACGATTTCAAATTATAGCGACCTACGATTAACTGAAGTAAGCAGAAAAAGAGTTTGACTGTAATCATTCTATAAATTAACATTATTTTATATTGTTACTATTAATTGAAAGTTCAAGTCTTAATTGTGCTAAAAATAAGTGTTCAAATATAAGAATGGAAAGGCAAAAAATAAATCCAGGTATTGCCAGACCAGATATTAGACATGATAGTAAAGTAATTGATTGGCTTTATGTGTCCCTCCTGCCCCAGAAAGTAAAATGATTTCTTCTTCTCAGGCAAGTATCCATCCATGCACATCTTGTATAAATTTTGAACCGTTCAAGCCTCCGTTTTAATAATTCATTATTCAAAAGTAGGTGAACTTCAATGTTGTGCTACTAATGATAATAAAAATATGAGAGATAGTATTCGGATATATGTATATGTTAAATTGGAGGTGTTTGGAAAAAGAGTGAACCAGAAATTCGTTATCCGAATTACGTTCGTAGATCGATACCTCCTTTTTAAAATCCAATATTTATTAAATTAAATGTCGCGTTCAGTTTACATGAAGAGCCTGATGTAGCTATTCGTTATTTATTTGTCGTATTCCGCTTGTCGTTGAAGTTCTGTTTTCGCATGATTATTCAAGAGATTCAAAGTGTATGTTAAATAAAATATTGTTTAAGAGAGAATAAGCAGATTTAGAATAAAAGCTCCTCATTGGTTTTCATTATACTGGTATGAGTTGATGTTTATTTACATTTGCACAGGGTCTAGAGTTGCCAATACCTTCGAAATTATTATTAACATGTGGTAAATTTATTTGACAATATTTTCATAATTATTTTGAATTAATTTGTAATTTCGTAGAAATTGCTGCGATGTATGCGCGTATATAAATTGTACGTTTATAGATCTTCGAAAAGTGCAGAATACAAATATTTTGTAGCAAATTATTTTGTTTGTGGTTGAAAAGTCGACTATGTGATAGTTTTCTATATTGCGTGATCCAGCATACTAAAATTTAAAAAAATGCTTTTTTTGTGATAAGTTTTCTTGGACTCGCAATTTTCTTTATTTTTTTATTATTTGCCATATTGGCTAATTTGCCTGTTGGTATTTGAAAGACATTGTTTTATATGATAAAAATCTTCAGCTTCACTACACTATTTATATGTATAAGTACCAGCAAAGTGGCGATAATTATAACAACATGTACGTGTGGGCGCAAACGACGTCTAAATTATTTTAATGCCCAACAAACTAGACAGCTTGAAGTATAAGTATGCGTGGATTGGTGTATGCATCTGGATAAAGGAAAAGAAGGGAACATATTTACTGTGGAAAGAAATTGCAACACTTTGCCAGTGTTTGCAGTCCATACGGAGCTGATACGTACAAACATACATACTTGCTGACACTTTTACCAGTTTAAGTAGTATTTAATTACTTTTAATGGGCAGCAGTTGTGTCCTTGGGAGTGCCTGAATGAAACTAATGATTATAATGGGCAAGGTTTGTGTTGTCTATCGTCTCCACAATTCAAAAAGGCATATCCAACACCATCAAAATGTCTAGGAGCAGACCAAAATGTTAGATGTAATTAATAGCTTGACTTTTTTTCGTGTTCGCGTATTAGTAAATTTTCGTGATAGTACATGACGTACGCACGTGTGCATATCGCCAATATTTATTGCTGAATGTACATACATTTTTCAATTTTAATTCCAATTTTCTAAAAAAGATAAAAACCAGTGGTATTCGCTCTATTACATGTTCCGGAAATACCATACACGAACTAAATCCATTCTCTCTACTTGGTGAAATCATCCAACTTGTATACCTTTAAGGAAACGAATATATATAAATTGGGAAATCAGTGAACTGCATTGGATAGTGACTATGGGAGTTGGATCTGTACATAATGCGGTTATTGTTGACATAAATTTTGTACGAAATCAAAAAAAATTTTTGCGCGTTGCTTCGGAGCTGCAGGAAATCAAAGTGATTGCGGGCGATTATATTTATTTGATTTATATTAGATTAATATCCCTTGCTTTGTTTCAAATCACTATTAAGCGATTAACTTTTGCAATATTGTTTTCTGCCCACAGAGTAGAGTACGTGAATGCGCATGATTTTATCTCAAAACTCACTTAATCCGCCATTGCAGTTTCATATTTCTATCACAGTCAACTTATGCAGAAAACGAGAAAAGCTACAGATAGGCTTTCCTTCGTAGGAAAGCCTGACATACTCGTAGATATATGTAAAATAGTTTAAAAAAAAATATTAATAAATAAATACCGTCAAATATCGTTTTCTAACTCTACTAAATGCATGATAATGCAAATTAGTACAAGTAGTGTACCGATCTGATATGCAAAACTTCGTAACTGCAAAGAAATATTTAATTGCTTTTCCAATAAGTATTCTATACTGCGTGATCCAGCATACTAAAATTTAAAAAAATGCTGTTTTTCAAATGTTGGGTGCAGCCTCTACTATTTAAGCCGGCGATATGTGCATTTGAATTAATTAGAAAAATAGCAAAGTGCAAATGCGATAGAAATTTTTTTTAACAAATTATAATGTATAAATTCCGATTTATTCAATTAAGATCTTCTGAAAATGCAATTGCTTAGGTTATAAATGTAAGTAATACACACCCACACATACCTACACACAGAGCTAATACATATATGAATGCAATAGAATGCATAGAAAATACTACATCATATTTTCTCAGGTTCATCTTAATCAAATTAAACGTTCGATCCATTAATGTATAACTAATAAATTAATATTTGAAAAGAAAATTATATTCAAGTGTACGAAATTTTGGTGAAGGATTTATATGTAAAAAGATTTGTTTCGATTACTGAGCAGAGTACTCGTATAAACTTAAGAAAACATGCGCGCCAAGACGAAGAAAGCTAAAATCGTCAGAGCAATGGGTGCCGTTATTGAGGAACCATTGCACAAATCTCCAGAACAGACATCACATGATGATTGTTTTACAAAAGGCAAGGAGGGATCCTCCGAGCATCCCCTTTGGATATTGGCCATTTCACCAAAGAAACAAGTACGAACAATTTGTGGATGACCGCTAACTGCAAATAGAAAAACAGAAAACAAACATTTTCAAATTTATACACACATCCATATGTACATGTGTATATGTGTGTATGTGTGGGGATGTGTGTATGGACATAATTAGCATCTGTAATAATTTTTGGTGACTCATGAGTTTTAAATAAATAACGACAGTAACGAAAACAAATTCATTGTCAAACATTTTTCTCATATAATTCTTAATTATTTCTTCTCTCTCACATCATGCTTGTGTATTTAGAAATTTAAAAGTGTAGATCGCATTTTATGGAAAGTGTAAAAGCAATAAATTGAGAAACGCCCCGGCATTGTGATAAGCGTGCCAAAATATTCATAGCCAAGCTAGCTCAACTTTAATATGTAACTCGAACTTTTCGTGACCACTTACATATGTGCATTGGATATGTGTACATATATGCGTATGTAAACATTTTAAAGTCGTACAATTTATTCACACAATAATCTGGCGCAATTTTAAGTTATTTAGAAAAATTTTGTTCACCTGAAAATATCATTTTACGAACATTTTCATATAGTTTAACAAATCGTACGACTTGTCAAAGGCACCCGTCACACAGATGCGATTTTAGAACACATTCTCATACTTTACCAAGCAACAAATCTAGTGAATGCTGCCAAGATGTATTAGTGAGTTCATATCTGCTCTTTGAGAAATGGTGTAATAATTATTTGAAAATGAAGTCAAAGGGGTTTAACATGTGAATGGCATATTGTGGAGCAGTTTATTGAATTTATTTATTTATACGATGGAAGTCAATGCGCATTTAAAACCAGTTTAAGTTTTTTAATGCATATTTATTTTCATGTAATGTCTTTCAATTAATAATTTTTAGTTGAATTTCTTTGCTTCATATCGCTACTTCAATGAAAAAATGCTTAACTAAAAAACCATATTTTCGCGTTAGAAACTAGTTCAAGCACATTCATTCGGAAGATACGAATTTTACCATCAGTGAGATAGCGATATGTGCATTTGAGTTGCGACAGATTTTGTTATAGAACTAATTTTCTATGTGGTTTTGGACAGAGGGCAACATCACTCGCCCACGAAAAGTGTTTATAAAAAGTAAAGTGGTCTTGTTTTTTAATTTTTGTGTTTATTTTTATTCAATACTTTGTAATGTCAGCAGAAAAGTTTTAATCAGAAAATGCAATAATTGTACATATAAATTTTACCATTATTACGTGAGTCGACATGATAAGCTGGCAATATTCGATTCGTGATTACAAGAGTTGTACTGACATCCTGAATTTTTAAAAATCTAATTATTTTTCTAATTTGAATCGGTAATGATTCAAACTGTTATTTTATATATGCATACTTATAAATATATATGTACATAGATGTAAATACATGCATGCATGCAATTTTATATCATTTTTAATATTGTCACATGTACTGGCGTTCGTGTGTATGTGTTTGTGAGTTGTTATTTACAACAGCTGACTGGAATATTACACTTAATTATAAAAATTAGGGAGCGGCCGCAGTTGAAGTTGGACTTACATGCATAAATACACATACATGTGTACACGTGCACATGCATATGTATGCATGCATGTACGAGTATGTATAGGTACAAATTCATGTAATTTTTGAAGTGGCTTAAAGTAATTTTTATTCATTAAAATAATTACCAACCACTCAAGTGTTAGAAAAGTTTACTTACTACGCAACATTTTTTTGTAGTAACTTTTTCCCCCCCATTTTAACAGCTTTAAGCCTAAAACACAGATACAACAAGTCTCTACTACTTCCAATTCCACTTCCACTCCCCTTGACCAACCCGTTTCCCAGCAAACATTAATTCAAAATGACATCATTTCACGAAACAAAAATGAAACAATACCAATTCTACGGGAACGCAAATGCATAAATAACAAAAAATGAATCGAAAGTGAACTTTTGTCGAAATTATAAAAGTTGTTTTCATTTCGCAACTGTCATTATTTTGTGAAATACCGAGTTTGTAAATAAAAATGATCAAAATACCTGGTTCTAAGGTTTTCTTCATGCAACCAGTAGCATTACGAACGGAAAGGAGATTTTGTAAGAAACGCGGTGGTGAGAGGCGAGCGCAATCAAACTTAAAAGAATCATCTGCCTCGAATTTTTCCCCACATTTCGGATTTGATAGAGATTCGCACTGGTAACAGTGTATGGCAAACGCTGGAAGAAATCATGAATAATTTTCAGATTTTATTCCTTCCTTGAAGACTTTATATATATGTACATACCAGAACAGGCGAGAGTGGCCAAAATTGCGAAAGCTAGGAAATATTTTAAAGATGACATCTTATTTTGCCTTAGTGCTGCCTTTGTATGGGTGTGTATCTTTTACCAAATTAAAAACCACTGGTCTGTCTTATTATAAAAAATTAATATCCGCAGTTTGTTTGTTGTGACGACTTCTACCAACGACGAGCGATCTTCGCCTACTAATTTAATTCAAACAATTGGCTTTTTCTTTAACTCTGAAAAATAATGATTCCGTTGATTTTTGCTGTGCATTATGAAACTTTTAACTCGACACTCATTTTACATTTATTTTGTTGCGTTTTTCGTTCGATTTTGAGTAGAATGTGAGTCGTTTTAGACTGACGTGCTTAGTTCGATTCGATTTAATGAAATTTTGTTAGGCAGAAGGTTTACTGTTGTTTCATGACATCACAATTGTTTACAATTTGCCAGTGGGGAATTTATTTAGAACTGTAAACCAGTAGAATTTCGTTTTGAATCACAGTTAAATCAAATTAAATACATAATGATACATAAGAAAAATAAAGGCGCCAAAATTATTCAATGGATGCATGCAGGTTACTACTCATTACAAAATGAACCCAACCTTTATAAATTTTAATTTAAAAGAAAAACGTCTGTTTTTATACTTGTTTGCTTTTACTTAAATAGTTTAAGAATTTTCCAGTGAGTATTTTTTTTTGTAGGAATTCCTTCCGGAACTTTTGCAGCAATTCTTATATTTTACTCGTTAGTGATGTTCTCCTCATCACTGACCTTTTAATTTGAAGAACGTTTCTCTGAAACGCTGGACATTAGATTTCTTTTATTGTTCCAAATTCATATTTTCCATTTGCCCTCTTGTTTTCATTTCAATTAAATAATATGCCTTCGCATTTGAGTGTGTATTTCCAAAAGCGTAGATACCCACAGGTACACATTTGAGTCGCCGCATTGGGCTGCCTATTGTCCCATAGCTGGCATGAACTAAATAATTTCATTTGTAGCCGGTGGATAGTTCTTAAGTTTCCTGGTTAAGCGAATGGGCCCTCCTCCAAGCTCACTTTTCACATGCTACGAGAAGCACTTAATAAAATACACTTTAAGCGGTGGAATGAACGAGTGTCTGAATAAGAAAAAGTATTTCCAACAGTGAAATGCCAATCTTTGGAAAATTCATTTCATTTGCTTTATGTGGGTGTGCATGTCTGCTTGTATGCAATCGGGATAAACGATAAATTTTACAAACTTTACACTTTTTACACTTTTTACATTGTTTTTCGCTTTGCAGAAATAATAATTGATGTTCGTAGTTTAATGAGAATTAATTAAGTTGCCTCAATTTGTTGTTGCTGTTCTCGTTGGGAGGAAGTACGCATTTGGATTTATTTGTTTTTAGAACATTACAGAAAGGATATTTGCCATTAGGAGGATCAGCAGTTGTGCCGAATGGCGCAAGTAGAGTAAAGTAATTGTAGTTTGTAGGGCAGTGATAAATTAATTTTAAATTAATTTTATTCAAACTCTTTCCAACTTTTATGATATAAATGCCAAGATTTTATGCCAGAAAAGATGTAGGAAAATTTAAAAACGAAAACACAGTAACATAAAAGAAATATCGCTGTGCAGCATTTACAGCGACTTGAGTATATAAAATAATTTAATTTAAAATGTATTCCAGGCGTTTTTATCATTAAATAACAATACATTGCTTAGTTGATAGTGTGATATAAAGGATCTCGTTATGTATCAGCCTTTATTTTCGATGTTTTCCAAATAAAACTCCTGCAGAAGAAGGAGCTCTCTACGTGTCTTTTAATATAAATAAATGATATACTCTGAACGAAATTTCTTAAAAAAAATACCTATTTCTTTCGAAACAATTATTGCTAAACATTGGCGATTTCGCAAGCTTTTCTATTCAGTTTTTTAAGGGGAGCTCTTGGAATATATTTTTTTTAATTTAAAAATATGTCATTCCATTTCATAAAATAGGACCAATATGAAGGTTTCATTAACAGAAATTGAATGATGAAATATGCAGTCCATAAACATTCTATAGTTTCCCAAAGGATATAAAGGTATATACTTTTAAAGAATATTGAGGGAATTATTTTTATTTGAAGTTTTACAAATCCTTGGAGTTCCTCTTACCAGCATTCTATGTTTTTTTCCAAAATGCACCATAACAAATTGCAAGTCTCTTGAACTGATGCAATTTCGTTTTTCATTAGCATAAAAATTATAACTCAATTAAAATTATGGAAATATTTAAAAGGACTTAAGACTTTTTCAGATTACTTACATACGTTTCCATATGCTTTTCCTTTCTTCTCATCACTACTGTTTCTTATTTCTTTTTTTTTTTTGACACGACGAGTCCACGCAATTTCACAAAGTAAATAAATTTTTTAATTTCATTTTAGATATTATTAATTCAAAATACTTACCTACTGTTCCGATTCAAATGTATTTATAAAGTAAAATAATTTTCTTTTTCATTATTAATAGATTGTATTATATTTCGGCGGTTTTTGTAAACATTGAACATTAAAGTTATTGTGGCAAATGACTTACATTTTATTTAACGTTAAATAAAACATTTCTAACTGCAATAAATTATAACGAAAAAATTGAGTGAAATGAAAATGGCCCTAAACCGGGCGATGATTTTATTTAAAAAGTTTGCGAACTTCTACAATAATATTCAAAATAAATTCATGCGCTCCTATAATTGTGTAAAGGAGTCTATGGAATGGCCGATATGTACGAGCATATCAAGCACACATACTCATTTTCGGTTCATTTGTAAGCATACGAGTGAGTTACTCGGATTCATTTAAGATTAAAATTATTATTTAAATACTCCCATCACAGGATAATTACTTCCCTGATGCGTACTTTACGTAATTACGTAAAGGTGGCTTTACAATGCCCATAATTACAATTATGTGGCAGAGCATTGAAATATGCATATGTGTGCGCAACAACATCTTAACTTTTTCTTGCTTATAATTTAAAAAAAATATCATGCTCTGATGTTTGGATTAAGTTTGTGCCAGGCTCGACTCGTTTCCTACGAATTGTACATCTTGCGGGAATAAAAAACCAAAATTTAAAATTTGAAGGTCCCCGCACATCCTTTTTTAAATGTTACTGCGTATTTAATTTGTATAAAATTTTCAGATGTGGCAAATAGTATTATACAGAACTAGAATTTTTAAAAGTGTAACCGCAAATGAAACACACACACACCCACAAAATATATATATTTTTTATAAATGAAATGAATAAATTTAAAATTTTTAATAATACTTCACTAACCCGTTCAACGTTATTGACCAAGTTCAGTATTCTCTATAAGCTTTCGCTCTTCAGTCAACAGTAACTAAAACACCCAGAACAAAACGAATATTGTGATTGTAAAGTTGTTACTGCAAAGCTCGACATGGTTTTTATTAAATAAAACTTGTTACCGTTGGAAAGGTGTGGCTGCATTTCTAGAACATACAGATCCAGGAAAATTTTGGATATGAATCGGTTAGTTATATTTAACAAGCCACTGATTAGTGAAAACGGGAAGGGTGTATGTGAAGGGCCTCGCATATGCCAAAAGAATTTGAATTTACAAATTTTTTGATTTTTTTTTTATTGTTTTTGTGTGATGTAATTAAAATATTGTAAGCTTGAATTTATAAAACTATGCATTCAAGCTTAAAAAGAGATTTAATTTAAATGAAGTGCCAAACTTTGGACGTTAAAGCTTAAATTATTTTGTACAAATCAAGTATCACAATGAACGTATTTCTTTGAACATGCAAGTTTGTAAAAGTAATTCATGTCAAATTATTATAAAGAAAACTTAAGATATCTAATGTTTATAGTTTGGAAATATTTGTGCTCTTTTTATGGGCAAGGCTTATGCAATTATTGGTTTTCATTTCTCGAACATGGACTTGCAGTTTTCTTTAAATTTTAAACTTTTCCTTTTTACATTTAAATTTGTTTGGTTTTTATTGCTAAACCGAATGTCAGCAGGGAAGCAGCCGCAAAAATACTTATTGAAATATTGAATTTGAAAGCGGTATTACACTTGTCAGTTAGACAATCCTCGCAGTAAACACGGAAGACGTTCTTCTCAGTAGGTTCCTTTAAGCAGTGATCCACGGTGTCGGATTTATTAGTGTAGTAACAGAAACGTTTAACTATTTCCTTGCCATTTACTAGGAGAGATTTCAATTGGTGTCAACTGATATTGAGCAGGTGTGATTAATTCAAGTGTACTTACCTCTTTCAATGGTCTTACGGCAGACAGCCCTCTCATGTTCCGAATTTATAGTGCTGTTGCAACTGCGGAGAACATTGATATTTCGCTCCTTTAGCAATTCGGGTATGTGGTTTTCCTTGAACTCATTTCCGCAGAAATCTTCCGCTCCAATTGTGTCGGAGCTGCAGTGCCAGCACTGCAGATATGGATCCGCTGCTGCAAAATAAAAACATACACATATTACATTGCTATTCTAAAATATCGCCTACTTTGGCAATGCAAATGCAAGATCGCAGATTACGTGGAAAACATTAAATACATTCGCAAGCGCAGGATGCTAATCTTGCCCTGTAGGCATGTTTCACTGATGCATTATAAAACTCTTTTCTAGATGGTTTATTATTATATTCATTTAGTAATCTTATCTGCTGTTAAATAAAATAAATTAATTTTTGAATCGCAGACTTTAATGCTTTTGTTATGCTGGCAGTAGCGTTTTCGTTCATTCCCACTCCTGAAATTGAAATTTGTCAAAGTTTGTCTTGCTAGCAGCGATGGTCGTGGGGGCCGCTTTGGGAAAGGTGCCCGAACAATGATTTATTTACTGCTGGTTTGTAACATAATAACTTTCAATAAAATATTAACTTTCTCAGAATTAAACATTCATTTACTGGACCAGTTTTTTTTTAGTTCTTATTAAATCACTTTAAATACTAACAAATAATAGAGGGCCGCTTAAAAATGGTTTGTAAAATTATTTACTTAAAAAAAGCAAAATTAATACCGAAACATTTATTCAGTGTGTATGGCACATGATACACACTACACTTCTTATATTCCATCTGCAGTGTGAACATTTTTGTGCATTACCTTTTACTCCGCCGGAGCGGAAGATTCACTTTCAACTTGTCATAAATAATACGAGTAGATAATTAACAGAAACATTAAGTGCCACGCAAGAATATCCTTAAAAAAGGGGATGTCCTTTGGTTTTCATTCATTTTTACGAACGATTTAGTGCCACAGACACACACAGACACATACATCAACATTAGTATGAGCCAGCTGGAACATCCGCCTGTCCATAAATGTGTGCACAAACTCACACACATGTGGCACTGCAAATACTCGTATTGCTTAAACTTATTAAAAATAGCGGGGTTCAAATAACAATAATTTTTTCATTTTGACTAATTTTTTGCGGGGGGTTTCACGTGATGGTATAGATTTTGCTGGCGGCATGGGGAGAGATGTGTTATGTATCTAGTAAACTATTATTATCTGGAACAGTCGTCTGTGTGGCGCCAGACATTATATCGAGACAGAGCACTCACACCAACGTTGTAGAAGTTAAATGAGAGGCAGGATTATGATTTGCAATTGCAATTATAAAATGAAATTATTATGTTTGCAAAGAAAAGCAAATATCGTGACCTTTAAAATAATCAATTGATGCCATAATGAAGTGAGTAAAACATACAATATTGGCAAAACGCCTTTACAAGAGAAAGTAAATGTGGAAAGAACCACCTTTAAATTCAAAGTCTTAACAATTCGAGAGAGTTTTTGCTAAAAAGAATACTTTCCTATAAATCTAGAATATTTCAATTTTTTAAAATTTAGGTCATTGTGTCAAATAAAAAACAATTGTGTATTATTGTTTGTCACCCATATTTGGTGGGTCATTAAAATGTATTCCTTACTGTTAGTACGGCGAGAGCGCCACAAATGTCTGCCACAATTTAAATTTAATTGAATGGCACTCCCTGAGAAAACTGTAATAAGCCGTTTTACGTATTTAAATGAATTCCTCTTGTGCTTTACAGAAAAAGTTGCACGAACAATTTCAAAAAATAAAAACGTTAAGAACTTTTGTGTAACAAAATAAACACGACCACAAAAATGATTATAATTTGCATTTGCTTCAGACAGTCGCTCATTGCATTGCTCACATTGTTCATTTCATTTTTCATACTCACATACTACGCATTATCATCGGAAGCATCGATCAAATTTCATTGCGAACAGATTGTCTGTCCAGTTAAGGATTAGGCTTGGAAATTTTTATAGCGATCACGCTCCTTTTTATTTTAGTTGGAAATGAGCTCTTAGAAATAATAATTAAATATGAATTAAGTTATTACAATTTTCAAAATGACGAAGTATACAAAATAAAGGATAATGGCATATTAAATTATTTGTGTAGATAAATGTTTAATATGGTCTAGCGAAGGATGGAGGAAACAGATGACTTTGACCGACTTCAAAATGGAGTGTTTGCCAAAAAAAAATTAACTTTTAAAATTTATGGCAAATGCTTTCTGTAAAAAACCACTTACAGTTCATGTGTGCGGAGATAAAAGTCGCCAATAAAATACATGTTGACGTAAGAGCTTACGTAATTATATATTTAAATTAGTTTTGAAAAACTGTGGTACTGACTTAATGAGTGACTTTTCGAGGATACTGATCACATCTGGTGTTCCACATAATACGAGAACATAAGTGCCGTTTCTGAATTGACTTTGAAAATACACATCGGTTGAGGCAAGAATATAAAAAAAGTTTAAAATACTCACATACAAAACGTGTAAAATTTGAGGGATTTGCATTGTTTATATAGAAAATATAACTGATTGTGTGAGACATGCGTGTAAAAGTCCAACATATTATATATCGTTGAAAAGTGTATCGTCTCGAAGTGTAGTAGCTCAAAACATATATGTAAATTTGTTTATTTTCTTTCAATTCATTTTTACTTAAACACATTTTGGAAAAGGAAGTTTAACGAATTATTATTTAAAAAGGAATTTATTCTTTTCATAGAAGTGCTCAAGGGGGCGTTATATGCAATGCAGGAAAAGGTTATGTTTTGCGAATTTTCCCAATTTTTTCTAATTTTCATGAGGGTCAGAGTAGCAATAAGAGGAAATGAATGCCATGTTGATTAGCTAATTACTTAAAAATATGCCCCATCCGCCTCTGATCTGGGCAGGATTTAAACCTTGAATATTAAGGAAAAGCTTAAAGTCGGAAATTTCTCAAATTTTTTACATTACGTGGAAAAAATTTGTATCCGCAATTATTCTTTTTTAAACTTTTTTAAAATTATGCTCCTGCCACACTTTTTTGGTTGAGGACTCTTGAATTTCTTATTGTTTTTTTATAATACCAATCACAGAAATTTAAAATTCAGACAAATTTTCTAAATTTATTTATAACATTAAAAAACCAAAACTTTGCTTGTGTATTGAACCGAGAGCTGTAATTGGTAGCATGGCATGACTAACCACACTATGAAACAACTGCCGTGTATAAGAGAGTTTATATTTTTGCTCTTGTATTGCCAAGTGAAGCAACCCATTAAAATTTTTTTTGTTAATTTAAGTAGCAAATGGGGGATATACTTTTTAACTTTAATTTTAATTTTCCAATAGTGGAGAATGAGGACCAATTCGTCTCAATCGTATTATCGCTTCTTTTGTTTTCATTTCTTTTCATTTGTTTTCATTTCATTTAACCTGCGCACCAGGTGATTCCCAATGACCTTGTTCAAGCAGATTTAATTACACAACAAGAGCAACAAACTCAGTATAATTCAACTATTAATTGTTTGAAATGTTTAATTTTAGAAATTATTTTCGTTTTGAGTGTTTTAATTTACTGAAAACCCAGAATATGGTAAAATTATTCTTTTATATTGTTGCCTGAAATGTGTAGTAGGATGATCTCAAGTACAATAAAATTTATTTTAAATTAATTATTTTATTATGATTAGCATTGTGTACTATTAATTGAGCACATTTTTTGTAATTTTTCTGTTTTTTTTTTGCAAATGGGGAAGATGAGGTTTACCGGTATTTCATGATGAAAGAACGAATATAATGAAAATTATTTCAACATTATTCTCTAAAATTAAATAAAAGATTTTTTTAAAAGTATACAAAAGTTGAAATTTGATTTCCTCTATTTGTCGCTAAATATTATGTTGAATTCAACTATTTATTGTGCTTTAGTTAATGCTTTCTTTAAAAACCATCACTTTAGCACTTCTGGTTCCTCTATCTCGCGTTGAGAGTGATAACTCTCCTCAAGGACTCACATCAGCAGTTAATTTTAAACTTAACATGGATCAGTAAGTAAATATATTTCCATTTCCCGTCTTATGGGTGTAAGTATGAATGTTTGGAAAATGCTTTTTTTTCAATACCCACCTTTGATTTTATAAACAGCAGTCAAAATGACAATACTTATGACCAATACTTTCATATCTGGCGTATTGTTTGTGCAGTTGTAGAAATTTGCTTTTATTTGTAAAATGCTTAAAGCTGTGAAAATAAATCTTAGTATATGTCCGTTCTACAGTACGTTGAGGTGTCGATATTCGCACAAAATGTTTTCTTTTTCAATACTTTCACTTCTGCAGAATATAAGTAGATAAATATTATAATTTAATTAAATGACCATCGATTGCAACTACTTCAGTTAAATTTGTTTATTTTGTTAAATAGTGGATATTTAAAAGTTTTTATTTTTGCAAAAAATTATTAATTTTACGATGCAAACATTAAGTGAACTGGAGAGCAACTGATTGCAAAAGTTATCATTGATGGCGGAAGAAGCTCAACCGAATTGTTCTTTATTCGTTTCTCTGCGGATGACGTATACCATTTATATGTACGTACGTGTGTACCCATATGCGTTTGAATGTAAAAATTATTTAAAATCCTTTCTTTGCTCTTTCGTTTTCTTGACTGCTGGAAAGAGGGAGGAAGATGCTTGAACTATTTTTCTACTGCTTTTCTATTACTTTTCGAATTCAAATAGAAAAATTCCCTCTGCCTAACCTTTTACTGTTACAACCGTTTGTAGTTACTAACTAGAAATAATAGCCCAAAGACGATTTGATATGTGCGTGTATGTGTGAGGTTGCGAGCGTGTGAAACAAAAGAGAGCAAAAGCTTCTCAGATGCATTTTGGCGCCAAAGGGTCGTGAACTATTTTATTGTGTGTATAACATCAGTCATTTCGGCGCCAATAGCTTCTGGTTAAGCTTTTTGTGAAAAACGTCATTTTGTTGGAAGGACATCCTAAAATTAATATGGATTGTTTGAAATTTTTTTTCAATAATTATGAGGTTTTTTTCTTGGTATTTGAAGAAAAAAAAATTTTGTAAGAAAAATGCTTTTGCTTCATTTTTTAAAACTTGCGAAGAAAAGGAAAAAAGCATATTTGTAAGACTAAAAATGTCAGTGGGATTGGCATGTTGCATGTGGAATGTGCTAATTAATAAACGAGGCAATTTTGTGTGTCCATCCCTTTTATTTAATAATTTCAATCGCATGGCATATCAAATGTGACATGTCATGGTGAGTTAGCATTTGTTTAGCAAAGACTACGACCACAGAATACGGTTTAATTAAAATTTGTTAACCAAATTTTATTAAATTTTTAAGTGAGTATAAACATCACAGCGTACCACACAACTTCTTCGAACCAGTACGTCTGCTGTATTGAATAATTCTCTTGAATTAGGTTTGGGAAGCTCTGTTGAAATTTCGTTTTGATGTTGTGACTACTCATATGCCGAATGGTTGTTGTATGTAATGAAAAGACGAAAAGATTCTGTTGAGGGCTTGGATACATAATTTTGTGTCAATTCGCAAAAACAACAACAGAAAAAGAGAACAAGAAAACTAGCCAACAAAAATGTATTCAGTAGAGAGATCGAAATAAAAAGGATATCCACTAAGATGAGAGCGGCTTTATTTAACACCCATTTCATATTACGCATGTTTGATGCGTGAATTTTACTTTTGCTTAGCTGCTTATTAAAAAGAATTATAATAGGAAACGACCCAAAAATTAAGATAATCATTCACTGTAGCTCGAAGTTTTTTTTTTTTTTTTGTAGAACTGATAATTGTTTTAAACTAAAGTTATGAAAGGGAATTTTGACTCCTTTAAAGGTTTTTTTTTTTTAATTATTTCTGCAAGTGAAATACAGACATAACAATTAAGGAGGAAGGATTATGAAAAATTCGTATGCAACTGTATGCAACAAGATTCAGAGTATAATGATGCACGTAGAACGTTGCACGAGGTATTCCTCCAAGTTGTTTTCGAAATCTTTACATTTTCAACATTAAAATCTAATTAATAATGAGATGTCTATGTTCAGGATTTTATAAGAAAAGACAATTGAAATAATTTTCGTTAATTTTTCGTGCGATGTGTAATAAACAATTAATATTATTACATTAAAATCATATACATACACATTTATAAGAATATTTCTGCTACCATTTTTTAAATAAATTTTATTTAATTTATTTTTGCCCGAAATAAACAAAATTACCATAAAACGCATTTAAACCTGTTAAAGCTGCCAAATCTGGTAGTTAAACCGAATTAAGTTGATAATAATTATTGTTGGTTTTATTGCAATTGCCGCTTGTTGCAAAAGTTGTTGCATGTTATTATTACTGTTGTTGCTTTCATTGCTGTTTTCTGTTTAAAAATACCATTTACGCTATTTATTTTAATATTTTTATTTTTTTCCTACAATTTTTTTTTTTAATTTTTGGATCACTGTTTGTTACCAACATTTTTAAGAAACGCTCACAGTAACACAGATTTTAGTATTGTTGTTTATTTATTTATTTATTTACTTATTTTTTTCCAATGTACAAATAAAAACATTTGCTTTGAATCGACTTGCATGGCCGTGTTTGAATTTTGTTTGCGATTTTATGCAAAGGTTTGTGTATAGAAGTACCAGTACGACTGTAGTTTTGGAAATATTTATTTTTCTGGTTGCAATCATGCGCATACGTCTCGCACGCATTTCTGTTTGTTCTAGAAATATTAAACAAATTTGATTGGAAAGATCGTTTGGTCAGGAAAAAAAATGGCTAATGAGATGTTAAGGTACAGATTATCAAAGATGACACATATCACGGCATTGAGGGCGCGAGAGATAATTTTATGCACTTGCAATTCGTTTATCATTACTCCTACGATGACAAGAAAAAATAATTAAATTTTTCTAGGGCTTTGCAACAACAATGCGAATTTTGTGAAAAAAAGTTTGAAAATAAAGCAAAAAAAAATAATCGATTGCTAACCCAATTTAAATTTGAGACGGTCACTGTCAAATTAACAAATACAAGTGCAAGACGATTTAAATTTAAATTGTTCTTAAGTGAATCACAGTACCAAACAGGTGTAAAGTGGAATTAGGCACGTGCCACGTGAGTGCCTTGGAATGCAAATCAACATGTCATACAATAAAACATTTTGCATGATTATTCCCGAAGGAATAATAAATTTATCAAATTTTAATTAATTGATTATCAACTAATTTATCTAAAATTCTTTGGCATATTGAAGGATAACAATAATTGTGATGTTTCAATTTAAAAAGGAATTATTAATTATAATAAATATAAGGAAACCTATTGAGTAGACACTTAAATTTTTACAATTCCGCCATATATATTTGCTTTTGCTTAATCTGTTTTTGGAATAGTTTATGTCCATAAATTCATTTCTTTAAAAATATGCCGCGTAAACTTCTTAGATGGCCAATATTCCCGCAGCAGACACGTTTTACGGCCCTCCCAATTTCTCATTTTGGTTCATTTATAAATCTTGCTAAATTAATTTTGCATTCTGTTCCGTTTTAAAAATTTTTCTGTATTTATTTAATTTGTTTTTTAAAAATCGGACTAGCGCTCAAATCGTAACGAAGTGGGAAAAAACCTCTAAAAGAAGTTCATTCCATAACGTACTTACACCGTAGGACACATTACATTCTGTTGTAACGATACACTGACTTTGCTGCTGACCTGATTCATGCATGGAGTATTCCTCCACACTCCTCCTAATCTCTTTCAGGTATACAATTTAAAAGAGTAGAGTAGCAATTTGCACTAGTAGGCTTAATATAAAAAGGCTGTAAACTAATTCTTTCTTCTTGCTAAGCCGGGCAACATTTTTTAAATGGAGCCCAAGTTAGGGACTCTCGACATTTAAATAACAGTATAGAATTTGTGCAAATATGAATTAAAGCTATTCAATGATCATTAAATTTTTATCTTTGAACTGTTTTCAAAATACGACTTCATTTTTTATACTCGTACATAAATCGGAACCATGATAATGCCTTTAAATACTTCCGCCCATGTCGTTGCTCTTATTCCTGCATACTGAATGGGGGAAATTGTATTTTAGTTTCAACTAACATGTCATTATCATCGGATGTGAGGTCATGATGGGCATTTAAAATTAATTTAAAAATTAAAAGAATACAAATATGGGTGTGTGTGTGTGGGGGAAAAGCTGAACTTAATTAAACATGAAACTTGTTTTTTGCTTGCTTTCAGTTAAAATAAATCTTAAATAAATTAGGCACTGTGATGAGCATTTCGGAATGGAATATTGCCTTAATAAATAATGAAAGAAACCAGATTATTCGTGTATACATACAAAGTTCATCCATCCTTTTACTCTGTGTGTATGTGTAGATAAGTATGAGCATAATGGTACTTGTTTAGTTAATTGGTTCAGCGAAGGAAAAAAAAAATTAAATTCTTACTTGAACTCGCAGTGAATTAATTAGGAAACTCCCTCATAATCAGTTAGAATTCACAATGCAAAACGCAATCAAAAGAAAATGATGCTTGTGAGCTGAGAAAGTTTGATTTGACTTGTTAATTTATACTTAGTTTATTTCCAAGAGGCTCCATCTGCTGAAGATGTTTTATTGGCTGAAATTAATATTCTCGTGATAATAATTGATTTCTTTTTAATTTTTTATTTTTTATTAATGTATTTTAGTTTAAAATATATTTCGAAAAATTTACATACATGCAAATAAGTTTTTTAATTGCCTGCTTTACTTAAATCTACAAACATACTTCTTTAAGTTGATTTTTCATTAGCAAAAAGCCTAAAATGAAACTTAAAAAGTGCTAATAAAATTCGCATATACAACTTCTTATTTTGTGTTCATTCAATACATATAAAGCTTTTGATTTAATTTAAATACATTTTATTTTATTATTTAAAGGGGTTCGCAAGGAAAAAATTGATTTATATAATGATTTGTCTAAAACCACTACGAAAATATGAACTTTCTTTACTCTTAAATTAGAAAAAAGTACAGTTGAACGTCAATTATGTGGTCATTAACAGGCATGCTCTTAAAGCCGCACGTTATTTTCACTTTTCTATTAGCCGGACTTCATCTCTATTAACCACACACTCTTGACTCGTGTGTGGTCAAAAGCAAGAAAACCATAAGATTCATGTACGATTCCAAAACTGTTCTGAACTAAATAATAATTTAGGAAATTTTAGAATACTGTCTCAAAAGTTAGTAGAAATTTAAGTGTTACGAAAATCGTAAGACTATTCGCATGAACATAAAAATGCTGGCTTGCATGTAATGTTAAATGCAGACCAAAATTTCTATTTTCACATGAACTCTATTGAAAGTACTTTTGGATTGTGGATGTAGTGACATCCGAGGCACGTAATCGAGATACAACTGTAATTGATGGTAAATGAGGTTGATGACACTTAACTTTTGTAATGACGATACTAAGTAAAATAGTGCATACAAATAAACTCGTGAAAGCTTTCTAAACGTAATAATAAGCTATCAAACACTGAGTCTAAATTTATATGAAGGACCTGAGATATAAAATTTTAAAATTTATTCTAGAGCGTATATTGAAGTTGTAAAATTATGATTGTTCTGCACCCACTCAGAAAAAGTCTATTTAATTTCATTTAAATAGATTTATTATTAACGACGATGCCAGGATTAAGATCAATGCGGCGTAGGGAATGAGACCAGAGACGCCATTGCAACCGTCCGAACTGCATGTTTGGCAAAACACTGTTTTAATGTATGATGACGTGGTGTCGCGGGCACATTTATCGGCCGGGTCATCTACGTCCTCATAGAAGCAAGAGCGTGTTATAACTCGTTTTCCATAAACTATAAAAGAGAGGAATTGTAAATGAGACAGTTTGGAAAGTTAAAGAGGACTCCCCAAAATAAAGTGATGAATTGCAAACACCAAGTTGGGAGTATCGTAATAATGTGTGTATTTGTGTTTGTGTATTCCCATACATACATATTAGACCTAAATTTTTAATACCTTTTCATTTATTTTTATTTTTGATTCTTGTAGGGCGACCTTTTGCCGGCTTACTTGCTCGTACTGTAGCCGTTGACTTCGTTTCGAGTTGTCTGCTAGCGAAACCATTCGAAATGACTCTTTCAGCGAAAAGTGGAATGCTAAATTTATGCTTTTTGCATGTAGATAATTTTATTCTAAAGCGTAAGGTAAAAGCGTCGGTGGTCATGGACGCTTTTACCAGCCAAAGTTGAATTAAAATTAATTTGATTTTTATTTGTTAAAATAATAACTTTAATCATTCCTAAGACTTAATTGGGGTTTCGGCTCTTACCTGTTGCAAGGAACGTGTGGGGTACAGTAGGTATGAATGAGAAAAATCTCTACATATTGCGAACATAATCTGAATAATTTCCCATGACCCCAAAGTCGGTGTGAAATTAGTAAAGAAACGTTTTTAAAAGTAGGAAGAAAAGAATTAATTCATTAGATAAATGAAATACTAATTCGAAGCGTTCATTAAGAATGTTACGCCGCAGTGTGTAGCTTAAAAATATTGTGCGATGCCTGCTCCCACATCCCAATAAAACATTTTATAAAGAAACATGCATGTCTACTGTGTATGGGCAAATACATATTTAAATAATTTATCGCGTATGTATTCTTTCCATTTATTCCATGTATACGAGTATAGAAATCGAACAATCAGTTCATTTAAAACTCGTTGCAAAGCTGTTGTTGTTGCAGCAAGTCATCGTGCGCTCAAACCAAGCAAGTAGTGAAAAGTTAATGCAACGAATTGAAAAACCTTGAAACTCGCGAGAAGTTAGGAAATCAGCAGCAAACGGCTGAAATGGTTGACAATGAAAACAGACGCGTTAGAATTACACAGATTCAACTAAACGGAGAGTCTTTCGGACGATGAAATGATGGACAGAGGACCACATTTCATAATGGAAATAAATTTTAAGAAAGGAGCGAGCATTATTAAAGTGGTCGAAGATCGGCTTTTACTTTCAAGATGACAAAATAAATAATAAGGTAAACTTGGAAAGAGATGAAAAATTGTGGACAGTGCCTTGAAAAAGCTTATCCATCGAAGCATCGGCGGTGCTTTGCTAATCAAATTTTTATATCAAAAAATTACACACTATTGTGTCTGTGAGGTTCTTAAGAGGTCTATGAGTTTTTTGTAAAAAGTAAAGTCACCCACACGAGGCTTTCTTTCCACTACAGCACCGCTTGCTTTCTCACAAGTAATAAATGTAATACGAGGGAAGGATAGAACTTAAATTTTAAAATTTTCTTGTCGTTTGCAGCTTTTTACGTCCTTTTGCCGTGCTGTATGCTTTTTAATGCACACCAAATGTTATGGACAGTGAGAAGTTACTCACGTTGCCATCTCTATTAAGGATACAAAACGAACAACTAGCACCAAGTATTTCTTGAGCTCTTCATATTGTCATATTGTTTTTAATTTTTTGATTTTCTCGTTATTTTGCTAACAATTTGTTAACATTTTCATATTTAAAAAAAAAAACGATTGCAAAAACAAATTACCAATCATATTTTAATTTTTTTATTTCTACTGCCGCCACATAGTCAAACATACATGCGATTTGGTATCCACAACACCCCATTTCCAAGATAAGACATTTCTTGCATATCAAGTCAGACAATTTTGGTATAGAGTTGACAAAACACTATTGAATAAGTAGCAGGAGAGCATCGGTCTCATTTCCTGCAACAAAAACTTTTTCACAGCGTGGGAAAGGTGATATCTGGTATCTTGCGGCATAATTTAAATTTAAGACGAATTATAAAACAAAAAATCCTACAACGATTAAAAACAATCTATTCAAGTATCTCGAATTTCTAAAAGTCTAAGCAAATTTCAAGATAATCAAGAGGCGCATGAAACAGCCACGTAATTGTTATGAGCTACGTGCACTTCGGCGAGGCAACAAACTGCATCAGACATAAAAAGAATCGCATATGAATTCAAATGTGGAAGAATTTTATTACTTGTTTGTTTTATTAGTTTATTCATTAGTTTTTCTTTACATCAGTGGAATTATTGTACTTTTTGAGAAATATAACTTGAGATAAACAAACACTGGTTGGGGAATAGATTTGGAAAGAAAACAGTAGAAATGTGCACTGCTCGAGACAAATTTAATTGAATAAAAACAGTAATTTTATAACAACATCGACAAAAGCGAGAACTAATTAAAATTTAAAAATAAACTAAATTTAATTAAGTTGTTAAAAAGAATTTTATTTGCTACGTATTGAAAAACTATAATAAAAATCAACTTGTGTTTATCTCAAATTAGTCAAATGAAATGCGAATTCGAAAAAAGAAACAGATTTTTATTGAGTCGCGCTGCGCTTACTTGCTTTAAGTCAAGTGTAAAGTTAATTAATGTTTTCGATAATTCAGGTTTTATGTATTATGGACGTTGGCCATGTTAAAGACTTGCGCTGCTGCTGCTTCTTACAAAGTAATTGCATCACCACAACAGTGCAATCGCATGGTGATTTTTCTAGCAAAGGACTAAATGAAAATCATGCTCAGGCAAATAGGGCAGTCAAGGAAAAACTTAGAATTGGGAAGGCAAAGTGCAAGGCAGACATTCCCTTCGTAGACATTTAATTTGAGTATTTCTTACAATCTGATGGCACAATTTGATAAACCCCGACAGTTGTGCAAGTTGTACGATAGAAAACCGGTAGCACATGACAGCCACTGGACCTATTAATTGATATGTGAGTGACTTTTCTCAAGAAAATATGAATAACGGCAGAATATTGATTACAAATGGTTGCTGCAATCATTTAACAGGTCTTTTCTAAATTCGTTGAGCTCGTCCACAATTTGCATACATTTTTCGTACTAAACCAGCTTTTGAGGGCTTGGGAATGTTGTATGCCACAGCCGAAGATTTCACTGGCAGTTTTATTTCACAAAACTGAGACCGTTTGCATAAAATGTGTATACAAGTAATAATTTTGGTTAATAGTGAAGTTGGCAAAAATGGAATGTGGTCGGAATAAAACGTTTCCTAAACCAAATAATACCGTTTCGATACATGCAATTTAATTAATCCAAAATATTAATGAATTGGTTTCGCATTAAGCGAAAATCTGTGGAAATCGCAGTATGTACGTTTTGTGCTCCTGCACACTCACTGGCCACATGGCTAAATGTGTGCTTGGCCATTTTATTAAAACTTGAAACAAATTGTAATTGTTACTGGTATCGACATTATTTCTATTTGTATTTTTACTGGAACAGTACCCGTTTCTCTATTTTTGCCATCAGGTGCACGTGTCGCAGATCTTCATTAAAACTATACCGCGATAAGTTTCAATCGCAAGTATTCCTACATTAAATGTTTTGACCGGCATCAGGAACCGTCGTTTTAATCAAATGCCTCCCTGCATTTACAATGTACTTGTATAAATCAGTTGATTTATTCAGAAATTTTTAATCAGAAATTTTTATTTGCTTCGGTTTTTATAATTTTTTTAATCATAAGATGAATAGCTTATAATCATATTGGAACATCACACCTCAGCTACATTTTCAATAAAATTCGTTGAATTCAGACGAATGTTTTCCCCTTTATGTATGCATTTGTTGGCGGTGCGTAATGGATTCTAATATAATTTTAATAAAAACATCAATACTCGGTTGAGTTTTAACTTTTTTGAAATCCCATAAATAAAATGAAAGATAAATACTCGTATGTATTTGCAAACGAATAATTTCTCTGTTCTGTAGATTTGTATACTTAAAAGTAACCACTTACCTTCTTGAACTAATTTTTTGCAAACAGGGCGGGCGTTGATGGATTTGACACCTACTGAATAAGTGCAGTTGACAAAGCTCCAATAGCGTTGCTGTTCGGTTATGGAGTTAAAATCGAAGGGGTCGTTGCAAAATTCACCATTTGAAACATCTGTTGAACAGCGCCAACATTTTAAAACAGCTCCAGCTGAAATATAATAAAATAAATAATTTATCTGAAGTGCTAATCTTTATTATAATTTTATAAAAAGAAAAGTTTGTACAGAATTTGAGGAAAATCAAAACGGCGGATTGCATATAGACCAGATAAAAGCACTGTTGACAAAAACACTAAAACGTAAAAACGAAGACATTCAATCACGTTTTCTTATTTAATAAATGTGATATGGAATCCTTTTTAGGTGTACTTCAATGGATTTTACACGCATTCATGCAGACGTACGACGAGTTATCAAAAAATAACTGTTATTTTCAAATTTCTTTAGCTACGTAAATACGATTTCTCGTATAAAATTCGTATGCATTTTGAGCACATAACGATATTGTTATTGTTACTGGAAGGAGAAATCCTTTACAAGCTGCACTTGCTACCGCATCACCCACTCCTCTATATTGCCGGAGTATAATTTTTTATTTTAACGAAATAATTTAACAAAATTTAATCACATTTTTCTCTTCTTCTTTTCTTTTGAATTCTTGCACACTTCTAAAACTCATAATTACGTCAATTAAAAGAATCAACTTTTATTATTTCGTGTTTACTCGCTACAGTAATGATGACAATTTCTGAAATCATTTGTCGATTTATTCAAAAACTGAACCCGTTGTTCGGAGGAAATTTTTAAATTTTCAGATTTCACTGCTACGGAGTTGAATTTGGTTAAAATTTTTCAAATTAATTTACGCAGTATTTTAATTTATTTGATATTTTTAAAAAAAATGTTTTCTATTACGAAAATCAATTTAAGAAAAAGTTTCGTAAGCTGAAATATTTGAGCACGAACGGATTGATGGTATTGGAAAATATTTGTTAGCCGAAAGTGTATTGAAGTAATTTTTTTAATAAAATTTCCTAACACAAAGCAATTTTGAAACACGTTACGTAAAGCTTTACGTAATCCAAACTTTTTTCAATTTGAACTTACCAATCTTTATTAGGATACATTAATGAGTACCTGGTGCGTACGAGCGATAAATTTAGATACATTAGAAAATGTAATTTGTTACAAATAAGCAAACAGTCCGATGACATTAGAATGAATTCAAACGGAACTTTATTTCGTATTTAATTCTGTTAAATGGAAAAAGTGTTGTCTTTGTGTGGAAGCGACCACAATAGAGTGTGACGAAAAATGAATATGAAAATATGAATGCGACAGTAGAAATTTAAATAAAATTTCATTTCAAATGACTGTGACGAAACACCATGACCCTCTCGCCAATGCAACAGTTCCAGAGGAGGGCTCTGCTTGAACTGTGTGAAATGGAAAAGAAAAATAAAAAATAGAACTAATTTATTTTATTTACTTGAACTCTTTTCCTTTCTGACTGTTAAGTTAATGCGGGAAAATATTATGTTGCAATTGCGAGGGCAAAATTTCATTTTGTGTCGTTGCAATGTATTATTTCTAAACCAAAACAAAGAAAGAAACACAAATCAACGAAAGTCAAAGACCTTTTTGGAAAGAAGCAAACTTAAGCGCACATGCAAGTGTACCCAGTCATTCAACTTTTTGAATATGAAATTTTTGAAAACACGGTTCGGGATTTGCTTCCATATTGTATGTCACTAGTGGGAGTGTAGTTAAGCCTGTGCGATGAACTGGTTATGCAAGCTAGTTGTGGCTGTAACCCTTTTATTGGCATCCTGATGGGTGGTCGGAAGTAGCGCATTGAATTTAAGATATGACGAGTTGGTTCGAATCATTCGGTCATCTGCAACAGGTTATAAATAAAATATGCGCAATAAAATATAAATTAAAATGTTCTTTGCTGCTTTTTACTTAGCATTTGCCGTTTTAAAATGGCAGAATCGCTTGTAATTTAAAAGTCAAAAATTTTAATTCTTTCCATTTATTCAACTACAATGTTTCACAAAAAAACTTTGACTACTTGAGTTCGTTGCCTACTTAAGCCGGCAGTAATCAAGGTTTTACAGTAAGCGCTCATTTTACTTCAGAGCACTTTGTTGATCTATGCAGCGTGCAGAAAGTAGATACTGTTATGACAGACTTACTTGGTGCACTTGTGCAGTGCAAGCAGTTGAATTGAAACGCTCCTTCACGGTTTAAATTTTGACGCATTTAATTTCGAAGGTGGAAAGTAGTAAACTTGCATTTATTTTTAGCACTTGACAAAATATGAATGAGTATGCAGATGAAGAAAACTGCCTTCTTAATTCTTCTACAATAGAAATTGGTTTTTATGCCATTAAAATCCCAGCCCTGATTATATTATTTAAACTTACAAGAAATAGTTAACGACGATTCGAATAAAAAATATGTTTGGGATTTGCGCATCATTTTACTATACATTGCTGTAGATCTACGTGCGCAAGTCACTATTTAGAGAACTGAAGGGGTTCCAAATATCGTAGAAATAAAATGTGTGCGTCCCGCCCACACAAACAACATTTTCAGTTGAAACGCCAGTTTCATTTCATAACAACCTTGTTGATTATATTCTATACTTTCTGTATAGTGATGTAAAAATATTTTACATACATCTATGTATGTATATATACATATATACATATGGGTGTGTATGTATTTATGTGTATACAAATAGAAATTCTACTCGTAAATACATAATTTTTGTAGGCATGAATATTCTCTTTAACTTTAACGACCATCTAATTTTGTGTTCCACGACCAGATACACCTGCAAGCGGCAGGCACTGCGACTAACAAACCGTTTGTCCAGGACATAATCTGCACATCTACTCCGTTAAGTCCTCCAATTCACCCACACCAGAACACTTCAACGCACTCACATATTTTTGAAATAAAAGTATCCCCATTACTAGTAATGTTTTTTTATTTTATATTCAGATCGTATGTGGCCTGAATAGATGTGCTCTTTATATTCTTGTTGTTTCCAATGAAGCTTTCATAAATAAGATATGAAAATGCAGACAAATTTAACCAACCTGGACAAAGGCACATCGCAAATAAAATTGCCAGCAAAGAGATGTAACCAAATGAAGGCATTGCTTTAGATTCAGTGCTATTTACTCTCTTTGAATAATTTTTAATTATAAATTAAAATTTCTTTTAATTAACTTTTTTCTAATTAGTATCGGGAAAATTCAAATTTTTAATGTATTTGCCGCCACTTATATTCCGCTTTGCTACTCATTCGCGATTTTTTATTTTTTTTTAATTGGTCGCCACGAACAATGAATTCGACTCGTTGACAACTGAAAGCAAACTAAAATTAAAACTAAAATGAATTAGTTTTCTGTTGCTTTGTGTAGAGCAGTGTACAAATGAACATGGGAGTGAATGAATGAATGGCCGACAAAGTAACAATGAATGTGTTCGTATGGTTGAATGGTGATTGCTGCTCTGTTTTCACCGCTGCATGGCCTGAAATAGTCGCCAGTTTATGTGTCTATAAATTTTAAGTGCTTGAGCTGAGGAACCACGACCGGTAAAAATCTCATCATTCGTACTGTAGTACGAATTCCAAGAATACATGTTTGAGTTCATAATCGGAAAATATATTGCAAGTTGTGAGGGGTGAACGATCCAAAAATTTCGTAAAAAAATACGAATTATCAAATGTTTCCGCAAAGGAAAATAAAATCAATTTGATTTGTTTGCTTGCTCTGAGGAATTTTTATACCATCATATAATCTAGGGTCTCTCAGTATTGATACATTTTTATCTCTTATTTTCTTACCGATTTGCCCAATGCGATTTCTACTTTCTGTACGAAATTGTTTTGCTGAGAATCTGGCAGCACTGCTCTTTCCATTTCTTATGTGTTGAAGACTTTCGTACTTTGAAGGGTCTGGTGTGGGGTAAAGGACTACAGAGTAGCTTAATCCTCAGTAAACCAAGTAACTCTTTCCAAATTAATTCCATGTTTCACTGTCCTGGACTGTCGTACGATCCTTCACAAGCATCAAAATGGCGTTGCTTGGGCCATCCTATCATAGAAAAAAGATGCAAACTGTTTTTTTTCGCTGGTTAACGTAAAAGCAATTCTAATCGCATGAAACTTGGCATTTTATGACAATTTTTATAAACTTTTGCTTGCCACAAAAATCTGACATTTTTAGGCCACATTATTAAGTTTTTTAGCAGTGGTGCGATTTTTGACAAATCGTAGGACTGTGTAGGATAGTGAAACAAGGCTTTATAAGTATTCGAACTTTAAATATGCAAATAAGGCAAACAAGAAAATAAATAAAATGTATATTTAATTCTCTTTAAGATTACAACTAATTTCTAAAATGAATAATTTTTCAAAAGCACGAGTATGTACTCGTGACGGCGAGTATGTACTCGTGTATTGACGGCGGGTAATCAAACGATCGCAGTTCATTTTCATTGTTTTAATTGGCTTTCAAAAGCAACCATTTACATAATAATTCGAGTGTAATGAATAAACTTTTACGCTCATCAATGTAGCTTATCCACATCAACATGTGTGGTTGTGTGTGCATTCCATAAAACGATGAGAATAATATAATATAAACTATCAAAATATTTGCCAGACAGAGTCAGCGATCTGACTCGCGGTAATATAAAATAATTAAAAAGCGGTCGGTTCGTAAACTTAAAAAACTAACGTAGTAAATGCAGACAAAACTATAATTCATATGCGCACATATCAATTATCCTTCTGACTCAAAACTATTTAATCAAGGGCTCCGTATTTTGCCTCTGCAGAAAAATCTGCTGAGTTTCTTAGCAAATTTAGATCCTCCGGAATCAACTTGTTTATTTTCGAAACGATGTTCTGGTTAAACGCCATCCATGAAAATAATTCCATTATAGATGGGTGTACACTTCAGTGTAGTTATCGTAAGGCGAAGTGCTCATATATTCGGTATGTTGATGTCACGTTGTAGAATTCTTATTTTAGATTCTGCTATTTACTTTTAATATTTCTCTTTTGAGTTTTATACCTTCATAGTTTACCCGATTTGGCTGCTTGCAGTCAAAAATGTTCTTTTTAAATTAATATTTCGAAAATCGTTTTCAGTTTTCGTTGATGGTCATTCAATATAGAAAAACTTTGGGACGGACTTTTTTTTTGTTTTATTAAATGATTATTATTTATTGTGCCAAGATGAATGCGAGAAATCACCTAAAGACATTTTGAGGTATTTTAAATAAAACCTTAAATATTCATTGTTATTCTGCTTTATATTCTGTTTTTTTTTTAACTCGCAATTAATTTTTTAAGGCTAAGGGCAAAACGTAAGTGGATTAGGGAAAGTTGGTTCAAAACTCAGTTCGATTTTAATACCAACGAAATGGAGCGAAAATTCTAGAGTAGCTTAATCACAAAGTCACCTTACACGCCAGGCGTGAAAAGTGTAATAATTTTTTTTTTTAATTTTTAACAACGTACACAATACAAGCAAAACACAATAAATATTAATATTTTTACTTCTGCCTTCCTTAATGGAGTTGTTTTGATTTTTCTTTCCAATTTCCTTTTCATTAAGCAATTGTATGCCTCCAGCCAATAATTAATATCTACGCTTTTTGTTAGTATTTAACACATACGAAAACATTAGATAAAATAATACCCCAAGACAAGAAAAATAATCAATAAAATTAATGTTTGAGTTCATGTTGTGCCATTTATTGTTGGAGTATCAACCAGACCCACACCAAGAAAAGATTCCTCAAGCATTACGAATAGACCTGTGTACTCATATGCAACATACACATGTATTTTACTAGATATAGGCGAGTATGTACATATATACGTACATATATATATACTTACGAGGTGTGATCAAAAAATAAGAGTTATTTTAATACAGTTCCTTTGATCCATTTTTTCGAATAGTAAAAAATCGAAAACACAAGTACTCTTTGTATCTGTCAAAATCAAACTGAAAATCGAAAATGGCTGATATCGCCAACATATATAACAGACATGTATACCAATATAAAGAAAAAAAAAATGCCATCACAAATAGAAACCACACCAACTAATTATAATCGAACAGCTCAATTTGAGGATAATTTAGGCGCTTGCTTACCTTCCTCATACCAGAATTGATACATCTGTAATGAATTGTTGGAATACCGCAGAAAATTATTTTGCTGGTAATTAGTAAGGTAGAAAGTAAGTCATTGTTTTTATCTGAGCGAATCCTTCTATTGATTACGAAAGTAACCACATGTTGTGTTATAAAATCGTTAACGCCTACATCGATTAAGCTGGAGTGTTATCGTTGCTTTTAAGTCTTCCCAGCTCGTATTTGGTAGCTTCATTTAAAATCCCCTATGGTTAAGCGAATTTTAATGGAGAAACACGTAGCAACAATTTATTGTTGCCAATAACAACCACTTCGTGTTGCCAGGACAACGATGCATTGAAAGATACAAAAAAAATATATCAAAGTTTTATTTTGAATTGTATGTTTTTTTGAGTTGAAGGATAAACCGTGTTATATGAAATGCAATTGAAAACATTAATTTGTGAAAAGACTTCTTTAGATTCACATGCCGATTATTTAGCAAATAATTCTAAAATAGTGAAGGAAATTGATAATAATAAGTCCTTGAGTATTTTGCCTTTGAGCTGCGTAGATTGGAGCAGTAATGATGATATTTATTTTGTGAGGTACTTAAAGTTCTGGATTTTCAATATTAATAATAGTAAAAAAGTGAAGATAAACTAATGCCGAGTTATGTCCTTTATGGTTTAGTGATGATCATCAGATATACAAATGGAGTTGCGCAACTCGAGATTCGTTGGAAGTGGCAAAATTGCCAGATGATTTCATACCTACCGATTTGCATTGGCTGCTATTAGGAGGACGTGGAAGCGGTGGTGGCAAAGGTAGCGATACTTTACTGGTAACCAGCAATGATGGGAGGCTAATAATTTTGAACAAAAGCTCTCGAGTTGAACGAAGTATTGTGGCTCATAATGCAGCTATTAGTTCGGGTAGGTGGAGTCCAGATGGAGCAGGTTTATTGACGGGTAAAATTGGTAGTTCCCAACAAGCTGCGCATGTTTTAGAACTTAATTTTTCTTTTACAGCAGGGGAAGATGGCGTTATTAAAATTTGGTCAAGATCTGGCATGTTACGCTCCACTATAGTGCAAAGTGAAGAACCCATACTCTGTGCTTGTTGGTCTCCAAGTTCAAGCTCTATATTGTTTTGTCAGGGAAGTCACATATCAGTGAAACCTTTGGCGGCCAATAGTAAATTGATAAGGGTAATACATAAACCCTCGTGGTTATAGTCTTTTATTGTAATACCAGCATTCTGATAACATTTATTATTGCCAGTGGAGGGCGCATGACGGCTTAGTTTTGTCATTGAGTTGGTCTGCACAGATGAACATCATAGCATCTGGTGGAGAAGATTTTCGCTTTAAAATTTGGGACCACCAAGGAGCTAATATTTTCTCAAGTTCTCCTGAGGACTACGCCATCACTTCAGTTGCTTTTAATCCAGAAAGAGACGTATTGCTTGTTAGTTCGTTTAATACGCTTAAATTATGTTCAAACTTAGGCGTGAGTACTTTAATCAAATTTCAGATTAATTGAGCTTGTGTATCTAGATCCATTTAAATTTTTGGTTAAAAGTGGACTTATAGTACCGCGCGCTTTAATGAACATTCTGTGGGTTCTTTTCATAAACTCTCGTGGTCTGCGGATGGCACACAAGTAGCATGTGGTACTTCGACCGGGCAACTCATCGTAAGCTACATAGTGCAAAAGCAAATGATTTCAAAAAATCTTAAAGCCACAACTACAGGTCGTAAATCAATGCGACTAGACGACATTGTACTCGGAAGTAGCGACGCCTTAGAATTTACTGATAGAGTTATTAATTTTGCACTAGGATATGGACACTTAGTAGTGGCCACTTCGAGTCAAATACACATCTACAATGAAAAATATATGAATACTCCGGTTATTATAGATGGTCGTACAGATGTAAAAGTTATTGAAGTTGGAAAGAAGTACTAGTATATGTTGAGTATATTACGTCCGTTCAAGTGTTTAATCCAATTATATATTTTGCTTAAGATTTTTTATGGTTCTGGACTCTGCGTCGATTTGGGTGTATACCTTTACTGGTCGCTTACATCTTAATCCTCGGTTTCCTGGCTCTCAAGCTCAGATATCCCACCTTAACTCGCGTACTCTTTCATTGGGGTTGGATAGTTTGGTAATACGCGACTACTCCGACAACACTGGTAAGAATCAAGTACACTAGCCAAGACTGCAGCATTAGCACTTATAACGATAAAGAGTGGCTAAGGAATCTTTTTTATAAATTTTTCACTGATACCATTTTTTACTCTTCAAAAGCTCTTCACATTTTTGATCTTATACCCGGAGCAACAAGGCAATATGAACCATTTTCACTTAAAGCTAAAACCCAAATAGCGGAAATAGCTGCTAGCCGTGCTGGCACCTTAGATGATCAGTTTGTGGCCATGATTGACAGCAATCGAGAGCTCTACATAACGGAAACGCGAAACTTGAATGGTGCTACAGAGAGAGCAAATATAGGTGGAATAACTGGGTCTAATGCTGGAGAGATTTATAAAATTGGAACTCAGGTTACAGCGGTAAAATGGGCATCCGAATCAAATATTCTGGTCGGAATACATGACGCATGCTACAGTATATGGTATTGTCCTGGAGAAGGAGCTGCAGATCCGACGATTATCACCCTGACCACTATTACTGTGGATGCAACGTACGTTACAAAACCTTTGTTGTCTGTTTAGATCTAAAGTTTAACAACATTTTTTTAGAGAATTTGGCAAAAACATTGTTATCGAAAGTTTCGAAGATGCCATTATTACCTTCTGCTGTGCAGGTGCTCTTTTACCAGTTAGTATCAATACGTATTGTGAGATCTTACACCGCACTTTAATAGAATCGCAGTGGCAACAAGCTTTAAAAATTTGTCGTATGACACAAAGTGCATATCTGTGGGCTACTCTGGCTGCTGTTGCTACTCGCAAAAATCAGTTTCAAATTAGCGAAGAAGCATATTCGGCAGCTTTGCAAATAGATAAAGTCAGCTACTTACAGTATATTAAATCTTTGGATCCATCTAGCGCCGAGTACATGGCTGAAAATTCCATTATGCTAGGCAGACGTATGGAAGCGGAAACTATTCTTATACACAATCAAAAATATAGAGAAGCCATGTTTCTTTGCCTTCGCATGCACAATTGGAGTAAAGCTTTAGAAATCGCACAAAAGCATGAAACCATACTCCTTGATTTACTTTTGAAACAACGCATGAAGTACCTAAAGGCCTTAAACAGGGTTGAATGGGATAATTCGTTCTTAGCTTTCAAGATCAAGGAAAATATCGATAATGAGTGAAATGTTTCACATAAATATTGAAAAGTAATTGTTCGAAATAAAACAAATAATAACATATTTCTTATATATTTTTGAAATTTCTTTCTGATTTGGGAATCATTGTTATAGTAAAACTTCTATAGATGTACACATATAATTTTCGTTTGTCGTAAAAGCAAACTCCTCTAACCAAACAGTTACAAAAACTAATTAACCAACTTGGTATATTATGCCATTATTGCCAAAGATCAATTGAGAATTGCAAAAGTAGCAGCGATACCGAACCTAACAAACTTTTTCAAATCGACACTAAGAATGAATTCTATTCGATATGATTCCGTTTGAAAAATAAAATGCAAAAGCGTAGCATTCAAAGAAGTTCAATATTATTTGGGGCATTCGTTCAATTTATTATTATTTATTGTCATCTTATATCAGGAATAATAAGGCGATGTGAATGGTTTCACTTAAAATGACAGTATTTTTTTAAATTGTGTAATAATATGATTTACTATCACGAGTATATATAAATTGGGAAAATGTCCAAAACAACAATGAATTTCAATAAAAAAATTTTTACAAAATATTTAATATTCAGGTTATTTCCAAAAACGGTTCTCGAGACTCAGTAAGCAGGACAAATCATGGGCTTACCCTGTAACGCATTTAAAATATTGTTGGCAGCCATCATTCCCATTTCCATGGTGGTTTTAATAGTCTGTGTACCCAAATGTGGAACAATTACTGTAAATATAACAAAATTGTTTTGTAATTGTTTCTTTATGGGCACGGGAAATTTTCGCATACCACAATTGGGAAGTGTTAGCAAGGGGTCACTTGACGGTAAAGGTTCAGGGATGGTAACATCTAAGCCAGCTGCAAATATTTGTCTAGATTTCAAAGCATTGTACAGCGCCTGTTGATCAACAATCCCTTAAATATATTTATTTACTTGTATTCACTCATTGGTTGACAAGGAAAGTGTTTGTTACAAAAAATTTTAAGAATGAAGCGTATACGAGGTGTGATCAAAAAATAGCAGTTATTTTCAAAGCACGTAAGTTAGTTGTGTTCAATTTTGACATTTTCTTTTTTGCGTTATGTTGGTAGACATGTCTGTTGTATATGTATGCTGGCAATAGGACATCGATGCTTGTGTGTCAGTTTTTAAACAAAAACAAAACTGTAATCATACGTCAACCACCTTGTTCACCGAACTTGCCACCCCGAACTTAGAGCTTTGAGTGATACCAAAAGCGCATTTCAGAAGTGTTTTGAGGATTGGAAAAAACGCTGGCACAAGTGTATTATATGTGATTAGGATTACTTTGAATATTTGATTATTGACAAATAAATAAATGCTTTTGGGAAAAATTAATTTTTGATCACACCTCGTGTATATTTGAATGCACGTACGTGCATATAATGTATGATTATATCTAATTGTATGTTCCTTTATAATAATTGCAAAGTATTTGTTTAGTTTATTTTTACCTCCTCTTCCCACATTAACAAACACACAGTTTTGTTTCATTTTTCCAAACGCTTCGGCGTTGAACTTTCCTTTAGTTTCATTTGATAGTGGGCATGCTACTACTAAAAAATCGCTTTCTCTTAAAAGCTCTTCAAATGTAACATGATGAGCCTGCAAATCCTTATCATTCGATTTGGTCGTCCGTGTGTGATAAATTATTTTCTTAATATTCCAACACTGCAGACGTTTTGCAATGGACTGTCCAATACCACCGAACCCCAGGAAACCAATTGTGGAATCACGTATTTCTTGACCCATTAGCCAGTTAATGCGTTCTGTTTTCCATAAGGAGCTTTTAGAAATAAAAATAATTGTATCAACCTCCAATGCCATCATTTAAATTAAGATTGTATTAAGCATAAGCTTTATCTAAAAAGCTTTTTGTGCAAAGTTCACTGTTAACCACAAATTTATAACATGTTATTACAGATACTCCAATGTGCGAATCATTAATCTTTCATTTAAAAAGAAACTTTAAATAAACTTTAAATCTTTTCAGTTTCCTTATGTTGGCAACTTAAAAGTAAGTAGTTTCTCAAATGAATAAGGCAAGAATAGGAAAATAGTTTATTTATTTGAATAACGAAAATGTGTTAATTTAAGAAAATACAGTGAAATGTGCTGGTAACAGCCCTACAGGCATCATTTCAAATTATAAAAATATTTCTTCTATTAGTATGGTATTAGTAATACTATATGAAATTGAATATCATGTAGCCACAAATTCTGAATTTTTTTGTTATCGTAATGTGCAAATGTAAAATGAAATATTCCAATTTTTTTATAAAAAAGAACCGGGCATGAACTAGATCTGCTCATAATGCGTTTTATTTGATTTCATATGTGACCCACTGTGCGACTGGTGAAAGATTTCAATTGCTTTATGTTAGCTTTTTATGATAATCAGTGTTACCATTTTTGTCAATTTTAAAGATTTACAGAATTGAAAGAGAATACAATACACAAACTGTAAAGAAATCCTGGAGCTTATTGCATAAAGTTTTTTTTACCAAATATATTCTGAGGTAGGATGGAAGCTTTTTTCTTTTGGAATTTGTAAATTATACAGTTGCATTAATAGATATTCTACTCTACTGATTCTTAAGTTTCCTATCAAGTTTTTGTCTATTCTTTTGCGGTTTTTGCTAATAATAAAAATATTAAAATATAATAATACAATAACACGTACAATAACAAAACATTTTCACTATTAAATTTTTGGACTTTTGGTTTCCGTTTTACATCTCGCACTACCTACCTGTGCTTTTCTTCAATTAATTTAAAATAATATTACATACACTTTGTTTGCTGGCCATTAATCTTGCTCTTTGGCTTCTTAGTCGAACCGAACTTAATATGAATTCAGCAAAGCATCAAAATTATATGTGTATATGTTGAATGATCCCAAAAATCAATTTGGGATAACAAAAGCATATGATTTGTAGAAACACACAAAGTTTTTGTAAAAACCATGTGCATGTATGCATGTGCGCTTACATACATACACACATACAGATAGATTGGCATGCATGTGCATATACATATATTATTGTCTTTACGTACTCCTCAATTTCATTCCTTCCTGCGTGAAAGTGTCGTCCAGCAGATATCATCAAACCAATCGCTAAATCAGCCACAGCATGTTTTACTATTCCCGGCGTATGGCCTAAAGGAATTTGACGCCTCTTGAACTCAGTCACATCGACATAATCTATGCCCGACGACATTGTTGATACTGCTTTTAATTTGGAGCCTGCAGCATCTAATATTTCTGAATCTAGAGGTTGATAATGTGCCCAGAAAATAGCATCTACCCCAGGTACTTTTTGCAATATATCTGAACGTTGGGGAGGAACATTTTCACAAAGTATAGTCTCACATCCTCCCTGACGTATGTATTCCAAAACTGGAACTGGAACTTCTGGATGAGAAACAAGAACTTTATAAATTCGGCGAGCTGTGGACATGGTAATGGTGTGTTAAGAGCAATTAAACTGAAGTTTTTATTAAATGGGACACTGTCATCTGCTTTAATAAAGCTCGTGCAATGAGATATGCGCAATGCGAATATGTTAAAAGAATCAAACTTTTTCTGTGGAATGTCAAAAACAGTACAAATATAAACAAAATGTTGACGTACCACCAAACATTACGAGAACTGACATTAAATTGTGCTTTTAAAAGCTTTTTAAATGTTTTCGTGTTCTTATATATTTGATTGAGGCTAAGTTAACTTTATTTAGTTATTAGGTTTGTTCATTTACTTTTAAGCATCATGGCAACATAGAATGCAATCGCTTGTTTCATTGTTATTTATTTCTTTGTTTTTAAAAAACAGTCCATATTGTGAAAAATGTACTGGCCCAAATTAAACTCTAGAGAGATGCATATATGTATATGTAGATGCCAGTATATAACAGACAAGTGTACCAACATAACACAAAAAAAATTAGAAAATCGAACGTACGTAACTCATGCAATCGCCAATGACGGTTATTTCTGATCCCACTTCATACATACGTATTACCCAATTTTATAGAGAATAGATTTTTTCAAAATATTACAGATTTATTTAAGTAAATATTAGAAGAACCATCAACAAGTTTTGCATGTGTGTTATATGCGTACGCATTTTCGCAACAGTTAACTCTGCGTCTTAGGAAGAATTACGATGTCTAATACGCCGGAGACATCATTCCTTCTCCAGCAATACCCCTTATGACATTATGAGCTGTAATCACCGCCATGTTTATGCGTGTTTCTCGTGTAGCAGAACCAAGATGAGGAGTAACAACTGCAAATCAAATTTTTGTTTAAATGTTCATTAAAATTAATGTGTGCCCACATGCTACGTCGCTTCATAATTTCAAAAAATTAAGAACTTACCCAAATTAGGCAACGTTAGCAATTTGTGATCCGCTGGCAAAGGTTCCGGAGACATTACATCAATGCCAGCTGCAAATATTTGACCAGATTTTAAAGCAGTATAAAAATCATCCTGGTTAATAATTTCTAAAATTTCCTTCTTAGTATCAAATTTCAACTAGATCTGAAACTATTTGTAAACTTACGTCCTCTCGCCGTATTGACTAATACTGCATTTTTTTTCATTTTTGCAAAAGCAGTGGAATTGAAAATTCCTTGAGTTGCAGGCGTTAAGGGAGCGGCAATAAAAAGAATATCGCTATTTTGCAAAAGTTCGTGAAAGGGTACTTTGGATGCTTTAAACTCTTCCTCTAATTCGTTGGAAATTGGCGTACGGGTAGTGTAAAGTATCTTATAGATATCAAAACCCTTCAATCGCTTCGCGATTGTCTGACCAATTCCCCCAAATCCAAAGAAACCCACAGTAGCATTTGCAATATCTTGACCCCACATCCAGTCAATGTGATAATTTTCCCAATTCGACCTTAAAAGAAATTTATTTTGAAATAGTTTTCTTAAATAAGTGTACATACTTACTTATCAATCTTCTCCCTTCCCTCTTGAAAGCGTCTGGCAGCTGCCAACATTAGGCCAATGGATAGATCTGCTACAGCGTTATTTAGTATAATAGGTGTATTACCCAGGGGAATTTTACGTTTCTTTAGTTCTTCCACATCAATGTGATCAAAACCAGCTGACATGGTTGCAACTGATTTTAACTGAGGTCCAGCAGCATCTAAAACTTCGGAATTGAGCCGTTCATGGGAGGCCCAAAATATGCCGTCAACTCCTTTTACCTTTTCCAAAATTTCCGAAAGTTTTGTTGGCAAAGTCTTGCAAATAACCACATCAAAATTCCTCATTACTTCTAAGGCATCAGTCGGAACTTCGGGATGTGTAACCAAGATCTTATAGCTGCCTTCACGAGATTTCGAACACGATTGTGTACTTTCAGATTCCGCTGCATCCATTTTACCTTCATGCCAAAGATTCACGGTGTCATATACATCAAACCAAAAACAGAAAAGAAGTATGAATAAAATTGATGGCGTTTTAAACATTTTATTTCACAAAATCTGCTACACTTTATTTTTCAATTCCAGGAGAAGATTCTGGCAGTGCAAACTGACGGCTTGATGATCGAATGGCAAATGATTGCGTTCAAGATAAAAACGCTCCTTATAACATTGGCTGTGTAATGCAGCCAACTTCAAAATTAAGAACCGGTCGCATAGCCGCCATATCTTTAAAGAACACAGATATTTATGTACGCGTGTCTTCAAAAGATAAACTTCTGAACCTGTTTATCATTGCCACAAATCGTTTCGTTATTTAATATTATGACTCTATTTCCAAAAAAATTTTCTTCGGCCGATGTTGTCACAAAAATATACTTTTGTTAAAAAAATTTATTAATAATTTGTTATCATTTATTATTATTAATTATTAATTTTTTTAGATTTTTGCAATTTATGTAAATTGCACTTACGAGTATAAATAATGAGTATTCAGATCTTAACTTACGAGTTAAGCAAGCACAGCCAATCCAGAAGAAAACTACTATTACCGCTGAGAATAATAAAATTTGTAGTGTGTAATTGTTGCCAAGTTTATATGTTGAATATTTTTGTAAGGGAAACTTAGTAAAGGCTTTTCACAATTGTACAATCCCATACGACAAAATGGTATTTAAAATGCTATTTTTCTGGTTTTATCTGGTATTATTAGTTGTTATTTAAATTGCATTGATTTTCCAAACATTAATTGCAGAATTTTAAAAATTTAGAATATTATATTCGATTATTCGGCGTATCAGCTGGTTCATATGCGCATTACAGCGCATGCTACAGCAGATCGTCAGGGAACTTTCAGCCTTTTTGTGAAGTCAGTCAGCTACCCTTTGACAGAAGTAGTTAACGGGAAATGGCATGAATAGCATTGCATGCACCTGGTAATGGATTGTTCTATGAGTCCATTGCTGATATGGAATATCTATGCAATAGAAGAGCACCGAAACTGCTTTTTATTGCCTCCTAAATTCCATTAATCATTTTTTGCTCTTATATAAAAACATTCACTACAGCGCGGTTAAGCTGACATTTTCAAAATTATTGTGTAAATTTCTTTTTACGCTTCTCACACATGTTTACATGCAGTCGTACGAGTATGTGAACACTTCAACTAATTTTTATCAGTTTATTATCACTTGCATGTCTTATATGTATTTTTCTTTAGTGTTTACTTTAATATCTAACGTTGATACGTAAAAATGAATGAATAATTTGTATGTGTTGTGTGTGGCAACCGAGGTTAGGTTTGCATTATGAAACCGATTTTTAAAAAATACTTTCATTCAAATCAGCAAGTGCTTTCGTACGTATTCGCACTTTAAATGGAATAAAGGAATAGCAGTACAAATAAGGCAACAAAGAAATATCTTGTGTTCTTTCCATTGAGTTGCATGTAATAGAAATGAGCAATCAAATGCCCACTAACAAATAATTGCAGGTGCTTAGTTATTTACTTGCCATTTGTTTGCCTCTCGAAATGCAAGGAGATATGGATTATGGTGCTTCTCCTATAAGAATCAGTTGGCTACTAAATCATTATAACTTTAGTTGTGCATGTAGTGCTTGCTGATATTTTCTCTTCATAATGGAGTCTGCTCATTCACTTTCGAAGCAGAAATTAGAGAAGAGAGAGAGAGTAAAACGGAAACTAATTCCTCTCCCAGATAATCATTTAATATGCAACCGTTCTAAGCTTTCGTAAATGCAGTCTTACAAATCTCAATATGTCAATGTATGTATGTATGTATGTGTGTAGGTATGCGTTTGTGAGAATGCTTGTATGCAAGTACATAGGAGAAACGGGTTCATAAGCGATAAGCTAAAAAAACTATCAACTGCCACCATTTGCTTTCCATGCATCGTGTGTAGTAGGTCTGGCCGATCAGAATGATCAGTAGTAAGAAGTTTATAGAAAAAGGTACAAATTCTATAGCAATTTCTTACATTGTACATACATATTTTATGAAAACATATTTAACTCGGCGTGTTTATCTTCACACACCTCACAATATCAGTTTAGTACACTCTCACTTTGCACCACCACACAATACAACACACATTGTTTATATGGGCAAATCGCTGAGAGGATTAGAAGCGCATAGTAGTGTTATAACTCTTATAAAAGTTGTGTAAGTACGACATATATGTATGTATGTGATTGAAAGGGTCTCAAAGTGTAGTCTTCAAAAATATAAGAATTTATTTATTTTGTTTCAATTCGAAAAAATATATTTTTTAAAAGGGGAAACATTTTTATTTTTAATTAAATTAGTTTAGTTTACTTTACCAGCGAATTCTTCTTGTATTCAATTTATTTACACTACTCATGTCCACATAGGTTTCACCTGCTGAGGGGAAATGGTTTTGCCGAATGCAAGACACTCTAACCGTTGCATGGGCCCTTGCGCCCATACATATATTAAACTCGACATATTCGTATTGCCGTTTCCAATTCTCATAGCGTTTAATCCGTGGGAGTGTTGGGGCTATGTTCTTTTCATGTTGCATTTTGTTGTCCAAGACAGAAAGCAAAATATTGAAACAAACATCTTTAATAGGAAAGCAGAAGGCTAGATGTGTACTTGTACGTATGAGTTTATAGCCTTTGTCGCGGCATTTGCTTTCTATGCTTTTAGTGCTTTTTGTGAAATTATTTACAATTGCAGCGTTAGAATCTATTTTTTCCATCCATCTCTGGAGATCTAATGAAATACCACGTAAATTTGCGTTGAATCAAGAATGTCATTAGTTAAATGAGATTTTTTTGTATAAAATTAATCACCCGCCAGATCCTTTCATGAATTCAGTATTGTGTAATTGGTTTATATAAATTTGGTTCTAATTTCTATTTGTTATGGGAAAATATTAAGCCAAGCTAGTAGTCATTTCCCCGACTCCCCTTAAAAGTATGATTAAAATTTCTTCAAATTGTTTTTTATCTGCTCAAACTACAGAAAAGTATCTACTGCTATACAAAAATAAATAAGTTTCTGTACGAATCGTTTCATTCAAAAAAGTTATTTGAAATAAGTTATTCAATTCAGATTAACTACCAGATTGAGCTCCTCACTGAATTCTCCACAAATGACGCAATCATGTTAAATAATTCCTGCTCTTTAATTGAATTTGAATAGGGAAAAATAATAAAAAATAGAGCACCTTACAAAAAATTATGATGACTTCCTACCGCGACTACATCAATTTCCTGGGGCTGAAATTTGGTTTAAATTGCAATTTAATTTACATAAAATTAAATACTGCAAACTGACTAATAGTATTCAAAATGTAAAACAACAACAAAAACTCCAGAGACATTCATTTCCCTCAACACGAAATAAAATTAAGCAGGTGATGGAGAAGCAAACACATAAAAAAAGGGAGGAGATTTTTTATTTTAGAAAAATCTCGTGTTGCATGCCACAAATATAACAAAATGTTTTATGCATTGCAAATTTTATACGAAAAGGTGTGCAAAGGTGTCGGTAAAATGCAAAATGAATACATTTCTGTGTATAATATGTGTGTCTAAATTGATTTTGTCGCGTGACTTCCTAACAAAACTCTAGTGCAAACAGAGCAAGAGAAAGACAACGAACACCGGAAAAGTAAAGAAAATTGAAGGAAAATGACTTTTAGCCCATAATAGGGGAAACAATTTCCAAATGCGGTTGTCTACCAAAAAGTATTTCAATATTTCCATTTTCTATAAATGTAACATTTTCATAACTGATCGTGAAGTAAAATGGTAATTTATAATAATTGTAAATATAAAAAAAATTATAGTAATTAATTTTTTGCTCTTTCAAATATTAACGTTGTTACCACCTCACCATACTAGCAAATATATATTTTAAACTTTTGAAAACATAAAATAAACATACAAGAGGAATAAGAACGCCAATTTTTCATTCAAAAATACACAAACAAAATGCAAAGGGTAACCCCTTATCTAAAAATTGAATATTTTTCCAAAAATCGAAAAAATTTTTGTCCTTTATTTTTAGCAAAAATTAATTTTTTACATTTGAAAACATAAAATAAACAAATAAGAGCAATAAAAACGCAAGTTTTTCATTAAAAAATACAGACACGGAAGTCTTCAAAGTGTGACTGTTTTTGCCCAAAAATGCAAAGGGTAACCCCTTATCTAAAAATTGAATATTTTTCCAAAAATCGAAAAAATTTTTTGTCCTTTATTTTTGGCAAAAATTAATTTTTTACATTTGAAAACATAAAATAAACAAATAAGAGCAATAAAAACGCAAGTTTTTCATTAAAAAATACAGAAACGGAAGTCTTCAAAGTGTGACTGTTTTTGCCCAAAAATGCAAAGGGTAACCCCTTATCTAAATATTGAATATTTTTCCAAAAATCGAAAAAATTTTTTGTCCTTTATTTTTGGCAAAAATTAATTTTTTACATTTGAAAACATAAAATAAACAAATAAGAGCAATAAAAACGCAAGTTTTTCATTAAAAAATACAGAAACGGAAGTCTTCAAAGTGTGACTGTTTTTGCCCAAAAATGCAAAGGGTAACCCCTTATCTAAATATTGAATATTTTTCCAAAAATCGAAAAAACTGTTTGTCCTTTATTTGTAGCAAAAATTAATTTTTTACATTTGAAAACATAAAATAAACAAATAAGAGCAATAAAAACGCAAGTTTTTCATTAAAAAATACAGAAATGGAAGTCTTCAAAGTGTGACTGTTTTGGGCAAAAATGCAAAGTGTATTCCCTTATCAAAAATTGAATATTTTTCCAAAAATCGAAAAAATTTTTTGTCCTTTATTTGTAGCAAAAATTAATTTTTTACATTTGAAAACATAAAATAAACAAATAAGAGCAATAAAAACGCAAGTTTTTCATTAAAAAATACAGAAACGGAAGTCTTCAAAGTGTGACTGTTTTTGGCCAAAAATGCAAAGGGTAACCCCTTATCTAAAAATTGAATATTTTTCCAAAAATCGAAAAAATTTTTTGTCCTTTATTTGTAGCAAAAATTAATTTTTTACATTTGAAAACATAAAATAAACAAATAAGAGCAATAAAAACGCAAGTTTTTCATTAAAAAATACAGAAACGGAAGTCTTCAAAGTGTGACTGTTTTTGCCCAAAAATGCAAAAATTAATTTTTTACATTTGAAAACATAAAATAAACAAATAAGAGCAATAAAAACGCAAGTTTTTCATTAAAAAATACAGAAACGGAAGTCTTCAAAGTGTGACTGTTTTTGCCCAAAAATGCAAAGGGTAACCCCTTATCTAAAAATTGAATATTTTTCCAAAAATCGAAAAAATTTTTTGTCCTTTATTTGTAGCAAAAATTAATTTTTTACATTTGAAAACATAAAATAAACAAATAAGAGCAATAAAAACGCAAGTTTTTCATTAAAAAATACAGAAATGGAAGTCTTCAAAGTGTGACTGTTTTGGGCAAAAATGCAAAGTGTATTCCCTTATCTAAAAATTGAATATTTTTCCAAAAATCGAAAAAAATTTTTTGTCCTTTATTTGTAGCAAAAATTAATTTTTTACATTTGAAAACATAAAATAAACAAATAAGAGCAATAAAAACGCAAGTTTTTCATTAAAAAATACAGAAACGGAAGTCTTCAAAGTGTGACTGTTTTTGCCCAAAAATGCAAAGGGTAACCCCTTATCTAAAAATTGAATATTTTTCCAAAAATCGAAAAAATTTTTTGTCCTTTATTTGTAGCAAAAATTAATTTTTTACATTTGAAAACATAAAATAAACAAATAAGAGCAATAAAAACGCAAGTTTTTCATTAAAAAATACAGAAACGGAAGTCTTCAAAGTGTGACTGTTTTTGCCCAAAAATGCAAAGGGTAACCCCTTATCTAAAAATTGAATATTTTTCCAAAAATCTAAAAAATTTTTTGTCCTTTATTTGTAGCAAAAATTAATTTTTTACATTTGAAAACATAAAATAAACAAATAAGAGCAATAAAAACGCAAGTTTTTCATTAAAAAATACAGAAACGGAAGTCTTCAAAGTGTGACTGTTTTTGCCCAAAAATGCAAAGGGGAACCCCTTATCTAAAAATTGAATATTTTTCCAAAAATCGAAAAAATTGTTTGTCCTTTATTTTTGGCAAAAATTAATTTTTTACATTTGAAAACATAAAATAAACAAATAAGAGCAATAAAAACGCAAGTTTTTCATTAAAAAATACAGAAACGGAAGTCTTCAAAGTGTGACTGTTTTTGCCCAAAAATGCAAAGGGTAACCCCTTATCTAAAAATTGAATATTTTTCCAAAAATCGAAAAAATTTTTTGTCCTTTATTTGTAGCAAAAATTAATTTTTTACATTTGAAAACATAAAATAAACAAATAAGAGCAATAAAAACGCAAGTTTTTCATTAAAAAATACAGAAACGGAAGTCTTCAAAGTGTGACTGTTTTTGCCCAAAAATGCAAAGGGTAACCCCTTATCTAAAAATTGAATATTTTTCCAAAAATCTAAAAAATTTTTTGTCCTTTATTTGTAGCAAAAATTAATTTTTTACATTTGAAAACATAAAATAAACAAATAAGAGCAATAAAAACGCAAGTTTTTCATTAAAAAATACAGAAACGGAAGTCTTCAAAGTGTGACTGTTTTTGCCCAAAAATGCAAAGGGTAACCCCTTATCTAAAAATTGAATATTTTTCCAAAAATCGAAAAAATTGTTTGTCCTTTATTTTTGGCAAAAATTAATTTTTTACATTTGAAAACATAAAATAAACAAATAAGAGCAATAAAAACGCAAGTTTTTCATTAAAAAATACAGAAACGGAAGTCTTCAAAGTGTGACTGTTTTTGCCCAAAAATGCAAAGGGTAACCCCTTATCTAAAAATTGAATATTTTTCCAAAAATCGAAAAAATTTTTTGTCCTTTATTTGTAGCAAAAATTAATTTTTTACATTTGAAAACATAAAATAAACAAATAAGAGCAATAAAAACGCAAGTTTTTCATTAAAAAATACAGAAATGGAAGTCTTCAAAGTGTGACTGTTTTGGGCAAAAATGCAAAGTGTATTCCCTTATCTAAAAATTGAATATTTTTCCAAAAATCGAAAAAAATTTTTTGTCCTTTATTTGTAGCAAAAATTAATTTTTTACATTTGAAAACATAAAATAAACAAATAAGAGCAATAAAAACGCAAGTTTTTCATTAAAAAATACAGAAACGGAAGTCTTCAAAGTGTGACTGTTTTTGCCCAAAAATGCAAAGGGTAACCCCTTATCTAAAAATTGAATATTTTTCCAAAAATCGAAAAAATTTTTTGTCCTTTATTTGTAGCAAAAATTAATTTTTTACATTTGAAAACATAAAATAAACAAATAAGAGCAATAAAAACGCAAGTTTTTCATTAAAAAATACAGAAACGGAAGTCTTCAAAGTGTGACTGTTTTTGCCCAAAAATGCAAAGGGTAACCCCTTATCTAAAAATTGAATATTTTTCCAAAAATCGAAAAAATTGTTTGTCCTTTATTTTTGGCAAAAATTAATTTTTTACATTTGAAAACATAAAATAAACAAATAAGAGCAATAAAAACGCAAGTTTTTCATTAAAAAATACAGAAACGGAAGTCTTCAAAGTGTGACTGTTTTTGCCCAAAAATGCAAAGGGTAACCCCTTATCTAAAAATTGAATATTTTTCCAAAAATCGAAAAAATTTTTTGTCCTTTATTTGTAGCAAAAATTAATTTTTTACATTTGAAAACATAAAATAAACAAATAAGAGCAATAAAAACGCAAGTTTTTCATTAAAAAATACAGAAATGGAAGTCTTCAAAGTGTGACTGTTTTGGGCAAAAATGCAAAGTGTATTCCCTTATCTAAAAATTGAATATTTTTCCAAAAATCGAAAAAAATTTTTTGTCCTTTATTTGTAGCAAAAATTAATTTTTTACATTTGAAAACATAAAATAAACAAATAAGAGCAATAAAAACGCAAGTTTTTCATTAAAAAATACAGAAACGGAAGTCTTCAAAGTGTGACTGTTTTTGCCCAAAAATGCAAAGGGTAACCCCTTATCTAAAAATTGAATATTTTTCCAAAAATCGAAAAAATTTTTTGTCCTTTATTTGTAGCAAAAATTAATTTTTTACATTTGAAAACATAAAATAAACAAATAAGAGCAATAAAAACGCAAGTTTTTCATTAAAAAATACAGAAATGGAAGTCTTCAAAGTGTGACTGTTTTGGGCAAAAATGCAAAGTGTATTCCCTTATCTAAAAATTGAATATTTTTCCAAAAATCGAAAAAATTTTTTGTCCTTTATTTGTAGCAAAAATTAATTTTTTACATTTGAAAACATAAAATAAACAAATAAGAGCAATAAAAACGCAAGTTTTTCATTAAAAAATACAGAAACGGAAGTCTTCAAAGTGTGACTGTTTTTGCCCAAAAATGCAAAGGGTAACCCCTTATCTAAAAATTGAATATTTTTCCAAAAATCTAAAAAATTTTTTGTCCTTTATTTTTGGCAAAAATTAATTTTTTACATTTGAAAACATAAAATAAACAAATAAGAGCAATAAAAACGCAAGTTTTTCATTAAAAAATACAGAAACGGAAGTCTTCAAAGTGTGACTGTTTTTGCCCAAAAATGCAAAGGGTAACCCCTTATCTAAAAATTGAATATTTTTCCAAAAATCGAAAAAATTTTTTGTCCTTTATTTGTAGCAAAAATTAATTTTTTACATTTGAAAACATAAAATAAACAAATAAGAGCAATAAAAACGCAAGTTTTTCATTAAAAAATACAGAAACGGAAGTCTTCAAAGTGTGACTGTTTTTGCCCAAAAATGCAAAGGGTAACCCCTTATCTAAAAATTGAATATTTTTCCAAAAATCTAAAAAATTTTTTGTCCTTTATTTGTAGCAAAAATTAATTTTTTACATTTGAAAACATAAAATAAACAAATAAGAGCAATAAAAACGCAAGTTTTTCATTAAAAAATACAGAAACGGAAGTCTTCAAAGTGTGACTGTTTTTGCCCAAAAATGCAAAGGGTAACCCCTTATCTAAAAATTGAATATTTTTCCAAAAATCGAAAAAATTGTTTGTCCTTTATTTTTGGCAAAAATTAATTTTTTACATTTGAAAACATAAAATAAACAAATAAGAGCAATAAAAACGCAAGTTTTTCATTAAAAAATACAGAAACGGAAGTCTTCAAAGTGTGACTGTTTTTGCCCAAAAATGCAAAGGGTAACCCCTTATCTAAAAATTGAATATTTTTCCAAAAATCGAAAAAATTTTTTGTCCTTTATTTGTAGCAAAAATTAATTTTTTACATTTGAAAACATAAAATAAACAAATAAGAGCAATAAAAACGCAAGTTTTTCATTAAAAAATACAGAAATGGAAGTCTTCAAAGTGTGACTGTTTTGGGCAAAAATGCAAAGTGTATTCCCTTATCTAAAAATTGAATATTTTTCCAAAAATCGAAAAAAATTTTTTGTCCTTTATTTGTAGCAAAAATTAATTTTTTACATTTGAAAACATAAAATAAACAAATAAGAGCAATAAAAACGCAAGTTTTTCATTAAAAAATACAGAAACGGAAGTCTTCAAAGTGTGACTGTTTTTGCCCAAAAATGCAAAGGGTAACCCCTTATCTAAAAATTGAATATTTTTCCAAAAATCGAAAAAATTGTTTGTCCTTTATTTTTGGCAAAAATTAATTTTTTACATTTGAAAACATAAAATAAACAAATAAGAGCAATAAAAACGCAAGTTTTTCATTAAAAAATACAGAAACGGAAGTCTTCAAAGTGTGACTGTTTTTGCCCAAAAATGCAAAGGGTAACCCCTTATCTAAAAATTGAATATTTTTCCAAAAATCGAAAAAATTGTTTGTCCTTTATTTTTGGCAAAAATTAATTTTTTACATTTGAAAACATAAAATAAACAAATAAGAGCAATAAAAACGCAAGTTTTTCATTAAAAAATACAGAAACGGAAGTCTTCAAAGTGTGACTGTTTTTGCCCAAAAATGCAAAGGGTAACCCCTTATCTAAAAATTGAATATTTTTCCAAAAATCGAAAAAATTTTTTGTCCTTTATTTGTAGCAAAAATTAATTTTTTACATTTGAAAACATAAAATAAACAAATAAGAGCAATAAAAACGCAAGTTTTTCATTAAAAAATACAGAAATGGAAGTCTTCAAAGTGTGACTGTTTTGGGCAAAAATGCAAAGTGTATTCCCTTATCTAAAAATTGAATATTTTTCCAAAAATCGAAAAAAATTTTTTGTCCTTTATTTGTAGCAAAAATTAATTTTTTACATTTGAAAACATAAAATAAACAAATAAGAGCAATAAAAACGCAAGTTTTTCATTAAAAAATACAGAAACGGAAGTCTTCAAAGTGTGACTGTTTTTGCCCAAAAATGCAAAGGGTAACCCCTTATCTAAAAATTGAATATTTTTCCAAAAATCGAAAAAATTTTTTGTCCTTTATTTGTAGCAAAAATTAATTTTTTACATTTGAAAACATAAAATAAACAAATAAGAGCAATAAAAACGCAAGTTTTTCATTAAAAAATACAGAAACGGAAGTCTTCAAAGTGTGACTGTTTTTGCCCAAAAATGCAAAGGGTAACCCCTTATCTAAAAATTGAATATTTTTCCAAAAATCTAAAAAATTTTTTGTCCTTTATTTGTAGCAAAAATTAATTTTTTACATTTGAAAACATAAAATAAACAAATAAGAGCAATAAAAACGCAAGTTTTTCATTAAAAAATACAGAAACGGAAGTCTTCAAAGTGTGACTGTTTTTGCCCAAAAATGCAAAGGGTAACCCCTTATCTAAAAATTGAATATTTTTCCAAAAATCTAAAAAATTTTTTGTCCTTTATTTGTAGCAAAAATTAATTTTTTACATTTGAAAACATAAAATAAACAAATAAGAGCAATAAAAACGCAAGTTTTTCATTAAAAAATACAGAAATGGAAGTCTTCAAAGTGTGACTGTTTTGGGCAAAAATGCAAAGTGTATTCCCTTATCTAAAAATTGAATATTTTTCCAAAAATCGAAAAAAATTTTTTGTCCTTTATTTGTAGCAAAAATTAATTTTTTACATTTGAAAACATAAAATAAACAAATAAGAGCAATAAAAACGCAAGTTTTTCATTAAAAAATACAGAAACGGAAGTCTTCAAAGTGTGACTGTTTTTGCCCAAAAATGCAAAGGGTAACCCCTTATCTAAAAATTGAATATTTTTCCAAAAATCGAAAAAATTGTTTGTCCTTTATTTTTGGCAAAAATTAATTTTTTACATTTGAAAACATAAAATAAACAAATAAGAGCAATAAAAACGCAAGTTTTTCATTAAAAAATACAGAAACGGAAGTCTTCAAAGTGTGACTGTTTTTGCCCAAAAATGCAAAGGGTAACCCCTTATCTAAAAATTGAATATTTTTCCAAAAATCTAAAAAATTTTTTGTCCTTTATTTGTAGCAAAAATTAATTTTTTACATTTGAAAACATAAAATAAACAAATAAGAGCAATAAAAACGCAAGTTTTTCATTAAAAAATACAGAAATGGAAGTCTTCAAAGTGTGACTGTTTTGGGCAAAAATGCAAAGTGTATTCCCTTATCTAAAAATTGAATATTTTTCCAAAAATCGAAAAAATTTTTTGTCCTTTATTTGTAGCAAAAATTAATTTTTTACATTTGAAAACATAAAATAAACAAATAAGAGCAATAAAAACGCAAGTTTTTCATTAAAAAATACAGAAACGGAAGTCTTCAAAGTGTGACTGTTTTTGCCCAAAAATGCAAAGGGTAACCCCTTATCTAAAAATTGAATATTTTTCCAAAAATCTAAAAAATTTTTTGTCCTTTATTTGTAGCAAAAATTAATTTTTTACATTTGAAAACATAAAATAAACAAATAAGAGCAATAAAAACGCAAGTTTTTCATTAAAAAATACAGAAACGGAAGTCTTCAAAGTGTGACTGTTTTTGCCCAAAAATGCAAAGGGTAACCCCTTATCTAAAAATTGAATATTTTTCCAAAAATCGAAAAAATTGTTTGTCCTTTATTTTTGGCAAAAATTAATTTTTTACATTTGAAAACATAAAATAAACAAATAAGAGCAATAAAAACGCAAGTTTTTCATTAAAAAATACAGAAACGGAAGTCTTCAAAGTGTGACTGTTTTTGCCCAAAAATGCAAAGGGTAACCCCTTATCTAAAAATTGAATATTTTTCCAAAAATCGAAAAAATTGTTTGTCCTTTATTTTTGGCAAAAATTAATTTTTTACATTTGAAAACATAAAATAAACAAATAAGAGCAATAAAAACGCAAGTTTTTCATTAAAAAATACAGAAACGGAAGTCTTCAAAGTGTGACTGTTTTTGCCCAAAAATGCAAAGGGTAACCCCTTATCTAAAAATTGAATATTTTTCCAAAAATCGAAAAAATTGTTTGTCCTTTATTTTTGGCAAAAATTAATTTTTTACATTTGAAAACATAAAATAAACAAATAAGAGCAATAAAAACGCAAGTTTTTCATTAAAAAATACAGAAACGGAAGTCTTCAAAGTGTGACTGTTTTTGCCCAAAAATGCAAAGGGTAACCCCTTATCTAAAAATTGAATATTTTTCCAAAAATCGAAAAAATTTTTTGTCCTTTATTTGTAGCAAAAATTAATTTTTTACATTTGAAAACATAAAATAAACAAATAAGAGCAATAAAAACGCAAGTTTTTCATTAAAAAATACAGAAATGGAAGTCTTCAAAGTGTGACTGTTTTGGGCAAAAATGCAAAGTGTATTCCCTTATCTAAAAATTGAATATTTTTCCAAAAATCGAAAAAAATTTTTTGTCCTTTATTTGTAGCAAAAATTAATTTTTTACATTTGAAAACATAAAATAAACAAATAAGAGCAATAAAAACGCAAGTTTTTCATTAAAAAATACAGAAACGGAAGTCTTCAAAGTGTGACTGTTTTTGCCCAAAAATGCAAAGGGTAACCCCTTATCTAAAAATTGAATATTTTTCCAAAAATCGAAAAAATTTTTTGTCCTTTATTTGTAGCAAAAATTAATTTTTTACATTTGAAAACATAAAATAAACAAATAAGAGCAATAAAAACGCAAGTTTTTCATTAAAAAATACAGAAACGGAAGTCTTCAAAGTGTGACTGTTTTTGCCCAAAAATGCAAAGGGTAACCCCTTATCTAAAAATTGAATATTTTTCCAAAAATCTAAAAAATTTTTTGTCGTTTATTTGCAGCAAAAATTAATTTTTTACATTTGAAAACATAAAATAAACAAATAAGAGCAATAAAAACGCAAGTTTTTCATTAAAAAATACAGAAACGGAAGTCTTCAAAGTGTGACTGTTTTTGCCCAAAAATGCAAAGGGGAACCCCTTATCTAAAAATTGAATATTTTTCCAAAAATCGAAAAAATTGTTTGTCCTTTATTTTTGGCAAAAATTAATTTTTTACATTTGAAAACATAAAATAAACAAATAAGAGCAATAAAAACGCAAGTTTTTCATTAAAAAATACAGAAACGGAAGTCTTCAAAGTGTGACTGTTTTTGCCCAAAAATGCAAAGGGTAACCCCTTATCTAAAAATTGAATATTTTTCCAAAAATCTAAAAAATTTTTTGTCCTTTATTTGTAGCAAAAATTAATTTTTTACATTTGAAAACATAAAATAAACAAATAAGAGCAATAAAAACGCAAGTTTTTCATTAAAAAATACAGAAACGGAAGTCTTCAAAGTGTGACTGTTTTTGCCCAAAAATGCAAAGGGTAACCCCTTATCTAAAAATTGAATATTTTTCCAAAAATCGAAAAAATTGTTTGTCCTTTATTTTTGGCAAAAATTAATTTTTTACATTTGAAAACATAAAATAAACAAATAAGAGCAATAAAAACGCAAGTTTTTCATTAAAAAATACAGAAACGGAAGTCTTCAAAGTGTGACTGTTTTTGCCCAAAAATGCAAAGGGTAACCCCTTATCTAAAAATTGAATATTTTTCCAAAAATCGAAAAAATTTTTTGTCCTTTATTTGTAGCAAAAATTAATTTTTTACATTTGAAAACATAAAATAAACAAATAAGAGCAATAAAAACGCAAGTTTTTCATTAAAAAATACAGAAATGGAAGTCTTCAAAGTGTGACTGTTTTGGGCAAAAATGCAAAGTGTATTCCCTTATCTAAAAATTGAATATTTTTCCAAAAATCGAAAAAAATTTTTTGTCCTTTATTTGTAGCAAAAATTAATTTTTTACATTTGAAAACATAAAATAAACAAATAAGAGCAATAAAAACGCAAGTTTTTCATTAAAAAATACAGAAACGGAAGTCTTCAAAGTGTGACTGTTTTTGCCCAAAAATGCAAAGGGTAACCCCTTATCTAAAAATTGAATATTTTTCCAAAAATCGAAAAAATTTTTTGTCCTTTATTTGTAGCAAAAATTAATTTTTTACATTTGAAAACATAAAATAAACAAATAAGAGCAATAAAAACGCAAGTTTTTCATTAAAAAATACAGAAACGGAAGTCTTCAAAGTGTGACTGTTTTTGCCCAAAAATGCAAAGGGTAACCCCTTATCTAAAAATTGAATATTTTTCCAAAAATCTAAAAAATTTTTTGTCCTTTATTTGCAGCAAAAATTAATTTTTTACATTTGAAAACATAAAATAAACAAATAAGAGCAATAAAAACGCAAGTTTTTCATTAAAAAATACAGAAACGGAAGTCTTCAAAGTGTGACTGTTTTTGCCCAAAAATGCAAAGGGGAACCCCTTATCTAAAAATTGAATATTTTTCCAAAAATCGAAAAAATTGTTTGTCCTTTATTTTTGGCAAAAATTAATTTTTTACATTTGAAAACATAAAATAAACAAATAAGAGCAATAAAAACGCAAGTTTTTCATTAAAAAATACAGAAACGGAAGTCTTCAAAGTGTGACTGTTTTTGCCCAAAAATGCAAAGGGTAACCCCTTATCTAAAAATTGAATATTTTTCCAAAAATCTAAAAAATTTTTTGTCCTTTATTTGTAGCAAAAATTAATTTTTTACATTTGAAAACATAAAATAAACAAATAAGAGCAATAAAAACGCAAGTTTTTCATTAAAAAATACAGAAACGGAAGTCTTCAAAGTGTGACTGTTTTTGCCCAAAAATGCAAAGGGTAACCCCTTATCTAAAAATTGAATATTTTTCCAAAAATCGAAAAAATTGTTTGTCCTTTATTTTTGGCAAAAATTAATTTTTTACATTTGAAAACATAAAATAAACAAATAAGAGCAATAAAAACGCAAGTTTTTCATTAAAAAATACAGAAACGGAAGTCTTCAAAGTGTGACTGTTTTTGCCCAAAAATGCAAAGGGTAACCCCTTATCTAAAAATTGAATATTTTTCCAAAAATCGAAAAAATTGTTTGTCCTTTATTTTTGGCAAAAATTAATTTTTTACATTTGAAAACATAAAATAAACAAATAAGAGCAATAAAAACGCAAGTTTTTCATTAAAAAATACAGAAATGGAAGTCTTCAAAGTGTGACTGTTTTGGGCAAAAATGCAAAGTGTATTCCCTTATCTAAAAATTGAATATTTTTCCAAAAATCGAAAAAAATTTTTTGTCCTTTATTTGTAGCAAAAATTAATTTTTTACATTTGAAAACATAAAATAAACAAATAAGAGCAATAAAAACGCAAGTTTTTCATTAAAAAATACAGAAACGGAAGTCTTCAAAGTGTGACTGTTTTTGGCCAAAAATGCAAAGGGTAACCCCTTATCTAAAAATTGAATATTTTTCCAAAAATCGAAAAAATTTTTTGTCCTTTATTTGTAGCAAAAATTAATTTTTTACATTTGAAAACATAAAATAAACAAATAAGAACAAAAAAAACGCAAGTTTTTCATTAAAAAATACAGAAACGGAAGTCTTCAAAGTGTGACTGTTTTTGCCCAAAAATGCAAAGGGTAACCCCTTATCTAAAAATTGAATATTTTTCCAAAAATCTAAAAAATTTTTTGTCCTTTATTTGTAGCAAAAATTAATTTTTTACATTTGAAAACATAAAATAAACAAATAAGAGCAATAAAAACGCAAGTTTTTCATTAAAAAATACAGAAACGGAAGTCTTCAAAGTGTGACTGTTTTTGCCCAAAAATGCAAAGGGTAACCCCTTATCTAAAAATTGAATATTTTTCCAAAAATCGAAAAAATTGTTTGTCCTTTATTTTTGGCAAAAATTAATTTTTTACATTTGAAAACATAAAATAAACAAATAAGAGCAATAAAAACGCAAGTTTTTCATTAAAAAATACAGAAACGGAAGTCTTCAAAGTGTGACTGTTTTTGCCCAAAAATGCAAAGGGTAACCCCTTATCTAAAAATTGAATATTTTTCCAAAAATCGAAAAAATTTTTTGTCCTTTATTTGTAGCAAAAATTAATTTTTTACATTTGAAAACATAAAATAAACAAATAAGAGCAATAAAAACGCAAGTTTTTCATTAAAAAATACAGAAATGGAAGTCTTCAAAGTGTGACTGTTTTGGGCAAAAATGCAAAGTGTATTCCCTTATCTAAAAATTGAATATTTTTCCAAAAATCGAAAAAAATTTTTTGTCCTTTATTTGTAGCAAAAATTAATTTTTTACATTTGAAAACATAAAATAAACAAATAAGAGCAATAAAAACGCAAGTTTTTCATTAAAAAATACAGAAACGGAAGTCTTCAAAGTGTGACTGTTTTTGCCCAAAAATGCAAAAATTAATTTTTTACATTTGAAAACATAAAATAAACAAATAAGAGCAATAAAAACGCAAGTTTTTCATTAAAAAATACAGAAACGGAAGTCTTCAAAGTGTGACTGTTTTTGCCCAAAAATGCAAAGGGTAACCCCTTATCTAAAAATTGAATATTTTTCCAAAAATCGAAAAAATTTTTTGTCCTTTATTTGTAGCAAAAATTAATTTTTTACATTTGAAAACATAAAATAAACAAATAAGAGCAATAAAAACGCAAGTTTTTCATTAAAAAATACAGAAACGGAAGTCTTCAAAGTGTGACTGTTTTTGCCCAAAAATGCAAAGGGTAACCCCTTATCTAAAAATTGAATATTTTTCCAAAAATCTAAAAAATTTTTTGTCCTTTATTTGTAGCAAAAATTAATTTTTTACATTTGAAAACATAAAATAAACAAATAAGAGCAATAAAAACGCAAGTTTTTCATTAAAAAATACAGAAATGGAAGTCTTCAAAGTGTGACTGTTTTGGGCAAAAATGCAAAGTGTATTCCCTTATCTAAAAATTGAATATTTTTCCAAAAATCGAAAAAATTTTTTGTCCTTTATTTGTAGCAAAAATTAATTTTTTACATTTGAAAACATAAAATAAACAAATAAGAGCAATAAAAACGCAAGTTTTTCATTAAAAAATACAGAAATGGAAGTCTTCAAAGTGTGACTGTTTTGGGCAAAAATGCAAAGTGTATTCCCTTATCTAAAAATTGCAAAGGGTAACCCCTTATCTAAAATTGAATATTTTTCCAAAAATCGAAAAAATTTTTGGTCCTTTATTTTCGGCAAAAATTAATTTTTTACATTTTAAAACATAAAATAAAAAAAATAAGAGCAATAAAAACGCAAGTTTTTCATTAAAAAATACAGAAACGGAAGTCTTCAAAGTGTGACTGTTTTTGGCCAAAAATGCAAATCTAAAAATTGAATATTTTTCCAAAAATCGAAAAAATTTTTTGTCCTCTATTTTTGGGAAAAATTAATTTTTTACATTTGAAAACATAAAATAAACAAATAAGAGCAATAAAAACGCAAGTTTTTCATTAAAAAATACAGAAACGGAAGTCTTCAAAGTGTGATTGTTTTTGGCCAAAAATGCAAAGGGTAACCCCTTATCTAAAAATTGAATATTTTTCCAAAAATCGAAAAAATTTTTTGTCCTCTATTTTTGGGAAAAATTAATTTTTTACATTTGAAAACATAAAATAAACAAATAAGAGCAATAAAAACGCAAGTTTTTCATTAAAAAATACAGAAACGGAAGTCTTCAAAGTGTGACTGTTTTTGCTCAAAAATGCAAAGGGCAACCCGTTATCTAAAATTTGAATATTTTTCCAAAAATCGAAAAATTTTTTGTCCTTTATTTTTGGCAAAAATTAATTTTTTACATTTGAAAACATAAAATAAACAAATAAGAGCAATAAAAACGCAAGTTTTTCATTAAAAAATACAGAAACGGAAGTCTTCAAAGTGTGATTGTTTTTGGCCAAAATTGCAAAGGGTAACCCCTTATCTAAAAATTGAATATTTTTCCAAAAATCGAAAAAATTTTTGGTCCTTTATTTTCGGCAAAAATTAATTTTTTACATTTGAAAACATAAAATAAACAAATAAGAGCAATAAAAACGCAAGTTTTTCATTAAAAAATACAGAAACGGAAGTCTTCAAAGTGTGATTGTTTTTGGCCAAAATTGCAAAGGGTAACCCCTTATCTAAAAATTGAATATTTTTCCAAAAATCGAAAAAATTTTTTTGTCCTTTATTTGTAGCAAAAATTAATTTTTTACATTTGAAAGCATAAAATAAACAAATAAGAGCAATAAAAACGCAAGTTTTTCATTAAAAAATACAGAAACGGAAGTCTTCAAAGTGTGATTGTTTTTGCCCAAAAATGCAAAGGGTAACCCCTTATCTAAAAATTGAATATTTTTCCAAAAATCTAAAAAATTTTTTGTCCTTTAGTTTCTGCAAAAATTAATTTTTTACATTTGAAAACATAAAATAAACAAATAAGAGCAATAAAAACGCAAGTTTTTCATTAAAAAATACAGAAACGGAAGTCTTCAAAGTGTGACTGTTTTTGGCCACAAATGCAAAGGGTAACCCCTCATCTAAATATTGAATATTTTTCCAAAAATCGAAAAAATTGTTTGTCCTTTATTTGTAGCAAAAATTAATTTTTTACATTTGAAAACATAAAATAAACAAATAAGAGCAATAAAAACGCGAGTTTTTCATTAAAAAATACAGAAACGGAAGTCTTCAAAGTGTGATTGTTTTTGGCCAAAAATGCAAAGGGTAACCCCTTATCTAAAAGTTGAATATTTTTCTAAAAATCGAAAAAATTTTTTTGTCCTTTATTTTCGGCAAAAATTAATTTTTTACATTTGAAAACATAAAATAAACAAATAAGAGCAATAAAAACGCAAGTTTTTCATTAAAAAATACAGAAACGGAAGTCTTCAAAGTGTGACTGTTTTTGGCCAAAAATGCAAAGGGTAACCCCTTATCTAAAAATTGAATATTTTTCCAAAAATCGAAAAAATTTTTTGTCCTTTATTTTTGGCAAAAATTAATTTTTTACATTTGAAAACATAAAATAAACAAATAAGAGCAATAAAAACGCAAGTTTTTCATTAAAAAATACAGAAACGGAAGTCTTCAAAGTGTGACTGTTATTGCCCAAAAATGCAAAGGGTAACCCCTTATCTAAATATTGAATATTTTTCCAAAAATCGAAAAAATTGTTTGTCCTTTATTTGTAGCAAAAATTAATTTTTTACATTTGAAAGCATAAAATAAACAAATAAGAGCAATAAAAACGCAAGTTTTTCATTAAAAAATACAGAAACGGAAGTCTTCAAAGTGTGATTGTGTTTGGCCAAAAATGCAAAGGGTAACCCCTTATCTAAAAATTGAATATTTTTCCAAAAATCGAAAAAATTTTTGGTCCTTTATTTTCGGCAAAAATTAATTTTTTACATTTTAAAACATAAAATAAACAAATAAGAGCAATAAAAACGCAAGTTTTTCATTAAAAAATACAGAAACGGAAGTCTTCAAAGTGTGACTGTTATTGCCCAAAAATGCAAAGGGTAACCCCTTATCTAAATATTGAATATTTTTCCAAAAATCGAAAAAATTGTTTGTCCTTTATTTGTAGCATTTGAAAACATAAAATAAACAAATAAGAGCAATAAAAACGCAAGTTTTTCATTAAAAAATACAGAAACGGAAGTCTTCAAAGTGTGACTGTTTTTGCCCAAAAATGCAAAGGGTAACCCCTTATCTAAAAATTGAATATTTTTCCAAAAATCTAAAAAATTTTTTGTCCTTTATTTGTAGCAAAAATTAATTTTTTACATTTGAAAACATAAAATAAACAAATAAGAGCAATAAAAACGCAAGTTTTTCATTAAAAAATACAGAAATGGAAGTCTTCAAAGTGTGACTGTTTTGGGCAAAAATGCAAAGTGTATTCCCTTATCTAAAAATTGAATATTTTTCCAAAAATCGAAAAAATTTTTTGTCCTTTATTTGTAGCAAAAATTAATTTTTTACATTTGAAAACATAAAATAAACAAATAAGAGCAATAAAAACGCAAGTTTTTCATTAAAAAATACAGAAACGGAAGTCTTCAAAGTGTGACTGTTTTTGCCCAAAAATGCAAAGGGTAACCCCTTATCTAAAAATTGAATATTTTTCCAAAAATCGAAAAATTTTTTGTCCTTTATTTTTGGCAAAAATAAATTTTTTACATTTGAAAACATAAAATAAACAAATAAGAGCAATAAAAACGCAAGTTTTTCATTAAAAAATACAGACACGGAAGTCTTCAAAGTATGACTGTTTTTGCCCAAAAATGCAAAGGGTAACCCCTTATCTAAATATTGAATATTTTTCCAAAAATCGAAAAAACTGTTTGTCCTTTATTTGTAGCAAAAATTAATTTTTTACATTTGAAAACATAAAATAAACAAATAAGAGCAATAAAAACGCAAGTTTTTCATTAAAAAATACAGAAATGGAAGTCTTCAAAGTGTGACTGTTTTGGGCAAAAATGCAAAGTGTATTCCCTTATCTAAAAATTGCAAAGGGTAACCCCTTATCTAAAATTGAATATTTTTCCAAAAATCGAAAAAATTTTTGGTCCTTTATTTTCGGCAAAAATTAATTTTTTACATTTTAAAACATAAAATAAAAAAAATAAGAGCAATAAAAACGCAAGTTTTTCATTAAAAAATACAGAAACGGAAGTCTTCAAAGTGTGACTGTTTTTGCCCAAAAATGCAAATCTAAAAATTGAATATTTTTCCAAAAATCGAAAAAATTTTTTGTCCTCTATTTTTGGGAAAAATTAATTTTTTACATTTGAAAACATAAAATAAACAAATAAGAGCAATAAAAACGCAAGTTTTTCATTAAAAAATACAGAAACGGAAGTCTTCAAAGTGTGATTGTTTTTGGCCAAAAATGCAAAGGGTAACCCCTTATCTAAAAATTGAATATTTTTCCAAAAATCGAAAAAATTTTTTGTCCTCTATTTTTGGGAAAAATTAATTTTTTACATTTGAAAACATAAAATAAACAAATAAGAGCAATAAAAACGCAAGTTTTTCATTAAAAAATACAGAAACGGAAGTCTTCAAAGTGTGACTGTTTTTGCCCAAAAATGCAAAGGGTAACCCCTTATCTAAAAATTGAATATTTTTCCAAAAATCGAAAAAATTTTTTGTCCTTTATTTTTGGCAAAAATTAATTTTTTACATTTGAAAACATAAAATAAACAAATAAGAGCAATAAAAACGCAAGTTTTTCATTAAAAAATACAGAAACGGAAGTCTTCAAAGTGTGACTGTTTTTGCCCAAAAATGCAAAGGGTAACCCCTTATCTAAAAATTGAATATTTTTCCAAAAATCGAAAAATTTTTTGTCCTTTATTTTTGGCAAAAATAAATTTTTTACATTTGAAAACATAAAATAAACAAATAAGAGCAATAAAAACGCAAGTTTTTCATTAAAAAATACAGACACGGAAGTCTTCAAAGTATGACTGTTTTTGCCCAAAAATGCAAAGGGTAACCCCTTATCTAAATATTGAATATTTTTCCAAAAATCGAAAAAACTGTTTGTCCTTTATTTGTAGCAAAAATTAATTTTTTACATTTGAAAACATAAAATAAACAAATAAGAGCAATAAAAACGCAAGTTTTTCATTAAAAAATACAGAAATGGAAGTCTTCAAAGTGTGACTGTTTTGGGCAAAAATGCAAAGTGTATTCCCTTATCTAAAAATTGCAAAGGGTAACCCCTTATCTAAAATTGAATATTTTTCCAAAAATCGAAAAAATTTTTGGTCCTTTATTTTCGGCAAAAATTAATTTTTTACATTTTAAAACATAAAATAAAAAAAATAAGAGCAATAAAAACGCAAGTTTTTCATTAAAAAATACAGAAACGGAAGTCTTCAAAGTGTGACTGTTTTTGGCCAAAAATGCAAATCTAAAAATTGAATATTTTTCCAAAAATCGAAAAAATTTTTTGTCCTCTATTTTTGGGAAAAATTAATTTTTTACATTTGAAAACATAAAATAAACAAATAAGAGCAATAAAAACGCAAGTTTTTCATTAAAAAATACAGAAACGGAAGTCTTCAAAGTGTGATTGTTTTTGGCCAAAAATGCAAAGGGTAACCCCTTATCTAAAAATTGAATATTTTTCCAAAAATCGAAAAAATTTTTTGTCCTCTATTTTTGGGAAAAATTAATTTTTTACATTTTAAAACATAAAATAAACAAATAAGAGCAATAAAAACGCAAGTTTTTCATTAAAAAATACAGAAACGGAAGTCTTCAAAGTGTGACTGTTTTTGCTCAAAAATGCAAAGGGCAACCCGTTATCTAAAATTTGAATATTTTTCCAAAAATCGAAAAATTTTTTGTCCTTTATTTTTGGCAAAAATTAATTTTTTACATTTGAAAACATAAAATAAACAAATAAGAGCAATAAAAACGCAAGTTTTTCATTAAAAAATACAGAAACGGAAGTCTTCAAAGTGTGATTGTTTTTGGCCAAAATTGCAAAGGGTAACCCCTTATCTAAAAATTGAATATTTTTCCAAAAATCGAAAAAATTTTTGGTCCTTTATTTTCGGCAAAAATTAATTTTTTACATTTGAAAACATAAAATAAACAAATAAGAGCAAAAAAAACGCAAGTTTTTCATTAAAAAATACAGAAACGGAAGTCTTCAAAGTGTGATTGTTTTTGGCCAAAATTGCAAAGGGTAACCACTTATCTAAAAATTGAATATTTTTCCAAAAATCGAAAAAAATTTTTGTCCTTTATTTTCGGCAAAAATTAATTTTTTACATTTGAAAACATAAAATAAACAAATAAGAGCAATAAAAACGCAAGTTTTTCATTAAAAAATACAGAAACGGAAGTCTTCAAAGTGTGACTGTTTTGGGCAAAAATGCAGTGTATTCCCTTATCTAAAAATTGAATATTTTTCCAAAAATCGAAAAAATTTTTTGTCCTTTATTTGTAGCAAAAATTAATTTTTTACATTTGAAAACATAAAATAAACAAATAAGAGCAATAAAAACGCAAGTTTTTCATTAAAAAATACAGAAACGGAAGTCTTCAAAGTGTGATTGTTTTTGGCCAAAAATGCAAAGGGTAACCCCTTATCTAAAAATTGAATATTTTTCCAAAAATCGAAAAAAATTTTTGTCCTTTATTTTCGGCAAAAATTAATTTTTTACATTTGAAAACATAAAATAAACAAATAAGAGCAATAAAAACGCAAGTTTTTCATTAAAAAATACAGAAACGGAAGTCTTCAAAGTGTGATTGTTTTTGGCCAAAAATGCAAAGGGTAACCCCTTATCTAAAAATTGAATATTTTTCCAAAAATCGAAAAAAATTTTTGTCCTTTATTTTCGGCAAAAATTAATTTTTTACATTTGAAAACATAAAATAAACAAATAAGAGCAATAAAAACGCAAGTTTTTCATTAAAAAATACAGAAACGGAAGTCTTCAAAGTGTGACTGTTTTTGGCCACAAATGCAAAGGGTAACCCCTCATCTAAATATTGAATATTTTTCCAAAAATCGAAAAAATTGTTTGTCCTTTATTTGTAGCAAAAATTAATTTTTTACATTTGAAAACATAAAATAAACAAATAAGAGCAATAAAAACGCAAGTTTTTCATTAAAAAATACAGAAACGGAAGTCTTCAAAGTGTGATTGTTTTTGGCCAAAAATGCAAAGGGTAACCCCTTATCTAAAAATTGAATATTTTTCCAAAAATCGAAAAAATTGTTTGTCCTTTATTTTCGGCAAAAATTAATTTTTTACATTTTAAAACATAAAATAAACAAATAAGAGCAATAAAAACGCAAGTTTTTCATTAAAAAATACAGAAACGGAAGTCTTCAAAGTGTGACTGTTTTTGGCCAAAAATGCAAAGGGTAACCCCTTATCTAAAAATTGAATATTTTTCCAAAAATCTAAAACTTTTTTGTCCTTTATTTTCGGCAAAAATTAATTTTTTACATTTTAAAACATAAAATAAACAAATAAGAGCAATAAAAACGCAAGTTTTTCATTAAAAAATACAGAAACGGAAGTCTTCAAAGTGTGACTGTTTTTGGCCAAAAATGCAAAGGGTAACCCCTTATCTAAAAATTGAATATTTTTCCAAAAATCTAAAAATTTTTTGTCCTTTATTTTCGGGAAAAATTAATTTTTTACATTTGAAAGCATAAAATAAACAAATAAGAGCAATAAAAACGCAAGTTTTTCATTAAAAAAATACAGAAACGGAAGTCTTCAAAGTGTGATTGTGTTTGGCCAAAAATGCAAAGGGTAACCCCTTATCTAAAAATTGAATATTTTTCCAAAAATCGAAAAAATTTTTGGTCCTTTATTTTCGGCAAAAATTAATTTTTTACATTTTAAAACATAAAATAAACAAATAAGAGCAATAAAAACGCAAGTTTTTCATTAAAAAATACAGAAACGGAAGTCTTCAAAGTGTGACTGTTATTGCCCAAAAATGCAAAGGGTAACCCCTTATCTAAAAGTTGAATATTTTTCCAAAAATCGAGAAAATTGTTTGTCCTTTATTTGTAGCAAAAATTAATTTTTTACATTTGAAAGCATAAAATAAACAAATAAGAGCAATAAAAACGCAAGTTTTTCATTAAAAAATACAGAAACGGAAGTCTTCAAAGTGTGATTGTTTTTACCAAAAATGCAAAGGGTAACCCCTTATCTAAAAGTTGAATATTTTTCCAAAAATCGAAAAAATTGTTTGTCCTTTATTTGTAGCAAAAATTAATTTTTTACATTTGAAAGCATAAAATAAACAAATAAGAGCAATAAAAACGCAAGTTTTTCATTAAAAAATACAGAAACGGAAGTCTTCAAAGTGTGACTGTTATTGCCCAAAAATGCAAAGGGTAACCCCTTATCTAAATATTGAATATTTTTCCAAAAATCAAAAAAATTTTTGGTCCTTTATTTTCGGCAAAAATTAATTTTTTACATTTTAAAACATAAAATAAACAAATAAGAGCAATAAAAACGCAAGTTTTTCATTAAAAAATACAGAAACGGAAGTCTTCAAAGTGTGACTGTTTTTGGCCAAAAATGCAAAGGGCAACCCGTTATCTAAAATTTGAATATTTTTCCACAAATCGAAAAATTTTTTGTCCTTTATTTTTGGGAAAAATTAATTTTTTACATTTGAAAACAAAAAATAAACAAATAAGAGCAATAAAAACGCAAGTTTTTCATTAAAAAATACAGAAATGGAAGTCTTCAAAGTGTGACTGTTTTGGGCAAAAATGCAAAGTGTATTCCCTTATCTAAAAATTGAATATTTTTCCAAAAATCGAAAAAAATTTTTGTCCTTTATTTTCGGCAAAAATTAATTTTTTACATTTGAAAACATAAAATAAACAAATAAGAGCAATAAAAACGCAAGTTTTTCATTAAAAAATACAGAAACGGAAGTCTTCAAAGTGTGACTGTTTTGGGCAAAAATGCAGTGTATTCCCTTATCTAAAAATTGAATATTTTTCCAAAAATCGAAAAAATTGTTTGTCCTTTATTTTCGGCAAAAATTAATTTTTTACATTTTAAAACATAAAATAAACAAATAAGAGCAATAAAAACGCAAGTTTTTCATTAAAAAATACAGAAACGGAAGTCTTCAAAGTGTGACTGTTTTTGGCCAAAAATGCAAAGGGTAACCCCTTATCTAAAAATTGAATATTTTTCCAAAAATCTAAAACTTTTTTGTCCTTTATTTTCGGCAAAAATTAATTTTTTACATTTTAAAACATAAAATAAACAAATAAGAGCAATAAAAACGCAAGTTTTTCATTAAAAAATACAGAAACGGAAGTCTTCAAAGTGTGACTGTTATTGCCCAAAAATGCAAAGGGTAACCCCTTATCTAAATATTGAATATTTTTCCAAAAATCAAAAAAATTTTTGGTCCTTTATTTTCGGCAAAAATTAATTTTTTACATTTTAAAACATAAAATAAACAAATAAGAGCAATAAAAACGCAAGTTTTTCATTAAAAAATACAGAAACGGAAGTCTTCAAAGTGTGACTGTTTTTGGCCAAAAATGCAAAGGGCAACCCGTTATCTAAAATTTGAATATTTTTCCACAAATCGAAAAATTTTTTGTCCTTTATTTTTGGGAAAAATTAATTTTTTACATTTGAAAACAAAAAATAAACAAATAAGAGCAATAAAAACGCAAGTTTTTCATTAAAAAATACAGAAATGGAAGTCTTCAAAGTGTGACTGTTTTGGGCAAAAATGCAAAGTGTATTCCCTTATCTAAAAATTGAATATTTTTCCAAAAATCGAAAAAAATTTTTGTCCTTTATTTTCGGCAAAAATTAATTTTTTACATTTGAAAACATAAAATAAACAAATAAGAGCAATAAAAACGCAAGTTTTTCATTAAAAAATACAGAAACGGAAGTCTTCAAAGTGTGACTGTTTTGGGCAAAAATGCAGTGTATTCCCTTATCTAAAAATTGAATATTTTTCCAAAAATCGAAAAAATTTTTTGTCCTTTATTTGTAGCAAAAATTAATTTTTTACATTTGAAAACATAAAATAAACAAATAAGAGCAATAAAAACGCAAGTTTTTCATTAAAAAATACAGAAACGGAAGTCTTCAAAGTGTGATTGTTTTTGGCCAAAAATGCAAAGGGTAACCCCTTATCTAAAAATTGAATATTTTTCCAAAAATCGAAAAAAATTTTTGTCCTTTATTTTCGGCAAAAATTAATTTTTTACATTTGAAAACATAAAATAAACAAATAAGAGCAATAAAAACGCAAGTTTTTCATTAAAAAATACAGAAACGGAAGTCTTCAAAGTGTGACTGTTTTTGGCCACAAATGCAAAGGGTAACCCCTCATCTAAATATTGAATATTTTTCCAAAAATCGAAAAAATTGTTTGTCCTTTATTTGTAGCAAAAATTAATTTTTTACATTTGAAAACATAAAATAAACAAATAAGAGCAATAAAAACGCAAGTTTTTCATTAAAAAATACAGAAACGGAAGTCTTCAAAGTGTGATTGTTTTTGGCCAAAAATGCAAAGGGTAACCCCTTATCTAAAAATTGAATATTTTTCCAAAAATCGAAAAAATTGTTTGTCCTTTATTTTCGGCAAAAATTAATTTTTTACATTTTAAAACATAAAATAAACAAATAAGAGCAATAAAAACGCAAGTTTTTCATTAAAAAATACAGAAACGGAAGTCTTCAAAGTGTGACTGTTTTTGGCCAAAAATGCAAAGGGTAACCCCTTATCTAAAAATTGAATATTTTTCCAAAAATCTAAAACTTTTTTGTCCTTTATTTTCGGCAAAAATTAATTTTTTACATTTTAAAACATAAAATAAACAAATAAGAGCAATAAAAACGCAAGTTTTTCATTAAAAAATACAGAAACGGAAGTCTTCAAAGTGTGACTGTTTTTGGCCAAAAATGCAAAGGGTAACCCCTTATCTAAAAATTGAATATTTTTCCAAAAATCTAAAAATTTTTTGTCCTTTATTTTCGGGAAAAATTAATTTTTTACATTTGAAAGCATAAAATAAACAAATAAGAGCAATAAAAACGCAAGTTTTTCATTAAAAAATACAGAAACGGAAGTCTTCAAAGTGTGATTGTGTTTGGCCAAAAATGCAAAGGGTAACCCCTTATCTAAAAATTGAATATTTTTCCAAAAATCGAAAAAATTTTTGGTCCTTTATTTTCGGCAAAAATTAATTTTTTACATTTTAAAACATAAAATAAACAAATAAGAGCAATAAAAACGCAAGTTTTTCATTAAAAAATACAGAAACGGAAGTCTTCAAAGTGTGACTGTTATTGCCCAAAAATGCAAAGGGTAACCCCTTATCTAAAAGTTGAATATTTTTCCAAAAATCGAAAAAATTGTTTGTCCTTTATTTGTAGCAAAAATTAATTTTTTACATTTGAAAGCATAAAATAAACAAATAAGAGCAATAAAAACGCAAGTTTTTCATTAAAAAATACAGAAACGGAAGTCTTCAAAGTGTGACTGTTTTTGCCCAAAAATGCAAAGGGTAACCCCTTATCTAAAAGTTGAATATTTTTCCAAAAATCGAAAAAATTGTTTGTCCTTTATTTGTAGCAAAAATTAATTTTTTACATTTGAAAGCATAAAATAAACAAATAAGAGCAATAAAAACGCAAGTTTTTCATTAAAAAATACAGAAACGGAAGTCTTCAAAGTGTGACTGTTATTGCCCAAAAATGCAAAGGGTAACCCCTTATCTAAAAGTTGAATATTTTTCCAAAAATCGAAAAAATTGTTTGTCCTTTATTTGTAGCAAAAATTAATTTTTTACATTTGAAAGCATAAAATAAACAAATAAGAGCAATAAAAACGCAAGTTTTTCATTAAAAAATACAGAAACGGAAGTCTTCAAAGTGTGACTGTTATTGCCCAAAAATGCAAAGGGTAACCCCTTATCTAAATATTGAATATTTTTCCAAAAATCAAAAAAATTTTTGGTCCTTTATTTTCGGCAAAAATTAATTTTTTACATTTGAAAACATAAAATAAACAAATAAGAGCAATAAAAACGCAAGTTTTTCATTAAAAAATACAGAAACGGAAGTCTTCAAAGTGTGACTGTTATTGCCCAAAAATGCAAAGGGTAACCCCTTATCTAAAAGTTGAATATTTTTCCAAAAATCGAAAAAATTGTTTGTCCTTTATTTGTAGCAAAAATTAATTTTTTACATTTGAAAGCATAAAATAAACAAATAAGAGCAATAAAAACGCAAGTTTTTCATTAAAAAATACAGAAACGGAAGTCTTCAAAGTGTGACTGTTATTGCCCAAAAATGCAAAGGGTAACCCCTTATCTAAATATTGAATATTTTTCCAAAAATCAAAAAAATTTTTGGTCCTTTATTTTCGGCAAAAATTAATTTTTTACATTTGAAAACATAAAATAAACAAATAAGAGCAATAAAAACGCAAGTTTTTCATTAAAAAATACAGAAATGGAAGTCTTCAAAGTGTGACTGTTTTGGGCAAAAATGCAAAGTGTATTCCCTTATCTAAAAATTGAATATTTTTCCAAAAATCGAAAAAATTTTTTGTCCTTTATTTGTAGCAAAAATTAATTTTTTACATTTGAAAGCATAAAATAAACAAATAAGAGCAATAAAAACGCAAGTTTTTCATTAAAAAATACAGAAACGGAAGTCTTCAAAGTGTGATTGTTTTTACCAAAAATGCAAAGGGTAACCCCTTATCTAAAAGTTGAATATTTTTCCAAAAATCGAAAAAATTGTTTGTCCTTTATTTGTAGCAAAAATTAATTTTTTACATTTGAAAGCATAAAATAAACAAATAAGAGCAATAAAAACGCAAGTTTTTCATTAAAAAATACAGAAACGGAAGTCTTCAAAGTGTGACTGTTATTGCCCAAAAATGCAAAGGGTAACCCCTTATCTAAATATTGAATATTTTTCCAAAAATCAAAAAAATTTTTGGTCCTTTATTTTCGGCAAAAATTAATTTTTTACATTTTAAAACATAAAATAAACAAATAAGAGCAATAAAAACGCAAGTTTTTCATTAAAAAATACAGAAACGGAAGTCTTCAAAGTGTGACTGTTTTTGGCCAAAAATGCAAAGGGCAACCCGTTATCTAAAATTTGAATATTTTTCCACAAATCGAAAAATTTTTTGTCCTTTATTTTTGGGAAAAATTAATTTTTTACATTTGAAAACAAAAAATAAACAAATAAGAGCAATAAAAACGCAAGTTTTTCATTAAAAAATACAGAAATGGAAGTCTTCAAAGTGTGACTGTTTTGGGCAAAAATGCAAAGTGTATTCCCTTATCTAAAAATTGAATATTTTTCCAAAAATCGAAAAAATTTTTTGTCCTTTATTTGTAGCAAAAATTAATTTTTTACATTTGAAAGCATAAAATAAACAAATAAGAGCAATAAAAACGCAAGTTTTTCATTAAAAAATACAGAAACGGAAGTCTTCAAAGTGTGATTGTTTTTACCAAAAATGCAAAGGGTAACCCCTTATCTAAAAATTGAATATTTTTCCAAAAATCAAAAAAATTTTTGGTCCTTTATTTTCGGCAAAAATTAATTTTTTACATTTTAAAACATAAAATAAACAAATAAGAGCAATAAAAACGCAAGTTTTTCATTAAAAAATACAGAAACGGAAGTCTTCAAAGTGTGACTGTTTTTGGCCAAAAATGCAAAGGGCAACCCGTTATCTAAAATTTGAATATTTTTCCACAAATCGAAAAATTTTTTGTCCTTTATTTTTGGGAAAAATTAATTTTTTACATTTGAAAACAAAAAATAAACAAATAAGAGCAATAAAAACGCAAGTTTTTCATTAAAAAATACAGAAACGGAAGTCTTCAAAGTGTGATTGTTTTTGGCCAAAATTGCAAAGGGTAACCCCTTATCTAAAAATTGAATATTTTTCCAAAAATCGAAAAAATTTTTTTGTCCTTTATTTGTAGCAAAAATTAATTTTTTACATTTGAAAGCATAAAATAAACAAATAAGAGCAATAAAAACGCAAGTTTTTCATTAAAAAATACAGAAACGGAAGTCTTCAAAGTGTGATTGTTTTTGGCCAAAATTGCAAAGGGTAACCCCTTATCTAAAAATTGAATATTTTTCCAAAAATCAAAAAAATTTTTGGTCCTTTATTTTCGGCAAAAATTAATTTTTTACATTTTAAAACATAAAATAAACAAATAAGAGCAATAAAAACGCAAGTTTTTCATTAAAAAATACAGAAACGGAAGTCTTCAAAGTGTGACTGTTTTTGGCCAAAAATGCAAAGGGCAACCCGTTATCTAAAATTTGAATATTTTTCCACAAATCGAAAAATTTTTTGTCCTTTATTTTTGGGAAAAATTAATTTTTTACATTTGAAAACAAAAAATAAACAAATAAGAGCAATAAAAACGCAAGTTTTTCATTAAAAAATACAGAAATGGAAGTCTTCAAAGTGTGACTGTTTTGGGCAAAAATGCAAAGTGTATTCCCTTATCTAAAAATTGAATATTTTTCCAAAAATCGAAAAAATTTTTTGTCCTTTATTTGTAGCAAAAATTAATTTTTTACATTTGAAAGCATAAAATAAACAAATAAGAGCAATAAAAACGCAAGTTTTTCATTAAAAAATACAGAAACGGAAGTCTTCAAAGTGTGATTGTTTTTACCAAAAATGCAAAGGGTAACCCCTTATCTAAAAATTGAATATTTTTCCAAAAATCAAAAAAATTTTTGGTCCTTTATTTTCGGCAAAAATTAATTTTTTACATTTTAAAACATAAAATAAACAAATAAGAGCAATAAAAACGCAAGTTTTTCATTAAAAAATACAGAAACGGAAGTCTTCAAAGTGTGACTGTTTTTGGCCAAAAATGCAAAGGGCAACCCGTTATCTAAAATTTGAATATTTTTCCACAAATCGAAAAATTTTTTGTCCTTTATTTTTGGGAAAAATTAATTTTTTACATTTGAAAACAAAAAATAAACAAATAAGAGCAATAAAAACGCAAGTTTTTCATTAAAAAATACAGAAACGGAAGTCTTCAAAGTGTGATTGTTTTTGGCCAAAATTGCAAAGGGTAACCCCTTATCTAAAAATTGAATATTTTTCCAAAAATCGAAAAAATTTTTTTGTCCTTTATTTGTAGCAAAAATTAATTTTTTACATTTGAAAGCATAAAATAAACAAATAAGAGCAATAAAAACGCAAGTTTTTCATTAAAAAATACAGAAACGGAAGTCTTCAAAGTGTGATTGTTTTTGGCCAAAAATGCAAAGGGTAACCCCTTATCTAAAAATTGAATATTTTTCCAAAAATCGAAAAAATTTTTGGTCCTTTATTTTCGGCAAAAATTAATTTTTTACATTTGAAAACATAAAATAAACAAATAAGAGCAATAAAAACGCAAGTTTATCATTAAAAAATACAGAAACGGAAGTCTTCAAAGTGTGATTGTTTTTGGCCAAAAATGCAAAGGGTAACCCCTTATCTAAAAATTGAATATTTTTCCAAAAATCGAAAAAATTTTTGGTCCTTTATTTTCGGCAAAAATTAATTTTTTACATTTTAAAACATAAAATAAACAAATAAGAGCAATAAAAACGCAAGTTTTTCATTAAAAAATACAGAAACGGAAGTCTTCAAAGTGTGACTGTTTTTGCCCAAAAATGCAAAGGGTAACCCCTCATCTAAATATTGAATATTTTTCCAAAAATCGAAAAAATTGTTTGTCCTTTATTTGTAGCAAAAATTAATTTTTTACATTTGAAAACATAAAATAAACAAATAAGAGCAATAAAAACGCAAGTTTTTCATTAAAAAATACAGAAACGGAAGTCTTCAAAGTGTGATTGTTTTTGGCCAAAAATGCAAAGGGTAACCCCTCATCTAAATATTGAATATTTTTCCAAAAATCGAAAAAATTGTTTGTCCTTTATTTTCGGCAAAAATTAATTTTTTACATTTGAAAACATAAAATAAACAAATAAGAGCAATAAAAACGCAAGTTTTTCATTAAAAAATACAGAAACGGAAGTCTTCAAAGTGTGATTGTTTTTGGCCAAAAATGCAAAGGGTAACCTCTTATCTAAAAATTGAATATTTTTCCAAAAATCGAAAAAATTTTTGGTCCTTTATTTTCGGCAAAAATTAATTTTTTACATTTTAAAACATAAAATAAACAAATAAGAGCAATAAAAACGCAAGTTTATCATTAAAAAATACAGAAACGGAAGTCTTCAAAGTGTGATTGTTTTTGGCCAAAAATGCAAAGGGTAACCCCTTATCTAAAAATTGAATATTTTTCCAAAAATCTAAAAATTTTTTGTCCTTTATTTTCGGCAAAAATTAATTTTTTACATTTTAAAACATAAAATAAACAAATAAGAGCAATAAAAACGCAAGTTTTTCATTAAAAAATACAGAAACGGAAGTCTTCAAAGTGTGACTGTTTTTGGCCAAAAATGCAAAGGGTAACCCCTTATCTAAAAATTGAATATTTTTCCAAAAATCTAAAAATTTTTTGTCCTTTATTTTCGGCAAAAATTAATTTTTTACATTTTAAAACATAAAATAAACAAATAAGAGCAATAAAAACGCAAGTTTTTCATTAAAAAATACAGAAACGGAAGTCTTCAAAGTGTGACTGTTTTTGGCCAAAAATGCAAATCTAAAAATTAAATATTTTTCCAAAAATCTAAAAAATTTTTTGTCCTTTATTTTGGGCAAAAATTAATTTTTTACATTTTAAAACATAAAATAAACAAATAAGAGCAATAAAAACGCAAGTTTTTCATTAAAAAATACAGAAACGGAAGTCTTCAAAGTGTGATTGTTTTTGGCCAAAAATGCAAAGGGTAACCCCTTATCTAAAAATTGAATATTTTTCCAAAAATCGAAAAAATTTTTTGTCCTTTATTTTCGGCAAAAATTAATTTTTTACATTTGAAAACATAAAATAAACAAATAAGAGCAATAAAAACGCAAGTTTTTCATTAAAAAATACAGAAACGGAAGTCTTCAAAGTGTGACTGTTTTTGGCCAAAAATGCAAATCTAAAAATTAAATATTTTTCCAAAAATCTAAAAAATTTTTTGTCCTTTATTTTGGGCAAAAATTAATTTTTTACATTTTAAAACATAAAATAAACAAATAAGAGCAATAAAAACGCAAGTTTATCATTAAAAAATACAGAAACGGAAGTCTTCAAAGTGTGATTGTTTTTGGCCAAAAATGCAAAGGGTAACCTCTTATCTAAAAATTGAATATTTTTCCAAAAATCGAAAAAATTTTTGGTCCTTTATTTTCGGCAAAAATTAATTTTTTACATTTTAAAACATAAAATAAACAAATAAGAGCAATAAAAACGCAAGTTTTTCATTAAAAAATACAGAAACGGAAGTCTTCAAAGTGTGATTGTTTTTGGCCAAAAATGCAAAGGGTAACCTCTTATCTAAAAATTGAATATTTTTCCAAAAATCGAAAAAATTTTTGGTCCTTTATTTTCGGCAAAAATTAATTTTTTACATTTTAAAACATAAAATAAACAAATAAGAGCAATAAAAACGCAAGTTTTTCATTAAAAAATACAGAAACGGAAGTCTTCAAAGTGTGATTGTTTTTGGCCAAAAATGCAAAGGGTAACCTCTTATCTAAAAATTGAATATTTTTCCAAAAATCGAAAAAATTTTTGGTCCTTTATTTTCGGCAAAAATTAATTTTTTACATTTTAAAACATAAAATAAACAAATAAGAGCAATAAAAACGCAAGTTTTTCATTAAAAAATACAGAAACGGAAGTCTTCAAAGTGTGACTGTTTTTGGCCAAAAATGCAAAGGGTAACCCCTTATCTAAAAATTGAATATTTTTCCAAAAATCTAAAAATTTTTTGTCCTTTATTTTCGGCAAAAATTAATTTTTTACATTTTAAAACATAAAATAAACAAATAAGAGCAATAAAAACGCAAGTTTTTCATTAAAAAATACAGAAACGGAAGTCTTCAAAGTGTGACTGTTTTTGGCCAAAAATGCAAAGGGTAACCCCTTATCTAAAAATTGAATATTTTTCCAAAAATCGAAAAAATTTTTTGTCCTTTATTTTCGGCAAAAATTAATTTTTTACATTTGAAAACATAAAATAAACAAATAAGAGCAATAAAAACGCAAGTTTTTCATTAAAAAATACAGAAACGGAAGTCTTCAAAGTGTGACTGTTTTTGGCCAAAAATGCAAATCTAAAAATTAAATATTTTTCCAAAAATCTAAAAAATTTTTTGTCCTTTATTTTGGGCAAAAATTAATTTTTTACATTTTAAAACATAAAATAAACAAATAAGAGCAATAAAAACGCAAGTTTTTCATTAAAAAATACAGAAACGGAAGTCTTCAAAGTGTGATTGTTTTTGGCCAAAAATGCAAAGGGTAACCCCTTATCTAAAAATTGAATATTTTTCCAAAAATCGAAAAAATTTTTTGTCCTTTATTTTCGGCAAAAATTAATTTTTTACATTTGAAAACATAAAATAAACAAATAAGAGCAATAAAAACGCAAGTTTTTCATTAAAAAATACAGAAACGGAAGTCTTCAAAGTGTGATTGTTTTTGGCCAAAAATGCAAAGGGTAACCCCTTATCTAAAAATTGAATATTTTTCCAAAAATCGAAAAAATTTTTTGTCCTTTATTTTCGGCAAAAATTAATTTTTTACATTTGAAAACATAAAATAAACAAATAAGAGCAATAAAAACGCAAGTTTTTCATTAAAAAATACAGAAACGGAAGTCTTCAAAGTGTGACTGTTTTTGCCCAACAATGCAAAGGATAACCCCCTATCTAAAAATTGAATATTTTTCCAAAAATCGAAAAAATGTTTTGTCCTTTATTTTTTACATTTTAAAACATAAAATAAACAAATAAGAGCAATAAAAACGCAAGTTTTTCATTAAAAAATACAGAAACGGAAGTCTTCAAAGTGTGATTGTTTTTGGCCAAAAATGCAAAGGGTAACCCCTTATCTAAAAATTGAATATTTTTCCAAAAATCGAAAAAATTTTTTGTCCTTTATTTTCGGCAAAAATTAATTTTTTACATTTGAAAACATAAAATAAACAAATAAGAGCAATAAAAACGCAAGTTTTTCATTAAAAAATACAGAAACGGAAGTCTTCAAAGTGTGATTGTTTTTGGCCAAAAATGCAAAGGGTAACCCCTTATCTAAAAATTGAATATTTTTCCAAAAATCGAAAAAATTTTTTGTCCTTTATTTTCGGCAAAAATTAATTTTTTACATTTGAAAACATAAAATAAACAAATAAGAGCAATAAAAACGCAAGTTTTTCATTAAAAAATACAGAAACGGAAGTCTTCAAAGTGTGACTGTTTTGGGCAAAAATGCAGTGTATTCCCTTATCTAAAAATTGAATATTTTTCCAAAAATCGAAAAAATTTTTTGTCCTTTATTTGTAGCAAAAATTAATTTTTTACATTTTAAAACATAAAATAAACAAATAAGAGCAATAAAAACGCAAGTTTTTCATTAAAAAATACAGAAACGGAAGTCTTCAAAGTGTGACTGTTTTTGGCCAAAAATGCAAATCTAAAAATTAAATATTTTTCCAAAAATCTAAAAAATTTTTTGTCCTTTATTTTGGGCAAAAATTAATTTTTTACATTTTAAAACATAAAATAAACAAATAAGAGCAATAAAAACGCAAGTTTTTCATTAAAAAATACAGAAACGGAAGTCTTCAAAGTGTGACTGTTTTTGGCCAAAAATGCAAAGGGTAACCCCTTATCTAAAAATTGAATATTTTTCCAAAAATCTAAAAATTTTTTGTCCTTTATTTTCGGCAAAAATTAATTTTTTACATTTGAAAACATAAAATAAACAAATAAGAGCAATAAAAACGCAAGTTTTTCATTAAAAAATACAGAAACGGAAGTCTTCAAAGTGTGATTGTTTTTGGCCAAAAATGCAAAGGGTAACCTCTTATCTAAAAATTGAATATTTTTCCAAAAATCGAAAAAATTTTTGGTCCTTTATTTTCGGCAAAAATTAATTTTTTACATTTTAAAACATAAAATAAACAAATAAGAGCAATAAAAACGCAAGTTTTTCATTAAAAAATACAGAAACGGAAGTCTTCAAAGTGTGACTGTTTTTGGCCAAAAATGCAAAGGGTAACCCCTTATCTAAAAATTGAATATTTTTCCAAAAATCTAAAAATTTTTTGTCCTTTATTTTCGGCAAAAATTAATTTTTTACATTTTAAAACATAAAATAAACAAATAAGAGCAATAAAAACGCAAGTTTTTCATTAAAAAATACAGAAACGGAAGTCTTCAAAGTGTGACTGTTTTTGGCCAAAAATGCAAAGGGTAACCCCTTATCTAAAAATTGAATATTTTTCCAAAAATCGAAAAAATTTTTTGTCCTTTATTTTCGGCAAAAATTAATTTTTTACATTTGAAAACATAAAATAAACAAATAAGAGCAATAAAAACGCAAGTTTTTCATTAAAAAATACAGAAACGGAAGTCTTCAAAGTGTGACTGTTTTTGGCCAAAAATGCAAATCTAAAAATTAAATATTTTTCCAAAAATCTAAAAAATTTTTTGTCCTTTATTTTGGGCAAAAATTAATTTTTTACATTTTAAAACATAAAATAAACAAATAAGAGCAATAAAAACGCAAGTTTTTCATTAAAAAATACAGAAACGGAAGTCTTCAAAGTGTGATTGTTTTTGGCCAAAAATGCAAAGGGTAACCTCTTATCTAAAAATTGAATATTTTTCCAAAAATCGAAAAAATTTTTGGTCCTTTATTTTCGGCAAAAATTAATTTTTTACATTTTAAAACATAAAATAAACAAATAAGAGCAATAAAAACGCAAGTTTTTCATTAAAAAATACAGAAACGGAAGTCTTCAAAGTGTGACTGTTTTTGGCCAAAAATGCAAAGGGTAACCCCTTATCTAAAAATTGAATATTTTTCCAAAAATCTAAAAATTTTTTGTCCTTTATTTTCGGCAAAAATTAATTTTTTACATTTTAAAACATAAAATAAACAAATAAGAGCAATAAAAACGCAAGTTTTTCATTAAAAAATACAGAAACGGAAGTCTTCAAAGTGTGACTGTTTTTGGCCAAAAATGCAAAGGGTAACCCCTTATCTAAAAATTGAATATTTTTCCAAAAATCGAAAAAATTTTTTGTCCTTTATTTTCGGCAAAAATTAATTTTTTACATTTGAAAACATAAAATAAACAAATAAGAGCAATAAAAACGCAAGTTTTTCATTAAAAAATACAGAAACGGAAGTCTTCAAAGTGTGACTGTTTTTGGCCAAAAATGCAAATCTAAAAATTAAATATTTTTCCAAAAATCTAAAAAATTTTTTGTCCTTTATTTTGGGCAAAAATTAATTTTTTACATTTTAAAACATAAAATAAACAAATAAGAGCAATAAAAACGCAAGTTTTTCATTAAAAAATACAGAAACGGAAGTCTTCAAAGTGTGATTGTTTTTGGCCAAAAATGCAAAGGGTAACCCCTTATCTAAAAATTGAATATTTTTCCAAAAATCGAAAAAATTTTTTGTCCTTTATTTTCGGCAAAAATTAATTTTTTACATTTGAAAACATAAAATAAACAAATAAGAGCAATAAAAACGCAAGTTTTTCATTAAAAAATACAGAAACGGAAGTCTTCAAAGTGTGATTGTTTTTGGCCAAAAATGCAAAGGGTAACCCCTTATCTAAAAATTGAATATTTTTCCAAAAATCGAAAAAATTTTTTGTCCCTTATTTTCGGCAAAAATTAATTTTTTACATTTGAAAACATAAAATAAACAAATAAGAGCAAAAAAACGCAAGTTTTTCATTAAAAAATACAGAAACGGAAGTCTTCAAAGTGTGACTGTTTTTGCCCAACAATGCAAAGGATAACCCCCTATCTAAAAATTGAATATTTTTCCAAAAATCGAAAAAATGTTTTGTCCTTTATTTTTTACATTTTAAAACATAAAATAAACAAATAAGAGCAATAAAAACGCAAGTTTTTCATTAAAAAATACAGAAACGGAAGTCTTCAAAGTGTGATTGTTTTTGGCCAAAAATGCAAAGGGTAACCCCTTATCTAAAAATTGAATATTTTTCCAAAAATCGAAAAAATTTTTTGTCCTTTATTTTCGGCAAAAATTAATTTTTTACATTTGAAAACATAAAATAAACAAATAAGAGCAATAAAAACGCAAGTTTTTCATTAAAAAATACAGAAACGGAAGTCTTCAAAGTGTGATTGTTTTTGGCCAAAAATGCAAAGGGTAACCCCTTATCTAAAAATTGAATATTTTTCCAAAAATCGAAAAAATTTTTTGTCCTTTATTTTCGGCAAAAATTAATTTTTTACATTTGAAAACATAAAATAAACAAATAAGAGCAATAAAAACGCAAGTTTTTCATTAAAAAATACAGAAACGGAAGTCTTCAAAGTGTGACTGTTTTGGGCAAAAATGCAGTGTATTCCCTTATCTAAAAATTGAATATTTTTCCAAAAATCGAAAAAATTTTTTGTCCTTTATTTGTAGCAAAAATTAATTTTTTACATTTTAAAACATAAAATAAACAAATAAGAGCAATAAAAACGCAAGTTTTTCATTAAAAAATACAGAAACGGAAGTCTTCAAAGTGTGACTGTTTTTGGCCAAAAATGCAAATCTAAAAATTAAATATTTTTCCAAAAATCTAAAAAATTTTTTGTCCTTTATTTTGGGCAAAAATTAATTTTTTACATTTTAAAACATAAAATAAACAAATAAGAGCAATAAAAACGCAAGTTTTTCATTAAAAAATACAGAAACGGAAGTCTTCAAAGTGTGATTGTTTTTGGCCAAAAATGCAAAGGGTAACCCCTTATCTAAAAATTGAATATTTTTCCAAAAATCGAAAAAATTTTTTGTCCTTTATTTTCGGCAAAAATTAATTTTTTACATTTGAAAACATAAAATAAACAAATAAGAGCAATAAAAACGCAAGTTTTTCATTAAAAAATACAGAAACGGAAGTCTTCAAAGTGTGACTGTTTTTGGCCAAAAATGCAAAGGGTAACCCCTTATCTAAAAATTGAATATTTTTCCAAAAATCTAAAAAATTTTTTGTCCTTTATTTTCGGCAAAAATTAATTTTTTACATTTTACAACATAAAATAAACAAATAAGAGCAATAAAAACGCAAGTTTTTCATTAAAAAATACAGAAACGGAAGTCTTCAAAGTGTGATTGTTTTTGGCCAAAAATGCAAAGGGTAACCCCTTATCTAAAAATTGAATATTTTTCCAAAAATCGAAAAAATTTTTTGTCCTTTATTTTCGGCAAAAATTAATTTTTTACATTTGAAAACATAAAATAAACAAATAAGAGCAATAAAAACGCAAGTTTTTCATTAAAAAATACAGAAACGGAAGTCTTCAAAGTGTGATTGTTTTTGGCCAAAAATGCAAAGGGTAACCCCTTATCTAAAAACTGAATATTTTTCCAAAAATCGAAAAAATGTTTTGTCCTTTATTTTCGGCAAAAATTAATTTTTTACATTTTAAAACATAAAATAAACAAATAAGAGCAATAAAAACGCAAGTTTTTCATTAAAAAATACAGAAACGGAAGTCTTCAAAGTGTGATTGTTTTTGGCCAAAAATGCAAAGGGTAACCCCTTATCTAAAAATTGAATATTTTTCCAAAAATCGAAAAAATTTTTTGTCCTTTATTTTCGGCAAAAATTAATTTTTTACATTTGAAAACATAAAATAAACAAATAAGAGCAATAAAAACGCAAGTTTTTCATTAAAAAATACAGAAACGGAAGTCTTCAAAGTGTGACTGTTTTTGCCCAACAATGCAAAGGATAACCCCCTATCTAAAAATTGAATATTTTTCCAAAAATCGAAAAAATGTTTTGTCCTTTATTTTTTACATTTTAAAACATAAAATAAACAAATAAGAGCAATAAAAACGCAAGTTTTTCATTAAAAAATACAGAAACGGAAGTCTTCAAAGTGTGACTGTTTTTGCCCAACAATGCAAAGGGTAAACCCCCAATCTAAAAATTGAATATTTTTCCAAAAATCGAAAAAATGTTTTGTCCTTTATTTTTTACATTTGAAAACATAAAATAAACTAATAAGAGCAATAAAAACGCAAGTTTTTCATTAAAAAATACAGAAACGGAAGTCTTCAAAGTGTGATTGTTTTTGGCCAAAAATGCATAGGGTAACCCCTCATCTAAATATTGAATATTTTTCCAAAAATCGAAAAAATTGTTTGTCCTTTATTTGTAGCAAAAATTAATTTTTTACATTTGAAAACATAAAATAAACAAATAAGAGCAATAAAAACGCAAGTTTTTCATTAAAAAATACAGAAACGGAAGTCTTCAAAGTGTGACTGTTTTTGGCCAAAAATGCAAAGGGTAACCCCTTATCTAAAAATTGAATATTTTTCCAAAAATCTAAAAATTTTTTGTCCTTTATTTTCGGCAAAAATTAATTTTTTACATTTTAAAACATAAAATAAACAAATAAGAGCAATAAAAACGCAACTTTTTCATTAAAAAATACAGAAACGGAAGTCTTCAAAGTGTGATTGTTTTTGGCCAAAAATGCAAAGGGTAACCCCTTATCTAAAAATTGAATATTTTTCCAAAAATCGAAAAAATTGTTTGTCCTTTATTTTCGGCAAAAATTAATTTTTTACATTTTAAAACATAAAATAAACAAATAAGAGCAATAAAAACGCAAGTTTTTCATTAAAAAATACAGAAACGGAAGTCTTCAAAGTGTGATTGTTTTTGGCCAAAAATGCAAAGGGTAACCCCTTATCTAAAAATTGAATATTTTTCCAAAAATCTAAAAATTTTTTGTCCTTTATTTTCGGCAAAAATTAATTTTTTACATTTTAAAACCTTAAATAAACAAATAAGAGCAATAAAAACGCAAGTTTTTCATTAAAAAATACAGAAACGGAAGTCTTCAAAGTGTGACTGTTTTTGGCCAAAAATGCAAAGGGTAACCCCTTATCTAAAAATTGAATATTTTTCCAAAAATCGAAAAAAATTTTTGTCCTTTATTTTCGGCAAAAATTAATTTTTTACATTTTAAAACATAAAATAAACAAATAAGAGCAATAAAAACGCAAGTTTTTCATTAAAAAATACAGAAACGGAAGTCTTCAAAGTGTGATTGTTTTTGGCCAAAAATGCAAAGGGTAACCCCTTATCTAAAAATTGAATATTTTTCCAAAAATCGAAAAAAATTTTTGTCCTTTATTTTCGGCAAAAATTAATTTTTTACATTTGAAAACATAAAATAAACAAATAAGAGCAATAAAAACGCAAGTTTTTCATTAAAAAATACAGAAACGGAAGTCTTCAAAGTGTGATTGTTTTTGGCCAAAAATGCAAAGGGTAACCCCTTATCTAAAAATTGAATATTTTTCCAAAAATCGAAAAAAATTTTTGTCCTTTATTTTCGGCAAAAATTAATTTTTTACATTTTAAAACATAAAATAAACAAATAAGAGCAATAAAAACGCAAGTTTTTCATTAAAAAATACAGAAACGGAAGTCTTCAAAGTGTGATTGTTTTTGGCCAAAAATGCAAAGGGTAACCCCTTATCTAAAAATTGAATATTTTTCCAAAAATCGAAAAAAATTTTTGTCCTTTATTTTCGGCAAAAATTAATTTTTTACATTTTAAAACATAAAATAAACAAATAAGAGCAATAAAAACGCAAGTTTTTCATTAAAAAATACAGAAACGGAAGTCTTCAAAGTGTGACTGTTTTTGGCCAAAAATGCAAAGGGTAACCCCTTATCTAAAAATTGAATATTTTTCCAAAAATCTAAAAAATTTTTTGTCCTTTATTTTCGGCAAAAATTAATTTTTTACATTTTAAAACATAAAATAAACAAATAAAAGGAATAAAAACGCAAGTTTTTCATTACAAAATACAGAAACGGAAGTCTTCATAGTGTGACTGTTTTTGGCCAAAAATGCAAAGGGTAACCCCTTATCTAAAAATTGAATATTTATCCAAAAATCGAAAAAAATTTTTGTCCTTTATTTTCGGCAAAAATTAATTTTTTACATTTTAAAACATAAAATAAACAAATAAGAGCAATAAAAACGCAAGTTTTTCATTAAAAAATACAGAAACGGAAGTCTTCAAAGTGTGACTGTTTTTGGCCAAAAATGCCAAGGGTAACCCCTTATCTAAAAATTGAATATTTTTCCAAAAATCGAAAAAAATTTTTGTCCTTTATTTTCGGCAAAAATTAATTTTTTACATTTTAAAACATAAAATAAACAAATAAAAGGAATAAAAACGCAAGTTTTTCATTACAAAATACAGAAACGGAAGTCTTCATAGTGCGACTGCTTTTGGCCAAAAATGCAAAGGGTAACCCCTTATCTAAAAATTGAATATTTTTCCAAAAATCTAAAAAATTTTTTGTCCTTTATTTTCGGCAAAAATTAATTTTTTACATTTTAAAACATAAAATAAACAAATAAAAGGAATAAAAACGCAAGTTTTTCATTACAAAATACAGAAACGGAAGTCTTCAAAGTGTGATTGTTTTTGGCCAAAAATGCAAAGGGTAACCCCTTATCTAAAAATTGAATATTTTTCCAAAAATCTAAAACATTTTTTGTCCTTTATTTTTGGCAAAAATTAATTTTTTACATTTTAAAACATAAAATAAACAAATAAGAGCAATAAAAACGCAAGTTTTTCATTAAAAAATACAGAAACGGAAGTCTTCAAAGTGTGATTGTTTTTGGCCAAAAATGCAAAGGGTAACCCCTTATCTAAAAATTGAATATTTTTCCAAAAATCGAAAAAAATTTTTGTCCTTTATTTTCGGCAAAAATTAATTTTTTACATTTTAAAACATAAAATAAACAAATAAGAGCAATAAAAACGCAACTTTTTCATTAAAAAATACAGAAACGGAAGTCTTCAAAGTGTGACTGTTTTTGGCCAAAAATGCAAAGGGTAACCCCTTATCTAAAAATTGAATATTTTTCCAAAAATCGAAAAAAATTTTTGTCCTTTATTTTCGGCAAAAATTAATTTTTTACATTTTAAAACATAAAATAAACAAATAAGAGCAATAAAAACGCAAGTTTTTCATTAAAAAATACAGAAACGGAAGTCTTCAAAGTGTGATTGTTTTTGGCCAAAAATGCAAAGGGTAACCCCTTATCTAAAAATTGAATATTTTTCCAAAAATCGAAAAAAATTTTTGTCCTTTATTTTCGGCAAAAATTAATTTTTTACATTTTAAAACATAAAATAAACAAATAAGAGCAATAAAAACGCAAGTTTTTCATTAAAAAATACAGAAACGGAAGTCTTCAAAGTGTGATTGTTTTTGGCCAAAAATGCAAAGGGTAACCCCTTATCTAAAAATTGAATATTTTTCCAAAAATCGAAAAAAATTTTTGTCCTTTATTTTCGGCAAAAATTAATTTTTTACATTTTAAAACATAAAATAAACAAATAAGAGCAATAAAAACGCAAGTTTTTCATTAAAAAATACAGAAACGGAAGTCTTCAAAGTGTGACTGTTTTTGGCCAAAAATGCAAAGGGTAACCCCTTATCTAAAAATTGAATATTTTTCCAAAAATCTAAAAAATTTTTTGTCCTTTATTTTCGGCAAAAATTTATTTTTTACATTTTAAAACATAAAATAAACAAATAAGAGCAATAAAAACGCAAGTTTTTCATTAAAAAATACAGAAACGGAAGTCTTCAAAGTGTGATTGTTTTTGGCCAAAAATGCAAAGGGTAACCCTAACCCCTTATCTAAAAATTGAATATTTTTCCAAAAATCAAAGTGTGACTGTTTTTGGCCAAAAATGCAAAGGGTAACCTTAACCTAAACCCTTATCCCTTAACCCTTATCCCTAAATAACCCTTATCTAAAAATTGAATATTTTTCCAAAAATCTAAAAAATTTTTGTCCTTTATTTTCGGCAAAAATTAATTTTTTACATTTTAAAACATAAAATAAACAAATAAGAGCAATAAAAACGCAAGTTTTTCATTAAAAAATACAGAAACGGAAGTCTTCAAAGTGTGATTGTTTTTGGCCAAAATTGCAAAGGGTAAAAATTGAATATTTTTCCAAAAATCGAAAAAATTTTTTGTCCTTTATTTTCGGCAAAAATTAATTTTTTACATTTTAAAACATAAAATAAACAAATAAGAGCAATAAAAACGCAAGTTTTTCATTAAAAAATACAGAAACGGAAGTCTTCAAAGTGTGACTGTTTTTGGCCAAAAATGCAAAGGGTAACCCTAACCCCTTATCTAAAACTTGAATATTTTTCCAAAAATCTAAAAAATTTTTGTCCTTTATTTTCGGCAAAAATTTATTTTTTACATTTTAAAACATAAAATAAACAAATAAGAGCAATAAAAACGCAAGTTTTTCATTAAAAAATACAGAAACGGAAGTCTTCAAAGTGTGATTGTTTTTGGCCAAAAATGCAAAGGGTAACCCCTTATCTAAAAATTGAATATTTTTCCAAAAATCAAAAAAATTTTTTGTCCTTTATTTTCGGCAAAAATTAATTTTTTACATTTTAAAACATAAAATAAACAAATAAGAGCAATAAAAACGCAAGTTTTTCATTAAAAAATACAGAAACGGAAGTCTTCAAAGTGTGACTGTTTTTGGCCAAAAATGCAAAGGGTAACCCCTTATCTAAAAATTGAATATTTTTCCAAAAATCTAAAAAATTTTTTGTCCTTTATTTTCGGCAAAAATTAATTTTTTACATTTTAAAACATAAAATAAACAAATAAGAGCAATAAAAACGCAAGTTTTTCATTAAAAAATACAGAAACGGAAGTCTTCAAAGTGTGACTGTTTTTGGCCAAAAATGCAAAGGGTAACCCCTTATCTAAATATTGAATATTTTTCCAAAAATCTAAAAAATTTTTTGTCCTTTATTTTCGGCAAAAATTAATTTTTTACATTTTAAAACATAAAATAAACAAATAAGAGCAATAAAAACGCAAGTTTTTCATTAAAAAATACAGAAACGGAAGTCTTCAAAGTGTGACTGTTTTTGGCCAAAAATGCAAAGGGTAACCCCTTATCTAAAAATTGAATATTTTTCCAAAAATCAAAAAAATTTTTTGTCCTTTATTTTCGGCAAAAATTAATTTTTTACATTTTAAAACATAAAATAAACAAATAAGAGCAATAAAAACGCAAGTTTTTCATTAAAAAATACAGAAACGGAAGTCTTCAAAGTGTGACTGTTTTTGGCCAAAAATGCAAAGGGTAACCCCTTATCTAAATATTGAATATTTTTCCAAAAATCGAAAAAATTGTTTGTCCTTTATTTGTAGCAAAAATTAATTTTTTACATTTGAAAGCATAAAATAAACAAATAAGAGCAATAAAAACGCAAGTTTTTCATTAAAAAATACAGAAACGGAAGTCTTCAAAGTGTGACTGTTTTTGGCCAAAAATGCAAAGGGTAACCCTAACCCCTTATCTAAAACTTGAATATTTTTCCAAAAATCTAAAAAATTTTTGTCCTTTATTTTCGGCAAAAATTTATTTTTTACATTTTAAAACATAAAATAAACAAATAAGAGCAATAAAAACGCAAGTTTTTCATTAAAAAATACAGAAACGGAAGTCTTCAAAGTGTGACTGTTTTTGGCCAAAAATGCAAAGGGTAACCCCTTATCTAAATATTGAATATTTTTCCAAAAATCTAAAAAATTTTTTGTCCTTTATTTTCGGCAAAAATTAATTTTTTACATTTTAAAACATAAAATAAACAAATAAGAGCAATAAAAACGCAAGTTTTTCATTAAAAAATACAGAAACGGAAGTCTTCAAAGTGTGACTGTTTTTGGCCAAAAATGCAAAGGGTAACCCCTTATCTAAAAATTGAATATTTTTCCAAAAATCTAAAAAATTTTTTGTCCTTTATTTTCGGCAAAAATTAATTTTTTACATTTTAAAACATAAAATAAACAAATAAGAGCAATAAAAACGCAAGTTTTTCATTAAAAAATACAGAAACGGAAGTCTTCAAAGTGTGACTGTTTTTGGCCAAAAATGCAAAGGGTAACCCCTTATCTAAATATTGAATATTTTTCCAAAAATCGAAAAAATTGTTTGTCCTTTATTTGTAGCAAAAATTAATTTTTTACATTTGAAAGCATAAAATAAACAAATAAGAGCAATAAAAACGCAAGTTTTTCATTAAAAAATACAGAAACGGAAGTCTTCAAAGTGTGACTGTTTTTGGCCAAAAATGCAAAGGGTAACCCCTTATCTAAAAATTGAATATTTTTCCAAAAATCTAAAAAATTTTTTGTCCTTTATTTTCGGCAAAAATTAATTTTTTACATTTTAAAACATAAAATAAACAAATAAGAGCAATAAAAACGCAAGTTTTTCATTAAAAAATACAGAAACGGAAGTCTTCAAAGTGTGACTGTTTTTGGCCAAAAATGCAAAGGGTAACCCCTTATCTAAAAATTGAATATTTTTCCAAAAATCGAAAAAATTTTTTGTCCTTTATTTTCGGCAAAAATTAATTTTTTACATTTTAAAACATAAAATAAACAAATAAGAGCAATAAAAACGCAAGTTTTTCATTAAAAAATACAGAAACGGAAGTCTTCAAAGTGTGACTGTTTTTGGCCAAAAATGCAAAGGGTAACCCTAACCCCTTATCTAAAACTTGAATATTTTTCCAAAAATCTAAAAAATTTTTGTCCTTTATTTTCGGCAAAAATTAATTTTTTACATTTTAAAACATAAAATAAACAAATAAGAGCAATAAAAACGCAAGTTTTTCATTAAAAAATACAGAAACGGAAGTCTTCAAAATGTGACTGTTTTTGGCCAAAAATGCAAAGGGTAACCCCTTATCTAAAAATTGAATATTTTTCCAAAAATCTAAAAAATTTTTTGTCCTTTATTTTCGGCAAAAATTAATTTTTTACATTTTAAAACATAAAATAAACAAATAAGAGCAATAAAAACGCAAGTTTTTCATTAAAAAATACAGAAACGGAAGTCTTCAAAGTGTGACTGTTTTTGGCCAAAAATGCAAAGGGTAACCCCTTATCTAAAAATTGAATATTTTTCCAAAAATCGAAAAAATTTTTTGTCCTTTATTTTCGGCAAAAATTAATTTTTTACATTTTAAAACATAAAATAAACAAATAAGAGCAATAAAAACGCAAGTTTTTCATTAAAAAATACAGAAACGGAAGTATTCAAAGTGTGACTGTTATTGCCCAAAAATGCAAAGGGTAACCCCTTATCTAAATATTGAATATTTTTCCAAAAATCGAAAAAATTGTTTGTCCTTTATTTGTAGCAAAAATTAATTTTTTACATTTTAAAACATAAAATAAACAAATAAGAGCAATAAAAACGCAAGTTTTTCATTAAAAAATACAGAAACGGAAGTCTTCAAAGTGTGATTGTTTTTGGCCAAAAATGCAAAGGGTAACCCCTTATCTAAAAATTGAATATTTTTCCAAAAATCAAAAAAATTTTTTGTCCTTTATTTTCGGCAAAAATTAATTTTTTACATTTTAAAACATAAAATAAACAAATAAGAGCAATAAAAACGCAAGTTTTTCATTAAAAAATACAGAAACGGAAGTCTTCAAAGTGTGACTGTTTTTGGCCAAAAATGCAAAGGGTAACCCCTTATCTAAAAATTGAATATTTTTCCAAAAATCTAAAAAATTTTTTGTCCTTTATTTTCGGCAAAAATTAATTTTTTACATTTTAAAACATAAAATAAACAAATAAGAGCAATAAAAACGCAAGTTTTTCATTAAAAAATACAGAAACGGAAGTCTTCAAAGTGTGACTGTTTTTGGCCAAAAATGCAAAGGGTAACCCCTTATCTAAATATTGAATATTTTTCCAAAAATCGAAAAAATTGTTTGTCCTTTATTTTCGGCAAAAATTAATTTTTTACATTTTAAAACATAAAATAAACAAATAAGAGCAATAAAAACGCAAGTTTTTCATTAAAAAATACAGAAACGGAAGTCTTCAAAGTGTGACTGTTTTTGGCCAAAAATGCAAAGGGTAACCCTAACCCCTTATCTAAAACTTGAATATTTTTCCAAAAATCTAAAAAATTTTTTGTCCTTTATTTTCGGCAAAAATTTATTTTTTACATTTTAAAACATAAAATAAACAAATAAGAGCAATAAAAACGCAAGTTTTTCATTAAAAAATACAGAAACGGAAGTCTTCAAAGTGTGACTGTTTTTGGCCAAAAATGCAAAGGGTAACCCCTTATCTAAATATTGAATATTTTTCCAAAAATCTAAAAAATTTTTTGTCCTTTATTTTCGGCAAAAATTAATTTTTTACATTTTAAAACATAAAATAAACAAATAAGAGCAATAAAAACGCAAGTTTTTCATTAAAAAATACAGAAACGGAAGTCTTCAAAGTGTGACTGTTTTTGGCCAAAAATGCAAAGGGTAACCCCTTATCTAAAAATTGAATATTTTTCCAAAAATCGAAAAAATTTTTTGTCCTTTATTTTCGGCAAAAATTAATTTTTTACATTTTAAAACATAAAATAAACAAATAAGAGCAATAAAAACGCAAGTTTTTCATTAAAAAATACAGAAACGGAAGTCTTCAAAGTGTGACTGTTTTTGGCCAAAAATGCAAAGGGTAACCCCTTATCTAAATATTGAATATTTTTCCAAAAATCGAAAAAATTGTTTGTCCTTTATTTGTAGCAAAAATTAATTTTTTACATTTGAAAGCATAAAATAAACAAATAAGAGCAATAAAAACGCAAGTTTTTCATTAAAAAATACAGAAACGGAAGTATTCAAAGTGTGACTGTTATTGCCCAAAAATGCAAAGGGTAACCCCTTATCTAAATATTGAATATTTTTCCAAAAATCGAAAAAATTGTTTGTCCTTTATTTGTAGCAAAAATTAATTTTTTACATTTGAAAGCATAAAATAAACAAATAAGAGCAATAAAAACGCAAGTTTTTCATTAAAAAATACAGAAACGGAAGTCTTCAAAGTGTGACTGTTTTTGGCCAAAAATGCAAAGGGTAACCCCTTATCTAAATATTGAATATTTTTCCAAAAATCTAAAAAATTTTTTGTCCTTTATTTTCGGCAAAAATTAATTTTTTACATTTTAAAACATAAAATAAACAAATAAGAGCAATAAAAACGCAAGTTTTTCATTAAAAAATACAGAAACGGAAGTCTTCAAAGTGTGACTGTTTTTGGCCAAAAATGCAAAGGGTAACCCCTTATCTAAAAATTGAATATTTTTCCAAAAATCGAAAAAATTTTTTGTCCTTTATTTTCGGCAAAAATTTATTTTTTACATTTTAAAACATAAAATAAACAAATAAGAGCAATAAAAACGCAAGTTTTTCATTAAAAAATACAGAAACGGAAGTCTTCAAAGTGTGACTGTTTTTGGCCAAAAATGCAAAGGGTAACCCCTTATCTAAAAATTGAATATTTTTCCAAAAATCGAAAAAATTTTTTGTCCTTTATTTTCGGCAAAAATTAATTTTTTACATTTTAAAACATAAAATAAACAAATAAGAGCAATAAAAACGCAAGTTTTTCATTAAAAAATACAGAAACGGAAGTCTTCAAAGTGTGACTGTTTTTGGCCAAAAATGCAAAGGGTAACCCCTTATCTAAAAATTGAATATTTTTCCAAAAATCAAAAAAATTTTTGGTCCTTTATTTTCGGCAAAAATTAATTTTTTACATTTTAAAACATAAAATAAACAAATAAGAGCAATAAAAACGCAAGTTTTTCATTAAAAAATACAGAAACGGAAGTCTTCAAAGTGTGACTGTTTTTGGCCAAAAATGCAAAGGGCAACCCGTTATCTAAAATTTGAATATTTTTCCACAAATCGAAAAATTTTTTGTCCTTTATTTTTGGGAAAAATTAATTTTTTACATTTGAAAACAAAAAATAAACAAATAAGAGCAATAAAAACGCAAGTTTTTCATTAAAAAATACAGAAACGGAAGTCTTCAAAGTGTGATTGTTTTTGGCCAAAATTGCAAAGGGTAACCCCTTATCTAAAAATTGAATATTTTTCCAAAAATCGAAAAAATTTTTTTGTCCTTTATTTGTAGCAAAAATTAATTTTTTACATTTGAAAGCATAAAATAAACAAATAAGAGCAATAAAAACGCAAGTTTTTCATTAAAAAATACAGAAACGGAAGTCTTCAAAGTGTGATTGTTTTTGGCCAAAAATGCAAAGGGTAACCCCTTATCTAAAAATTGAATATTTTTCCAAAAATCTAAAAAATTTTTTGTCCTTTATTTTCGGCAAAAATTAATTTTTTACATTTTAAAACATAAAATAAACAAATAAGAGCAATAAAAACGCAAGTTTTTCATTAAAAAATACAGAAACGGAAGTCTTCAAAGTGTGACTGTTTTTGGCCAAAAATGCAAAGGGTAACCCCTTATCTAAAAATTGAATATTTTTCCAAAAATCGAAAAAATTTTTTGTCCTTTATTTTCGGCAAAAATTAATTTTTTACATTTTAAAACATAAAATAAACAAATAAGAGCAATAAAAACGCAAGTTTTTCATTAAAAAATACAGAAACGGAAGTCTTCAAAGTGTGATTGTTTTTGGCCAAAAATGCAAAGGGTAACCCCTTATCTAAAAATTGAATATTTTTCCAAAAATCAAAAAAATTTTTTGTCCTTTATTTTCGGCAAAAATTAATTTTTTACATTTTAAAACATAAAATAAACAAATAAGAGCAATAAAAACGCAAGTTTTTCATTAAAAAATACAGAAACGGAAGTATTCAAAGTGTGACTGTTATTGCCCAAAAATGCAAAGGGTAACCCCTTATCTAAATATTGAATATTTTTCCAAAAATCGAAAAAATTGTTTGTCCTTTATTTGTAGCAAAAATTAATTTTTTACATTTGAAAGCATAAAATAAACAAATAAGAGCAATAAAAACGCAAGTTTTTCATTAAAAAATACAGAAACGGAAGTCTTCAAAGTGTGACTGTTTTTGGCCAAAAATGCAAAGGGTAACCCTAACCCCTTATCTAAAACTTGAATATTTTTCCAAAAATCTAAAAAATTTTTTGTCCTTTATTTTCGGCAAAAATTTATTTTTTACATTTTAAAACATAAAATAAACAAATAAGAGCAATAAAAACGCAAGTTTTTCATTAAAAAATACAGAAACGGAAGTCTTCAAAGTGTGACTGTTTTTGGCCAAAAATGCAAAGGGTAACCCCTTATCTAAAAATTGAATATTTTTCCAAAAATCGAAAAAATTTTTTGTCCTTTATTTTCGGCAAAAATTAATTTTTTACATTTTAAAACATAAAATAAACAAATAAGAGCAATAAAAACGCAAGTTTTTCATTAAAAAATACAGAAACGGAAGTCTTCAAAGTGTGACTGTTTTTGGCCAAAAATGCAAAGGGTAACCCCTTATCTAAAAATTGAATATTTTTCCAAAAATCTAAAAAATTTTTTGTCCTTTATTTTCGGCAAAAATTAATTTTTTACATTTTAAAACATAAAATAAACAAATAAGAGCAATAAAAACGCAAGTTTTTCATTAAAAAATACAGAAACGGAAGTCTTCAAAGTGTGACTGTTTTTGGCCAAAAATGCAAAGGGTAACCCCTTATCTAAAAATTGAATATTTTTCCAAAAATCGAAAAAATTTTTTGTCCTTTATTTTCGGCAAAAATTAATTTTTTACATTTTAAAACATAAAATAAACAAATAAGAGCAATAAAAACGCAAGTTTTTCATTAAAAAATACAGAAACGGAAGTCTTCAAAGTGTGACTGTTTTTGGCCAAAAATGCAAAGGGTAACCCCTTATCTAAAAATTGAATATTTTTCCAAAAATCGAAAAAATTTTTTGTCCTTTATTTTCGGCAAAAATTAATTTTTTACATTTTAAAACATAAAATAAACAAATAAGAGCAATAAAAACGCAAGTTTTTCATTAAAAAATACAGAAACGGAAGTATTCAAAGTGTGACTGTTATTGCCCAAAAATGCAAAGGGTAACCCCTTATCTAAATATTGAATATTTTTCCAAAAATCGAAAAAATTGTTTGTCCTTTATTTGTAGCAAAAATTAATTTTTTACATTTGAAAGCATAAAATAAACAAATAAGAGCAATAAAAACGCAAGTTTTTCATTAAAAAATACAGAAACGGAAGTCTTCAAAGTGTGACTGTTTTTGGCCAAAAATGCAAAGGGTAACCCTAACCCCTTATCTAAAACTTGAATATTTTTCCAAAAATCTAAAAAATTTTTTGTCCTTTATTTTCGGCAAAAATTTATTTTTTACATTTTAAAACATAAAATAAACAAATAAGAGCAATAAAAACGCAAGTTTTTCATTAAAAAATACAGAAACGGAAGTCTTCAAAGTGTGACTGTTTTTGGCCAAAAATGCAAAGGGTAACCCCTTATCTAAAAATTGAATATTTTTCCAAAAATCGAAAAAATTTTTTGTCCTTTATTTTCGGCAAAAATTAATTTTTTACATTTTAAAACATAAAATAAACAAATAAGAGCAATAAAAACGCAAGTTTTTCATTAAAAAATACAGAAACGGAAGTCTTCAAAGTGTGACTGTTTTTGGCCAAAAATGCAAAGGGTAACCCCTTATCTAAAAATTGAATATTTTTCCAAAAATCTAAAAAATTTTTTGTCCTTTATTTTCGGCAAAAATTAATTTTTTACATTTTAAAACATAAAATAAACAAATAAGAGCAATAAAAACGCAAGTTTTTCATTAAAAAATACAGAAACGGAAGTCTTCAAAGTGTGACTGTTTTTGGCCAAAAATGCAAAGGGTAACCCCTTATCTAAAAATTGAATATTTTTCCAAAAATCGAAAAAATTTTTTGTCCTTTATTTTCGGCAAAAATTAATTTTTTACATTTTAAAACATAAAATAAACAAATAAGAGCAATAAAAACGCAAGTTTTTCATTAAAAAATACAGAAACGGAAGTCTTCAAAGTGTGACTGTTTTTGGCCAAAAATGCAAAGGGTAACCCCTTATCTAAAAATTGAATATTTTTCCAAAAATCGAAAAAATTTTTTGTCCTTTATTTTCGGCAAAAATTAATTTTTTACATTTTAAAACATAAAATAAACAAATAAGAGCAATAAAAACGCAAGTTTTTCATTAAAAAATACAGAAACGGAAGTCTTCAAAGTGTGACTGTTTTTGGCCAAAAATGCAAAGGGTAACCCTTATCTAAAAATTGAATATTTTTCCAAAAATCGAAAAAATTTTTTGTCCTTTATTTTCGGCAAAAATTAATTTTTTACATTTTAAAACATAAAATAAACAAATAAGAGCAATAAAAACGCAAGTTTTTCATTAAAAAATACAGAAACGGAAGTCTTCAAAGTGTGACTGTTTTTGGCCAAAAATGCAAAGGGTAACCCCTTATCTAAAAATTGAATATTTTTCCAAAAATCGAAAAAATTTTTTGTCCTTTATTTTCGGCAAAAATTAATTTTTTACATTTTAAAACATAAAATAAACAAATAAGAGCAATAAAAACGCAAGTTTTTCATTAAAAAATACAGAAACGGAAGTCTTCAAAGTGTGACTGTTTTTGGCCAAAAATGCAAAGGGTAACCCCTTATCTAAAAATTGAATATTTTTCCAAAAATCGAAAAAATTTTTTGTCCTTTATTTTCGGCAAAAATTAATTTTTTACATTTTAAAACATAAAATAAACAAATAAGAGCAATAAAAACGCAAGTTTTTCATTAAAAAATACAGAAACGGAAGTCTTCAAAGTGTGACTGTTTTTGGCCAAAAATGCAAAGGGTAACCCCTTATCTAAAAATTGAATATTTTTCCAAAAATCGAAAAAATTTTTTGTCCTTTATTTTCGGCAAAAATTAATTTTTTACATTTTAAAACATAAAATAAACAAATAAGAGCAATAAAAACGCAAGTTTTTCATTAAAAAATACAGAAACGGAAGTCTTCAAAGTGTGACTGTTTTTGGCCAAAAATGCAAAGGGTAACCCCTTATCTAAAAATTGAATATTTTTCCAAAAATCGAAAAAATTTTTTGTCCTTTATTTTCGGCAAAAATTAATTTTTTACATTTTAAAACATAAAATAAACAAATAAGAGCAATAAAAACGCAAGTTTTTCATTAAAAAATACAGAAACGGAAGTATTCAAAGTGTGACTGTTATTGCCCAAAAATGCAAAGGGTAACCCCTTATCTAAATATTGAATATTTTTCCAAAAATCGAAAAAATTGTTTGTCCTTTATTTGTAGCAAAAATTAATTTTTTACATTTGAAAGCATAAAATAAACAAATAAGAGCAATAAAAACGCAAGTTTTTCATTAAAAAATACAGAAACGGAAGTATTCAAAGTGTGACTGTTATTGCCCAAAAATGCAAAGGGTAACCCCTTATCTAAATATTGAATATTTTTCCAAAAATCGAAAAAATTGTTTGTCCTTTATTTGTAGCAAAAATTAATTTTTTACATTTGAAAGCATAAAATAAACAAATAAGAGCAATAAAAACGCAAGTTTTTCATTAAAAAATACAGAAACGGAAGTCTTCAAAGTGTGACTGTTTTTGGCCAAAAATGCAAAGGGTAACCCCTTATCTAAATATTGAATATTTTTCCAAAAATCTAAAAAATTTTTTGTCCTTTATTTTCGGCAAAAATTAATTTTTTACATTTTAAAACATAAAATAAACAAATAAGAGCAATAAAAACGCAAGTTTTTCATTAAAAAATACAGAAACGGAAGTCTTCAAAGTGTGACTGTTTTTGGCCAAAAATGCAAAGGGTAACCCCTTATCTAAAAATTGAATATTTTTCCAAAAATCGAAAAAATTTTTTGTCCTTTATTTTCGGCAAAAATTAATTTTTTACATTTTAAAACATAAAATAAACAAATAAGAGCAATAAAAACGCAAGTTTTTCATTAAAAAATACAGAAACGGAAGTCTTCAAAGTGTGACTGTTTTTGGCCAAAAATGCAAAGGGTAACCCCTTATCTAAATATTGAATATTTTTCCAAAAATCGAAAAAATTGTTTGTCCTTTATTTGTAGCAAAAATTAATTTTTTACATTTGAAAGCATAAAATAAACAAATAAGAGCAATAAAAACGCAAGTTTTTCATTAAAAAATACAGAAACGGAAGTATTCAAAGTGTGACTGTTATTGCCCAAAAATGCAAAGGGTAACCCCTTATCTAAATATTGAATATTTTTCCAAAAATCGAAAAAATTGTTTGTCCTTTATTTGTAGCAAAAATTAATTTTTTACATTTGAAAGCATAAAATAAACAAATAAGAGCAATAAAAACGCAAGTTTTTCATTAAAAAATACAGAAACGGAAGTCTTCAAAGTGTGACTGTTTTTGGCCAAAAATGCAAAGGGTAACCCCTTATCTAAATATTGAATATTTTTCCAAAAATCTAAAAAATTTTTTGTCCTTTATTTTCGGCAAAAATTAATTTTTTACATTTTAAAACATAAAATAAACAAATAAGAGCAATAAAAACGCAAGTTTTTCATTAAAAAATACAGAAACGGAAGTCTTCAAAGTGTGACTGTTTTTGGCCAAAAATGCAAAGGGTAACCCCTTATCTAAAAATTGAATATTTTTCCAAAAATCGAAAAAATTTTTTGTCCTTTATTTTCGGCAAAAATTTATTTTTTACATTTTAAAACATAAAATAAACAAATAAGAGCAATAAAAACGCAAGTTTTTCATTAAAAAATACAGAAACGGAAGTCTTCAAAGTGTGACTGTTTTTGGCCAAAAATGCAAAGGGTAACCCCTTATCTAAAAATTGAATATTTTTCCAAAAATCTAAAAAATTTTTTGTCCTTTATTTTCGGCAAAAATTAATTTTTTACATTTTAAAACATAAAATAAACAAATAAGAGCAATAAAAACGCAAGTTTTTCATTAAAAAATACAGAAACGGAAGTCTTCAAAGTGTGACTGTTTTTGGCCAAAAATGCAAAGGGTAACCCCTTATCTAAAAATTGAATATTTTTCCAAAAATCGAAAAAATTTTTTGTCCTTTATTTTCGGCAAAAATTTATTTTTTACATTTTAAAACATAAAATAAACAAATAAGAGCAATAAAAACGCAAGTTTTTCATTAAAAAATACAGAAACGGAAGTCTTCAAAGTGTGACTGTTTTTGGCCAAAAATGCAAAGGGTAACCCCTTATCTAAATATTGAATATTTTTCCAAAAATCGAAAAAATTGTTTGTCCTTTATTTGTAGCAAAAATTAATTTTTTACATTTGAAAGCATAAAATAAACAAATAAGAGCAATAAAAACGCAAGTTTTTCATTAAAAAATACAGAAACGGAAGTATTCAAAGTGTGACTGTTATTGCCCAAAAATGCAAAGGGTAACCCCTTATCTAAATATTGAATATTTTTCCAAAAATCGAAAAAATTGTTTGTCCTTTATTTGTAGCAAAAATTAATTTTTTACATTTGAAAGCATAAAATAAACAAATAAGAGCAATAAAAACGCAAGTTTTTCATTAAAAAATACAGAAACGGAAGTCTTCAAAGTGTGACTGTTTTTGGCCAAAAATGCAAAGGGTAACCCCTTATCTAAATATTGAATATTTTTCCAAAAATCTAAAAAATTTTTTGTCCTTTATTTTCGGCAAAAATTAATTTTTTACATTTTAAAACATAAAATAAACAAATAAGAGCAATAAAAACGCAAGTTTTTCATTAAAAAATACAGAAACGGAAGTCTTCAAAGTGTGACTGTTTTTGGCCAAAAATGCAAAGGGTAACCCCTTATCTAAAAATTGAATATTTTTCCAAAAATCGAAAAAATTTTTTGTCCTTTATTTTCGGCAAAAATTTATTTTTTACATTTTAAAACATAAAATAAACAAATAAGAGCAATAAAAACGCAAGTTTTTCATTAAAAAATACAGAAACGGAAGTCTTCAAAGTGTGACTGTTTTTGGCCAAAAATGCAAAGGGTAACCCCTTATCTAAAAATTGAATATTTTTCCAAAAATCTAAAAAATTTTTTGTCCTTTATTTTCGGCAAAAATTAATTTTTTACATTTTAAAACATAAAATAAACAAATAAGAGCAATAAAAACGCAAGTTTTTCATTAAAAAATACAGAAACGGAAGTCTTCAAAGTGTGATTGTTTTTGGCCAAAAATGCAAAGGGTAACCCCTTATCTAAAAATTGAATATTTTTCCAAAAATCAAAAAAATTTTTTGTCCTTTATTTTCGGCAAAAATTAATTTTTTACATTTTAAAACATAAAATAAACAAATAAGAGCAATAAAAACGCAAGTTTTTCATTAAAAAATACAGAAACGGAAGTCTTCAAAGTGTGACTGTTTTTGGCCAAAAATGCAAAGGGTAACCCCTTATCTAAAAATTGAATATTTTTCCAAAAATCGAAAAAATTTTTTGTCCTTTATTTTCGGCAAAAATTAATTTTTTACATTTTAAAACATAAAATAAACAAATAAGAGCAATAAAAACGCAAGTTTTTCATTAAAAAATACAGAAACGGAAGTCTTCAAAGTGTGACTGTTTTTGGCCAAAAATGCAAAGGGTAACCCCTTATCTAAATATTGAATATTTTTCCAAAAATCTAAAAAATTTTTTGTCCTTTATTTTCGGCAAAAATTAATTTTTTACATTTTAAAACATAAAATAAACAAATAAGAGCAATAAAAACGCAAGTTTTTCATTAAAAAATACAGAAACGGAAGTCTTCAAAGTGTGACTGTTTTTGGCCAAAAATGCAAAGGGTAACCCCTTATCTAAAAATTGAATATTTTTCCAAAAATCGAAAAAATTTTTTGTCCTTTATTTTCGGCAAAAATTAATTTTTTACATTTTAAAACATAAAATAAACAAATAAGAGCAATAAAAACGCAAGTTTTTCATTAAAAAATACAGAAACGGAAGTCTTCAAAGTGTGACTGTTTTTGGCCAAAAATGCAAAGGGTAACCCCTTATCTAAATATTGAATATTTTTCCAAAAATCTAAAAAATTTTTTGTCCTTTATTTTCGGCAAAAATTAATTTTTTACATTTTAAAACATAAAATAAACAAATAAGAGCAATAAAAACGCAAGTTTTTCATTAAAAAATACAGAAACGGAAGTCTTCAAAGTGTGACTGTTTTTGGCCAAAAATGCAAAGGGTAACCCCTTATCTAAAAATTGAATATTTTTCCAAAAATCGAAAAAATTTTTTGTCCTTTATTTTCGGCAAAAATTAATTTTTTACATTTTAAAACATAAAATAAACAAATAAGAGCAATAAAAACGCAAGTTTTTCATTAAAAAATACAGAAACGGAAGTCTTCAAAGTGTGACTGTTTTTGGCCAAAAATGCAAAGGGTAACCCCTTATCTAAAAATTGAATATTTTTCCAAAAATCGAAAAAATTTTTTGTCCTTTATTTTCGGCAAAAATTAATTTTTTACATTTTAAAACATAAAATAAACAAATAAGAGCAATAAAAACGCAAGTTTTTCATTAAAAAATACAGAAACGGAAGTCTTCAAAGTGTGATTGTTTTTGGCCAAAAATGCAAAGGGTAACCCCTTATCTAAAAATTGAATATTTTTCCAAAAATCAAAAAAATTTTTTGTCCTTTATTTTCGGCAAAAATTAATTTTTTACATTTTAAAACATAAAATAAACAAATAAGAGCAATAAAAACGCAAGTTTTTCATTAAAAAATACAGAAACGGAAGTATTCAAAGTGTGACTGTTATTGCCCAAAAATGCAAAGGGTAACCCCTTATCTAAATATTGAATATTTTTCCAAAAATCGAAAAAATTGTTTGTCCTTTATTTGTAGCAAAAATTAATTTTTTACATTTGAAAGCATAAAATAAACAAATAAGAGCAATAAAAACGCAAGTTTTTCATTAAAAAATACAGAAACGGAAGTATTCAAAGTGTGACTGTTATTGCCCAAAAATGCAAAGGGTAACCCCTTATCTAAATATTGAATATTTTTCCAAAAATCGAAAAAATTGTTTGTCCTTTATTTGTAGCAAAAATTAATTTTTTACATTTGAAAGCATAAAATAAACAAATAAGAGCAATAAAAACGCAAGTTTTTCATTAAAAAATACAGAAACGGAAGTCTTCAAAGTGTGACTGTTTTTGGCCAAAAATGCAAAGGGTAACCCCTTATCTAAATATTGAATATTTTTCCAAAAATCTAAAAAATTTTTTGTCCTTTATTTTCGGCAAAAATTAATTTTTTACATTTTAAAACATAAAATAAACAAATAAGAGCAATAAAAACGCAAGTTTTTCATTAAAAAATACAGAAACGGAAGTCTTCAAAGTGTGACTGTTTTTGGCCAAAAATGCAAAGGGTAACCCCTTATCTAAAAATTGAATATTTTTCCAAAAATCGAAAAAATTTTTTGTCCTTTATTTTCGGCAAAAATTAATTTTTTACATTTTAAAACATAAAATAAACAAATAAGAGCAATAAAAACGCAAGTTTTTCATTAAAAAATACAGAAACGGAAGTCTTCAAAGTGTGATTGTTTTTGGCCAAAAATGCAAAGGGTAACCCCTTATCTAAAAATTGAATATTTTTCCAAAAATCAAAAAAATTTTTTGTCCTTTATTTTCGGCAAAAATTAATTTTTTACATTTTAAAACATAAAATAAACAAATAAGAGCAATAAAAACGCAAGTTTTTCATTAAAAAATACAGAAACGGAAGTATTCAAAGTGTGACTGTTATTGCCCAAAAATGCAAAGGGTAACCCCTTATCTAAATATTGAATATTTTTCCAAAAATCGAAAAAATTGTTTGTCCTTTATTTGTAGCAAAAATTAATTTTTTACATTTGAAAGCATAAAATAAACAAATAAGAGCAATAAAAACGCAAGTTTTTCATTAAAAAATACAGAAACGGAAGTATTCAAAGTGTGACTGTTATTGCCCAAAAATGCAAAGGGTAACCCCTTATCTAAATATTGAATATTTTTCCAAAAATCGAAAAAATTGTTTGTCCTTTATTTGTAGCAAAAATTAATTTTTTACATTTGAAAGCATAAAATAAACAAATAAGAGCAATAAAAACGCAAGTTTTTCATTAAAAAATACAGAAACGGAAGTCTTCAAAGTGTGACTGTTTTTGGCCAAAAATGCAAAGGGTAACCCCTTATCTAAATATTGAATATTTTTCCAAAAATCTAAAAAATTTTTTGTCCTTTATTTTCGGCAAAAATTAATTTTTTACATTTTAAAACATAAAATAAACAAATAAGAGCAATAAAAACGCAAGTTTTTCATTAAAAAATACAGAAACGGAAGTCTTCAAAGTGTGACTGTTTTTGGCCAAAAATGCAAAGGGTAACCCCTTATCTAAAAATTGAATATTTTTCCAAAAATCGAAAAAATTTTTTGTCCTTTATTTTCGGCAAAAATTTATTTTTTACATTTTAAAACATAAAATAAACAAATAAGAGCAATAAAAACGCAAGTTTTTCATTAAAAAATACAGAAACGGAAGTATTCAAAGTGTGACTGTTATTGCCCAAAAATGCAAAGGGTAACCCCTTATCTAAATATTGAATATTTTTCCAAAAATCGAAAAAATTGTTTGTCCTTTATTTGTAGCAAAAATTAATTTTTTACATTTGAAAGCATAAAATAAACAAATAAGAGCAATAAAAACGCAAGTTTTTCATTAAAAAATACAGAAACGGAAGTCTTCAAAGTGTGACTGTTTTTGGCCAAAAATGCAAAGGGTAACCCCTTATCTAAATATTGAATATTTTTCCAAAAATCTAAAAAATTTTTTGTCCTTTATTTTCGGCAAAAATTAATTTTTTACATTTTAAAACATAAAATAAACAAATAAGAGCAATAAAAACGCAAGTTTTTCATTAAAAAATACAGAAACGGAAGTCTTCAAAGTGTGACTGTTTTTGGCCAAAAATGCAAAGGGTAACCCCTTATCTAAAAATTGAATATTTTTCCAAAAATCGAAAAAATTTTTTGTCCTTTATTTTCGGCAAAAATTTATTTTTTACATTTTAAAACATAAAATAAACAAATAAGAGCAATAAAAACGCAAGTTTTTCATTAAAAAATACAGAAACGGAAGTCTTCAAAGTGTGACTGTTTTTGGCCAAAAATGCAAAGGGTAACCCCTTATCTAAATATTGAATATTTTTCCAAAAATCTAAAAAATTTTTTGTCCTTTATTTTCGGCAAAAATTAATTTTTTACATTTTAAAACATAAAATAAACAAATAAGAGCAATAAAAACGCAAGTTTTTCATTAAAAAATACAGAAACGGAAGTCTTCAAAGTGTGACTGTTTTTGGCCAAAAATGCAAAGGGTAACCCTAACCCCTTATCTAAAAATTGAATATTTTTCCAAAAATCGAAAAAATTTTTTGTCCTTTATTTTCGGCAAAAATTAATTTTTTACATTTTAAAACATAAAATAAACAAATAAGAGCAATAAAAACGCAAGTTTTTCATTAAAAAATACAGAAACGGAAGTATTCAAAGTGTGACTGTTATTGCCCAAAAATGCAAAGGGTAACCCCTTATCTAAATATTGAATATTTTTCCAAAAATCGAAAAAATTGTTTGTCCTTTATTTGTAGCAAAAATTAATTTTTTACATTTGAAAGCATAAAATAAACAAATAAGAGCAATAAAAACGCAAGTTTTTCATTAAAAAATACAGAAACGGAAGTCTTCAAAGTGTGACTGTTTTTGGCCAAAAATGCAAAGGGTAACCCTAACCCCTTATCTAAAACTTGAATATTTTTCCAAAAATCTAAAAAATTTTTTGTCCTTTATTTTCGGCAAAAATTTATTTTTTACATTTTAAAACATAAAATAAACAAATAAGAGCAATAAAAACGCAAGTTTTTCATTAAAAAATACAGAAACGGAAGTCTTCAAAGTGTGACTGTTTTTGGCCAAAAATGCAAAGGGTAACCCCTTATCTAAAAATTGAATATTTTTCCAAAAATCAAAAAAATTTTTTGTCCTTTATTTTCGGCAAAAATTAATTTTTTACATTTTAAAACATAAAATAAACAAATAAGAGCAATAAAAACGCAAGTTTTTCATTAAAAAATACAGAAACGGAAGTATTCAAAGTGTGACTGTTATTGCCCAAAAATGCAAAGGGTAACCCCTTATCTAAATATTGAATATTTTTCCAAAAATCGAAAAAATTGTTTGTCCTTTATTTGTAGCAAAAATTAATTTTTTACATTTGAAAGCATAAAATAAACAAATAAGAGCAATAAAAACGCAAGTTTTTCATTAAAAAATACAGAAACGGAAGTCTTCAAAGTGTGACTGTTTTTGGCCAAAAATGCAAAGGGTAACCCTAACCCCTTATCTAAAACTTGAATATTTTTCCAAAAATCTAAAAAATTTTTTGTCCTTTATTTTCGGCAAAAATTAATTTTTTACATTTTAAAACATAAAATAAACAAATAAGAGCAATAAAAACGCAAGTTTTTCATTAAAAAATACAGAAACGGAAGTATTCAAAGTGTGACTGTTATTGCCCAAAAATGCAAAGGGTAACCCCTTATCTAAATATTGAATATTTTTCCAAAAATCGAAAAAATTGTTTGTCCTTTATTTGTAGCAAAAATTAATTTTTTACATTTGAAAGCATAAAATAAACAAATAAGAGCAATAAAAACGCAAGTTTTTCATTAAAAAATACAGAAACGGAAGTCTTCAAAGTGTGACTGTTTTTGGCCAAAAATGCAAAGGGTAACCCTAACCCCTTATCTAAAACTTGAATATTTTTCCAAAAATCTAAAAAATTTTTTGTCCTTTATTTTCGGCAAAAATTTATTTTTTACATTTTAAAACATAAAATAAACAAATAAGAGCAATAAAAACGCAAGTTTTTCATTAAAAAATACAGAAACGGAAGTCTTCAAAGTGTGACTGTTTTTGGCCAAAAATGCAAAGGGTAACCCCTTATCTAAAAATTGAATATTTTTCCAAAAATCAAAAAAATTTTTTGTCCTTTATTTTCGGCAAAAATTAATTTTTTACATTTTAAAACATAAAATAAACAAATAAGAGCAATAAAAACGCAAGTTTTTCATTAAAAAATACAGAAACGGAAGTCTTCAAAGTGTGACTGTTTTTGGCCAAAAATGCAAAGGGTAACCCTAACCCCTTATCTAAAACTTGAATATTTTTCCAAAAATCTAAAAAATTTTTTGTCCTTTATTTTCGGCAAAAATTTATTTTTTACATTTTAAAACATAAAATAAACAAATAAGAGCAATAAAAACGCAAGTTTTTCATTAAAAAATACAGAAACGGAAGTCTTCAAAGTGTGACTGTTTTTGGCCAAAAATGCAAAGGGTAACCCCTTATCTAAAAATTGAATATTTTTCCAAAAATCAAAAAAATTTTTTGTCCTTTATTTTCGGCAAAAATTAATTTTTTACATTTTAAAACATAAAATAAACAAATAAGAGCAATAAAAACGCAAGTTTTTCATTAAAAAATACAGAAACGGAAGTCTTCAAAGTGTGACTGTTATTGCCCAAAAATGCAAAGGGTAACCCCTTATCTAAATATTGAATATTTTTCCAAAAATCGAAAAAATTGTTTGTCCTTTATTTGTAGCAAAAATTAATTTTTTACATTTGAAAGCATAAAATAAACAAATAAGAGCAATAAAAACGCAAGTTTTTCATTAAAAAATACAGAAACGGAAGTCTTCAAAGTGTGACTGTTTTTGGCCAAAAATGCAAAGGGTAACCCTAACCCCTTATCTAAAACTTGAATATTTTTCCAAAAATCTAAAAAATTTTTTGTCCTTTATTTTCGGCAAAAATTTATTTTTTACATTTTAAAACATAAAATAAACAAATAAGAGCAATAAAAACGCAAGTTTTTCATTAAAAAATACAGAAACGGAAGTCTTCAAAGTGTGACTGTTTTTGGCCAAAAATGCAAAGGGTAACCCTAACCCCTTATCTAAAACTTGAATATTTTTCCAAAAATCTAAAAAATTTTTTGTCCTTTATTTTCGGCAAAAATTAATTTTTTACATTTTAAAACATAAAATAAACAAATAAGAGCAATAAAAACGCAAGTTTTTCATTAAAAAATACAGAAACGGAAGTATTCAAAGTGTGACTGTTATTGCCCAAAAATGCAAAGGGTAACCCCTTATCTAAATATTGAATATTTTTCCAAAAATCGAAAAAATTGTTTGTCCTTTATTTGTAGCAAAAATTAATTTTTTACATTTGAAAGCATAAAATAAACAAATAAGAGCAATAAAAACGCAAGTTTTTCATTAAAAAATACAGAAACGGAAGTCTTCAAAGTGTGACTGTTTTTGGCCAAAAATGCAAAGGGTAACCCTAACCCCTTATCTAAAACTTGAATATTTTTCCAAAAATCTAAAAAATTTTTTGTCCTTTATTTTCGGCAAAAATTAATTTTTTACATTTTAAAACATAAAATAAACAAATAAGAGCAATAAAAACGCAAGTTTTTCATTAAAAAATACAGAAACGGAAGTATTCAAAGTGTGACTGTTATTGCCCAAAAATGCAAAGGGTAACCCCTTATCTAAATATTGAATATTTTTCCAAAAATCGAAAAAATTGTTTGTCCTTTATTTGTAGCAAAAATTAATTTTTTACATTTGAAAGCATAAAATAAACAAATAAGAGCAATAAAAACGCAAGTTTTTCATTAAAAAATACAGAAACGGAAGTATTCAAAGTGTGACTGTTATTGCCCAAAAATGCAAAGGGTAACCCCTTATCTAAATATTGAATATTTTTCCAAAAATCGAAAAAATTGTTTGTCCTTTATTTGTAGCAAAAATTAATTTTTTACATTTGAAAGCATAAAATAAACAAATAAGAGCAATAAAAACGCAAGTTTTTCATTAAAAAATACAGAAACGGAAGTCTTCAAAGTGTGACTGTTTTTGGCCAAAAATGCAAAGGGTAACCCTAACCCCTTATCTAAAACTTGAATATTTTTCCAAAAATCTAAAAAATTTTTTGTCCTTTATTTTCGGCAAAAATTTATTTTTTACATTTTAAAACATAAAATAAACAAATAAGAGCAATAAAAACGCAAGTTTTTCATTAAAAAATACAGAAACGGAAGTCTTCAAAGTGTGACTGTTTTTGGCCAAAAATGCAAAGGGTAACCCCTTATCTAAATATTGAATATTTTTCCAAAAATCTAAAAAATTTTTTGTCCTTTATTTTCGGCAAAAATTAATTTTTTACATTTTAAAACATAAAATAAACAAATAAGAGCAATAAAAACGCAAGTTTTTCATTAAAAAATACAGAAACGGAAGTCTTCAAAGTGTGACTGTTTTTGGCCAAAAATGCAAAGGGTAACCCCTTATCTAAAAATTGAATATTTTTCCAAAAATCGAAAAAATTTTTTGTCCTTTATTTTCGGCAAAAATTAATTTTTTACATTTTAAAACATAAAATAAACAAATAAGAGCAATAAAAACGCAAGTTTTTCATTAAAAAATACAGAAACGGAAGTCTTCAAAGTGTGACTGTTTTTGGCCAAAAATGCAAAGGGTAACCCCTTATCTAAAAATTGAATATTTTTCCAAAAATCGAAAAAATTTTTTGTCCTTTATTTTCGGCAAAAATTAATTTTTTACATTTTAAAACATAAAATAAACAAATAAGAGCAATAAAAACGCAAGTTTTTCATTAAAAAATACAGAAACGGAAGTCTTCAAAGTGTGACTGTTTTTGGCCAAAAATGCAAAGGGTAACCCCTTATCTAAAAATTGAATATTTTTCCAAAAATCTAAAAAATTTTTTGTCCTTTATTTTCGGCAAAAATTAATTTTTTACATTTTAAAACATAAAATAAACAAATAAGAGCAATAAAAACGCAAGTTTTTCATTAAAAAATACAGAAACGGAAGTCTTCAAAGTGTGACTGTTTTTGGCCAAAAATGCAAAGGGTAACCCCTTATCTAAAAATTGAATATTTTTCCAAAAATCGAAAAAATTTTTTGTCCTTTATTTTCGGCAAAAATTAATTTTTTACATTTTAAAACATAAAATAAACAAATAAGAGCAATAAAAACGCAAGTTTTTCATTAAAAAATACAGAAACGGAAGTATTCAAAGTGTGACTGTTATTGCCCAAAAATGCAAAGGGTAACCCCTTATCTAAATATTGAATATTTTTCCAAAAATCGAAAAAATTGTTTGTCCTTTATTTGTAGCAAAAATTAATTTTTTACATTTGAAAGCATAAAATAAACAAATAAGAGCAATAAAAACGCAAGTTTTTCATTAAAAAATACAGAAACGGAAGTATTCAAAGTGTGACTGTTATTGCCCAAAAATGCAAAGGGTAACCCCTTATCTAAATATTGAATATTTTTCCAAAAATCGAAAAAATTGTTTGTCCTTTATTTTCGGCAAAAATTAATTTTTTACATTTTAAAACATAAAATAAACAAATAAGAGCAATAAAAACGCAAGTTTTTCATTAAAAAATACAGAAACGGAAGTCTTCAAAGTGTGACTGTTTTTGGCCAAAAATGCAAAGGGTAACCCCTTATCTAAAAATTGAATATTTTTCCAAAAATCGAAAAAATTTTTTGTCCTTTATTTTCGGCAAAAATTTATTTTTTACATTTTAAAACATAAAATAAACAAATAAGAGCAATAAAAACGCAAGTTTTTCATTAAAAAATACAGAAACGGAAGTCTTCAAAGTGTGACTGTTTTTGGCCAAAAATGCAAAGGGTAACCCCTTATCTAAAAATTGAATATTTTTCCAAAAATCGAAAAAATTTTTTGTCCTTTATTTTCGGCAAAAATTAATTTTTTACATTTTAAAACATAAAATAAACAAATAAGAGCAATAAAAACGCAAGTTTTTCATTAAAAAATACAGAAACGGAAGTATTCAAAGTGTGACTGTTATTGCCCAAAAATGCAAAGGGTAACCCCTTATCTAAATATTGAATATTTTTCCAAAAATCGAAAAAATTGTTTGTCCTTTATTTGTAGCAAAAATTAATTTTTTACATTTGAAAGCATAAAATAAACAAATAAGAGCAATAAAAACGCAAGTTTTTCATTAAAAAATACAGAAACGGAAGTATTCAAAGTGTGACTGTTATTGCCCAAAAATGCAAAGGGTAACCCCTTATCTAAATATTGAATATTTTTCCAAAAATCGAAAAAATTGTTTGTCCTTTATTTGTAGCAAAAATTAATTTTTTACATTTGAAAGCATAAAATAAACAAATAAGAGCAATAAAAACGCAAGTTTTTCATTAAAAAATACAGAAACGGAAGTCTTCAAAGTGTGACTGTTTTTGGCCAAAAATGCAAAGGGTAACCCCTTATCTAAAAATTGAATATTTTTCCAAAAATCGAAAAAATTTTTTGTCCTTTATTTTCGGCAAAAATTTATTTTTTACATTTTAAAACATAAAATAAACAAATAAGAGCAATAAAAACGCAAGTTTTTCATTAAAAAATACAGAAACGGAAGTCTTCAAAGTGTGACTGTTTTTGGCCAAAAATGCAAAGGGTAACCCCTTATCTAAATATTGAATATTTTTCCAAAAATCGAAAAAATTGTTTGTCCTTTATTTGTAGCAAAAATTAATTTTTTACATTTGAAAGCATAAAATAAACAAATAAGAGCAATAAAAACGCAAGTTTTTCATTAAAAAATACAGAAACGGAAGTATTCAAAGTGTGACTGTTATTGCCCAAAAATGCAAAGGGTAACCCCTTATCTAAATATTGAATATTTTTCCAAAAATCGAAAAAATTGTTTGTCCTTTATTTGTAGCAAAAATTAATTTTTTACATTTGAAAGCATAAAATAAACAAATAAGAGCAATAAAAACGCAAGTTTTTCATTAAAAAATACAGAAACGGAAGTCTTCAAAGTGTGACTGTTTTTGGCCAAAAATGCAAAGGGTAACCCCTTATCTAAATATTGAATATTTTTCCAAAAATCTAAAAAATTTTTTGTCCTTTATTTTCGGCAAAAATTAATTTTTTACATTTTAAAACATAAAATAAACAAATAAGAGCAATAAAAACGCAAGTTTTTCATTAAAAAATACAGAAACGGAAGTCTTCAAAGTGTGACTGTTTTTGGCCAAAAATGCAAAGGGTAACCCCTTATCTAAAAATTGAATATTTTTCCAAAAATCGAAAAAATTTTTTGTCCTTTATTTTCGGCAAAAATTTATTTTTTACATTTTAAAACATAAAATAAACAAATAAGAGCAATAAAAACGCAAGTTTTTCATTAAAAAATACAGAAACGGAAGTCTTCAAAGTGTGACTGTTTTTGGCCAAAAATGCAAAGGGTAACCCCTTATCTAAAAATTGAATATTTTTCCAAAAATCTAAAAAATTTTTTGTCCTTTATTTTCGGCAAAAATTAATTTTTTACATTTTAAAACATAAAATAAACAAATAAGAGCAATAAAAACGCAAGTTTTTCATTAAAAAATACAGAAACGGAAGTCTTCAAAGTGTGACTGTTTTTGGCCAAAAATGCAAAGGGTAACCCCTTATCTAAAAATTGAATATTTTTCCAAAAATCGAAAAAATTTTTTGTCCTTTATTTTCGGCAAAAATTTATTTTTTACATTTGAAAGCATAAAATAAACAAATAAGAGCAATAAAAACGCAAGTTTTTCATTAAAAAATACAGAAACGGAAGTCTTCAAAGTGTTACTGTTTTTGGCCAAAAATGCAAAGGGTAACCCCTTATCTAAAAATTGAATATTTTTCCAAAAATCTAAAAAATTTTTTGTCCTTTATTTTCGGCAAAAATTAATTTTTTACATTTTAAAACATAAAATAAACAAATAAGAGCAATAAAAACGCAAGTTTTTCATTAAAAAATACAGAAACGGAAGTCTTCAAAGTGTGACTGTTTTTGGCCAAAAATGCAAAGGGTAACCCCTTATCTAAAAATTGAATATTTTTCCAAAAATCGAAAAAATTTTTTGTCCTTTATTTTCGGCAAAAATTTATTTTTTACATTTTAAAACATAAAATAAACAAATAAGAGCAATAAAAACGCAAGTTTTTCATTAAAAAATACAGAAACGGAAGTCTTCAAAGTGTGACTGTTTTTGGCCAAAAATGCAAAGGGTAACCCCTTATCTAAATATTGAATATTTTTCCAAAAATCTAAAAAATTTTTTGTCCTTTATTTTCGGCAAAAATTAATTTTTTACATTTTAAAACATAAAATAAACAAATAAGAGCAATAAAAACGCAAGTTTTTCATTAAAAAATACAGAAACGGAAGTCTTCAAAGTGTGACTGTTTTTGGCCAAAAATGCAAAGGGTAACCCTAACCCCTTATCTAAAAATTGAATATTTTTCCAAAAATCGAAAAAATTTTTTGTCCTTTATTTTCGGCAAAAATTAATTTTTTACATTTTAAAACATAAAATAAACAAATAAGAGCAATAAAAACGCAAGTTTTTCATTAAAAAATACAGAAACGGAAGTCTTCAAAGTGTGATTGTTTTTGGCCAAAAATGCAAAGGGTAACCCCTTATCTAAAAATTGAATATTTTTCCAAAAATCAAAAAAATTTTTTGTCCTTTATTTTCGGCAAAAATTAATTTTTTACATTTTAAAACATAAAATAAACAAATAAGAGCAATAAAAACGCAAGTTTTTCATTAAAAAATACAGAAACGGAAGTATTCAAAGTGTGACTGTTATTGCCCAAAAATGCAAAGGGTAACCCCTTATCTAAATATTGAATATTTTTCCAAAAATCGAAAAAATTGTTTGTCCTTTATTTGTAGCAAAAATTAATTTTTTACATTTGAAAGCATAAAATAAACAAATAAGAGCAATAAAAACGCAAGTTTTTCATTAAAAAATACAGAAACGGAAGTCTTCAAAGTGTGACTGTTTTTGGCCAAAAATGCAAAGGGTAACCCTAACCCCTTATCTAAAACTTGAATATTTTTCCAAAAATCTAAAAAATTTTTTGTCCTTTATTTTCGGCAAAAATTTATTTTTTACATTTTAAAACATAAAATAAACAAATAAGAGCAATAAAAACGCAAGTTTTTCATTAAAAAATACAGAAACGGAAGTCTTCAAAGTGTGACTGTTTTTGGCCAAAAATGCAAAGGGTAACCCCTTATCTAAATATTGAATATTTTTCCAAAAATCTAAAAAATTTTTTGTCCTTTATTTTCGGCAAAAATTAATTTTTTACATTTTAAAACATAAAATAAACAAATAAGAGCAATAAAAACGCAAGTTTTTCATTAAAAAATACAGAAACGGAAGTCTTCAAAGTGTGACTGTTTTTGGCCAAAAATGCAAAGGGTAACCCCTTATCTAAAAATTGAATATTTTTCCAAAAATCTAAAAAATTTTTTGTCCTTTATTTTCGGCAAAAATTAATTTTTTACATTTTAAAACATAAAATAAACAAATAAGAGCAATAAAAACGCAAGTTTTTCATTAAAAAATACAGAAACGGAAGTCTTCAAAGTGTGACTGTTTTTGGCCAAAAATGCAAAGGGTAACCCCTTATCTAAAAATTGAATATTTTTCCAAAAATCGAAAAAATTTTTTGTCCTTTATTTTCGGCAAAAATTAATTTTTTACATTTTAAAACATAAAATAAACAAATAAGAGCAATAAAAACGCAAGTTTTTCATTAAAAAATACAGAAACGGAAGTATTCAAAGTGTGACTGTTATTGCCCAAAAATGCAAAGGGTAACCCCTTATCTAAATATTGAATATTTTTCCAAAAATCGAAAAAATTGTTTGTCCTTTATTTGTAGCAAAAATTAATTTTTTACATTTGAAAGCATAAAATAAACAAATAAGAGCAATAAAAACGCAAGTTTTTCATTAAAAAATACAGAAACGGAAGTATTCAAAGTGTGACTGTTATTGCCCAAAAATGCAAAGGGTAACCCCTTATCTAAATATTGAATATTTTTCCAAAAATCGAAAAAATTGTTTGTCCTTTATTTGTAGCAAAAATTAATTTTTTACATTTGAAAGCATAAAATAAACAAATAAGAGCAATAAAAACGCAAGTTTTTCATTAAAAAATACAGAAACGGAAGTCTTCAAAGTGTGACTGTTTTTGGCCAAAAATGCAAAGGGTAACCCCTTATCTAAATATTGAATATTTTTCCAAAAATCTAAAAAATTTTTTGTCCTTTATTTTCGGCAAAAATTAATTTTTTACATTTTAAAACATAAAATAAACAAATAAGAGCAATAAAAACGCAAGTTTTTCATTAAAAAATACAGAAACGGAAGTCTTCAAAGTGTGACTGTTTTTGGCCAAAAATGCAAAGGGTAACCCCTTATCTAAAAATTGAATATTTTTCCAAAAATCGAAAAAATTTTTTGTCCTTTATTTTCGGCAAAAATTTATTTTTTACATTTTAAAACATAAAATAAACAAATAAGAGCAATAAAAACGCAAGTTTTTCATTAAAAAATACAGAAACGGAAGTCTTCAAAGTGTGACTGTTTTTGGCCAAAAATGCAAAGGGTAACCCCTTATCTAAAAATTGAATATTTTTCCAAAAATCGAAAAAATTTTTTGTCCTTTATTTTCGGCAAAAATTAATTTTTTACATTTTAAAACATAAAATAAACAAATAAGAGCAATAAAAACGCAAGTTTTTCATTAAAAAATACAGAAACGGAAGTATTCAAAGTGTGACTGTTATTGCCCAAAAATGCAAAGGGTAACCCCTTATCTAAATATTGAATATTTTTCCAAAAATCGAAAAAATTGTTTGTCCTTTATTTGTAGCAAAAATTAATTTTTTACATTTGAAAGCATAAAATAAACAAATAAGAGCAATAAAAACGCAAGTTTTTCATTAAAAAATACAGAAACGGAAGTATTCAAAGTGTGACTGTTATTGCCCAAAAATGCAAAGGGTAACCCCTTATCTAAATATTGAATATTTTTCCAAAAATCGAAAAAATTGTTTGTCCTTTATTTGTAGCAAAAATTAATTTTTTACATTTGAAAGCATAAAATAAACAAATAAGAGCAATAAAAACGCAAGTTTTTCATTAAAAAATACAGAAACGGAAGTCTTCAAAGTGTGACTGTTTTTGGCCAAAAATGCAAAGGGTAACCCCTTATCTAAATATTGAATATTTTTCCAAAAATCTAAAAAATTTTTTGTCCTTTATTTTCGGCAAAAATTAATTTTTTACATTTTAAAACATAAAATAAACAAATAAGAGCAATAAAAACGCAAGTTTTTCATTAAAAAATACAGAAACGGAAGTCTTCAAAGTGTGACTGTTTTTGGCCAAAAATGCAAAGGGTAACCCCTTATCTAAAAATTGAATATTTTTCCAAAAATCGAAAAAATTTTTTGTCCTTTATTTTCGGCAAAAATTTATTTTTTACATTTTAAAACATAAAATAAACAAATAAGAGCAATAAAAACGCAAGTTTTTCATTAAAAAATACAGAAACGGAAGTCTTCAAAGTGTGACTGTTTTTGGCCAAAAATGCAAAGGGTAACCCCTTATCTAAATATTGAATATTTTTCCAAAAATCGAAAAAATTGTTTGTCCTTTATTTGTAGCAAAAATTAATTTTTTACATTTGAAAGCATAAAATAAACAAATAAGAGCAATAAAAACGCAAGTTTTTCATTAAAAAATACAGAAACGGAAGTATTCAAAGTGTGACTGTTATTGCCCAAAAATGCAAAGGGTAACCCCTTATCTAAATATTGAATATTTTTCCAAAAATCGAAAAAATTGTTTGTCCTTTATTTGTAGCAAAAATTAATTTTTTACATTTGAAAGCATAAAATAAACAAATAAGAGCAATAAAAACGCAAGTTTTTCATTAAAAAATACAGAAACGGAAGTCTTCAAAGTGTGACTGTTTTTGGCCAAAAATGCAAAGGGTAACCCCTTATCTAAATATTGAATATTTTTCCAAAAATCTAAAAAATTTTTTGTCCTTTATTTTCGGCAAAAATTAATTTTTTACATTTTAAAACATAAAATAAACAAATAAGAGCAATAAAAACGCAAGTTTTTCATTAAAAAATACAGAAACGGAAGTCTTCAAAGTGTGACTGTTTTTGGCCAAAAATGCAAAGGGTAACCCCTTATCTAAAAATTGAATATTTTTCCAAAAATCGAAAAAATTTTTTGTCCTTTATTTTCGGCAAAAATTTATTTTTTACATTTTAAAACATAAAATAAACAAATAAGAGCAATAAAAACGCAAGTTTTTCATTAAAAAATACAGAAACGGAAGTATTCAAAGTGTGACTGTTATTGCCCAAAAATGCAAAGGGTAACCCCTTATCTAAATATTGAATATTTTTCCAAAAATCGAAAAAATTGTTTGTCCTTTATTTGTAGCAAAAATTAATTTTTTACATTTGAAAGCATAAAATAAACAAATAAGAGCAATAAAAACGCAAGTTTTTCATTAAAAAATACAGAAACGGAAGTCTTCAAAGTGTGACTGTTTTTGGCCAAAAATGCAAAGGGTAACCCCTTATCTAAATATTGAATATTTTTCCAAAAATCTAAAAAATTTTTTGTCCTTTATTTTCGGCAAAAATTAATTTTTTACATTTTAAAACATAAAATAAACAAATAAGAGCAATAAAAACGCAAGTTTTTCATTAAAAAATACAGAAACGGAAGTCTTCAAAGTGTGACTGTTTTTGGCCAAAAATGCAAAGGGTAACCCCTTATCTAAAAATTGAATATTTTTCCAAAAATCGAAAAAATTTTTTGTCCTTTATTTTCGGCAAAAATTTATTTTTTACATTTTAAAACATAAAATAAACAAATAAGAGCAATAAAAACGCAAGTTTTTCATTAAAAAATACAGAAACGGAAGTCTTCAAAGTGTGACTGTTTTTGGCCAAAAATGCAAAGGGTAACCCCTTATCTAAAAATTGAATATTTTTCCAAAAATCTAAAAAATTTTTTGTCCTTTATTTTCGGCAAAAATTAATTTTTTACATTTTAAAACATAAAATAAACAAATAAGAGCAATAAAAACGCAAGTTTTTCATTAAAAAATACAGAAACGGAAGTCTTCAAAGTGTGACTGTTTTTGGCCAAAAATGCAAAGGGTAACCCCTTATCTAAAAATTGAATATTTTTCCAAAAATCGAAAAAATTTTTTGTCCTTTATTTTCGGCAAAAATTTATTTTTTACATTTGAAAGCATAAAATAAACAAATAAGAGCAATAAAAACGCAAGTTTTTCATTAAAAAATACAGAAACGGAAGTCTTCAAAGTGTTACTGTTTTTGGCCAAAAATGCAAAGGGTAACCCTAACCCCTTATCTAAAACTTGAATATTTTTCCAAAAATCTAAAAAATTTTTGTCCTTTATTTTCGGCAAAAATTAATTTTTTACATTTTAAAACATAAAATAAACAAATAAGAGCAATAAAAACGCAAGTTTTTCATTAAAAAATACAGAAACGGAAGTCTTCAAAGTGTGACTGTTTTTGGCCAAAAATGCAAAGGGTAACCCCTTATCTAAAAATTGAATATTTTTCCAAAAATCTAAAAAATTTTTTGTCCTTTATTTTCGGCAAAAATTAATTTTTTACATTTTAAAACATAAAATAAACAAATAAGAGCAATAAAAACGCAAGTTTTTCATTAAAAAATACAGAAACGGAAGTCTTCAAAGTGTGACTGTTTTTGGCCAAAAATGCAAAGGGTAACCCCTTATCTAAAAATTGAATATTTTTCCAAAAATCTAAAAAATTTTTTGTCCTTTATTTTCGGCAAAAATTAATTTTTTACATTTTAAAACATAAAATAAACAAATAAGAGCAATAAAAACGCAAGTTTTTCATTAAAAAATACAGAAACGGAAGTCTTCAAAGTGTGACTGTTTTTGGCCAAAAATGCAAAGGGTAACCCCTTATCTAAAAATTGAATATTTTTCCAAAAATCTAAAAAATTTTTTGTCCTTTATTTTCGGCAAAAATTAATTTTTTACATTTTAAAACATAAAATAAACAAATAAGAGCAATAAAAACGCAAGTTTTTCATTAAAAAATACAGAAACGGAAGTCTTCAAAGTGTGACTGTTTTTGGCCAAAAATGCAAAGGGTAACCCCTTATCTAAATATTGAATATTTTTCCAAAAATCTAAAAAATTTTTTGTCCTTTATTTTCGGCAAAAATTAATTTTTTACATTTTAAAACATAAAATAAACAAATAAGAGCAATAAAAACGCAAGTTTTTCATTAAAAAATACAGAAACGGAAGTCTTCAAAGTGTGACTGTTTTTGGCCAAAAATGCAAAGGGTAACCCCTTATCTAAAAATTGAATATTTTTCCAAAAATCGAAAAAATTTTTTGTCCTTTATTTTCGGCAAAAATTTATTTTTTACATTTGAAAGCATAAAATAAACAAATAAGAGCAATAAAAACGCAAGTTTTTCATTAAAAAATACAGAAACGGAAGTCTTCAAAGTGTGACTGTTTTTGGCCAAAAATGCAAAGGGTAACCCTAACCCCTTATCTAAAACTTGAATATTTTTCCAAAAATCTAAAAAATTTTTGTCCTTTATTTTCGGCAAAAATTAATTTTTTACATTTTAAAACATAAAATAAACAAATAAGAGCAATAAAAACGCAAGTTTTTCATTAAAAAATACAGAAACGGAAGTCTTCAAAGTGTGACTGTTTTTGGCCAAAAATGCAAAGGGTAACCCCTTATCTAAAAATTGAATATTTTTCCAAAAATCGAAAAAATTTTTTGTCCTTTATTTTCGGCAAAAATTTATTTTTTACATTTGAAAGCATAAAATAAACAAATAAGAGCAATAAAAACGCAAGTTTTTCATTAAAAAATACAGAAACGGAAGTCTTCAAAGTGTGACTGTTTTTGGCCAAAAATGCAAAGGGTAACCCTAACCCCTTATCTAAAACTTGAATATTTTTCCAAAAATCTAAAAAATTTTTGTCCTTTATTTTCGGCAAAAATTAATTTTTTACATTTTAAAACATAAAATAAACAAATAAGAGCAATAAAAACGCAAGTTTTTCATTAAAAAATACAGAAACGGAAGTCTTCAAAGTGTGACTGTTTTTGGCCAAAAATGCAAAGGGTAACCCCTTATCTAAAAATTGAATATTTTTCCAAAAATCGAAAAAATTTTTTGTCCTTTATTTTCGGCAAAAATTTATTTTTTACATTTGAAAGCATAAAATAAACAAATAAGAGCAATAAAAACGCAAGTTTTTCATTAAAAAATACAGAAACGGAAGTCTTCAAAGTGTGACTGTTTTTGGCCAAAAATGCAAAGGGTAACCCTAACCCCTTATCTAAAACTTGAATATTTTTCCAAAAATCTAAAAAATTTTTGTCCTTTATTTTCGGCAAAAATTAATTTTTTACATTTTAAAACATAAAATAAACAAATAAGAGCAATAAAAACGCAAGTTTTTCATTAAAAAATACAGAAACGGAAGTCTTCAAAGTGTGACTGTTTTTGGCCAAAAATGCAAAGGGTAACCCCTTATCTAAAAATTGAATATTTTTCCAAAAATCGAAAAAATTTTTTGTCCTTTATTTTCGGCAAAAATTTATTTTTTACATTTGAAAGCATAAAATAAACAAATAAGAGCAATAAAAACGCAAGTTTTTCATTAAAAAATACAGAAACGGAAGTCTTCAAAGTGTGACTGTTTTTGGCCAAAAATGCAAAGGGTAACCCCTTATCTAAAAATTGAATATTTTTCCAAAAATCGAAAAAATTTTTTGTCCTTTATTTTCGGCAAAAATTAATTTTTTACATTTTAAAACATAAAATAAACAAATAAGAGCAATAAAAACGCAAGTTTTTCATTAAAAAATACAGAAACGGAAGTCTTCAAAGTGTGACTGTTTTTGGCCAAAAATGCAAAGGGTAACCCCTTATCTAAAAATTGAATATTTTTCCAAAAATCGAAAAAATTTTTTGTCCTTTATTTTCGGCAAAAATTAATTTTTTACATTTTAAAACATAAAATAAACAAATAAGAGCAATAAAAACGCAAGTTTTTCATTAAAAAATACAGAAACGGAAGTCTTCAAAGTGTGACTGTTTTTGGCCAAAAATGCAAAGGGTAACCCCTTATCTAAAAATTGAATATTTTTCCAAAAATCTAAAAAATTTTTTGTCCTTTATTTTCGGCAAAAATTAATTTTTTACATTTTAAAACATAAAATAAACAAATAAGAGCAATAAAAACGCAAGTTTTTCATTAAAAAATACAGAAACGGAAGTCTTCAAAGTGTGACTGTTTTTGGCCAAAAATGCAAAGGGTAACCCCTTATCTAAAAATTGAATATTTTTCCAAAAATCTAAAAAATTTTTTGTCCTTTATTTTCGGCAAAAATTAATTTTTTACATTTTAAAACATAAAATAAACAAATAAGAGCAATAAAAACGCAAGTTTTTCATTAAAAAATACAGAAACGGAAGTCTTCAAAGTGTGACTGTTTTTGGCCAAAAATGCAAAGGGTAACCCCTTATCTAAAAATTGAATATTTTTCCAAAAATCTAAAAAATTTTTTGTCCTTTATTTTCGGCAAAAATTAATTTTTTACATTTTAAAACATAAAATAAACAAATAAGAGCAATAAAAACGCAAGTTTTTCATTAAAAAATACAGAAACGGAAGTCTTCAAAGTGTGACTGTTTTTGGCCAAAAATGCAAAGGGTAACCCCTTATCTAAAAATTGAATATTTTTCCAAAAATCTAAAAAATTTTTTGTCCTTTATTTTCGGCAAAAATTAATTTTTTACATTTTAAAACATAAAATAAACAAATAAGAGCAATAAAAACGCAAGTTTTTCATTAAAAAATACAGAAACGGAAGTCTTCAAAGCGTGACTGTTTTTGGCCAAAAATGCAAAGGGTAACCCCTTATCTAAAAATTGAATATTTTTCCAAAAATCGAAAAAATTTTTTGTCCTTTATTTTCGGCAAAAATTAATTTTTTACATTTTAAAACATAAAATAAACAAATAAGAGCAATAAAAACGCAAGTTTTTCATTAAAAAATACAGAAACGGAAGTCTTCAAAGTGTGACTGTTTTTGGCCAAAAATGCAAAGGGTAACCCCTTATCTAAATATTGAATATTTTTCCAAAAATCTAAAAAATTTTTTGTCCTTTATTTTCGGCAAAAATTAATTTTTTACATTTTAAAACATAAAATAAACAAATAAGAGCAATAAAAACGCAAGTTTTTCATTAAAAAATACAGAAACGGAAGTCTTCAAAGTGTGACTGTTTTTGGCCAAAAATGCAAAGGGTAACCCCTTATCTAAAAATTGAATATTTTTCCAAAAATCGAAAAAATTTTTTGTCCTTTATTTTCGGCAAAAATTAATTTTTTACATTTTAAAACATAAAATAAACAAATAAGAGCAATAAAAACGCAAGTTTTTCATTAAAAAATACAGAAACGGAAGTCTTCAAAGTGTGACTGTTTTTGGCCAAAAATGCAAAGGGTAACCCCTTATCTAAATATTGAATATTTTTCCAAAAATCGAAAAAATTGTTTGTCCTTTATTTGTAGCAAAAATTAATTTTTTACATTTGAAAGCATAAAATAAACAAATAAGAGCAATAAAAACGCAAGTTTTTCATTAAAAAATACAGAAACGGAAGTCTTCAAAGTGTGACTGTTTTTGGCCAAAAATGCAAAGGGTAACCCCTTATCTAAATATTGAATATTTTTCCAAAAATCTAAAAAATTTTTTGTCCTTTATTTTCGGCAAAAATTAATTTTTTACATTTTAAAACATAAAATAAACAAATAAGAGCAATAAAAACGCAAGTTTTTCATTAAAAAATACAGAAACGGAAGTCTTCAAAGTGTGACTGTTTTTGGCCAAAAATGCAAAGGGTAACCCCTTATCTAAAAATTGAATATTTTTCCAAAAATCTAAAAAATTTTTTGTCCTTTATTTTCGGCAAAAATTAATTTTTTACATTTTAAAACATAAAATAAACAAATAAGAGCAATAAAAACGCAAGTTTTTCATTAAAAAATACAGAAACGGAAGTCTTCAAAGTGTGACTGTTTTTGGCCAAAAATGCAAAGGGTAACCCCTTATCTAAAAATTGAATATTTTTCCAAAAATCTAAAAAATTTTTTGTCCTTTATTTTCGGCAAAAATTAATTTTTTACATTTTAAAACATAAAATAAACAAATAAGAGCAATAAAAACGCAAGTTTTTCATTAAAAAATACAGAAACGGAAGTCTTCAAAGTGTGACTGTTTTTGGCCAAAAATGCAAAGGGTAACCCCTTATCTAAAAATTGAATATTTTTCCAAAAATCTAAAAAATTTTTTGTCCTTTATTTTCGGCAAAAATTAATTTTTTACATTTTAAAACATAAAATAAACAAATAAGAGCAATAAAAACGCAAGTTTTTCATTAAAAAATACAGAAACGGAAGTCTTCAAAGCGTGACTGTTTTTGGCCAAAAATGCAAAGGGTAACCCCTTATCTAAAAATTGAATATTTTTCCAAAAATCGAAAAAATTTTTTGTCCTTTATTTTCGGCAAAAATTAATTTTTTACATTTTAAAACATAAAATAAACAAATAAGAGCAATAAAAACGCAAGTTTTTCATTAAAAAATACAGAAACGGAAGTCTTCAAAGTGTGACTGTTTTTGGCCAAAAATGCAAAGGGTAACCCCTTATCTAAATATTGAATATTTTTCCAAAAATCTAAAAAATTTTTTGTCCTTTATTTTCGGCAAAAATTAATTTTTTACATTTTAAAACATAAAATAAACAAATAAGAGCAATAAAAACGCAAGTTTTTCATTAAAAAATACAGAAACGGAAGTCTTCAAAGTGTGACTGTTTTTGGCCAAAAATGCAAAGGGTAACCCCTTATCTAAAAATTGAATATTTTTCCAAAAATCGAAAAAATTTTTTGTCCTTTATTTTCGGCAAAAATTAATTTTTTACATTTTAAAACATAAAATAAACAAATAAGAGCAATAAAAACGCAAGTTTTTCATTAAAAAATACAGAAACGGAAGTCTTCAAAGTGTGACTGTTTTTGGCCAAAAATGCAAAGGGTAACCCCTTATCTAAATATTGAATATTTTTCCAAAAATCGAAAAAATTGTTTGTCCTTTATTTGTAGCAAAAATTAATTTTTTACATTTGAAAGCATAAAATAAACAAATAAGAGCAATAAAAACGCAAGTTTTTCATTAAAAAATACAGAAACGGAAGTCTTCAAAGTGTGACTGTTTTTGGCCAAAAATGCAAAGGGTAACCCCTTATCTAAATATTGAATATTTTTCCAAAAATCTAAAAAATTTTTTGTCCTTTATTTTCGGCAAAAATTAATTTTTTACATTTTAAAACATAAAATAAACAAATAAGAGCAATAAAAACGCAAGTTTTTCATTAAAAAATACAGAAACGGAAGTCTTCAAAGTGTGACTGTTTTTGGCCAAAAATGCAAAGGGTAACCCCTTATCTAAATATTGAATATTTTTCCAAAAATCGAAAAAATTGTTTGTCCTTTATTTGTAGCAAAAATTAATTTTTTACATTTGAAAGCATAAAATAAACAAATAAGAGCAATAAAAACGCAAGTTTTTCATTAAAAAATACAGAAACGGAAGTCTTCAAAGTGTGACTGTTTTTGGCCAAAAATGCAAAGGGTAACCCCTTATCTAAATATTGAATATTTTTCCAAAAATCTAAAAAATTTTTTGTCCTTTATTTTCGGCAAAAATTAATTTTTTACATTTTAAAACATAAAATAAACAAATAAGAGCAATAAAAACGCAAGTTTTTCATTAAAAAATACAGAAACGGAAGTCTTCAAAGTGTGACTGTTTTTGGCCAAAAATGCAAAGGGTAACCCCTTATCTAAAAATTGAATATTTTTCCAAAAATCTAAAAAATTTTTTGTCCTTTATTTTCGGCAAAAATTAATTTTTTACATTTTAAAACATAAAATAAACAAATAAGAGCAATAAAAACGCAAGTTTTTCATTAAAAAATACAGAAACGGAAGTCTTCAAAGTGTGACTGTTTTTGGCCAAAAATGCAAAGGGTAACCCCTTATCTAAAAATTGAATATTTTTCCAAAAATCTAAAAAATTTTTTGTCCTTTATTTTCGGCAAAAATTAATTTTTTACATTTTAAAACATAAAATAAACAAATAAGAGCAATAAAAACGCAAGTTTTTCATTAAAAAATACAGAAACGGAAGTCTTCAAAGTGTGACTGTTTTTGGCCAAAAATGCAAAGGGTAACCCCTTATCTAAATATTGAATATTTTTCCAAAAATCGAAAAAATTGTTTGTCCTTTATTTGTAGCAAAAATTAATTTTTTACATTTGAAAGCATAAAATAAACAAATAAGAGCAATAAAAACGCAAGTTTTTCATTAAAAAATACAGAAACGGAAGTCTTCAAAGTGTGACTGTTTTTGGCCAAAAATGCAAAGGGTAACCCCTTATCTAAATATTGAATATTTTTCCAAAAATCTAAAAAATTTTTTGTCCTTTATTTTCGGCAAAAATTAATTTTTTACATTTTAAAACATAAAATAAACAAATAAGAGCAATAAAAACGCAAGTTTTTCATTAAAAAATACAGAAACGGAAGTCTTCAAAGTGTGACTGTTTTTGGCCAAAAATGCAAAGGGTAACCCCTTATCTAAAAATTGAATATTTTTCCAAAAATCTAAAAAATTTTTTGTCCTTTATTTTCGGCAAAAATTAATTTTTTACATTTTAAAACATAAAATAAACAAATAAGAGCAATAAAAACGCAAGTTTTTCATTAAAAAATACAGAAACGGAAGTCTTCAAAGTGTGACTGTTTTTGGCCAAAAATGCAAAGGGTAACCCCTTATCTAAAAATTGAATATTTTTCCAAAAATCTAAAAAATTTTTTGTCCTTTATTTTCGGCAAAAATTAATTTTTTACATTTTAAAACATAAAATAAACAAATAAGAGCAATAAAAACGCAAGTTTTTCATTAAAAAATACAGAAACGGAAGTCTTCAAAGTGTGACTGTTTTTGGCCAAAAATGCAAAGGGTAACCCCTTATCTAAAAATTGAATATTTTTCCAAAAATCTAAAAAATTTTTTGTCCTTTATTTTCGGCAAAAATTAATTTTTTACATTTTAAAACATAAAATAAACAAATAAGAGCAATAAAAACGCAAGTTTTTCATTAAAAAATACAGAAACGGAAGTCTTCAAAGTGTGACTGTTTTTGGCCAAAAATGCAAAGGGTAACCCCTTATCTAAATATTGAATATTTTTCCAAAAATCGAAAAAATTGTTTGTCCTTTATTTGTAGCAAAAATTAATTTTTTACATTTGAAAGCATAAAATAAACAAATAAGAGCAATAAAAACGCAAGTTTTTCATTAAAAAATACAGAAACGGAAGTCTTCAAAGTGTGACTGTTTTTGGCCAAAAATGCAAAGGGTAACCCCTTATCTAAATATTGAATATTTTTCCAAAAATCTAAAAAATTTTTTGTCCTTTATTTTCGGCAAAAATTAATTTTTTACATTTTAAAACATAAAATAAACAAATAAGAGCAATAAAAACGCAAGTTTTTCATTAAAAAATACAGAAACGGAAGTCTTCAAAGTGTGACTGTTTTTGGCCAAAAATGCAAAGGGTAACCCCTTATCTAAAAATTGAATATTTTTCCAAAAATCTAAAAAATTTTTTGTCCTTTATTTTCGGCAAAAATTAATTTTTTACATTTTAAAACATAAAATAAACAAATAAGAGCAATAAAAACGCAAGTTTTTCATTAAAAAATACAGAAACGGAAGTCTTCAAAGTGTGACTGTTTTTGGCCAAAAATGCAAAGGGTAACCCCTTATCTAAAAATTGAATATTTTTCCAAAAATCTAAAAAATTTTTTGTCCTTTATTTTCGGCAAAAATTAATTTTTTACATTTTAAAACATAAAATAAACAAATAAGAGCAATAAAAACGCAAGTTTTTCATTAAAAAATACAGAAACGGAAGTCTTCAAAGTGTGACTGTTTTTGGCCAAAAATGCAAAGGGTAACCCCTTATCTAAAAATTGAATATTTTTCCAAAAATCTAAAAAATTTTTTGTCCTTTATTTTCGGCAAAAATTAATTTTTTACATTTTAAAACATAAAATAAACAAATAAGAGCAATAAAAACGCAAGTTTTTCATTAAAAAATACAGAAACGGAAGTCTTCAAAGTGTGACTGTTTTTGGCCAAAAATGCAAAGGGTAACCCCTTATCTAAAAATTGAATATTTTTCCAAAAATCTAAAAAATTTTTTGTCCTTTATTTTCGGCAAAAATTAATTTTTTACATTTTAAAACATAAAATAAACAAATAAGAGCAATAAAAACGCAAGTTTTTCATTAAAAAATACAGAAACGGAAGTCTTCAAAGTGTGACTGTTTTTGGCCAAAAATGCAAAGGGTAACCCCTTATCTAAATATTGAATATTTTTCCAAAAATCGAAAAAATTGTTTGTCCTTTATTTGTAGCAAAAATTAATTTTTTACATTTGAAAGCATAAAATAAACAAATAAGAGCAATAAAAACGCAAGTTTTTCATTAAAAAATACAGAAACGGAAGTCTTCAAAGTGTGACTGTTTTTGGCCAAAAATGCAAAGGGTAACCCCTTATCTAAATATTGAATATTTTTCCAAAAATCTAAAAAATTTTTTGTCCTTTATTTTCGGCAAAAATTAATTTTTTACATTTTAAAACATAAAATAAACAAATAAGAGCAATAAAAACGCAAGTTTTTCATTAAAAAATACAGAAACGGAAGTCTTCAAAGTGTGACTGTTTTTGGCCAAAAATGCAAAGGGTAACCCCTTATCTAAAAATTGAATATTTTTCCAAAAATCTAAAAAATTTTTTGTCCTTTATTTTCGGCAAAAATTAATTTTTTACATTTTAAAACATAAAATAAACAAATAAGAGCAATAAAAACGCAAGTTTTTCATTAAAAAATACAGAAACGGAAGTCTTCAAAGTGTGACTGTTTTTGGCCAAAAATGCAAAGGGTAACCCCTTATCTAAAAATTGAATATTTTTCCAAAAATCTAAAAAATTTTTTGTCCTTTATTTTCGGCAAAAATTAATTTTTTACATTTGAAAGCATAAAATAAACAAATAAGAGCAATAAAAACGCAAGTTTTTCATTAAAAAATACAGAAACGGAAGTCTTCAAAGTGTGACTGTTTTTGGCCAAAAATGCAAAGGGTAACCCCTTATCTAAATATTGAATATTTTTCCAAAAATCTAAAAAATTTTTTGTCCTTTATTTTCGGCAAAAATTAATTTTTTACATTTTAAAACATAAAATAAACAAATAAGAGCAATAAAAACGCAAGTTTTTCATTAAAAAATACAGAAACGGAAGTCTTCAAAGTGTGACTGTTTTTGGCCAAAAATGCAAAGGGTAACCCCTTATCTAAAAATTGAATATTTTTCCAAAAATCTAAAAAATTTTTTGTCCTTTATTTTCGGCAAAAATTAATTTTTTACATTTTAAAACATAAAATAAACAAATAAGAGCAATAAAAACGCAAGTTTTTCATTAAAAAATACAGAAACGGAAGTCTTCAAAGTGTGACTGTTTTTGGCCAAAAATGCAAAGGGTAACCCCTTATCTAAAAATTGAATATTTTTCCAAAAATCTAAAAAATTTTTTGTCCTTTATTTTCGGCAAAAATTAATTTTTTACATTTTAAAACATAAAATAAACAAATAAGAGCAATAAAAACGCAAGTTTTTCATTAAAAAATACAGAAACGGAAGTCTTCAAAGTGTGACTGTTTTTGGCCAAAAATGCAAAGGGTAACCCCTTATCTAAAAATTGAATATTTTTCCAAAAATCTAAAAAATTTTTTGTCCTTTATTTTCGGCAAAAATTAATTTTTTACATTTTAAAACATAAAATAAACAAATAAGAGCAATAAAAACGCAAGTTTTTCATTAAAAAATACAGAAACGGAAGTCTTCAAAGTGTGACTGTTTTTGGCCAAAAATGCAAAGGGTAACCCCTTATCTAAAAATTGAATATTTTTCCAAAAATCTAAAAAATTTTTTGTCCTTTATTTTCGGCAAAAATTAATTTTTTACATTTTAAAACATAAAATAAACAAATAAGAGCAATAAAAACGCAAGTTTTTCATTAAAAAATACAGAAACGGAAGTCTTCAAAGTGTGACTGTTTTTGGCCAAAAATGCAAAGGGTAACCCCTTATCTAAATATTGAATATTTTTCCAAAAATCGAAAAAATTGTTTGTCCTTTATTTGTAGCAAAAATTAATTTTTTACATTTGAAAGCATAAAATAAACAAATAAGAGCAATAAAAACGCAAGTTTTTCATTAAAAAATACAGAAACGGAAGTCTTCAAAGTGTGACTGTTTTTGGCCAAAAATGCAAAGGGTAACCCCTTATCTAAAAATTGAATATTTTTCCAAAAATCTAAAAAATTTTTTGTCCTTTATTTTCGGCAAAAATTAATTTTTTACATTTTAAAACATAAAATAAACAAATAAGAGCAATAAAAACGCAAGTTTTTCATTAAAAAATACAGAAACGGAAGTCTTCAAAGTGTGACTGTTTTTGGCCAAAAATGCAAAGGGTAACCCCTTATCTAAAAATTGAATATTTTTCCAAAAATCTAAAAAATTTTTTGTCCTTTATTTTCGGCAAAAATTAATTTTTTACATTTTAAAACATAAAATAAACAAATAAGAGCAATAAAAACGCAAGTTTTTCATTAAAAAATACAGAAACGGAAGTCTTCAAAGTGTGACTGTTTTTGGCCAAAAATGCAAAGGGTAACCCCTTATCTAAATATTGAATATTTTTCCAAAAATCTAAAAAATTGTTTGTCCTTTATTTGTAGCAAAAATTAATTTTTTACATTTGAAAGCATAAAATAAACAAATAAGAGCAATAAAAACGCAAGTTTTTCATTAAAAAATACAGAAACGGAAGTCTTCAAAGTGTGACTGTTTTTGGCCAAAAATGCAAAGGGTAACCCCTTATCTAAATATTGAATATTTTTCCAAAAATCTAAAAAATTTTTTGTCCTTTATTTTCGGCAAAAATTAATTTTTTACATTTTAAAACATAAAATAAACAAATAAGAGCAATAAAAACGCAAGTTTTTCATTAAAAAATACAGAAACGGAAGTCTTCAAAGTGTGACTGTTTTTGGCCAAAAATGCAAAGGGTAACCCCTTATCTAAAAATTGAATATTTTTCCAAAAATCTAAAAAATTTTTTGTCCTTTATTTTCGGCAAAAATTAATTTTTTACATTTTAAAACATAAAATAAACAAATAAGAGCAATAAAAACGCAAGTTTTTCATTAAAAAATACAGAAACGGAAGTCTTCAAAGTGTGACTGTTTTTGGCCAAAAATGCAAAGGGTAACCCCTTATCTAAAAATTGAATATTTTTCCAAAAATCTAAAAAATTTTTTGTCCTTTATTTTCGGCAAAAATTAATTTTTTACATTTTAAAACATAAAATAAACAAATAAGAGCAATAAAAACGCAAGTTTTTCATTAAAAAATACAGAAACGGAAGTCTTCAAAGTGTGACTGTTTTTGGCCAAAAATGCAAAGGGTAACCCCTTATCTAAAAATTGAATATTTTTCCAAAAATCTAAAAAATTTTTTGTCCTTTATTTTCGGCAAAAATTAATTTTTTACATTTTAAAACATAAAATAAACAAATAAGAGCAATAAAAACGCAAGTTTTTCATTAAAAAATACAGAAACGGAAGTCTTCAAAGTGTGACTGTTTTTGGCCAAAAATGCAAAGGGTAACCCCTTATCTAAATATTGAATATTTTTCCAAAAATCGAAAAAATTGTTTGTCCTTTATTTGTAGCAAAAATTAATTTTTTACATTTGAAAGCATAAAATAAACAAATAAGAGCAATAAAAACGCAAGTTTTTCATTAAAAAATACAGAAACGGAAGTCTTCAAAGTGTGACTGTTTTTGGCCAAAAATGCAAAGGGTAACCCCTTATCTAAAAATTGAATATTTTTCCAAAAATCTAAAAAATTTTTTGTCCTTTATTTTCGGCAAAAATTAATTTTTTACATTTTAAAACATAAAATAAACAAATAAGAGCAATAAAAACGCAAGTTTTTCATTAAAAAATACAGAAACGGAAGTCTTCAAAGTGTGACTGTTTTTGGCCAAAAATGCAAAGGGTAACCCCTTATCTAAAAATTGAATATTTTTCCAAAAATCTAAAAAATTTTTTGTCCTTTATTTTCGGCAAAAATTAATTTTTTACATTTTAAAACATAAAATAAACAAATAAGAGCAATAAAAACGCAAGTTTTTCATTAAAAAATACAGAAACGGAAGTCTTCAAAGTGTGACTGTTTTTGGCCAAAAATGCAAAGGGTAACCCCTTATCTAAATATTGAATATTTTTCCAAAAATCTAAAAAATTGTTTGTCCTTTATTTGTAGCAAAAATTAATTTTTTACATTTGAAAGCATAAAATAAACAAATAAGAGCAATAAAAACGCAAGTTTTTCATTAAAAAATACAGAAACGGAAGTCTTCAAAGTGTGACTGTTTTTGGCCAAAAATGCAAAGGGTAACCCCTTATCTAAATATTGAATATTTTTCCAAAAATCTAAAAAATTTTTTGTCCTTTATTTTCGGCAAAAATTAATTTTTTACATTTTAAAACATAAAATAAACAAATAAGAGCAATAAAAACGCAAGTTTTTCATTAAAAAATACAGAAACGGAAGTCTTCAAAGTGTGACTGTTTTTGGCCAAAAATGCAAAGGGTAACCCCTTATCTAAAAATTGAATATTTTTCCAAAAATCTAAAAAATTTTTTGTCCTTTATTTTCGGCAAAAATTAATTTTTTACATTTTAAAACATAAAATAAACAAATAAGAGCAATAAAAACGCAAGTTTTTCATTAAAAAATACAGAAACGGAAGTCTTCAAAGTGTGACTGTTTTTGGCCAAAAATGCAAAGGGTAACCCCTTATCTAAATATTGAATATTTTTCCAAAAATCTAAAAAATTTTTTGTCCTTTATTTTCGGCAAAAATTAATTTTTTACATTTTAAAACATAAAATAAACAAATAAGAGCAATAAAAACGCAAGTTTTTCATTAAAAAATACAGAAACGGAAGTCTTCAAAGTGTGACTGTTTTTGGCCAAAAATGCAAAGGGTAACCCCTTATCTAAAAATTGAATATTTTTCCAAAAATCTAAAAAATTTTTTGTCCTTTATTTTCGGCAAAAATTAATTTTTTACATTTTAAAACATAAAATAAACAAATAAGAGCAATAAAAACGCAAGTTTTTCATTAAAAAATACAGAAACGGAAGTCTTCAAAGTGTGACTGTTTTTGGCCAAAAATGCAAAGGGTAACCCCTTATCTAAATATTGAATATTTTTCCAAAAATCTAAAAAATTTTTTGTCCTTTATTTTCGGCAAAAATTAATTTTTTACATTTTAAAACATAAAATAAACAAATAAGAGCAATAAAAACGCAAGTTTTTCATTAAAAAATACAGAAACGGAAGTCTTCAAAGTGTGACTGTTTTTGGCCAAAAATGCAAAGGGTAACCCCTTATCTAAAAATTGAATATTTTTCCAAAAATCTAAAAAATTTTTTGTCCTTTATTTTCGGCAAAAATTAATTTTTTACATTTTAAAACATAAAATAAACAAATAAGAGCAATAAAAACGCAAGTTTTTCATTAAAAAATACAGAAACGGAAGTCTTCAAAGTGTGACTGTTTTTGGCCAAAAATGCAAAGGGTAACCCCTTATCTAAAAATTGAATATTTTTCCAAAAATCTAAAAAATTTTTTGTCCTTTATTTTCGGCAAAAATTAATTTTTTACATTTTAAAACATAAAATAAACAAATAAGAGCAATAAAAACGCAAGTTTTTCATTAAAAAATACAGAAACGGAAGTCTTCAAAGTGTGACTGTTTTTGGCCAAAAATGCAAAGGGTAACCCCTTATCTAAAAATTGAATATTTTTCCAAAAATCTAAAAAATTTTTTGTCCTTTATTTTCGGCAAAAATTAATTTTTTACATTTTAAAACATAAAATAAACAAATAAGAGCAATAAAAACGCAAGTTTTTCATTAAAAAATACAGAAACGGAAGTCTTCAAAGTGTGACTGTTTTTGGCCAAAAATGCAAAGGGTAACCCCTTATCTAAAAATTGAATATTTTTCCAAAAATCTAAAAAATTTTTTGTCCTTTATTTTCGGCAAAAATTAATTTTTTACATTTTAAAACATAAAATAAACAAATAAGAGCAATAAAAACGCAAGTTTTTCATTAAAAAATACAGAAACGGAAGTCTTCAAAGTGTGACTGTTTTTGGCCAAAAATGCAAAGGGTAACCCCTTATCTAAAAATTGAATATTTTTCCAAAAATCTAAAAAATTTTTTGTCCTTTATTTTCGGCAAAAATTAATTTTTTACATTTTAAAACATAAAATAAACAAATAAGAGCAATAAAAACGCAAGTTTTTCATTAAAAAATACAGAAACGGAAGTCTTCAAAGTGTGACTGTTTTTGGCCAAAAATGCAAAGGGTAACCCCTTATCTAAAAATTGAATATTTTTCCAAAAATCTAAAAAATTTTTTGTCCTTTATTTTCGGCAAAAATTAATTTTTTACATTTTAAAACATAAAATAAACAAATAAGAGCAATAAAAACGCAAGTTTTTCATTAAAAAATACAGAAACGGAAGTCTTCAAAGTGTGACTGTTTTTGGCCAAAAATGCAAAGGGTAACCCCTTATCTAAAAATTGAATATTTTTCCAAAAATCTAAAAAATTTTTTGTCCTTTATTTTCGGCAAAAATTAATTTTTTACATTTTAAAACATAAAATAAACAAATAAGAGCAATAAAAACGCAAGTTTTTCATTAAAAAATACAGAAACGGAAGTCTTCAAAGTGTGACTGTTTATGGCCAAAAATGCAAAGGGTAACCCCTTATCTAAAAATTGAATATTTTTCCAAAAATCTAAAAAATTTTTTGTCCTTTATTTTCGGCAAAAATTAATTTTTTACATTTTAAAACATAAAATAAACAAATAAGAGCAATAAAAACGCAAGTTTTTCATTAAAAAATACAGAAACGGAAGTCTTCAAAGTGTGACTGTTTTTGGCCAAAAATGCAAAGGGTAACCCCTTATCTAAAAATTGAATATTTTTCCAAAAATCTAAAAAATTTTTTGTCCTTTATTTTCGGCAAAAATTAATTTTTTACATTTTAAAACATAAAATAAACAAATAAGAGCAATAAAAACGCAAGTTTTTCATTAAAAAATACAGAAACGGAAGTCTTCAAAGTGTGACTGTTTTTGGCCAAAAATGCAAAGGGTAACCCCTTATCTAAAAATTGAATATTTTTCCAAAAATCTAAAAAATTTTTTGTCCTTTATTTTCGGCAAAAATTAATTTTTTACATTTTAAAACATAAAATAAACAAATAAGAGCAATAAAAACGCAAGTTTTTCATTAAAAAATACAGAAACGGAAGTCTTCAAAGTGTGACTGTTTTTGGCCAAAAATGCAAAGGGTAACCCCTTATCTAAAAATTGAATATTTTTCCAAAAATCTAAAAAATTTTTTGTCCTTTATTTTCGGCAAAAATTAATTTTTTACATTTTAAAACATAAAATAAACAAATAAGAGCAATAAAAACGCAAGTTTTTCATTAAAAAATACAGAAACGGAAGTCTTCAAAGTGTGACTGTTTTTGGCCAAAAATGCAAAGGGTAACCCCTTATCTAAAAATTGAATATTTTTCCAAAAATCTAAAAAATTTTTTGTCCTTTATTTTCGGCAAAAATTAATTTTTTACATTTTAAAACATAAAATAAACAAATAAGAGCAATAAAAACGCAAGTTTTTCATTAAAAAATACAGAAACGGAAGTCTTCAAAGTGTGACTGTTTTTGGCCAAAAATGCAAAGGGTAACCCCTTATCTAAAAATTGAATATTTTTCCAAAAATCTAAAAAATTTTTTGTCCTTTATTTTCGGCAAAAATTAATTTTTTACATTTTAAAACATAAAATAAACAAATAAGAGCAATAAAAACGCAAGTTTTTCATTAAAAAATACAGAAACGGAAGTCTTCAAAGTGTGACTGTTTTTGGCCAAAAATGCAAAGGGTAACCCCTTATCTAAAAATTGAATATTTTTCCAAAAATCTAAAAAATTTTTTGTCCTTTATTTTCGGCAAAAATTAATTTTTTACATTTTAAAACATAAAATAAACAAATAAGAGCAATAAAAACGCAAGTTTTTCATTAAAAAATACAGAAACGGAAGTCTTCAAAGTGTGACTGTTTTTGGCCAAAAATGCAAAGGGTAACCCCTTATCTAAATATTGAATATTTTTCCAAAAATCGAAAAAATTGTTTGTCCTTTATTTGTAGCAAAAATTAATTTTTTACATTTGAAAGCATAAAATAAACAAATAAGAGCAATAAAAACGCAAGTTTTTCATTAAAAAATACAGAAACGGAAGTCTTCAAAGTGTGACTGTTTTTGGCCAAAAATGCAAAGGGTAACCCCTTATCTAAAAATTGAATATTTTTCCAAAAATCTAAAAAATTTTTTGTCCTTTATTTTCGGCAAAAATTAATTTTTTACATTTTAAAACATAAAATAAACAAATAAGAGCAATAAAAACGCAAGTTTTTCATTAAAAAATACAGAAACGGAAGTCTTCAAAGTGTGACTGTTTTTGGCCAAAAATGCAAAGGGTAACCCTAACCCCTTATCTAAAACTTGAATATTTTTCCAAAAATCTAAAAAATTTTTGTCCTTTATTTTCGGCAAAAATTTATTTTTTACATTTTAAAACATAAAATAAACAAATAAGAGCAATAAAAACGCAAGTTTTTCATTAAAAAATACAGAAACGGAAGTCTTCAAAGTGTGACTGTTTTTGGCCAAAAATGCAAAGGGTAACCCCTTATCTAAATATTGAATATTTTTCCAAAAATCTAAAAAATTTTTTGTCCTTTATTTTCGGCAAAAATTAATTTTTTACATTTTAAAACATAAAATAAACAAATAAGAGCAATAAAAACGCAAGTTTTTCATTAAAAAATACAGAAACGGAAGTCTTCAAAGTGTGACTGTTTTTGGCCAAAAATGCAAAGGGTAACCCCTTATCTAAAAATTGAATATTTTTCCAAAAATCGAAAAAATTTTTTGTCCTTTATTTTCGGCAAAAATTAATTTTTTACATTTTAAAACATAAAATAAACAAATAAGAGCAATAAAAACGCAAGTTTTTCATTAAAAAATACAGAAACGGAAGTCTTCAAAGTGTGACTGTTTTTGGCCAAAAATGCAAAGGGTAACCCCTTATCTAAAAATTGAATATTTTTCCAAAAATCTAAAAAATTTTTTGTCCTTTATTTTCGGCAAAAATTAATTTTTTACATTTTAAAACATAAAATAAACAAATAAGAGCAATAAAAACGCAAGTTTTTCATTAAAAAATACAGAAACGGAAGTCTTCAAAGTGTGACTGTTTTTGGCCAAAAATGCAAAGGGTAACCCCTTATCTAAAAATTGAATATTTTTCCAAAAATCTAAAAAATTTTTTGTCCTTTATTTTCGGCAAAAATTAATTTTTTACATTTTAAAACATAAAATAAACAAATAAGAGCAATAAAAACGCAAGTTTTTCATTAAAAAATACAGAAACGGAAGTCTTCAAAGTGTGACTGTTTTTGGCCAAAAATGCAAAGGGTAACCCTAACCCCTTATCTAAAACTTGAATATTTTTCCAAAAATCTAAAAAATTTTTGTCCTTTATTTTCGGCAAAAATTTATTTTTTACATTTTAAAACATAAAATAAACAAATAAGAGCAATAAAAACGCAAGTTTTTCATTAAAAAATACAGAAACGGAAGTCTTCAAAGTGTGACTGTTTTTGGCCAAAAATGCAAAGGGTAACCCCTTATCTAAATATTGAATATTTTTCCAAAAATCTAAAAAATTTTTTGTCCTTTATTTTCGGCAAAAATTAATTTTTTACATTTTAAAACATAAAATAAACAAATAAGAGCAATAAAAACGCAAGTTTTTCATTAAAAAATACAGAAACGGAAGTCTTCAAAGTGTGACTGTTTTTGGCCAAAAATGCAAAGGGTAACCCCTTATCTAAAAATTGAATATTTTTCCAAAAATCGAAAAAATTTTTTGTCCTTTATTTTCGGCAAAAATTAATTTTTTACATTTTAAAACATAAAATAAACAAATAAGAGCAATAAAAACGCAAGTTTTTCATTAAAAAATACAGAAACGGAAGTCTTCAAAGTGTGACTGTTTTTGGCCAAAAATGCAAAGGGTAACCCCTTATCTAAAAATTGAATATTTTTCCAAAAATCTAAAAAATTTTTTGTCCTTTATTTTCGGCAAAAATTAATTTTTTACATTTTAAAACATAAAATAAACAAATAAGAGCAATAAAAACGCAAGTTTTTCATTAAAAAATACAGAAACGGAAGTCTTCAAAGTGTGACTGTTTTTGGCCAAAAATGCAAAGGGTAACCCCTTATCTAAAAATTGAATATTTTTCCAAAAATCTAAAAAATTTTTTGTCCTTTATTTTCGGCAAAAATTAATTTTTTACATTTTAAAACATAAAATAAACAAATAAGAGCAATAAAAACGCAAGTTTTTCATTAAAAAATACAGAAACGGAAGTCTTCAAAGTGTGACTGTTTTTGGCCAAAAATGCAAAGGGTAACCCCTTATCTAAAAATTGAATATTTTTCCAAAAATCTAAAAAATTTTTTGTCCTTTATTTTCGGCAAAAATTAATTTTTTACATTTTAAAACATAAAATAAACAAATAAGAGCAATAAAAACGCAAGTTTTTCATTAAAAAATACAGAAACGGAAGTCTTCAAAGTGTGACTGTTTTTGGCCAAAAATGCAAAGGGTAACCCCTTATCTAAAAATTGAATATTTTTCCAAAAATCTAAAAAATTTTTTGTCCTTTATTTTCGGCAAAAATTAATTTTTTACATTTTAAAACATAAAATAAACAAATAAGAGCAATAAAAACGCAAGTTTTTCATTAAAAAATACAGAAACGGAAGTCTTCAAAGTGTGACTGTTTTTGGCCAAAAATGCAAAGGGTAACCCCTTATCTAAAAATTGAATATTTTTCCAAAAATCTAAAAAATTTTTTGTCCTTTATTTTCGGCAAAAATTAATTTTTTACATTTTAAAACATAAAATAAACAAATAAGAGCAATAAAAACGCAAGTTTTTCATTAAAAAATACAGAAACGGAAGTCTTCAAAGTGTGACTGTTTTTGGCCAAAAATGCAAAGGGTAACCCCTTATCTAAAAATTGAATATTTTTCCAAAAATCTAAAAAATTTTTTGTCCTTTATTTTCGGCAAAAATTAATTTTTTACATTTTAAAACATAAAATAAACAAATAAGAGCAATAAAAACGCAAGTTTTTCATTAAAAAATACAGAAACGGAAGTCTTCAAAGTGTGACTGTTTTTGGCCAAAAATGCAAAGGGTAACCCCTTATCTAAAAATTGAATATTTTTCCAAAAATCTAAAAAATTTTTTGTCCTTTATTTTCGGCAAAAATTAATTTTTTACATTTTAAAACATAAAATAAACAAATAAGAGCAATAAAAACGCAAGTTTTTCATTAAAAAATACAGAAACGGAAGTCTTCAAAGTGTGACTGTTTTTGGCCAAAAATGCAAAGGGTAACCCCTTATCTAAAAATTGAATATTTTTCCAAAAATCTAAAAAATTTTTTGTCCTTTATTTTCGGCAAAAATTAATTTTTTACATTTTAAAACATAAAATAAACAAATAAGAGCAATAAAAACGCAAGTTTTTCATTAAAAAATACAGAAACGGAAGTCTTCAAAGTGTGACTGTTTTTGGCCAAAAATGCAAAGGGTAACCCCTTATCTAAAAATTGAATATTTTTCAAAAAATCTAAAAAATTTTTTGTCCTTTATTTTCGGCAAAAATTAATTTTTTACATTTTAAAACATAAAATAAACAAATAAGAGCAATAAAAACGCAAGTTTTTCATTAAAAAATACAGAAACGGAAGTCTTCAAAGTGTGACTGTTTTTGGCCAAAAATGCAAAGGGTAACCCCTTATCTAAAAATTGAATATTTTTCCAAAAATCTAAAAAATTTTTTGTCCTTTATTTTCGGCAAAAATTAATTTTTTACATTTTAAAACATAAAATAAACAAATAAGAGCAATAAAAACGCAAGTTTTTCATTAAAAAATACAGAAACGGAAGTCTTCAAAGTGTGACTGTTTTTGGCCAAAAATGCAAAGGGTAACCCCTTATCTAAAAATTGAATATTTTTCCAAAAATCTAAAAAATTTTTTGTCCTTTATTTTCGGCAAAAATTAATTTTTTACATTTGAAAACATAAAATAAACAAATAAGAGCAATAAAAACGCAAGTTTTTCATTAAAAAATACAGAAATGGAAGTCTTCAAAGTGTGACTGTTTTGGGCAAAAATGCAAAGTGTATTCCCTTATCTAAAAATTGAATATTTTTCCAAAAATCGAAAAAATTTTTTGTCCTTTATTTGTAGCAAAAATTAATTTTTTACATTTGAAAACATAAAATAAACAAATAAGAGCAATAAAAACGCAAGTTTTTCATTAAAAAATACAGAAACGGAAGTCTTCAAAGTGTGACTGTTTTTGCCCAAAAATGCAAAGGGTATACCCTTATCTAAAAATTGAATATTTTTCCAAAAATCGAAAAAATTTTTGTCCTTTATTTTTAGCAAAAATTAATTTTTTACATTTGAAAACATAAAATAAACAAATAAGAGCAATAAAAACGCAAGTTTTTCATTAAAAAATACAGACACGGAAGTCTTCAAAGTGTGACTGTTTTTGCCCAAAAATGCAAAGGGTAACCCCTTATCTAAATATTGAATATTTTTCCAAAAATCGAAAAAAACTGTTTGTCCTTTATTTGTAGCATTTGAAAACATAAAATAAACAAATAAGAGCAATAAAAACGCAAGTTTTTCATTAAAAAATACAGAAATGGAAGTCTTCAAAGTGTGACTGTTTTTGCCCAAAAATGCAAAGGGTACCCCCTTATCAAAAATTGAATATTTTTCCAAAAATCGAAAAAATTTTTTGTCCTTTATTTGTAGCAAAAATTAATTTTTTACATTTGAAAACATAAAATAAACAAATAAGAGCAATAAAAACGCAAGTTTTTCATTAAAAAATACAGAAACGGAAGTCTTCAAAGTGTGACTGTTTTTGCCCAAAAATGCAAAAATTAATTTTTTACATTTGAAAACATAAAATAAACAAATAAGAGCAATAAAAACGCAAGTTTTTCATTAAAAAATACAGAAACGGAAGTCTTCAAAGTGTGACTGTTTTTGCCCAAAAATGCAAAGGGTAACCCCTTATCTAAAAATTGAATATTTTTCCAAAAATCGAAAAAATTTTTTGTCCTTTATTTGTAGCAAAAATTAATTTTTTACATTTGAAAACATAAAATAAACAAATAAGAGCAATAAAAACGCAAGTTTTTCATTAAAAAATACAGAAACGGAAGTCTTCAAAGTGTGACTGTTTTTGCCCAAAAATGCAAAGGGTAACCCCTTATCTAAAAATTGAATATTTTTCCAAAAATCGAAAAAATTTTTTGTCCTTTATTTGTAGCAAAAATTAATTTTTTACATTTGAAAACATAAAATAAACAAATAAGAGCAATAAAAACGCAAGTTTTTCATTAAAAAATACAGAAATGGAAGTCTTCAAAGTGTGACTGTTTTGGGCAAAAATGCAAAGTGTATTCCCTTATCTAAAAATTGAATATTTTTCCAAAAATCGAAAAAAATTTTTTGTCCTTTATTTGTAGCAAAAATTAATTTTTTACATTTGAAAACATAAAATAAACAAATAAGAGCAATAAAAACGCAAGTTTTTCATTAAAAAATACAGAAACGGAAGTCTTCAAAGTGTGACTGTTTTTGCCCAAAAATGCAAAGGGTAACCCCTTATCTAAAAATTGAATATTTTTCCAAAAATCGAAAAAATTTTTTGTCCTTTATTTGTAGCAAAAATTAATTTTTTACATTTGAAAACATAAAATAAACAAATAAGAGCAATAAAAACGCAAGTTTTTCATTAAAAAATACAGAAACGGAAGTCTTCAAAGTGTGACTGTTTTTGCCCAAAAATGCAAAGGGTAACCCCTTATCTAAAAATTGAATATTTTTCCAAAAATCTAAAAAATTTTTTGTCCTTTATTTGTAGCAAAAATTAATTTTTTACATTTGAAAACATAAAATAAACAAATAAGAGCAATAAAAACGCAAGTTTTTCATTAAAAAATACAGAAACGGAAGTCTTCAAAGTGTGACTGTTTTTGCCCAAAAATGCAAAGGGGAACCCCTTATCTAAAAATTGAATATTTTTCCAAAAATCGAAAAAATTGTTTGTCCTTTATTTTTGGCAAAAATTAATTTTTTACATTTGAAAACATAAAATAAACAAATAAGAGCAATAAAAACGCAAGTTTTTCATTAAAAAATACAGAAACGGAAGTCTTCAAAGTGTGACTGTTTTTGCCCAAAAATGCAAAGGGTAACCCCTTATCTAAAAATTGAATATTTTTCCAAAAATCGAAAAAATTTTTTGTCCTTTATTTGTAGCAAAAATTAATTTTTTACATTTGAAAACATAAAATAAACAAATAAGAGCAATAAAAACGCAAGTTTTTCATTAAAAAATACAGAAACGGAAGTCTTCAAAGTGTGACTGTTTTTGCCCAAAAATGCAAAGGGTAACCCCTTATCTAAAAATTGAATATTTTTCCAAAAATCTAAAAAATTTTTTGTCCTTTATTTGTAGCAAAAATTAATTTTTTACATTTGAAAACATAAAATAAACAAATAAGAGCAATAAAAACGCAAGTTTTTCATTAAAAAATACAGAAACGGAAGTCTTCAAAGTGTGACTGTTTTTGCCCAAAAATGCAAAGGGTAACCCCTTATCTAAAAATTGAATATTTTTCCAAAAATCGAAAAAATTGTTTGTCCTTTATTTTTGGCAAAAATTAATTTTTTACATTTGAAAACATAAAATAAACAAATAAGAGCAATAAAAACGCAAGTTTTTCATTAAAAAATACAGAAACGGAAGTCTTCAAAGTGTGACTGTTTTTGCCCAAAAATGCAAAGGGTAACCCCTTATCTAAAAATTGAATATTTTTCCAAAAATCGAAAAAATTTTTTGTCCTTTATTTGTAGCAAAAATTAATTTTTTACATTTGAAAACATAAAATAAACAAATAAGAGCAATAAAAACGCAAGTTTTTCATTAAAAAATACAGAAACGGAAGTCTTCAAAGTGTGACTGTTTTTGCCCAAAAATGCAAAGGGTAACCCCTTATCTAAAAATTGAATATTTTTCCAAAAATCTAAAAAATTTTTTGTCCTTTATTTTCGGCAAAAATTAATTTTTTACATTTTAAAACATAAAATAAACAAATAAGAGCAATAAAAACGCAAGTTTTTCATTAAAAAATACAGAAACGGAAGTCTTCAAAGTGTGACTGTTTTTGGCCAAAAATGCAAAGGGTAACCCCTTATCTAAAAATTGAATATTTTTCCAAAAATCTAAAAAATTTTTTGTCCTTTATTTTCGGCAAAAATTAATTTTTTACATTTTAAAACATAAAATAAACAAATAAGAGCAATAAAAACGCAAGTTTTTCATTAAAAAATACAGAAACGGAAGTCTTCAAAGTGTGACTGTTTTTGGCCAAAAATGCAAAGGGTAACCCCTTATCTAAAAATTGAATATTTTTCCAAAAATCTAAAAAATTTTTTGTCCTTTATTTTCGGCAAAAATTAATTTTTTACATTTTAAAACATAAAATAAACAAATAAGAGCAATAAAAACGCAAGTTTTTCATTAAAAAATACAGAAACGGAAGTCTTCAAAGTGTGACTGTTTTTGGCCAAAAATGCAAAGGGTAACCCCTTATCTAAAAATTGAATATTTTTCCAAAAATCTAAAAAATTTTTTGTCCTTTATTTTCGGCAAAAATTAATTTTTTACATTTTAAAACATAAAATAAACAAATAAGAGCAATAAAAACGCAAGTTTTTCATTAAAAAATACAGAAACGGAAGTCTTCAAAGTGTGACTGTTTTTGGCCAAAAATGCAAAGGGTAACCCCTTATCTAAAAATTGAATATTTTTCCAAAAATCTAAAAAATTTTTTGTCCTTTATTTTCGGCAAAAATTAATTTTTTACATTTTAAAACATAAAATAAACAAATAAGAGCAATAAAAACGCAAGTTTTTCATTAAAAAATACAGAAACGGAAGTCTTCAAAGTGTGACTGTTTTTGGCCAAAAATGCAAAGGGTAACCCCTTATCTAAAAATTGAATATTTTTCCAAAAATCTAAAAAATTTTTTGTCCTTTATTTTCGGCAAAAATTAATTTTTTACATTTTAAAACATAAAATAAACAAATAAGAGCAATAAAAACGCAAGTTTTTCATTAAAAAATACAGAAACGGAAGTCTTCAAAGTGTGACTGTTTTTGGCCAAAAATGCAAAGGGTAACCCCTTATCTAAAAATTGAATATTTTTCCAAAAATCTAAAAAATTTTTTGTCCTTTATTTTCGGCAAAAATTAATTTTTTACATTTTAAAACATAAAATAAACAAATAAGAGCAATAAAAACGCAAGTTTTTCATTAAAAAATACAGAAACGGAAGTCTTCAAAGTGTGACTGTTTTTGGCCAAAAATGCAAAGGGTAACCCCTTATCTAAAAATTGAATATTTTTCCAAAAATCTAAAAAATTTTTTGTCCTTTATTTTCGGCAAAAATTAATTTTTTACATTTTAAAACATAAAATAAACAAATAAGAGCAATAAAAACGCAAGTTTTTCATTAAAAAATACAGAAACGGAAGTCTTCAAAGTGTGACTGTTTTTGGCCAAAAATGCAAAGGGTAACCCCTTATCTAAAAATTGAATATTTTTCCAAAAATCTAAAAAATTTTTTGTCCTTTATTTTCGGCAAAAATTAATTTTTTACATTTTAAAACATAAAATAAACAAATAAGAGCAATAAAAACGCAAGTTTTTCATTAAAAAATACAGAAACGGAAGTCTTCAAAGTGTGACTGTTTTTGGCCAAAAATGCAAAGGGTAACCCCTTATCTAAAAATTGAATATTTTTCCAAAAATCTAAAAAATTTTTTGTCCTTTATTTTCGGCAAAAATTAATTTTTTACATTTTAAAACATAAAATAAACAAATAAGAGCAATAAAAACGCAAGTTTTTCATTAAAAAATACAGAAACGGAAGTCTTCAAAGTGTGACTGTTTTTGGCCAAAAATGCAAAGGGTAACCCCTTATCTAAAAATTGAATATTTTTCCAAAAATCTAAAAAATTTTTTGTCCTTTATTTTCGGCAAAAATTAATTTTTTACATTTTAAAACATAAAATAAACAAATAAGAGCAATAAAAACGCAAGTTTTTCATTAAAAAATACAGAAACGGAAGTCTTCAAAGTGTGACTGTTTTTGGCCAAAAATGCAAAGGGTAACCCCTTATCTAAAAATTGAATATTTTTCCAAAAATCTAAAAAATTTTTTGTCCTTTATTTTCGGCAAAAATTAATTTTTTACATTTTAAAACATAAAATAAACAAATAAGAGCAATAAAAACGCAAGTTTTTCATTAAAAAATACAGAAACGGAAGTCTTCAAAGTGTGACTGTTTTTGGCCAAAAATGCAAAGGGTAACCCCTTATCTAAAAATTGAATATTTTTCCAAAAATCTAAAAAATTTTTTGTCCTTTATTTTCGGCAAAAATTAATTTTTTACATTTTAAAACATAAAATAAACAAATAAGAGCAATAAAAACGCAAGTTTTTCATTAAAAAATACAGAAACGGAAGTCTTCAAAGTGTGACTGTTTTTGGCCAAAAATGCAAAGGGTAACCCCTTATCTAAAAATTGAATATTTTTCCAAAAATCTAAAAAATTTTTTGTCCTTTATTTTCGGCAAAAATTAATTTTTTACATTTTAAAACATAAAATAAACAAATAAGAGCAATAAAAACGCAAGTTTTTCATTAAAAAATACAGAAACGGAAGTCTTCAAAGTGTGACTGTTTTTGGCCAAAAATGCAAAGGGTAACCCCTTATCTAAAAATTGAATATTTTTCCAAAAATCTAAAAAATTTTTTGTCCTTTATTTTCGGCAAAAATTAATTTTTTACATTTTAAAACATAAAATAAACAAATAAGAGCAATAAAAACGCAAGTTTTTCATTAAAAAATACAGAAACGGAAGTCTTCAAAGTGTGACTGTTTTTGGCCAAAAATGCAAAGGGTAACCCCTTATCTAAAAATTGAATATTTTTCCAAAAATCTAAAAAATTTTTTGTCCTTTATTTTCGGCAAAAATTAATTTTTTACATTTTAAAACATAAAATAAACAAATAAGAGCAATAAAAACGCAAGTTTTTCATTAAAAAATACAGAAACGGAAGTCTTCAAAGTGTGACTGTTTTTGGCCAAAAATGCAAAGGGTAACCCCTTATCTAAAAATTGAATATTTTTCCAAAAATCTAAAAAATTTTTTGTCCTTTATTTTCGGCAAAAATTAATTTTTTACATTTTAAAACATAAAATAAACAAATAAGAGCAATAAAAACGCAAGTTTTTCATTAAAAAATACAGAAACGGAAGTCTTCAAAGTGTGACTGTTTTTGGCCAAAAATGCAAAGGGTAACCCCTTATCTAAAAATTGAATATTTTTCCAAAAATCTAAAAAATTTTTTGTCCTTTATTTTCGGCAAAAATTAATTTTTTACATTTTAAAACATAAAATAAACAAATAAGAGCAATAAAAACGCAAGTTTTTCATTAAAAAATACAGAAACGGAAGTCTTCAAAGTGTGACTGTTTTTGGCCAAAAATGCAAAGGGTAACCCCTTATCTAAAAATTGAATATTTTTCCAAAAATCTAAAAAATTTTTTGTCCTTTATTTTCGGCAAAAATTAATTTTTTACATTTTAAAACATAAAATAAACAAATAAGAGCAATAAAAACGCAAGTTTTTCATTAAAAAATACAGAAACGGAAGTCTTCAAAGTGTGACTGTTTTTGGCCAAAAATGCAAAGGGTAACCCCTTATCTAAAAATTGAATATTTTTCCAAAAATCTAAAAAATTTTTTGTCCTTTATTTTCGGCAAAAATTAATTTTTTACATTTTAAAACATAAAATAAACAAATAAGAGCAATAAAAACGCAAGTTTTTCATTAAAAAATACAGAAACGGAAGTCTTCAAAGTGTGACTGTTTTTGGCCAAAAATGCAAAGGGTAACCCCTTATCTAAAAATTGAATATTTTTCCAAAAATCTAAAAAATTTTTTGTCCTTTATTTTCGGCAAAAATTAATTTTTTACATTTTAAAACATAAAATAAACAAATAAGAGCAATAAAAACGCAAGTTTTTCATTAAAAAATACAGAAACGGAAGTCTTCAAAGTGTGACTGTTTTTGGCCAAAAATGCAAAGGGTAACCCCTTATCTAAAAATTGAATATTTTTCCAAAAATCTAAAAAATTTTTTGTCCTTTATTTTCGGCAAAAATTAATTTTTTACATTTTAAAACATAAAATAAACAAATAAGAGCAATAAAAACGCAAGTTTTTCATTAAAAAATACAGAAACGGAAGTCTTCAAAGTGTGACTGTTTTTGGCCAAAAATGCAAAGGGTAACCCCTTATCTAAAAATTGAATATTTTTCCAAAAATCTAAAAAATTTTTTGTCCTTTATTTTCGGCAAAAATTAATTTTTTACATTTTAAAACATAAAATAAACAAATAAGAGCAATAAAAACGCAAGTTTTTCATTAAAAAATACAGAAACGGAAGTCTTCAAAGTGTGACTGTTTTTGGCCAAAAATGCAAAGGGTAACCCCTTATCTAAAAATTGAATATTTTTCCAAAAATCTAAAAAATTTTTTGTCCTTTATTTTCGGCAAAAATTAATTTTTTACATTTTAAAACATAAAATAAACAAATAAGAGCAATAAAAACGCAAGTTTTTCATTAAAAAATACAGAAACGGAAGTCTTCAAAGTGTGACTGTTTTTGGCCAAAAATGCAAAGGGTAACCCCTTATCTAAAAATTGAATATTTTTCCAAAAATCTAAAAAATTTTTTGTCCTTTATTTTCGGCAAAAATTAATTTTTTACATTTTAAAACATAAAATAAACAAATAAGAGCAATAAAAACGCAAGTTTTTCATTAAAAAATACAGAAACGGAAGTCTTCAAAGTGTGACTGTTTTTGGCCAAAAATGCAAAGGGTAACCCCTTATCTAAAAATTGAATATTTTTCCAAAAATCTAAAAAATTTTTTGTCCTTTATTTTCGGCAAAAATTAATTTTTTACATTTTAAAACATAAAATAAACAAATAAGAGCAATAAAAACGCAAGTTTTTCATTAAAAAATACAGAAACGGAAGTCTTCAAAGTGTGACTGTTTTTGGCCAAAAATGCAAAGGGTAACCCCTTATCTAAAAATTGAATATTTTTCCAAAAATCTAAAAAATTTTTTGTCCTTTATTTTCGGCAAAAATTAATTTTTTACATTTTAAAACATAAAATAAACAAATAAGAGCAATAAAAACGCAAGTTTTTCATTAAAAAATACAGAAACGGAAGTCTTCAAAGTGTGACTGTTTTTGGCCAAAAATGCAAAGGGTAACCCCTTATCTAAAAATTGAATATTTTTCCAAAAATCTAAAAAATTTTTTGTCCTTTATTTTCGGCAAAAATTAATTTTTTACATTTTAAAACATAAAATAAACAAATAAGAGCAATAAAAACGCAAGTTTTTCATTAAAAAATACAGAAACGGAAGTCTTCAAAGTGTGACTGTTTTTGGCCAAAAATGCAAAGGGTAACCCCTTATCTAAAAATTGAATATTTTTCCAAAAATCTAAAAAATTTTTTGTCCTTTATTTTCGGCAAAAATTAATTTTTTACATTTTAAAACATAAAATAAACAAATAAGAGCAATAAAAACGCAAGTTTTTCATTAAAAAATACAGAAACGGAAGTCTTCAAAGTGTGACTGTTTTTGGCCAAAAATGCAAAGGGTAACCCCTTATCTAAAAATTGAATATTTTTCCAAAAATCTAAAAAATTTTTTGTCCTTTATTTTCGGCAAAAATTAATTTTTTACATTTTAAAACATAAAATAAACAAATAAGAGCAATAAAAACGCAAGTTTTTCATTAAAAAATACAGAAACGGAAGTCTTCAAAGTGTGACTGTTTTTGGCCAAAAATGCAAAGGGTAACCCCTTATCTAAAAATTGAATATTTTTCCAAAAATCTAAAAAATTTTTTGTCCTTTATTTTCGGCAAAAATTAATTTTTTACATTTTAAAACATAAAATAAACAAATAAGAGCAATAAAAACGCAAGTTTTTCATTAAAAAATACAGAAACGGAAGTCTTCAAAGTGTGACTGTTTTTGGCCAAAAATGCAAAGGGTAACCCCTTATCTAAAAATTGAATATTTTTCTAAAAATCTAAAAAATTTTTTGTCCTTTATTTTCGGCAAAAATTAATTTTTTACATTTTAAAACATAAAATAAACAAATAAGAGCAATAAAAACGCAAGTTTTTCATTAAAAAATACAGAAACGGAAGTCTTCAAAGTGTGACTGTTTTTGGCCAAAAATGCAAAGGGTAACCCCTTATCTAAAAATTGAATATTTTTCCAAAAATCTAAAAAATTTTTTGTCCTTTATTTTCGGCAAAAATTAATTTTTTACATTTTAAAACATAAAATAAACAAATAAGAGCAATAAAAACGCAAGTTTTTCATTAAAAAATACAGAAACGGAAGTCTTCAAAGTGTGACTGTTTTTGGCCAAAAATGCAAAGGGTAACCCCTTATCTAAAAATTGAATATTTTTCCAAAAATCTAAAAAATTTTTTGTCCTTTATTTTGGGCAAAAATTAATTTTTTACATTTTAAAACATAAAATAAACAAATAAGAGCAATAAAAACGCAAGTTTTTCATTAAAAAATACAGAAACGGAAGTCTTCAAAGTGTGACTGTTTTTGGCCAAAAATGCAAAGGGTAACCCCTTATCTAAAAATTGAATATTTTTCCAAAAATCTAAAAAATTTTTTGTCCTTTATTTTCGGCAAAAATTAATTTTTTACATTTTAAAACATAAAATAAACAAATAAGAGCAATAAAAACGCAAGTTTTTCATTAAAAAATACAGAAACGGAAGTCTTCAAAGTGTGACTGTTTTTGGCCAAAAATGCAAAGGGTAACCCCTTATCTAAAAATTTAATATTTTTCCAAAAATCTAAAAAATTTTTTGTACTTTATTTTCGGCAAAAATTAATTTTTTACATTTTAAAACATAAAATAAACAAATAAGAGCAATAAAAACGCAAGTTTTTCATTAAAAAATACAGAAACGGAAGTCTTCAAAGTGTGACTGTTTTTGGCCAAAAATGCAAAGGGTAACCCCTTATCTAAAAATTGAATATTTTTCCAAAAATCTAAAAAATTTTTTGTCCTTTATTTTCGGCAAAAATTAATTTTTTACATTTTAAAACATAAAATAAACAAATAAGAGCAATAAAAACGCAAGTTTTTCATTAAAAAATACAGAAACGGAAGTCTTCAAAGTGTGACTGTTTTTGGCCAAAAATGCAAAGGGTAACCCCTTATCTAAAAATTGAATATTTTTCCAAAAATCTAAAAAATTTTTTGTCCTTTATTTTCGGCAAAAATTAATTTTTTACATTTTAAAACATAAAATAAACAAATAAGAGCAATAAAAACGCAAGTTTTTCATTAAAAAATACAGAAACGGAAGTCTTCAAAGTGTGACTGTTTTTGGCCAAAAATGCAAAGGGTAACCCCTTATCTAAAAATTGAATATTTTTCCAAAAATCGAAAAAATTTTTTGTCCTTTATTTGTAGCAAAAATTAATTTTTTACATTTGAAAGCATAAAATAAACAAATAAGAGCAATAAAAACGCAAGTTTTTCATTAAAAAATACAGAAACGGAAGTCTTCAAAGTGTGACTGTTTTTGGCCAAAAATGCAAAGGGTAACCCCTTATCTAAAAATTGAATATTTTTCCAAAAATCTAAAAAATTTTTTGTCCTTTATTTTCGGCAAAAATTAATTTTTTACATTTTAAAACATAAAATAAACAAATAAGAGCAATAAAAACGCAAGTTTTTCATTAAAAAATACAGAAACGGAAGTCTTCAAAGTGTGACTGTTTTTGGCCAAAAATGCAAAGGGTAACCCCTTATCTAAAAATTGAATATTTTTCCAAAAATCTAAAAAATTTTTTGTCCTTTATTTTCGGCAAAAATTAATTTTTTACATTTTAAAACATAAAATAAACAAATAAGAGCAATAAAAACGCAAGTTTTTCATTAAAAAATACAGAAACGGAAGTCTTCAAAGTGTGACTGTTTTTGGCCAAAAATGCAAAGGGTAACCCCTTATCTAAAAATTGAATATTTTTCCAAAAATCGAAAAAATTTTTTGTCCTTTATTTTCGGCAAAAATTAATTTTTTACATTTTAAAACATAAAATAAACAAATAAGAGCAATAAAAACGCAAGTTTTTCATTAAAAAATACAGAAACGGAAGTCTTCAAAGTGTGACTGTTTTTGGCCAAAAATGCAAAGGGTAACCCCTTATCTAAAAATTGAATATTTTTCCAAAAATCTAAAAAATTTTTTGTCCTTTATTTTCGGCAAAAATTAATTTTTTACATTTTAAAACATAAAATAAACAAATAAGAGCAATAAAAACGCAAGTTTTTCATTAAAAAATACAGAAAGGGAAGTCTTCAAAGTGTGACTGTTTTTGGCCAAAAATGCAAAGGGTAACCCCTTATCTAAAAATTGAATATTTTTCCAAAAATCTAAAAAATTTTTTGTCCTTTATTTTCGGCAAAAATTAATTTTTTACATTTTAAAACATAAAATAAACAAATAAGAGCAATAAAAACGCAAGTTTTTCATTAAAAAATACAGAAACGGAAGTCTTCAAAGTGTGATTGTTTTTGGCCAAAAATGCAAAGGGTAACCCCTTATCTAAAAATTGAATATTTTTCCAAAAATCTAAAAAATTTTTTGTCCTTTATTTTCGGCAAAAATTAATTTTTTACATTTTAAAACATAAAATAAACAAATAAGAGCAATAAAAACGCAAGTTTTTCATTAAAAAATACAGAAACGGAAGTCTTCAAAGTGTGACAGTTTTTGGCCAAAAATGCAAAGGGTAACCCCTTATCTAAATATTGAATATTTTTCCAAAAATCGAAAAAATTGTTTGTCCTTTATTTGTAGCAAAAATTAATTTTTTACATTTGAAATCATAAAATAAACAAATAAGAGCAATAAAAATGCAAGTTTTTCATTAAAAAATACAGAAACGGAAGTCTTCAAAGTGTGACTGTTTTTGGCCAAAAATGCAAAGGGTAACCCCTTATCTAAATATTGAATATTTTTCCAAAAATCGAAAAAATTGTTTGTCCTTTATTTTCGGCAAAAATTAATTTTTTACATTTGAAAGCATAAAATAAACAAATAAGAGCAATAAAAACGCAAGTTTTTCATTAAAAAATACAGAAACGGAAGTCTTCAAAGTGTGACTGTTTTTGGCCAAAAATGCAAAGGGTAACCCCTTATCTAAATATTGAATATTTTTCCAAAAATCGAAAAAATTGTTTGTCCTTTATTTGTAGCAAAAATTAATTTTTTACATTTGAAAGCATAAAATAAACAAATAAGAGCAATAAAAACGCAAGTTTTTCATTAAAAAATACAGAAACGGAAGTCTTCAAAGTGTGACTGTTTTTGGCCAAAAATGCAAAGGGTAACCCCTTATCTAAAAATTGAATATTTTTCCAAAAATCGAAAAAATTTTTTGTCCTTTATTTTCGGCAAAAATTAATTTTTTACATTTTAAAACATAAAATAAACAAATAAGAGCAATAAAAACGCAAGTTTTTCATTAAAAAATACAGAAACGGAAGTCTTCAAAGTGTGACTGTTTTTGGCCAAAAATGCAAAGGGTAACCCCTTATCTAAAAATTGAATATTTTTCCAAAAATCTAAAAAATTTTTTGTCCTTTATTTTCGGCAAAAATTAATTTTTTACATTTTAAAACATAAAATAAACAAATAAGAGCAATAAAAACGCAAGTTTTTCATTAAAAAATACAGAAACGGAAGTCTTCAAAGTATGACTGTTTTTGGCCAAAAATGCAAAGGGTAACCCCTTATCTAAAAATTGAATATTTTTCCAAAAATCGAAAAAATGTTTTGTCCTTTATTTTCGGCAAAAATTAATTTTTTACATTTTAAAACATAAAATAAACAAATAAGAGCAATAAAAACGCAAGTTTTTCATTAAAAAATACAGAAACGGAAGTCTTCAAAGTGTGACTGTTTTTGGCCAAAAATGCAAAGGGTAACCCCTTATCTAAATATTGAATATTTTTCCAAAAATCGAAAAAATTGTTTGTCCTTTATTTGTAGCAAAAATTAATTTTTTACATTTGAAATCATAAAATAAACAAATAAGAGCAATAAAAATGCAAGTTTTTCATTAAAAAATACAGAAACGGAAGTCTTCAAAGTGTGACTGTTTTTGGCCAAAAATGCAAAGGGTAACCCCTTATCTAAATATTGAATATTTTTCCAAAAATCGAAAAAATTGTTTGTCATTTATTTGTAGCAAAAATTAATTTTTTACATTTGAAAGCATAAAATAAACAAATAAGAGCAATAAAAACGCAAGTTTTTCATTAAAAAATACAGAAACGGAAGTCTTCAAAGTGTGACTGTTTTTGGCCAAAAATGCAAAGGGTAACCCCTTATCTAAAAATTGAATATTTTTCCAAAAATCTAAAAAATTTTTTGTCCTTTATTTTCGGCAAAAATTAATTTTTTACATTTTAAAACATAAAATAAACAAATAAGAGCAATAAAAACGCAAGTTTTTCATTAAAAAATACAGAAACGGAAGTCTTCAAAGTGTCACTGTTTTTGGCCAAAAATGCAAAGGGTAACCCCTTATCTAAATATTGAATATTTTTCCAAAAATCGAAAAAATTTTTTGTCCTTTATTTTCGGCAAAAATTAATTTTTTACATTTGAAAGCATAAAATAAACAAATAAGAGCAATAAAAACGCAAGTTTTTCATTAAAAAATACAGAAACGGAAGTCTTCAAAGTGTGACTGTTTTTGGCCAAAAATGCAAAGGGTAACCCCTTATCTAAATATTGAATATTTTTCCAAAAATCTAAAAAATTTTTTGTCCTTTATTTTTGGCAAAAATTAATTTTTTACATTTTAAAACATAAAATAAACAAATAAGAGCAATAAAAACGCAAGTTTTTCATTAAAAAATACAGAAACGGAAGTCTTCAAAGTGTCACTGTTTTTGGCCAAAAATGCAAAGGGTAACCCCTTATCTAAATATTGAATATTTTTCCAAAAATCGAAAAAATTGTTTGTCCTTTATTTATTTCTGTATTTTTTAATGAAAAACTTGCGTTTTTATTGCTCTTATTTGTTTATTTTATGTTTTAAAATGTAAAAAATTAATTTTTGCCGAAAAAAAAGGACAAAAAATTTTTTCGATTTTTGGAAAAATATTCAATTTTTAGATAAGGGGTTTTTATTGCTCTTATTTGTTTATTTTATGTTTTAAAATGTAAAAAATTAATTTTTGCCGAAAATAAAGGACAAAAAATTTTTTAGATTTTTGGAAAAATATTCAATATTTAGATAAGGGGTTACCCTTTGCATTTTTGTCCAAAAACAGTCACACTTTGAAGACTTCCGTTTCTGTATTTTTTAATGAAAAACTTGCGTTTTTATTGCTCTTATTTGTATTGTTGTTGTTGTCTTATTTGAGCAATAAAAACGCAAGTTTTTCATTAAAAAATACAGAAACGGAAGTCTTCAAAGTGTGACTGTTTTTGGCCAAAAATGCAAAGGGTAACCCCTTATCTAAAAATTGAATATTTTTCCAAAAATCTAAAAAATTTTTTGTCCTTTATTTTCGGCAAAAATTAATTTTTTACATTTTAAAACATAAAATAAACAAATAAGAGCAATAAAAACGCAAGTTTTTCATTAAAAAATACAGAAACGGAAGTCTTCAAAGTGTGACTGTTTTTGGCCAAAAATGCAAAGGGTAACCCCTTATCTAAAAATTGAATATTTTTCCAAAAATCTAAAAAATTTTTTGTCCTTTATTTTCGGCAAAAATTAATTTTTTACATTTTAAAACATAAAATAAACAAATAAGAGCAATAAAAACGCAAGTTTTTCATTAAAAAATACAGAAACGGAAGTCTTCAAAGTGTGACTGTTTTTGGCCAAAAATGCAAAGGGTAACCCCTTATCTAAATATTGAATATTTTTCCAAAAATCGAAAAAAATTTTTGTCCTTTATTTGTAGCAAAAATTAATTTTTTACATTTGAAAACATAAAATAAACAAATAAGAGCAATAAAAACGCAAGTTTTTCATTAAAAAATACAGAAACGGAAGTCTTCAAAGTGTGACTGTTTTTGGCCAACAATGCAAAGGGTAACCCCTTATCTAAAAATTGAATATTTTTCCAAAAATCGAAAAAATTTTTTGTCCTTTATTTTTGGCAAAAATTAATTTTTTACATTTGAAAACATAAAATAAACAAATAAGAGCAATAAAAACGCAAGTTTTTCATTAAAAAATACAGAAACGGAAGTCTTCAAAGTGTGACTGTTTTTGCCCAAAAATGCAAAGGGTAACCCCTTATCTAAAAATTGAATATTTTTCCAAAAATCGAAAAAATTTTTTGTCCTTTATTTTTGGCAAAAATTAATTTTTTACATTTGAAAACATAAAATAAACAAATAAGAGCAATAAAAACGCAAGTTTTTCATTAAAAAATACAGAAACGGAAGTCTTCAAAGTGTGACTGTTTTTGGCCAAAAATGCAAAAATTGAATATTTTTCCAAAGATCGAAAAAATTGTTTGTCCTTTATTTTTGGCAAAAATTAATTTTTTACATTTGAAAACATAAAATAAACAAATAAGAGCAATAAAAACGCAAGTTTTTCATTAAAAAATACAGAAACGGAAGTCTTCAAAGTGTGATTGTTTTTGCCCAAAAATGCAAAGGGTAACCCTAACCCCTTATCTAAAAATTGAATATTTTTCCAAAAATCGAAAAAATTGTTTGTCCTTTATTTGTAGCAAAAATTAATTTTTTACACTGAAAACATAAAATAAACAAATAAGAGCAATAAAAACGCAAGTTTTTCATTAAAAAATACAGAAACGGAAGTCTTCAAAGTGTGATTGTTTTTGGCCAAAAATGCAAAGGGTAACCCCTTATCTAAAAACTGAATATTTTTCCAAAAATCGAAAAAATGTTTTGTCCTTTATTTTCGGCAAAAATTAATTTTTTACATTTTAAAACATAAAATAAACAAATAAGAGCAATAAAAACGCAAGTTTTTCATTAAAAAATACAGAACCGGAAGTCTTCAAAGTGTGACTGTTTTTGCCCAACAATGCAAAGGGTAACCCTAACCCCTTATCTAAAAATTGAATATTTTTCCAAAAATCGAAAAAATTGTTTGTCATTTATTTGTAGCAAAAATTAATTTTTTACATTTGAAAGCATAAAATAAACAAATAAGAGCAATAAAAATGCAAGTTTTTCATTAAAAAATACAGAAACGGAAGTCTTCAAAGTGTGACTGTTTTTGGCCAAAAATGCAACCCCTTATCTAAAAATTGAATATTTTTCCAAAAATCTAAAAAATTTTTGTCCTTTATTTGTAGCAAAAATTAATTTTTTACATTTGAAAACATAAAATAAACAAATAAGAGCAATAAAAACGCAAGTTTTTCATTAAAAAATACAGAAACGGAAGTCTTCAAAGTGAGACTGTTTTTGCCCAACAATGCAAAGGGTTACCTATTGTCTAAAAATTGAATATTTTTCCAAAAATCGAAAAAAATTTTTGTCCTTTATTTGTAGCAAAAATTAATTTTTTACATTTGAAAACATAAAATAAACAAATAAGAGCAATAAAAACGCAAGTTTTTCATTAAAAAATACAGAACCGGAAGTCTTCAAAGTGTGACTGTTTTTGCCCAACAATGCAAAGGGTAACCCCTTATCTAAAAATTGAATATTTTTCCAAAAATCGAAAAAATTTTTTGTCCTTTATTTTTGGCAAAAATTAATTTTTTACATTTGAAAACATAAAATAAACAAATAAGAGCAATAAAAACGCAAGTTTTTCATTAAAAAATACAGAAACGGAAGTCTTCAAAGTGTGACTGTTTTTGCCCAAAAATGCAAAGGGTAACCCCTTATCTAAAAATTGAATATTTTTCCAAAAATCGAAAAAATTGTTTGTCCTTTATTTTTGGCAAAAATTAATTTTTTACATTTGAAAACATAAAATAAACAAATAAGAGCAATAAAAACGCAAGTTTTTCATTAAAAAATACAGAAACGGAAGTCTTCAAAGTGTGACTGTTTTTGCCCAAAAATGCAAAGGGTAACCCTAACCCCTTATCTAAAAATTGAATATTTTTCCAAAAATCGAAAAAATTGTTTGTCCTTTATTTGTAGCAAAAATTAATTTTTTACACTGAAAACATAAAATAAACAAATAAGAGCAATAAAAACGCAAGTTTTTCATTAAAAAATACAGAAACGGAAGTCTTCAAAGTGTGATTGTTTTTGGCCAAAAATGCAAAGGGTAACCCCTTATCTAAAAACTGAATATTTTTCCAAAAATCGAAAAAATGTTTTGTCCTTTATTTTCGGCAAAAATTAATTTTTTACATTTTAAAACATAAAATAAACAAATAAGAGCAATAAAAACGCAAGTTTTTCATTAAAAAATACAGAAACGGAAGTCTTCAAAGTGTGACTGTTTTTGGCCAAAAATGCAAAGGGTAACCCCTTATCTAAAAATTGAATATTTTTCCAAAAATCGAAAAAATGTTTTGTCCTTTATTTTCGGCAAAAATTAATTTTTTACATTTTAAAACATAAAATAAACAAATAAGAGCAATAAAAACGCAAGTTTTTCATTAAAAAATACAGAACCGGAAGTCTTCAAAGTGTGACTGTTTTTGCCCAACAATGCAAAGGGTAACCCTAACCCCTTATCTAAAAATTGAATATTTTTCCAAAAATCGAAAAAATTGTTTGTCCTTTATTTGTAGCAAAAATTAATTTTTTACATTTGAAAACATAAAATAAACAAATAAGAGCAATAAAAACGCAAGTTTTTCATTAAAAAATACAGAAACGGAAGTCTTCAAAGTGTGACTGTTTTTGGCCAAAAATGCAAAGGGTAACCCCTTATCTAAAAATTGAATATTTTTCCAAAAATCGAAAAAATGTTTTGTCCTTTATTTTCGGCAAAAATTAATTTTTTACATTTTAAAACATAAAATAAACAAATAAGAGCAATAAAAACGCAAGTTTTTCATTAAAAAATACAGAAACGGAAGTCTTCAAAGTGTGATTGTTTTTGGCCAAAAATGCAAAGGGTAACCCCTTATCTAAAAATTGAATATTTTTCCAAAAATCTAAAAAATTTTTGTCCTTTATTTGTAGCAAAAATTAATTTTTTACATTTGAAAACATAAAATAAACAAATAAGAGCAATAAAAACGCAAGTTTTTCATTAAAAAATACAGAAACGGAAGTCTTCAAAGTGTGACTGTTTTTGGCCAAAATTGCAAAGGGTAACCCCTTATCTAAATAATGAATATTTTTCCAAAAATCGAAAAAATTGTTTGTCATTTATTTGTAGCAAAAATTAATTTTTTACATTTGAAAGCATAAAATAAACAAATAAGAGCAATAAAAATGCAAGTTTTTCATTAAAAAATACAGAAACGGAAGTCTTCAAAGTGTGACTGTTTTTGGCCAAAAATGCAACCCCTTATCTAAAAATTGAATATTTTTCCAAAAATCTAAAAAATTTTTGTCCTTTATTTGTAGCAAAAATTAATTTTTTACATTTGAAAACATAAAATAAACAAATAAGAGCAATAAAAACGCAAGTTTTTCATTAAAAAATACAGAAACGGAAGTCTTCAAAGTGTGACTGTTTTTGCCCAAAAATGCAAAGGGTAACCCCTTATCTAAAAATTGAATATTTTTCCAAAAATCGAAAAAATTTTTTGTCCTTTATTTTTGGCAAAAATTAATTTTTTACATTTGAAAACATAAAATAAACAAATAAGAGCAATAAAAACGCAAGTTTTTCATTAAAAAATACAGAAACGGAAGTCTTCAAAGTGTGACTGTTTTTGCCCAAAAATGCAAAGGGTAACCCCTTATCTAAAAATTGAATATTTTTCCAAAAATCGAAAAAATTTTTTGTCCTTTATTTTTGGCAAAAATTAATTTTTTACATTTGAAAACATAAAATAAACAAATAAGAGCAATAAAAACGCAAGTTTTTCATTAAAAAATACAGAAACGGAAGTCTTCAAAGTGTGACTGTTTTTGGCCAAAAATGCAAAAATTGAATATTTTTCCAAAGATCGAAAAAATTGTTTGTCCTTTATTTTTGGCAAAAATTAATTTTTTACATTTGAAAACATAAAATAAACAAATAAGAGCAATAAAAACGCAAGTTTTTCATTAAAAAATACAGAAACGGAAGTCTTCAAAGTGTGACTGTTTTTGCCCAAAAATGCAAAGGGTAACCCTAACCCCTTATCTAAAAATTGAATATTTTTCCAAAAATCGAAAAAATTGTTTGTCCTTTATTTGTAGCAAAAATTAATTTTTTACACTGAAAACATAAAATAAACAAATAAGAGCAATAAAAACGCAAGTTTTTCATTAAAAAATACAGAAACGGAAGTCTTCAAAGTGTGATTGTTTTTGGCCAAAAATGCAAAGGGTAACCCCTTATCTAAAAACTGAATATTTTTCCAAAAATCGAAAAAATGTTTTGTCCTTTATTTTCGGCAAAAATTAATTTTTTACATTTTAAAACATAAAATAAACAAATAAGAGCAATAAAAACGCAAGTTTTTCATTAAAAAATACAGAAACGGAAGTCTTCAAAGTGTGACTGTTTTTGGCCAAAAATGCAAAGGGTAACCCCTTATCTAAAAATTGAATATTTTTCCAAAAATCGAAAAAATGTTTTGTCCTTTATTTTCGGCAAAAATTAATTTTTTACATTTTAAAACATAAAATAAACAAATAAGAGCAATAAAAACGCAAGTTTTTCATTAAAAAATACAGAACCGGAAGTCTTCAAAGTGTGACTGTTTTTGCCCAACAATGCAAAGGGTAACCCTAACCCCTTATCTAAAAATTGAATATTTTTCCAAAAATCGAAAAAATTGTTTGTCCTTTATTTGTAGCAAAAATTAATTTTTTACATTTGAAAACATAAAATAAACAAATAAGAGCAATAAAAACGCAAGTTTTTCATTAAAAAATACAGAAACGGAAGTCTTCAAAGTGTGACTGTTTTTGGCCAAAAATGCAAAGGGTAACCCCTTATCTAAAAATTGAATATTTTTCCAAAAATCGAAAAAATGTTTTGTCCTTTATTTTCGGCAAAAATTAATTTTTTACATTTTAAAACATAAAATAAACAAATAAGAGCAATAAAAACGCAAGTTTTTCATTAAAAAATACAGAAACGGAAGTCTTCAAAGTGTGATTGTTTTTGGCCAAAAATGCAAAGGGTAACCCCTTATCTAAAAATTGAATATTTTTCCAAAAATCTAAAAAATTTTTGTCCTTTATTTGTAGCAAAAATTAATTTTTTACATTTGAAAACATAAAATAAACAAATAAGAGCAATAAAAACGCAAGTTTTTCATTAAAAAATACAGAAACGGAAGTCTTCAAAGTGTGACTGTTTTTGGCCAAAATTGCAAAGGGTAACCCCTTATCTAAATAATGAATATTTTTCCAAAAATCGAAAAAATTGTTTGTCATTTATTTGTAGCAAAAATTAATTTTTTACATTTGAAAGCATAAAATAAACAAATAAGAGCAATAAAAATGCAAGTTTTTCATTAAAAAATACAGAAACGGAAGTCTTCAAAGTGTGACTGTTTTTGGCCAAAAATGCAACCCCTTATCTAAAAATTGAATATTTTTCCAAAAATCTAAAAAATTTTTGTCCTTTATTTGTAGCAAAAATTAATTTTTTACATTTGAAAACATAAAATAAACAAATAAGAGCAATAAAAACGCAAGTTTTTCATTAAAAAATACAGAAACGGAAGTCTTCAAAGTGTGACTGTTTTTGCCCAACAATGCAAAGGGTTACCTATTGTCTAAAAATTGAATATTTTTCCAAAAATCGAAAAAAATTTTTGTCCTTTATTTGTAGCAAAAATTAATTTTTTACATTTGAAAACATAAAATAAACAAATAAGAGCAATAAAAACGCAAGTTTTTCATTAAAAAATACAGAACCGGAAGTCTTCAAAGTGTGACTGTTTTTGCCCAACAATGCAAAGGGTAACCCCTTATCTAAAAATTGAATATTTTTCCAAAAATCGAAAAAATTTTTTGTCCTTTATTTTTGGCAAAAATTAATTTTTTACATTTGAAAACATAAAATAAACAAATAAGAGCAATAAAAACGCAAGTTTTTCATTAAAAAATACAGAAACGGAAGTCTTCAAAGTGTGACTGTTTTTGCCCAAAAATGCAAAGGGTAACCCCTTATCTAAAAATTGAATATTTTTCCAAAAATCGAAAAAATTTTTTGTCCTTTATTTTTGGCAAAAATTAATTTTTTACATTTGAAAACATAAAATAAACAAATAAGAGCAATAAAAACGCAAGTTTTTCATTAAAAAATACAGAAACGGAAGTCTTCAAAGTGTGACTGTTTTTGGCCAAAAATGCAAAAATTGAATATTTTTCCAAAAATCGAAAAAATTTTTTGTCCTTTATTTTTGGCAAAAATTAATTTTTTACATTTGAAAACATAAAATAAACAAATAAGAGCAATAAAAACGCAAGTTTTTCATTAAAAAATACAGAAACGGAAGTCTTCAAAGTGTGACTGTTTTTGCCCAAAAATGCAAAGGGTAACCCTAACCCCTTATCTAAAAATTGAATATTTTTCCAAAAATCGAAAAAATTGTTTGTCCTTTATTTGTAGCAAAAATTAATTTTTTACATTTGAAAACATAAAATAAACAAATAAGAGCAATAAAAACGCAAGTTTTTCATTAAAAAATACAGAAACGGAAGTCTTCAAAGTGTGATTGTTTTTGGCCAAAAATGCAAAGGGTAACCCCTTATCTAAAAACTGAATATTTTTCCAAAAATCGAAAAAATGTTTTGTCCTTTATTTTCGGCAAAAATTAATTTTTTACATTTTAAAACATAAAATAAACAAATAAGAGCAATAAAAACGCAAGTTTTTCATTAAAAAATACAGAAACGGAAGTCTTCAAAGTGTGATTGTTTTTGGCCAAAAATGCAAAAAATTGAATATTTTTCCAAAAATCGAAAAAATTTTTTGTCCTTTATTTTCGGCAAAAATTAATTTTTTACATTTTAAAACATAAAATAAACAAATAAGAGCAATAAAAACGCAAGTTTATCATTAAAAAATACAGAAACGGAAGTCTTCAAAGTGTGACTGTTTTTGGCCAAAAATGCAAAAATTGAATATTTTTCCAAAAATCGAAAAAATTTTTTGTCCTTTATTTTTGGCAAAAATTAATTTTTTACATTTGAAAACATAAAATAAACAAATAAGAGCAATAAAAACGCAAGTTTTTCATTAAAAAATACAGAAACGGAAGTCTTCAAAGTGTGATTGTTTTTGGCCAAAAATGCAAAGGGTAACCCCTTATCTAAAAACTGAATATTTTTCCAAAAATCGAAAAAATGTTTTGTCCTTTATTTTCGGCAAAAATTAATTTTTTACATTTTAAAACATAAAATAAACAAATAAGAGCAATAAAAACGCAAGTTTTTCATTAAAAAATACAGAAACGGAAGTCTTCAAAGTGTGACTGTTTTTGGCCAAAAATGCAAAGGGTAACCCCTTATCTAAAAATTGAATATTTTTCCAAAAATCTAAAAATTTTTTGTCCTTTATTTTCGGCAAAAATTAATTTTTTACATTTTAAAACATAAAATAAACAAATAAGAGCAATAAAAACGCAAGTTTTTCATTAAAAAATACAGAAACGGAAGTCTTCAAAGTGTGATTGTTTTTGGCCAAAAATGCAAAGGGTAACCCCTTATCTAAAAACTGAATATTTTTCCAAAAATCGAAAAAATGTTTTGTCCTTTATTTTCGGCAAAAATTAATTTTTCACATTTTAAAACATAAAATAAACAAATAAGAGCAATAAAAACGCAAGTTTTTCATTAAAAAATACAGAAACGGAAGTCTTCAAAGTGTGACTGTTTTTGGCCAAAAATGCAAAGGGTAACCCCTTATCTAAAAATTGAATATTTTTCCAAAAATCTAAAAATTTTTTGTCCTTTATTTTCGGCAAAAATTAATTTTTTACATTTTAAAACATAAAATAAACAAATAAGAGCAATAAAAACGCAAGTTTTTCATTAAAAAATACAGAAACGGAAGTCTTCAAAGTGTGACTGTTTTTGGCCAAAAATGCAAAGGGTAACCCCTTATCTAAAAATTGAATATTTTTCCAAAAATCTAAAAATTTTTTGTCCTTTATTTTCGGCAAAAATTAATTTTTTACATTTTAAAACATAAAATAAACAAATAAGAGCAATAAAAACGCAAGTTTTTCATTAAAAAATACAGAAACGGAAGTCTTCAAAGTGTGACTGTTTTTGGCCAAAAATGCAAAGGGTAACCCCTTATCTAAAAATTGAATATTTTTCCAAAAATCTAAAAATTTTTTGTCCTTTATTTTCGGCAAAAATTAATTTTTTACATTTTAAAACATAAAATAAACAAATAAGAGCAATAAAAACGCAAGTTTTTCATTAAAAAATACAGAAACGGAAGTCTTCAAAGTGTGACTGTTTTTGCCCAAAAATGCAAAGGGTAACCCTAACCCCTTATCTAAAAATTGAATATTTTTCCAAAAATCGAAAAAATTGTTTGTCCTTTATTTGTAGCAAAAATTAATTTTTTACATTTGAAAACATAAAATAAACAAATAAGAGCAATAAAAACTCAAGTTTTTCATTAAAAAATGCAGAAACGGATTAGTAAATACCAAGAAAATGTAGAAAATTTTCAGAAACTTATAAGTATTTTAACGTGATGTGTGATTAAAATAAAAAAAAATTTAAGTGCAAAATATAAGTTTAAAACTTACTTTAGTTCTGGCGATTGAGAAAAGCATCTGTATAAAGTAAATTGGGAAGGAGTCTATTCCAGCAACCACAAATCTTGAAACGCTTTCAACAAATTTTATTGGTAGCTGCCACAGTGGTGCCTGCACAGAAACGCCAACTAAATCGTGCAAAATTGATGGTAGTAAGGAGGTGACATTGTTCAAGCTACGCTCTAAGCGCAATATAATGGACACAAAAGGCGGTAGCACTAACAACTCAACAATGCAATCCTCAACATCCACCGTCGGCAAAGAAGCTTTCAAAAATTTTCAAGTCTGGAAAAAGTGAATTCTACGGAGTGTTTAATCTATCTGGTTGCTGTTTCTACTAGTCTTTATGTCTTACATCAGCTTAAAAATTTCTAATATTTAGTACTTTAATGTAAAAACAAAAACTGGCCACCTGTACAAGAACTGCATTTTCTAAACGCCTAATTCTTAAATAATTTTGTTTTAGTTTGAAATACTTAAAGGAACATGTTTGAGACGACGGTCCATTTATGGGAAAGCAAAAGGAATTTAATTTTGGAGTCTCTAGTGCTACCTATGATTTGTACTATTCTTAATACATTGGCTGAAGTAGTGGTGAGTACTGAAACTGTTTATTAAGATGAAATTATGAAATAAAATCCTGTATAAAAATTAACACTTAAAAAATTGCAATAAATTTTCATACAAAACTACAAATCAAATCATTTCTATGAAAAGGGGATTAGTACGGAGACTTGAAAAGTGTTGGAAGAAAGCTTATCATAATCATTTTTTTTAGTTTCATTTCCGGCCCCTATAGTGATGCGGCCGGAATACAATGAAGTAATGACTATAATATTATCGTATTGGGATTATAATTGTCCCATGGCGGAAAAAATATGGACCGTTTTGAATCACTTTCCTTATCGTTATGGGTGAGTGGATGAAAGACAATGTCAAACCTCTTGGCAGACTTGTTCGTAAATTAAGCCATTATGCGCCGGGATTTCTATTTGATTATGTGAGTAGGATTCCTTTTTCTCAATATAATATGCAGTAATATGTAAGTTATTTGATAGCACTTATTAATTCAAATTCATTTATTACAAAATGAATATAAGAATTATTTAGTTTATGAAGGAAGCAACATACCGCCTCCATTTGGCTTCTAAGATATTTAATGCATAAATCAACGATTTTATATATCCAAGCATATTGTTTATTAAAAGCTTTCAATTAAGCTGATACAATTCGAAAGATTATATAAAAATGTTTAAACTTTTATTAAATTTATTCCAGATTTTATTACAAATTCAAATTTATGATAACTAAATCGGTCCTGTTGTGGACTCCTTAAAATATTTGACACTTTCGTCTTTTGACTGTTTGGATTATTTTTTATTTGAGGCTTAAAATAATTTTAATATTATTTTAATTTGTTTTCTTTCTCACCTGTTTGGATTTATTAATTCTTAAACAAATTGTGCGATCAGCTGAAGAAATGACCAACGAGCAATTGCAAATGTAAATATTAAATTCTGCCGCTGATCCTTCTACTTACAGCAGTAATTTCAAGAAAATATGTTGTATGTTGTTGCTTGGCTGCAAAGTGGACGTAGTAAAAATTCCCCGTTGGAGAAATAAGTTTTCATGCATCTTTAATAACGTAGACGTTGCAATGGACTTTTCTTATATTCATTTTAGACCATTTGGAGTTAAACTTTTATTTAAGAAATTTCATTATTTCGCAATATTTGATTTTGCAAGTAAACACAATACATGCACATTATAAAAGACGGGAGAGAAATAGAAAAAGAAAAGAAAATAGTAGTTGGTTTATATTGCGTTCAAATATGTATGCATGTGATGTTGTTTGTGTGCTTTTGCAATTACAGTTGCTCCAAAACTCCACTTGCTCTGTTATTCTCTTGTCTTCTTCTGTTTTTGTGTAGGAAAATCTATAAAAACATCAAAAAACTATGACCTCCTGTTACTAAAATGCGACGCGACACTTTGACTGACGTAATATAGATAGCTGGTTGTTGTCAAACGCCAACAGTGTTCGTTCACTTGGAAAGTTTTATTTCGGCTATTTCAAGGCGAAGTAAATCTGGTGACATATAAACGTGATATGTGATTGTCTGAACATAGATTTCGAAAATCCAACATGTCCTGATTGTTAGTAGTATTGCATTGTAATTAAATGGGAATGCTTCGCTGGCTACAGATTAGTTAGTTATTATGTTATAACTATTTCCGGAAGCAGCCACACGAATTGTGGCGAAATACCGGTAAGTACAAGGAGAAGAAAGTGTTACATAAAAAATGAATTATGCGGGAGCATTAAAATCAGAAACATTGTATGAATAACCAGAGGAAAGTTGACACTACTTTTATATATTTGTAGTTTCGAAATACCAGAACTCCATTTTATATTTCTGGTTAAAAAAATACAACACACTATAAATGTGTGCACGTTAATAAAGCTTTGGTTTCTCCGCTGGAAATGTTTATATTAAAAAATACCGGAGCACTTGACATTTGGCTGCGATTTGTTTTATTTCAGATCTCATACTTTTGAATGCTTTCTCTGCAGATTTGTATTGTTTCACGTTTAGTATACAGTCTTAAAAAGAGCTCCCCTTTTATACGTTGTGTTGTTTGAGCATTGTTAAAGAAGCGTGTCATCACTGTCATGGCAGCGTTAAAAAGAACAAGAGCGCAGAAGTTCGCGCACCTTCCAAATGCAATGAGGCTTCTTTAAAGACCTCTTTTATACGTCACACATAATTGTACGTCATGCACTCATACTCATACCAATTTATTATAATGTACATGCACATGTGTTGTTCACCTGTATGTGCACATTGTTCCATATGTTTATTTGTTGGTTCAAACATACAACAGTATCCATGAAAGTTTGCATTAATACGAAAGTATGGATTTCCTTATTGTCGGGTATGTGTGTATGCACCTGTGAAGTGAAAAACCAAAAAAAAAAAAAAATGGCCAGCAAATGTTTGCAACAGATGTTATGTCACAATATGAAGTTTAACTGTTCATGCTGCACTGCTAATTGGAATGTTTTCTTTAGAGAAGGATTTTCATATGTATATTCGGCGAGCGCATGTGGGAATTTCTCGTGATTACAAATCTTCGTTCATGAATATAATAAATGGGGAAGGCAGATGGCATTTGCATGCTAAACGCGTCAAAAGTCTAAGCAAATGTGTCTATGGATGTGTCCAAGATTGAGTCAATAGTTTATTTTAAATATGTAATTTATTTATACATACATATGTATGTATGTATGTATACGTTTTAATTGCTTAGTAAAGTTAATCTTTAACCACACTATTCCAATTTGTTTCGGAATACGGCTGTACAACTTCAATCAGCACCTACATAAATGTCGAAATCCAACATGTATATATGTATGTATTCATTAGTAAGACATACTGGCATATTATGTATGTATGTATGCACATGAGTGTACATATTCGTCCATACATCGTCCATGAATGGATATACAACCATTAGTACGACTTAGTAAACTGTACAGTAAATTAAACCCCTGTTAATTTGGATTCATCATGTGATTGACATTGGAACCAAATATTTATTAATCTGTTTCCGTAATTTAAGTTCCACTCTTAGAATGTCGCAAAAATTTTTATCAACAGCGTTCCAACTTTAACACAATTGACACTCAGATTTCGAACATACTGCGAATGAATCTACCGTTTATGCATACTTATGACCAGTTTAAGATTACTACCCATTAACAATTATTCCATCTTTAGCAATAGGTAATTTTCCCCTCCTAAGTCAGCGAGTACATTCGAGTATATACATAATCTGAATAGGAGGAAGAGTTCCTTGCGTGCACCACAAAACCAACAAAGCCTGTGTTGAGCAGGTCCCTCTAACAGATTTTGTTAAACAGGCGCTCAGGCAGCAGTTGCAAGTTAATCAATTAATCGCTTGTTGGAAACGAGACTACGACTACCAAGTAAAAGGGAAACAACGTTAAACTCACAATTGCATGCAGCGAACCAATTTTACTCACACCCATTTGCTTGGTGCATAGATGTTTAAGTTCATGCAATTTTTTAAATCACACACTTCCATATACGACGTGAACCTATTGATCATGCAACGAATTTTAGTGAGCGCTATTCTTTTGTTTTGCAATGTGTAGTTGCTTGTTAATCATAAGCTGTGAATCCCTCGAGTGCAGTCTTTTACTTTTTAATGAAAGAAAAGGTATGTCTAATGAACTTGGTAATACGTATTACACACGAACATTCTTTTATTGGCCATTTCCGAACATACCTACATACATATGTACATATGTATAGATGCTTGCATCGGAGAATAGCTTTCAAATGATGGTAGATTGCTCATTGTTGTATGTTTGTGTGTCTGGATGTGGGTAGTATATAATAATCCTTGCATACGAGTATGTGTCTATAAATGTTGAGATAGATTGCACATGTCAACAAAATTATTTTTTCTGTGATCTTCGGATTCAACACCAGTTTAAATAATTAAAATATTAGAAAACAAATTTATTTCACTATTTCACTCTATTTTATATAAAATTGTTTTCTTAAAACGTTTTTACAACATATAAAAATGTGACAAAGAGTTTCTGTATTATCAACAATTTCTATAATTAATAAATTTGTAGTGATTTCTTTAAGTACAAAAGTCTGCATTAACTGCTGTGTCCAACTAAAATGCATTGCATGAGTGCTTGTCTTAGAAAGAAAACGTTGTTCTAAAAATTTTTACACAATTCAGCTAAATATTTATTTTTATTTTGTAGGATCGCGTCCTTTCTTAGTTAGTCATAAATTAAAATGAGAGTGTATTAACTTGTTTTGGTTTCTAATGGGAAGGACGAACTTTTTCTTTTAGTAAAAGTGGGTACTTTTCTTTTCACTTTTAGAAAAAATATTATGCTCGCATAAGTATGCATTTATATGAGCGTTTACGAGAATGTACGAGCAGGTATGCGTGTTTCCATACACAAACGCATTCATAGCACTACAGGTTTTATATGAAAAAATTTTTTATTTGAAATCGAATTCATTTGAAAGTACGAATAAGTTTAGTCTTTTATTAGCATGTGAACTATTTTGATTACATTGTATATATATGTACATTGTACATTGGGACAAGTATAATGTATGTACTCATACATGCAATGGCCGCATCCCGACTGGGTTCGGAAAAGGAGTATTAACACACAAGGAACTCTATATGTGCACACTGCAAAGAGTAAACGCTGTTCTTAAAGGAACTAAAACTGGGCATACTTTGGTTGTAGCAGTTCAACTTCCTCAGCGCCAGCTACCTCTTAAATGTGCTGTCAAAGAGGTTAATAATCATATGGCTTAATGCAAGAAAATTTTTAAAACGCACTGTGTAAATTTCAATAAAATATAAGTATATAACAATATATATAAACTTCTTCACATTAATTTTCTTGTAAAGTAAAAAAATTTTCTCTGAGTGTAAATTAAATGAATGTAATGAAATTGATGCACGTAAATGTGTACGATATGCATGTATGTATGCATGTAAATAATGATTAACAAAATGCTACAAGAAACTTAATATTTAATGAAAAGTTAAAAAGATGAAAACGAATCCAAATCACAGATAGTTTAAAATTACGTGAAAAATTACACAATTAAAGAGTATTAAAAAATAATCAATAAAAACTACATTAAATGAATATAATCAATTCAATAATGAAGTAAATAAGCTAAAAAATAACAGAAAATGGTCGCCGATTGAATAAGTGAATAGTGAACATTCACGCATTTGTATTTATTTTAAACTTAAAGTACGAAATTAGTTTACAGTACGGAGTAGAGAAAGAAAACTTCATTAAATGAGTGAACCTTTTTCAATGGACACGAACTATTTTGCCATCTCCTATAAGTAACTTATGAAGCATTTCAATACTATTCCCTCTCATACGAGCACTAGTGATTCTTACTGTAATAAAACACTTTTCTCACTTTATTGATTATAATTAATTAATAATTATTTGTTTTATTTACCATTTTAGACTAAATACATTCTTTTATCAGTTATAATAAACTATTCAAAATATCAGTAACATCTATTCATGTAAATAAATTTAGAGAGTGCACGTATACATAAATACGTGCTCTGCTTTAAATGTAAATATAATGCATGCATACTCGAATGTATGTATGTACATATGTATATATGCATGCATGAATGCATGTATGTATATATTATAATATATATTCTATTTAAATATCTCTGGCTTATGGTTTTACGTAAATAAGAATTCTCTCTTCGATCTTTGACGATCTGATTTATCGGATTGATAAACGAAATAAATACGATATTCTTAATTAAAAGACAAAATATTTATACGAACTCTTATTTATTTATTTTTTTGGATAATTTTACTAAAAAAAAATATTATTTTGCTTTATTTTTACAAGTGAACATTTTCTAATAAACACAATTATAGTTCTTTATGGCAAAAATTTTAACGTTTCACTGACTTCCAATCATGTGTTCAACGTTTGAAAACTTTTATTCGAAATACGCGCGATTCATGCCATAAAATTTAATTTGCTTTTTCTTACAGCGATTAAATAGAAAAGAATTTCAATAAAATATTTCCTTAGTTTATTTATAACTCTTCGCAATATTTTACAATGATGAAATATATTATTCCAGCATCACGCGAATACGGTTGAGGAAAAGGAAGTCAATAAATTGGAATGCCTCAAATTAATGTATTTTCTGGATGAAATTTTTTTAAGAAAGTCGTAGAATACTTACAATGACTACTGGTGTAATTGATTATTTTAGTGAAATAATTTTTAAATAATATATTTAGTATGCTTTTAAAAGGTAAATTTTCAAAAACAAACTGTTTTGGAATTTCACTTGAAATTTATTTCAGTTAAGGTAAATTTCAATGTCAATTTATTTTGTTTCTCGATTTACACATATCGCACGTTATTGAGGCTTATAGATTAAGCAAAATGTCACGTTATATATTTTTCTAAACTACGGGTAGATTTTTTTAAGATACATGTTTTTTAATATACAAATAAAACTTAAATTAAAACAAACAGAATTTTTTTTATTAAAAATAATTAACACACAATTACGTACGCATAAATTAAACTAAAAATAATAATTAAAAATAATGATAATAATTTTTAATTGTACATGTTTTCTCTTATTTATTTTGTGTTATTGTAATATTGTTTAATTTACACTTAAGTGAACAAGGGGCCACTCATGACAGTCAGAAAAAGAAATCGATAACTGAAAAAGTTATGGGTGATTTAATGTAGTGCGGAGTGGAAAATGGAATAGTTTCCAGTTAAATTCTTAAAAGCTTTACAATTTATATTATTATTTTTATTTGTGTTATTTATTAAAACTTATTTCAGATCAGTCCTCTGTCCCGCTCTTAATTTAGCTCTCGCATTTAAATATTCAGGATTAACGTATTGTTTGTCATTGTCATTTTCAGATTCGGATTGTAGGCGGGCACGTTCATATTTTTGAGCTCTTTCCATTATCACACGATTCAGTTCGCTTTTAAGGCCAAAGGTGGGTGAGTGTTGTGTTTGTTGTTGATTGCTATCCTGCTGGTGCTGATGCTTCTCTCTTTGCTTCTCGTATGCTTTCTGCAGTTCTGTCTTTTGATTAAGGACGCTGATGCCCCTGCCAAAGACGAAAAGTAAATAAATTATAATTGTATTTTTAAAACTTTTGAAGACTTACATTTTTGTATTGAATTTCAATTCCCTATGTAACTGTTTCCGATCGGTTGAATAAAGACACGGATTTACCAATTTCTTTGGCAGAATTAAACCGTTCGCATCTGTCTGAACTCCTGGTGGGGGCGGTGGAGGTGGAGTTGGCATCATCATTGTCGTTGCTGGTCCTTGACAACCGTCTTCTGGTTCGTCTGTATTTCCTGTACTGTGACTGACGAAATTCTGACTGTCTGGAGTTTCTGAATCGCTTTTTGTTATTAGCTCACAATCTAGTGTGGAGGAACAAAAAATACATTTTTATTAATTCGCTAAATTGAAAAATAATGAAGAAAACAATCGACTTTTAACAATTAGTCTGCTAATAAATGACAAATTATGTTGCTTTTATAAAAAAAACATTGACGAAAGAAACGGGAATAAAATTAAGTATGATTTAAAAGCGTCAAATTAATAAAAAAAATATTTTTTATACAATTTCGATTCGGTGGATAATGGAAATTTATTCTGATCTTTTCAAATAGAAATTTGGACTGTGTTTTGCTTATACATTCAGACACACATGCATACATAAGTATATGTATATATATATGTATATATTTTCATATATACATATTTATGTGTGAATTTAGCTTAATAGAAAAACACCATTCTGAGCTCACACATACATACATTCATACATGCATACATACATAAATGGGAAGTCATTTGAAAAAAAATTATTCATTATTAATTGTTATTGCATGGTGCTGCCGTAAAGAAAATTATTATTTGATGAGTTGTTATACGGGCTCCCAATCTACATATGTATATATATATATATAAATGTGAGTAAGAGTTCTTTTAAAATGTGGAGTTGCGTATACAAATATTAAACAAATTCGACCAATGAAAATAACCTCGTATTAGCCTCAAATGGAAAATTTTTTACATTATTAATTCCCCAAAAAAATTCCATAAAATAGAATTTTGAGTCACATTTTCGAATAGATAAGTAGAAATTAATTTAAAACGCCCTAATTATTTAAATATTTTTTTTAATTTTGTGTTGCTTTTTTTTTGCCTCGTATTAAACATGTTTAAAAAGATTTTACAAAACAATAACTGTGCGTAATATTGCTTTCACCAACTTTTAACCCATCTGAGGTTCGACTGCTGCCCATAACCATCCTATTATTTAATAAGCATTTAAAATTGTGAAATGTCGTCAACTCTTGGCGATATTTAATTCAATTCAATTCAATTCAATTCAATTCATTTCGACATCAAAGACAGCAAAGTCCAATGTTCCATTATTTAGTTAAGGTTTTAAGTATTTTTGTTCATATTTTACACAATGCTTCAACATGCATTCATTAAGCAATTTAAGAAAGCGACGATACACCATTTCAAAATTCAAATGCACAACGAAAAAGTGGTAAAAAATAAGAGTATTAGCATAAGAGAAATTATACCAGTTCGAGTTGTTTGTTAAAGGTTGGAGATGGTTTCGTAAACAAGGTTCCACTCACGGTTATGAAAGATCACGAGAAAAAGCAATAACAGCTTCAATTATTTTGATCCAAAAAATAATTTTAAGCCATAATCCTTCAGATATTCTCTTTCTCGGAATTTTGGAATTAACTATTAGTTTTCATGTGTGCACATGGAATCATAATTCGTACACATCTACGCATAAATGTGTGGGTACGTTCACATGTGTGTGACAAATATTTGTATGTGGCTTCTGCGGGTCGTGAGTGGAGTTCTGTGCGGTCCCAATCTTGTTAGATGACTAAGTTAGATTATGAAACCAATACGAGTAATTAATACACGCCTCTGATCCTTAAATTAATTGTTGGAAAAATAAGTAACACGCGAAATATTTCGTGAGAGGAATTCACGCGTCTCTGTTAAAGAAAAAAACCCTTCAGTATGTGTAGTCCATTTCTTTTTTTATAACGTCGGTTATGTGTGAGAATAAACGCGATGCGAAGAGTTTGTGTTGACAACTTTGTAAATATGTAAATATAAATGTAATGTCCAGACAATTTATTTTTATAAGATTTTGTCCTCTTTACGAGTTTTGTAAATTTAACATTATTATAAATTTTGGCTATTCTAAAAGCATGTGTGTAAGTGCACGCACAACCCTTTGTCCAATGGAAATCGGTAAGTGGTTATTCAGTGTTTTGCATCCAATAATCTATGTGAAGTTAGAGAAAGGGGTTTAACGCGGTTACCAATTTTCAACTGAAATTATTGACTGATGTCGGCGGTGTGTAAAGAGCAAGTTACATTAGGAGCCGCTGTTAGTAGAACAACTACGCTTTTTGGACTTACTTGGCTCCGTACGGTTACAATCACAATTTTGTATGGGGTATTTATAAGCTTCATTTTTTGCACACCTTAAGTCGTTTTCTACTGCCTGTTGCGTTAACCGAAAACTTGTACTCGTATTAAAGTGGCACTGTCACATACTCGTACTTACATTCTTAATAGGAAAGAAAAATTCCATTTTCTTCTTCACTTGCTATTTAATGTAATTCTTTCACATTGTCCATTTATGTTACAGTTTTAATTTGTTTTCTTGTGCTTTTTTGTTAAGGAAATTTTTAAATACCTCAACTTTCGGGTTTCGTTTGTGCTCAAAAGTATATTTTACCAAAATGTCATATTAAGCCAAATTTTGTGGCTTAAATTAATTCGTTAGCTGATGAGTGTTTAAAATTTTAATTTAATGTTTTATTGCCATTGTTGCGTTAGACTTAAAAACGTTTCTAAAGCGGTCACTTATGAACGCGTGGATATGAAAGTGATTTTTGCAGTTGAATGGCTGGTGGTTGTGTACCGTCAGGTGATTCGTCTAATCGTTCCATAAAATTTATGTGCATGGACTTGATCGGAAGTTTAACTTTTGTTTTTCGAAAATAGCATATTCACAAACACACATGCATACATACAAATAAAAATTTATAAGAAATGTAAGTGATTTACTGTTTTATGCCAAATGCGATTTTATATATTCAGAACCGAAAAGAATTTTAATGTAATAAATTTATATTATATTATTATATTTACATATACATACATGTATGTATAATAAATTCTCTTTAAACTCACTTTCGAGCATTTTAATGCGATTCTTTATATCCGTCGAAATGCCGCAGCGATTCATTATTTTATATTCCGATTTTATTAATTAAACTTTTAAACTTTTTTTTACCGCAATTGCAATTAATTGAAAATCAATTATGAAATTAGAACGCATACAGAAGCAAATCAATTCAAATGGATATAAATTAACACAAGACATAAAATGCAATGAACAAAAGATTTAAAATAAATAACTGTCCTTGTGTTCTCTTTGTCTGTTGTGGCCACTTTCAATAAATTAGAAGCACTAAATTAAATACTCATGTAACACATTTTTAATTCAATTTGGAAAATTAAACAACAACAGCAAGACAAAAAACTTGTTTTTTCCTTTTTTTGTTTTGTTACGTTTTTTTTCCAAGATTCTTTCGTGTCCGAAAACAAAATCATACAAAAACAACTATTTTGTATGTACGAAATTCCATTGAAATTATCGATTGCAAAAAAGCGCTTGAGAACAACACTTACAAGCTGATATGTACATAGTTGCGTGCGAATGTCTTTTGTTGTTATTGTTGTGTTGTTGTTTTCATTGTTGCACGAATTGCGTTTGTACTTCTAATGCATTGTTTTGTTTTTACAAACACTTACTTTTCCCTAAAAGCACGCGTCGCGTTATGAGTTTCGTAACAACTACAAAATCTCGCATTTGCTTTCCGAATTTGTTCGTATTGCAGTTTTACTCCACGGATGCCAAAATTACGTAGCCTTACACACATGTGTTACACAAAACAACTGAATTCTACTCGAGAAAACAACAGAGAAACTAAGTAGGCAACAAAAAAGCAGCTACAACGCAACATACAATATAAACACACACAGAAAGCGAAATAACTACTGGCAAAAAGAATCATTTATGCAGTGTAAATGTAATGCAAATGCAATAAAAGCAACAAAAGCAAAATCTGTCACATGCTCATGTGCAGGCGACATGCGCCAGGTAACACCAAAAATAACAATTTGTGCAATAACAAAAACGAATCCATTAGAAGCTTATCAATCCTGCTTTATTATATATAATAAATGTATATATTCATTGAGATATTAACATTTTGTATACCCCATTTACCCTCTCTAATAATCAGTTCCTCCATTACTCAATTGCAAAAAGCCCATGAGCCCATGAGCCCATGATTTATTATCCCCAAAAGTACCACCAGATCGTCTTGAAGGTACTTTTAATCATACTTTATATTTATTAAAACTATTTGCAACCTGATGCAACCTATATGGGAGAAATCAATAAATAGTTGGCAACAAAACCAGAATACGGGTAGAATAGAACAGAACAAGAAGTAAAACAAGGAATATCAAACATTTTATATGCATACTTGCACACATAGACATATCCTATACATATGCATGCATATGTATGTAAGTAAAATTACATGTGAATGTACATCCATATTTACGTATTTGCAGAACATTGAACACAATACCTATTACGTCAAGTGTACAAGGTAAACCGCCATCGATACCTCAACCGCCAGCCACCCAGGCAGCCAGGCAGCCAGGCAGCCAGCCGCATCACCATCAATGCTTCTTGTACATAATTTCCTTACTTTTGATAGCTTTGCACATTGTCGGATATATTTAGAAAAATGCATGGACGCTCACGTACGTATTAGGGAGATAATGGTAGGAGGAACTCAGGTGCTGCTTTTGCTAGACATGCTTTGCTTGCGTTCGTTCTAATTGTGTACTTTGTTTCTACTTTTTTTTTATTCTTTTTGCAAGTTGAAAAAAAAAGAAAAATCTTGAAAATGTGGGTGTTGCATGGAAAAAGCAATATCAACTGAATGTTGCACTCATAAGCAGCAAAACGAAAGTAATCGTTGATGACCCACATTTTGTCCAACAGACATAATCGGTTAATCTTTTCCCCATACTCGCACTATTCATTCGAGATAACTGTTTATACTGCACTGAAGCATTCTCTGGGCCATTGCTCACCGACACAAAAGCACAATTAATAAATTTGCATACTCGGCTTTGTATGTTTTCAAATTGCTTCCTTTCAGAGAAGAAACTGTTCGCATTTCACTTTCATTTCTCTTTGAGCAGCGCAAAATAGAGACAATTCAAAACGCCAATATGAGCATTTAGGAAGTCAGAATAGACACTAAATTCAATAATGATGGCACAATCTTTTCAAAATATTTCAATGTTAATTATAAAGAAGTGAAAACTGGTGAAATTTTGTCGAACTCGTCCAATGGAACTACTTCCTCCGCCTTATTGAACACAAATTGTGCTGCGTCCAGGAGATGTTGAACGCACCCCTATGCTCAAGCATAGAAACCGAAAGCAATAATAATTATGATGATTCGAAAAGTTTCAAGCGATTACAGGGAAGGAGTGTCAACTGACAACGATTGAATACAAAAATCCAATTTAAGAAAAATGCAACTGCCGGACACAAAACAGTTTTTCCTGGAATACGTGGAACAAAAATTAGTGATTGAAAATAATTGTTTGCGGATTCAATTTCACTTTTTCGAAGTACATTCCGTAGTGTCTATAGACACTACACACTGCAAATTGCTTTATAAGTAAACGTTATACAGCAGGGAGCAAATTATGCGAACTTCTTATATATTAATTTTTTTTTTCTCAGATTTTTTTTATAATTTTGTAAAACTGTAAAAAAATAAATTTATCGCAAAAGTAACTTAAATTTTTGAAATATCCCGCAATTCTATATTAAAAAAAGATACATTTGCCTATAAAGCAGTGATTGGAAAATTACCGTGGATACTAAAGAAGTAAAGCGAAGAGGACCTTCGCAAGAAAATTTTCCTATTTTGTCCAATAGTATCCTTCAAATATTATGAATAGTCACGCATTAAGAATAGTAAGTATGTACGAGTATGTATGAACTCTGGCCTACAACGAAACATTTAGGTTTTGCTAAAGAATCGTAAATGTATTAGCTGCCAAAGATTACGATACAGAAGGAACAGTTTAACTGAGAGCTGAAGAAGATTTTTTTCGCTATCAAGCACAAGGAATGAAATAAATTTAAAATGTAATAAAATTAAATTAATTTTATGCAGAGACAACGATCCAAATTGATTTTGACAAGCGACCGACCAGAAAGCAAACGAATGCTGCACATTTGACATTTGTGTTTAAAATTGCAGCATGACCTAGAAAATTCTGTAGTACAAAAGCATGCGAAAAGGAAAGCCTTGACCCCATTTCAAGCAACTCCTGCAGTAATGTCGCTTTTTTTAAATAAGAAGAGAAGTTTATTAATCGTATAAAGAGTGGAAGCGAGGAGAAAAAACTATTCTCATTGCATGGCAGCAATGCAAAATAAATCAGGTTAAATGGCCAACTAATTTTACATCAATAAGGCAAGTGTGCGAACTGTTTTCGATATAACAAATACAAGTAGATGAAAGTTTAAGCTGGGAGAAATATGCTGCTCAATGTTTCTGTTATCCTGGAAGTTGTTGGCTCCATAGCAAAATGGCTGCTGCGGAATACGACAATACATGGATAATTAAAACATGAATTTGCATTCAAAGGCAAAACAAGCGTTAAGCACGTTGTAAACTCGTATGCGAGAATATCTGGGAGTAGAAAAATAACGTAAATTACATATGATGTTGTGTGCTCCTCGCCGCATATGAATTTAAACGCATTTTGAGAATATTTAAATGGAATTTATACGGTTTGATGTTTGTTTAAAAGGAACAGGCATTCAAAAACATTTTAAACGTAGAAAAGTAAAAATAGGCGTAAATCATAAGAACGTCATAATAACGATTTCTCTATGAATTCCGTTAGTACATTTTTTTACGTTTAAAAAACGTCAAAGAACATTATTGAGAAGTTTTCCTTTTCGTGTGGGGCTTAGACGTGTGTAATACATGTGAACAAACGGCATTGTTGCGTGACCCGAACCTAACAGTGTGTCTTGTTGCAACTGCTGTTGCCCCAATAAAGAAATAATAAAATTGGGGTTGAAAAAGTAAATTATAAAGAGCGTTGCTGTTGGCGGTTTTCTTGCCGCGAACTTATTAACTGCTTTGAAAATGTTTTTATAGTTTTGAATTTAAAAATTTGTATGAGACTAATTGAAATAAAATTTCTGTTCAGTGAAAACGGAATAAACTGGAAACTGGAAACAAAAGGGCTAAGGTGGGCGTGACCATCAAAGTTGCGTTTGCAGTTAAAGATTACTTACCGTGACTACAACAGAACTCAATTTATAGAAAACGAAATCGGCAAGTTGCTTACAACAATATTTTGTTGCCGTCACAAGAAACTAAACGTGTCGTCGTACAAATAAGAGAAATGCGTGATAAAGGAAATGTGTGTGTGAGACTTTGCATATGAAAAAAACTTGCAATTAATTTAATAGATTTCAATTAACGACACCATCCTCAATGTCTTAATTTTGCTTTATAGTTTTCCTTTAATGGAAGCTTAAATAAATTTGTGGCACGTTAAATTAACAATTAATTTCATTAGGGAAAATATTTACAGACATGTCGTGAAGAAAATTTTTTGTGGCAAAATAAAGAAAGTTTTTCTTCTTAACATTCGCGGATTGAAATGAGCAGTTTAATAGGCTGCTAATATTGGAATTTTGCTTTAAAAATATCCCAAATTATTTAAGAAAATGTATCAAAAGTGTGTTCTAAAGCAGAACGGTTTGCTAGAGAGGAGGGTGGTATTTTATGCAGGTATACATTATTTCTTATTTTCTTTCAGACTTGTTAATAGTTTTAAATTTCACCATTCCAGCGAGACTACAAGTTCACTTTCAGACACAAAATCTACTTTCATCTTCATAAAAGTTTGATTGCGCCCAACTTACAACTTTGTGGGTGTACTAGAAGTTACACACTGTCGATTCCGGTTTCATTATTTTACGAATAAGTGATGCAAAACTAGACTCGTTTCAGACTTGTAGTGTTTAATTCTTATTTAAACGCATTTCTATCCAGGCGAATTGCAAAAAACAAAAACATGCTTTTCAGCAACGAAACTAAAACAATAATTAAATATATTTTTCTATTTATTATTTGATTTTTTAACAGGCAAAGTAGATTTCAAGTCACTTCTTTAAGTTTTCTTTTTTTCTATTCACCGATGACATCTTGAAAATAATTTGATTTCAGGAAATTAGTTTTTCTTGGCTTTACACCAGGCATCATCATTCAGGTTTTTAATCATAAAAATTTTTATTGCAATTCGACTTTTTATTTTCTTCTTCATTTCTTTACTTTTCTTGTCTTTTCTATGAACAACTTCATTCGTAAAACAACTGTGGTAAAAACATGTTCCTCCGCCATTAGCTGGCCAGCACCAGTGAGACACAAGCCACATCCAAGACATCTGCCTTGAAAAAATTTACTGGAAATGCTTGTGCGGCAGTGGCAACAACGAAACCCCCTTTAACATTATGCGTATTACGCAATAGTGCAAAAATATCCAAATAAGTAAACTCGTATTAAAATCCAATAAAAAGAAATTCACACTTGCCACACCACATCCTAACGAGATGCGGACTTGCAATTCACTCTACAGTTCAAGTAAATGTGAAAATGAAAACAAGAAGTAACTTATGAGTACTAATTAGGAAAAAATATCAATAAACTTGCTTTTCTTTTCTTTCATCTTTCATCATTTTCCAGCATGTTGTTTACTGTACGATTTGTGGTGCGAAGTTAGTTAAACGCTAATAATAATGCAATTTTCACTTACTGCGTTGTTGTATTCGATGAAATGTGTATATTGAGTAATATGTCGTTTACAACACTGCGACGCACTAGTGTATCAATATTTTTGTTGTTAGACTTTGCTGCTGCAAGTACGGCTGGGCTTATCTCACTCAATCCACTTGAACTGCGCAAGAAGCTTTCAGCAATTATCCAAGGCTTCGAAATACAACGGAAATAATTAAAATAATTTACAAAGAATTCGTACAATTACTCTGAAGAAGAATTGCGTTGACCATTTACAAAGCACATGTTAGTAGCTCTTTGATAAATTTTCAAAAGCTTTAATTGAGAATTGCACAACAAAATACGAGCAATAAAATGGCAGCATTTTCATTTATTTGTATTTATACCGGTTGCAAGCCGACTTTTTAATTGCTGGCCTTTTATGAGTGGTATGGAACAGTGTCAATGCGTTGTTTTTATTAAGTAACAGGCCAACAAGCTGGTGCGTTATGCATAATTATGAAAATTTACTATTTTTTATATTTCAAATTTCAATGTTGTGCGCAGAGAAACCGTTCCGTATTTAAACGGAGGAGACGTAAAATTATTTGAATTTCAATAAAATAAATTAATTCGGTTGCTCGTTTGTCACTGAACTGTAAAAAACTGTATACAAATTCCAGTTGCAATTAAATATGCAAACGCTTTATTAAATCGCAGCACACATTTTTTTTTTAATGGTAAAGAAGTTTTTAGCACAGAATTCATAATATGACTGATCGGATAGAGGAAGATTTGAACGAGCAAAAAATATATTTTTAAATACGTATCCTCCCATTTCATCGCTTCAATGTCTGAATAATACAGTGCCTAGTTTTTTTCGCTTTTCTTTTTTGTGTTTAAAAATTTACTCCATCCAGTAAGATTAACTGAAATATACGCCAGCAGCAATAAATGATGTAAAATAATGGAAATGAAATCGTTGTTTTGAAATTTCAAATGATTACAAATGATGCTGATGTTGTTATTGTTTTAGTAAAACATTAAACGGTATTCAATTCATATCGAATTATTTCATTCCGTTTATACGAATACGAATATCAGCGGAAAATTATATAAGACGCATTTCACAAAAAAAAAAAAAATAAAAAAAATGAAATAAATAAAAGCGTTTAAAAAGTGCTGAACCAGCTTAATTTTGATTGTTTTCATTGTTCCGCTTGCATATTATTTTCAGCTTAATTAGTAATAAAAAATTAACTGCATTATGTAAGTGTTTTTATCTAAAAGAAATTCCAAACTGAAATTGTTTAGTTCATGGTTTGCGGAAGGGTTGCCATGCTAAGCAAATTGTTGTTGATAACTTTTCAAATAATAAAAAATATATTTAAAAATAATTGTAAAAGCAAAATGCATGTGTGTGTATATAATGTCCACACATGTATGTATGTGTGCAAGCTGCGCAATTCAAAACTTGCCATTATAAACGTAATGATTAATTGTTATCAACTAAAACTTCTCGTATGTACGTATGATAAAAAAATAAGGGAAGCACAAATATTTTCATGATTAAATTATGATTTTGCGTTAAAGTTTAATTTTTATTAACCTTCAAAAAATAAGTTTATGGGGGCGTAAAAATAAGTTTACGTCAGTTAAGCTATACGAATACAGAGTAAAATATTGTTTAGAGAACGAAAAATGAATGCGAGTATGGATATGAGATATGAATATATGTGTATGTATATACATACATACTTACACATACATATATTGCGTTCTTAATATAGAAAGGGCCTATCTCATGTTATTTGTTTAAATTCCAAGATAAATGTATGAAAATTGTTAGTTATGTCCTTTCTATATTCTATGTTGCACATAAGCACTTCCATATTAAAAAGGAGAAGCGTTGCGTCTATGTTTAGCCATTGTATACGAGTGTTCCATAAATTAAATAAATAATTATATATTAAAGGAGCAAGGTGCTTGTGAGTTGTAAATTAATTCATCTGCGTGAAGAGCCCAAGCCGATGGCAACGTTCGGTTACCATATTTCTTTCATAAAACTTTGTTCTTTATGAATTCTTAGAATTACATACATAATTTAGGTATTCATGTAAATTGTTTGTATGGGCCTTTCTAGTTGAAACCAACAATGTATATTTTGTTTTAATTAATATATTAATTTCTTGAAATTGTTTTCGTATTAAAATTAATAAAATTGATGAAAATAATTTAGTAACTGATCTATAGTATGCATCTGATTCGTATTCTTCTTAACGTGATAACTTTTGCTCTGTGCTGAACCGGTGGCAAATGAATAAAAGATTGTTATTTTAAATAAAAAAAAAAATAAAAAATCCTGTTTGAAAAATTTTTCTTTGTTTTCGTTGCCACCAACAGTTTCTACAAGAAGCGGGAACAAGTTTTTGGCAAACAATGCATGTTAAAAACGTAAAGCATTTGCCACATACATAATAATTTTCTACAGATTTATATTTGATCAGCAACATGAGGGCATGTAGTTATTGATGCTCAAGCAATTTTTTATAACAATACAATCAAAGTAAACAAAGAGTTTATGGTTTTTGCAATCTGAGATATACGAGAAATAAAACATTCCTTCAAATATAAAGCATTCCCTCCTCTTGCTCTTCATTCAGCAAAGCCCAGATATGCATAACACAAATTTTAATTGATACTGATCTCCAAAGTATTAGGTGGACAGACTAGTGACTACGGATCTATTAAAATTAACGCAAGTAAAACAAAAATTAATGAGGATACAATTTTCCACACTGGTCTACGTGAATTCATATAAAACATGATGCTGGCTTTCACTTGGAGTATTTGCAATTAAATGAACTCTGCTGAGTCGCAGCCTTAGACGTATTGCACTGAAGTTTGAAAACAAATAAATAAACAATGCTAAGCTGTATTATTCAACGATTTCAAAATAAAGTAATTCGTGCCATAGTTAATGCTCCGTGGTACATCAGAAATGACAATATACATAAGGATTTGGATGTGGAGATTGTCGACAACGTTATCAAAAAATTTGCACAAAGTCATGAACAAAGACTTCAACACCATATCAACACTGAGGCTCACCAGCTCCTCGGCAATGTTGACATAATCAGACGATTAAAACGAGTGAAACCTTTTGAACTTGTGTAAAATAGTGAGCTAACTACAGACAAAACATCAAACTCAGTCGCATGAACGTATATAGTGACCAAAATATTTAACTTTAAGAGAAATAAAAAGTATATATCATAGGATAAGTACTTTGTAATTTTAACCGTATCAATTTAAGTTAAAGTCAAATAGCTTATTAGTGTTAAGATACTAGATTGCTATAAAATAAATGCACCAATAGGTGTTGTTTATACAAAAAAAAAAAAAAAAATGCTAAGCTGTAGTGCCCATTTTTACTTAGTCCTCCTGTACAAATGCTGATACCCCCAGGGTGGTACGGTATGCACCTTATTCAAATGTGGGTGGGGTGCTCTTTGGGGAGACGTTTCCAAACCATGGCCTTTGTCAGACACCGGTAAAACTTGTCTGCCACTGCCCAATCCATGAATAACATGATAACGGATGTGCTTACAAGTAATTAAAAGGTTAAGGCAAGCTATGCTTGTTGGGTTCGGATTAGATCTAGCATAACCTAATCGATTCAGGGTTGAATATTGTAGGAGAGTTCTCTCTTGAGAGTTCTCTCCGAAAGCACCACCAGTGGCTATATACTGGTTCCACGGGTACCGGCAGCCCCATAGTAGATTTCTCTCGCGGAGGTTTAATGGATGATTTTGATATTGCACGCATTCTGAACTGAACAGTTCAGTGAGATGGTGTTGCCCTTCTGAGGGGGCCTCTCTGTGATTCTTGGACTGTTTTAATTACATGAATTGAATTGACATGGTTTCGGTTTGGTTTACCCCGAAGCTGGCGGGGGCCATTCTTACACAAAATCTAGTAGCTGGGCTTGGACAGTGCCGAACGACTTAGCAAGGCGCTTGGTTAAAACTGAATCTTTTAACTAAGAATTGCCACCTGTGCTTGCACAGGGGCTTAGTAAACACATTAGTTTACTCAGTGCTAAGCGCACCGTGAAGTTAAGCCACTTTGGCAGGTATTCACGTCAACTGTAGCGCAAGTGTACAAATACAGATGTGGGCCTTTGCGTGGGAAAGTTTTTTTTCTTCGTACATCACATCCTGCCTACAAACTAACCAGTAAATACTTAACTTTTCCTCTAATTTTAGTTTTGAATTGTGATGTACAGCATTAGAAGCACTATCTGCGGTGAAACTTAAGAAAATATTTACCAGTAATTAGAAGTAATGTCACACGTGCATGTGCAGGAAACTGCCCGAACGGTTGTGTGTGTTTGTAATATGAATGTATTTGCATATACATACATAAAATACAGCAGATGCAAGCCAAGAGTATCCGAACTCAAAGCAAAAAAAGAAAAAAATACAATAAACGCAATACTAGCAACAGATTGCAAATAAAATTAAACTCTTTTGCTAAATATTTTCTGAAATGTGTGTGGGGACATTCAGCGTACTACCGAGCATTATGCATGCAACAAGTTTTTGTAGTCAATATATCCAGTATTGAACAGGGAAACAGAACATTACAGCAAGTACATATGACAACTGGCGACGCAGTTGGTTGATAATTGCCAATAAGGCGATGGGAAACATAAAAATTCAAGACCATAAATATTGTTTTCGCGCTCGTTTGTTCTTCCACTCACAATTTATACTTCGGACGTCAAATGTACTCTAAACAACAAAATACAAATTGGACAAAAGCTATAAAGCAAAATTTCATACGCGAGGAAAAATTATACATTTTTGTTATGCCACATACAGGGGCAACAAGCATTCATACACTCACACAAGTCCATCGTTTATTTGTCTCCATACAAATTTAAAGCAAATTTTAAATTGTACGATATTTATACTTTTTCTTCTCAATGCAATTCATTATTTGCAACGTGATTTTCCTCACTTTAAAATTTCATTAGACTATTCACACCGTCCTCTTGTGTGAATTTTAGCAGTTAAATTTGTAAATGTTTATATTCAAACGTTGAATATACGTTGTTTATACTCAAAGGTGAACCGAATTGCCAGCCCACTCGTAAGTGAGAGCTAGTAATAAGATTCGGTTTCGGAATATGTTACCTGTATAAATGCCTCATGCCTTGAATTTGAATTCTCTTAAGCAAAAACAAATCTCAATTAATAATTTTAATGAAAGTAGTTCTGAAGATCTTTTAATTCTGCTGTTTTGAATTTCAGCTGACTGTATATTTTGCGCACGCACTTGTACATAGCAGTACTTACATATGGGTGTAAGCATGTGTCTGTTATGTATGAAAAGTAAGTAAAATACATAATGATGGGGCCAGAAATTTGGGCATAAATGTTATTTTGCGTTTTGCTTTTTATGCCAAATTTGATGTGCTTTTTTGCTTTACTTCAAACAAAAACTTAAATGAAGGCAAAAAAGCTTACAATTACGCTTTTTTTATTTCTATCTTGCTTTGCAGCTGATGTCATTATCGTAATCCCCTCGTGCCTTTTCTTTTATCTGATATCACATTTTATTTCGAATTTTGACCATATTTGAACAAACACGTTTAAACAATTTTATGAAAATACACTCGCATATGTGCATGGGAGCACATACTTACATAAATAGGTGCATCCATTTGTAAAAAAGCTAATAGTGACCGTTTAAAATTTTCAATTTCTTCATATTCGCGCAAAGTGAGCAAACTGAGGGAGAGTTCAAAAGTTTTATTTTATAATGCCCAGAAAAATCTGTTCTCATCTCAGCGAAAAAAGTTTATCACATTTAAGTGAAACATCTGAATAATAAATAAACACTAAAATAAAATGAGAGGAGCGTAGGAATAGTTTGCAGCAAAATTGACAACTTTATAAATAAAGCGAAAATCAACGAATCGATTAACGTGTTGCATCAAACGCTTATAGCGTTTGAAGCTAAAGAGAAGCTTTAAAGGTCGAAGTAATGAGGCAGTCTGCTTATCTTTGCCATCAAAACTACGCAGTAATTTTTCGCTCACTTGAAAGTACGTGTAGAAAAAGAAAAATCAGTTACTTGTAATGAAATTTTTATTTCCACAATATTTTGTTTAATACCTTTTTTTGGAATTGAAAAATGCGGAAATAAAATGATTTTAAATTGCAATATGATTAATTTAAATATATAAATTACGATTGGTATTAGAAAATCAATAACGTGAATATTTATATTTTTCCAAAACGGATTAGTTGTTTTTTTAAAAATGAAACGAAATGTGTTTTATAAGTAAACTTGCGAATATTCTTAAACATGTGCAGTTTTGAATTCGTTTATAAAAAGCTGAAGCAGCAAAAATTTAAATAGAAAATTATTATTTTCCATAATTTTGTAAAGCAAAGCCAAAACTTTGTTCAGGGTTATTATATTCGTACTGTATCGTCCTTATTTGATATGCAAATTGCACTTCAATACCAAAATGTTTCACTTAAGAATCCATAGAAATTTATTGTTGAGGGTTATCTCCAGTTGTCCCAAGGACACATTTCGCTAAAGAATCCATGTGTTTATATGAGTGTGTGTACTCTCCTACATTTTACCGCGTTTGGAGGTTCTTTTAAACTAAGGCATCCTTCCCTATCCCCACTGTGTTATATTCAATCCGTTTCTTGTTTACATGAAATATTATCGGAAGCGGTAAAACGTTCTGCGACGGCTACCAGTTTAATACGCATTTTATACTAACAAATAAATATACATACAAACACGCACATACATGTGGAAACATATTTGTTTATACTTTGTTGTGTAAGTTTTTCGGTTTCTTGTTTTGATCTCTCTATTCTACTTGCGAGCACTACTGAACCACTGAGTGAGATGCCAATAAAACAACAAGAGATACTGGAGAAGAACAGTAAAGAACACATTCTCACGTATACGTACATATGAATGTAGATGCCGATGGCATACGAGTACGTGTGCATGTGTGTACATCTGTATATAAGTATGTGAAAATATGGTGATATGACTTCTAGCAGAAAATGAGTAACGCAGGAAGAGCCTGCCGTTGTAGCATAACGCAACTGAAAGTGTACTCAAATGGGGATTAAAATCCGAATTAAAATTTTGTACTTGGCGATTATTAACGGTTGGGGTTACGAAATTAGGCGAAGTTTAAATTGAGAAATCGCTATGAAAAGTCTCAACTGCACTGACCAAAAGCCAGCAATAAATAAGGTATAATTCCTTGGGGAGCAAAATGTGAATATTAGTAAGAAAGACAGCAAAATTGAGAACGATAAGACTGTATGAGAAATATGGAAATTGAAAATTTGCTAAAATTTACTGAATGCCTGGTAAAATAAGTTTTAAATTTTTGACAGATAAAACAACCAATTTTATCGGATAATTTACGAGCTAAATTGATTTGAGTGAGTGCGAATGAGAATGAGAAAAAGAGTGAATGGAAAATAAAAATGAGAAGGAATTGCATGGGGAAGAAATGAAACACGGAAAAAGAAGTGCAAATTTAAGAAAATGGTATGCAATACAGAAAAATGCTCTTAAGAAAATGAATAGAGCGATAGGGATGTTGTTTAATTAAATCTTGTAGGATTTAGAAAAGAAGGATTTTGAAAAAAATGGCAAGATGTTGGAATAAGTATTAAAAAGGGGCATTGTTTTTTAAGTGATTGGTAGAAAAGGCAAACCAGTTTAGATTCCTATCAAAAAAGGGAGATACAATTTTAAAGAAAAAATTCCAAGCATCATCACTTTTTAGAATTTAAGTTTTATGAAGCGACAGCGGTGAACGAGAGCCGGTGGAAGAGGCTAGTAGTCGTTAAGTACCATCTTTTAACACTGTCTAGACTTTTGATTGCTTTTGGAACAATAAACAAAAGTGCCGTAAACAAAAATTGATTTTTTACCACGGAATTTACTTACAAAATAATGTTAACATTTATGTACTCACTTAGTTTCTCCAAATGACTAGAAGGGACGAAAAGCAACCAGAATAAGTATCTGCGCTGATGTTCTTGCGATTACAAAGGAAGACAATAACAATGGCGTTAATTCTTTATTTACTTCGCTTTTAGCACTAAACAAAAACTGTTTAATTTTTAGATATTTACAAAAAGGAGACGTAATTTTGATTTACTTTCACTATAAAACTTTTTATATCAATTCAATTGAGAATGACTTTCATTAATGCCATTCATAAACAAGTTTTTGGCGGGAGAATGACATAATTTCAAATTTTAATAAATAATTTTGGATTTTTACTTTCTTTTTTCAAATTTTGCAATGCCCAAAGTTTATGCAGACCTTCTTTTATACGCATACAAATGCATGTGTTTAACTTTAACATTTCAACTTTTTATTTATTCCGAATTGCGTATCCGTCAAATACAAAATAACAATTTTTTTTGGTATGCAGGTTTAACTTTGCACGACGCTTGCCTTAACCGAAACGCTGAAACGAATCTATCCGCTCTGGTGCCTTAATATTTACTAAAAACTGAAACTATCTGTGCCTACGTTGAGGCACGTTCATTTTATTTGTATTTCATGTATGTACGAGTATGCAACTCGAGTGTGTTATTTTTCCTTCATTTCATATTTTTTAAAATGTTTTGTGTAACCAAAATTCAGGGCTGCCAAGTGGGTGAAATTGCTAAGATTTTGTGTTCAGGGAATTACATAAGAATTCATGAAGAGGAAGCAATATGCATTTTAACCTCTATGTGTTTAACGATATAATTTTAATTGAAAGGCATCACGGCGGCTTCAATAGCAATGCCTTTTTTGTTTTTTGACTCTTGTCTGTACGATGCATTACTTTAACGGCTATTGCAAACAGGTCGTTTATTTTTTAATAATAGTTGTCAACGCAGGCTCTAAGGAAGTACACATTTTGGCCATATATGTAGAGATGTATCCTTAGTGAAGTAATGAACCCCTGTTCCATCGTTTTAGATGCTTGATTATTTTATTTGCAGTAGAAAAAGGGTCACAACAGCCGAAATCTAAATGCAAAATTTCCGCATTACTTATTCATATTCCCTTATAATATGAGTTTTGCTGCCTTTTCTTTGATGCTTCATAAATGATTGATGTGAATGAGTAGAAAAATACAGAAAAATGACTTCGAAAACACATTTTTATTTTTTATGATACGAATTTCTCTTCCAATAGACTTTTTTGTTGCAAATAATTTTGAGGTTGGCAACTCTATCTTGAAGCCATTACATTTTTCGCCTAAATATAACTCTGTTTCGTCATTTCTCTTTCATTTTTCATTCCTCCTCTTTATTTACTTTTGCAAACAATGCTACCATATTTAACTAGTTTAAAATCGTTGAAATATCTTAACGATTTGGGTCAATAGAATTCCCAGCCCATGATTTTCTCTGTACAGAAAAGGAATAATAATAAAGCCGAAAAACCTGAAAAATCGGTAGTCAGAACACTAAAAAATATTGGCAGCATTCAGTCATAGACTCGTACACAGTAAAATAAACTCAATACCTCGAACAAATAAAAAAGTCTGTGTAATAAAAAATATTATAATTTTTTCTAAATTGTAAACTTAACGATAATTTTCCAGATCTAGAAAGATTTTTCAAAGATTTTTAAATGGTCGTTTGTCTTCACTTTCTGAACTACAGTTATATGAATTGCTATCAGAGGTAAATCGCACAATTCCAAATGCTCGCAACATGTCGTTATAGTTATGCATTGTGAAGTGAAATTCCCATTATTGTTTAATCTCAGAAATTGTTTTAGTTTCTAAAAATTTGTGTTATTATAAATGCGCTGATGTTGTAATTGGCTGTAGAGAAGCGTGAGGGAGCACAACTTATTGAAAAGCGAGAGACAGAGAGCATATGAAAAAAATGTAAGAGTAATAAAGTGTCTTGCGTATAAATTTTTATGGGTATAAGAGTAATAACAAGCAAAACAATTTGAACAGCTTTCGTTATAGAGAACGCATAAATTTATTTAAAAGCTTCCTTGCACCTTTAGAGTTATGAGCTCCCAATACTTTTCCGGTCTATATGATGCTCTGCCTTCCTGCACAAGTTTCGTTTTCATTCGTCGTCGCTCTAATAAATATTGCTTCATTTTTTTACGTGCCCGCCCTTTTTTTGTTGTTATTTAACAACAACGAATAAATGACAATCAGTAATAAATGTAAAATGATTTGAAAAAGTTGCATGTTTGGATGGCGTGAACGCTCTGACGTTATTTGAAAATATACAATGAGACTGACACAGCCATACATACACACATACATACATATTCAGCGTTGAGAATACAATATATCAGTGTAAAATTTATCAGAACGCGAATTAGAAAGAGAGTTAAATGTAGTTGTCGAGACGGCTTGGTTTCCCTCTCACGTTCTGGATGAAGCTTGTTGGGAAAGAAACAGCAAAGAAGATCACTTACATATATGATGTTTTGTATAGCACTGTAAATTAAAAACTTTAAATCTTGTTGGGCCGCATATCCATAGAACATTTTCGCATCGCAATTGGCTCTGCTTCTGCTTCTGCTTCGTACGTCCATTGGCTGCTTACTTTCCATTACTTTGTGCCGTTGACTTTTCTACGCCTCGTTTTCTGATTGTATAGAAAAGTGCTTCCTGATAACATGACTGTATTTAAATGTAGGATGTATCGGGCGTAGGCACTGCATGTGTAAATAGATACTATGATCCATTATATACTGTTTTAGCAACTCACATTTAGTCAGACCAAAAAGAAGAAATGACTTATTAAATAAATAAGTCATTATTAAAAAATGAAAATTCAAAGCACGGTGTCATCCGCATAATTTTATACTTCATGAAACCTTAAATTAACCATTTAAGTGAAAATTTAACTACAATTTGTCACTGTCGAATATGTGTGTGTACACAGACGGGGCAACGACCTGGTGGGAAATTTTAATTTTACCGTTTAGTCTCTATTTATTTAGGTTTACATTGGCTTTACACATCCAAACACACATGCCTGTGTAGGTTTGTAGTTGTGTTCCATTTTGTCGCCTTGCTGCAAGCGTTCGTGAGCGAGTCTGCAACGTCCCCGATTTTGTGTGTCATAGAGCATGTTCTTTACAAGTTACCTTTTTGTGGAAACGTGTTTGATTTAATTTTATAAAATATTTTCTTGCTTAAAAATTGTTACACACAAAGCATGAGAAGACTTGTAAACATAAATGTGTGTGCGTGTCATACTTGCATATACATACATATATGTATGAACCATGTGTATATCTTTACGTGAAACTTGTTCATTAATAGAGTAAGTTCTTCTATTCCCTTTCAGCTTATTATGAGTACTTTATTCTTCAGCATCTTCGCAAGATATGTTTGTGTACTTTCTCCCCTTTCAATGTATTTCTCTTTAGGAATTCTATTGCAAATGCGGTGTGTACCTCCACACACGTATTTTTCAATTTATCTATGGAATATACTCAAATTGGAAATTATAGGAAGGGCTCTTCATGAACGCTTATCACTCGCTGAAAAAAAATCTACAAAAAGGTAGTAGTAAAATCTTTGGCGAAAAATAACCAAAAAAAAATTTTTATCATATCGCAATGCGCTTTTAGCAATGAATTTCGTTGCGCAAACTTAATTTCAATATTAGGAAATTGTTTTGGCTGGGAGTCAGACGACAATTTGGTTCTTGGCTTTTATGAAGCATAAAACCATTGATTGCATTTATAATCCAATAATAAAATAATTGCTGTAAAGCAAGAAAGGCAACTTCATTTAATTTTTCTTTCATCTTCCCTTCCTTTTATGCGCGCAAGTGCTAAAAAGAATTTTGCGCAAAACTCTTGGCACTCCATGCTGCCAGGTGAACAGAAACTTATGCTGGCCTTCGCTAAAGATACCACAAATATTTTTGTAAAGCAAACGGAAGCATGCGAACGGTTGATGTTTAACTTTTTTCTTTTTTCATTTTATGTTCGATTGGATATGCTTTTAAACTTGAAACGTCCAACAAAAAAGAGTTGTATGCATTTTCTTTCACTTCACACACATTCATACAACTCCAGCATTCCATTATTCTGCCACTCAGAGTTTCATATGTATGTATATACATTCATACACATAAAACATATTTATTTGCAAGCGCGCACTAATTCCTGCTAAAGTGGGGATTTTACGTGTTGGGTATCTTATGATGTGCTCTGAATTTTGTTGGTGCTTTTTACTCTATATTGGCATGTTAGTTCAGATAATTTCAGGACGATATGTGTAGTAAATAATTGCCAAAATCATAATACTGGCTATTGGGTCTCCATATGAGCAAACATATGGAGTAATGCTGCAAGTGAATCATAAGTATGTAAAGAATTAATTCCGCAGGAGTGGTTTAAAGGACTCGAAGTGATGATGCTTGAAAAACGTGGCCGACTGTCATTCTTCGCATAATTGCAGTGTATACGGTTTCCACTTTATGTCATCCGCTTAAATTTGTGTTTAATTACATTTCCTGTTTGTTGCTTGAGGAGATCCAATAATATTAACAATCCCATACATTTTTTGCACACATACAGATACATTTATATTATTATAATAAACTTAAGTCGATGCTGATGTTAAAAATACTTGCTAAAAGTCATAAGTTTCGTCACATTTTTTTTAAATTAAATAAATCTTTCTTTGACGTAATAAAAATTACCTGAAGTAGTTCATACTTCCAAAGAAATTGTTTCTTTCCTCGCATGAAATGTTTCTAGGATCGGAGAAAACGTCTTATAAACTCATCGTGAGGGCAGGTAAATTTTATTTTTGTTAAAAAATATCGGTGTGGGAAATGATTTAGAAAAGATCAACATATATGTATATCAATGCAGCAATAAGGGAATGTATAAAAATTTTTATCAATCTACAAAAGAGTTTGTACTGTAAAAAAGAATGATGAAGTTCTTTGCAGACAGATTTTATACTCTGCTGCAATGCATCAGACATGAGTGCTTCATTGTGTCTAAAATAGGATCGCTACTATTAGTTTATCAGAAACTGTTGACTCTTCCATGTGAATTATTGGTGATGTTAAAGCGCAACCAAAACCAGAAAATGCCATCAGAAGTATGTTTTCACATACATACAAACATACATATTTGGATATCCATGCGTACATACAAGAAGCACATTCGCATATAGAAATGTAAGCATGTCACTGAGTTATAAGTATGCGTGGTTTAAATTCCAATTTGTTCTTGATGTTCACGATTATAAATTTCTGAACTCCTGTTTCGCCAATAATTTCAAGGATTTTTTTGTTGATTGTGGTGGTCCCGTGCCAATTTCAAATTTAGGTATTTCAAATGATGCTTACGCATTAGTGGAACCGGGACATTATTCCATTCAATTGTAATAACATTTCAGTCTCAGCTACCACACTCTTCTTGTGGTAGGATGGCATTGAATGTTCATCTCAAGTTCATGGTCGTTCTAACGAAATTTCAAGGTGCCCATTAACTCTTCTTTGTTTATTATTATCTTTAGATTTTCTGAAGATGTAAAGAAAAAGTTTTTTTTTCCATACGTACTTACATTTTTACGTTAAATGGAAAGCCTTTTATTTACCTGACAAACAATTCAATTCGTGTTGCAAGAGAGCTTTTATTAGTACTTCCATTGTGCTTATTTCGATATTGGCTTTTATTAAATATTACGTTTTTTTATTCATCTCTTTGATTAGTTTTTCAAATATATTTTAAGCTTCATATCATATATAGTTTTCTAATATACATTTTCGATGTCTCTTCGATATCTCTTCCCAAAATCTATAATAAATTAAATTAAAGTAACAAAGTTATTCTCACAAAAAATTTATTAAATTTTGATTTAAAATGTAAATAAATTTAGTACAATTAAATGCAATTTAAAATTACAAATGGCTTACTGACTCAGCCTACTTATTCGCTCGATTAGTAGTTCAACATAAAATCCATTATTCATATTAACATTTAAAGGTTTTTAGATAAATTATTTATTTTTAATAAGAACAAAATAAATTAGATAAATAAATAAGATCGTTGAAAAGTTCACGCATTGAGAATCAAAGTAGCAAGTAAGGAAAATGCTAGTCAAAGTAGGTGCTTTTGGGGGTAATTTTGTTATTTTTCTACCAGAAAAGTGATGGCGCAACGGGGCGTATGTGACCACATGTATATTACCATCGATGTAAATCGGCCGCTGATAAATGTCAAATGACCAGGCATTCTAATAACAATTATCTGCATGGGGAAACTGAATGAGAATCTCTTTGTGACTCGCGGAGGGACAGATCGGATTTTTGGAAAGTCTGACGAATATATTATATAATAATAAAAATAGCAAAGGCTGTAGTGGTAACAAAATCGATATAAATAAATAATAATAAGTAAAAAACCATATATTACAAATTTCAAAAAGTAAAACGGAGGGAGAATTCTATTACCGCGTATAACGTAATAAACACACGTCTATCGCGGAAGTGTTATTTTATTTTATTTTCTTTTCGTTGCGATGTAATTATAAGGAAAGCCATCATAATTTCCCTACAAATTCGTGTTCTTTTTTTTTGTATGGCAAGTCGCTCCTTTACGTTCTTCTTATGTGGTGGGAAAACTTTGGAAGGAACAAGAAACAAGATGAGATTCTGAAATATCCCTGAACGGTTGAACGGAAAAACAATATTTGAAGCAAACGAATATTTTACTTCCAAAGCTTATTTTCTGTCCTGCAGCTCGTTTTATTCTATCACACTTGACGCTGAGCTCTTCTTCTCATTTGTTGGTTTTGCTGTCAGTTTTCATTGTTGCTGGCAGTGTAAATGGTTTCTTTGCTTTTTTTATTTTATGCGCTTGCACACTGTGGGAAAATTTTGGCCGTGGGAATTATAAATAAAATTTCAAAATTTTCTTAGGTGTTCAGGACCAGGCGACCAGAATTCCTTCACAAATCGTGAGAACAAATACAAAATATTTTCCAATGTACTCGTAGTCGTATGTGGCATACGTTGTCTGTGCACCAGCAAGCCAGCACAGCTCTAATCAGACTTACATATGTACATACGTGCATAAATATGTACATATGCGCACAATATGGTTTCGCTCTAGCACTTGTGAGCATTTTATTCCATTCACTCGTTCTGTAGACAGCCACAAAGAAAATAACAAATGACCGTACTTGCAAAGGGAACAGGAGGACGTCATGACAGAGTTACATATTGAATCGTGCAACGATGCAAGAACACATAACACAAGCCTCACTTTCTTTGTCATCACGGCCGAATGAGAACTCCATACTGGTGTGGGTGTGTGTGCATGCGTGAAAAGCGCAACTGCAATTCCAGTGACGAGTACTTGTACGTGCAACATGAAAACAAAATTGTATTCTCACCGCCAGTTTGCTTGTTTTTAATTTTTTGCGCAACCCTTCATGCACAGAAACTCACATTTCGAACGCCCCAAAGCAGTGGTAACCAGTAACTAGTTGCTCTATTCATACACAAACTGGCACTCGGGATTCTTCAATGTCCTTCTCAATAACTCTTCCCCCGTATCTTGCGATGTTAAGCAGAGTTACGTTATTTGAACCTTTTAGGGCATCATTACATGAAAATTCTAAAACACATTTCAAATGATTTCTAAAATATTGATAGTGAGTGATTAAATAATAAAACAATGTGGGATTTTTAAAAATTAAGATGTTGCATGTAATTTTGAAAGTTATCCGATTAATCACTTTATAAAGTGTGCGTACTAGTATGTGTGCATTTTTTCATTGAAGCGTATTCGTATGAATACTACATCGGATCAAGAAGGGCTACAAATCGCGAAACTTTTGTAGAAAAAAATATCAACCCACACACACACCACACATCACACATACAACACACCAACCCATACAGAAACAGACACAGAAGCAAATATAAATGCGTGCACGCACACGCTCATGCACATACCGCAAGCAGAAACGCAAATTGTGATAAAAGGTATTTAAAATGCGGATGAATTTCAATACTCGTATGCGTTGCGATATGCGTTGGCAAACGAATATGTGATGTTGATTGTGTGCATCCGCGCAACTTACCGTGTGCAAAAGAATACTCGTATTGTGGTGTCTGCTCTTTAAGTGGCATTTGGAACCGTAATGGAATGTATTGGAGGCACATGTTGTTTGTGCCTTCATGCAACAGACACATAAAAAGGGCCCATCGTTGCAACACGGCATCTGCGTATTCTGTCTTTGGTGGCGTTGGCTACAATTTGGCTGTGCTCTGTGGATTCTACTTGCTTTTACCTTCTGTATTCCTGTTGAAGTTTCTAATCGCTGAAACCTTCAGCCCTATTCATGCCTCTGGGTACGTACGTGTGCATGTGTATGTACGAGTGTATGCGAGTATGTACGACCAATTGCTAAACCACGTTAAAGTGTTGTTAGCTGAAAACGAAAAAATTTAAGAAGCCTGCATGCATGCATCCAATATTTATTTCTGCGAATTCATTTTGTTGTTTCTAGAACAATGGCGATGTTGCATACAAAGCTTTGGCAAGTGTTTCAAATACATTTCTGAGAACGTGTCGTTGACGAATGTGCCTGGCTGATGCTTGCCTTGCTTGTGAATGCCAAACGACTGTGAACAACAGTTTTCTTTATATGTATGTATGTATGTATGTATGGATATGTATGGATATGTATGCACGTGTGAGTATAGTTTCTTCTGTATAATTTGAAAAGGGCTCGTATGACTGCTGTTGTGCTTTTAGCAATTTCCTCATTGGCCGTAATCATTGGACTCATTGGCGCTCGCTCATGTATTATTCGAATGTTGCAAATGTTGCTGTCACATGTTATTCTTTCTGATCGCCCATTTCAAAATGTTTTATTAAAAATCTGTGCTGCATGATGTTTTGTCATCACGATTTTTATTGCATCATTATTTATATTCACGAAGATATTTATTTATTTCACTGTTAACAGTGTGCTATTTGTTTCATGCGAGTGACGTTAATCCATAAAAGCGTTTAATACGAAATCTCAATTTCACAAAAATTATTTTCCGGCGATTTGTGATGTTATTAACCGTGTAAGAAAATATTTAATCGGAAAGACGATGGAGTAGTCAGTGACTACTGTTTTGTTAAACTTTGAATGTTTAATCGTGAATGTGGCTCCGTAAAAAGCAAACAAATGAAAATGTTGTGAGAACAGCCATAACTTGCAAATTATGTAAAGTTTTCGATTGCATTTATTGTGCAACTTGTTTTATTACAATTTAATTAAAACACAAGGAAAAATGCAAGTTCATTGTTGATTATGGTGTGCTGCGCATGAACACAACTCAGCGTCTTTTCTTTTTGGGCGCCTTTCTTGTTTTCTTTCTTGCAAGCAATTCATTAGCAATTAATTTCTTCTGGCAATTCAAGAAATTAATTATTCGCAAACTATTTATTCAAACATTAAGAGCAATGCTTGTGTGGGAATTTGTATATACCTGGTTTTGTTGCTCCATCTTATATTTTTCCACTTCATTTTGAGCATTCAGTTTTCCTTCTTCCTCGTTTAAACGTTGAACTTCCTGTGACAACCACTCCTGTTGCTCTCTTAGTTTGTCAGTATGCAGTTTTATATCTAACAATTTGTTGTCTAGTCCATCTATTTCCCTCTCGAATTGGTTTTGCACTTCAATTATACGATTCTTATATTTTTCTATAGATGAGTAAAAATAGTTCACACAATTGCGGTTAATAAATTTCTCCTCTTCCAACTTTTCGTTGCAGTGGAGGACATCATTTTCATATTTTTTTACGGTTGCGTCACAGAGATATTGATTTTGTTTCACATCATTCTGGAACCAATTTATTTGATATCGAGCTTCAACGGCATCCCAAACTAAATGGATACATTTAACAAGCAATACAGTTATGAAACTAACTTGAAATCATAATAATATGAATTTTTTTATATATATTTTTTTTTTTAATATTTAATCCTCTATTAGTTTAGGTATTGTCCACTCTCCCACAGCATCAGCCGATAATATATAGAGATAATTGTATAGATATATGTATGTTCAAAATGTTCAAAATGTGGGCATGTAAATGGCAGCGGAAAGATCAACTTACTATGACTATTCCAAATCCGATTTTTTAAATAGGTCTTCAGTAGTCTGTCTTCCGATTTGCGTTTTGCATTTATGACAAATGTTTCCGTATACAAAAGGTGTTTTAATTCATTCTGATTTTCGAAAAATTCATTTTCTATGTCATTTGCGGTGTTCAGGACCTTTTTGGCTTCTCTAGCGAATAAACAGAATTTTGCAAAGACAGTTTGGCATTTTCATAAAGCATAACTTACTCAATATGTTTCTCAACATTATGATAAATATCGAAACTGTCGTCTTCAATGTTCGCAAGTAGAGCATCAAATATCTTTTGTAAAAATGTTTGCAACTCAAGTAAATCTTTTTGAAATTTGTACTGATGCAGGTGACTCTCTTCGGCTTTTAGTAAAATGTCAACCCATACAAAATTTGTAAGCTTTCGACGTGCTATAAAATCCTTCCATTTGCAACTGAAAATATAATGCGACATCTCATCAGTTGCTTCTGTGAAACTTTTTTTGTTGCCCATTATTTGTGAAAATATTAAAAATTGCTGTTTTAAATTTTTCTCAAGGCGAGCAAAAGCAAATTTTTTCAAATAGCCAAATTTGTGTTGCTTGCGAACCATATCAAGTTAAAGTTGGGTTGTAGGGTACCGTAACAATCAGATTGTGCTAAAGATTCAGAGAGCTTTTAGACGTCGTTTTTCTTTAACTCCGGGCAATGTTTTATACTCTTCGTTTTGCTCTTTACCAACACCGTTGGAAAGCGGAAGTTTGCTGGAGGAACCCACAGTTAAAGGAGATGTTTTTATTTATTTACAAGCACACATACACAAATTTATACATACATATATTTGCAATATAAATTATTGATAGACGTTGCTCGTGTGTTGCTCTTCTAGACAATTAGTTTTGAAGGAAATTTTATTACTTCAAATTGAAAAATGAAATTACATTTTGTATGGATGTACATATCTAAATATATACACGAATACACACACACACAACAAGCATACTTATATACATACACAATTCAGACATAAATTTTTTCATGCCTACACATTTGAATACTTAAATTACGGAAAGAAATTGTTAAAAATTGTACAAAATTTACATGAAATGGCATCGAATGGCACACCGGACGCGAACGAGCAGCTCCTCGTGAGTAAAACTGAGAGGTCTTCAGGATTTAATGAATTAAATTCAGAAGTTGTGGGAAAATTTGATTACGTTAAGGAAGTTGCGATATCACGTTTATATAAAACTTTAAGTGAGCAATTAGATATTTTAATATCAAAAGATAAATGTGACTACTCCCATTTGGAAGAGCTGTCCAAAAACATTTTCTCTTGGAGCAATGCAGAGTACTTGAAGCGGAGAAAGCTAAAAAATTGCGTGTGGGTTGACGTCTTAGAGAAGCATTCAACAGAAGATTGTTTAGAAAGATTTAAACTTCATGTCGATCTAAAGGAAATAAAACGGTTTCTTAAATTATTATTTCAAGATTCAAAAGAAGACAATTTAGATTTAGAGACTTTTGTATGGAATCCATTAAAGTACGCAAGTGCAGAGAACAAAAGAAATTTTAGGTTCAAGCTTAATTTTATTTTGAAGGGAATGTGAAAAGCTTTTAAATATCCTCGAACAACTTTACGATGAAAATGCACAATCAAATGATGTGCTAAGAGAGCAAAAACATCTCATTAATGAACGACTTTATGTAAGGCGTTCCAGTAAGGACCATCAATTATTATTCGGAGTTGAGGAAGCTACAACTACAGCTCACAGTAAATTATTTTTATTTCTCCAAAGATTTTACAAGAAATTTAAGAGTGTGTTTTTTTATAAAGCCTTGAATTCTATTGAAATGCGTTACGAGACCAATTGGTATCGATGTCAATCGGAACAGGCGCTACTTAAAAGTAATCTCAGGGAAAGCAACCTTCAAAAGAGAATTGCCGAAGTTAAATTTAAAACATATTCGGAGGGAATATCTGGCGATACTGTTCCGGATACTTATTATATACTAGTCGAGGTATGCCAATATGTTTACTGGAGTACTCCAGCGAGTTAAAAAATCTAAATTTGCTAAAATGTTTTCCAGCAAATAAAACAAAACATTGAATTATTACAAAAAAATTTTAATATTAAACTAGAGGAAATTGATAATGAAATTAATTATACAAAATCAGAGATCGCTAGAATGGTAGAACAGCAAAAAATACATGAGCGAGAAATAGAAGAATTTCATGAGGACATAAAAACGCGTTTGCAAAAAGATAAAAAGGACAAAGAAAAGCAGGAACTACAACGTTTAAAATTGGTAAAATTTAACAAAAAATTGTGAAAAATTTTTTTTATCTCCTGCAACAGTTTGTAATGCAGAGTCCCAAATACCGAATAGCAGTTTCATGTAGACGATAAAAAATTAAACATAAGTAAAGAAATGTGCATCAGTCCACGACAAAGAACAAAATTCGGCAGCTAAGCTGTCTCATTGACCCACACCGAATTTCAGTAACCAGAACACAATGTCGACACAAATTTTACTCCTTCCGTAATGAAAAACATTGTTACACGCATTGAACCAGATGCATTCCAAACTGCCTTAATAAAAAAACCCACTGCGCAAAAGTACACTTTCTTTTCGCTTAACTTTGTAATGGTTTCAGTTTACGCTGAAGCGACGATACATAATACATATGTAAATATGTAATATGTACTATTTCTTAGAAAACTTGCCTCCAGAAAATATACACATTAATTATTTAAATACTCCTACACACTGGTCTTTAAAAAATATATTAAAATTCTTATATCTTTAGCTTGTAGAAAGCAAACAAATGGCTTCTAGCAGCAAAAAAAGAAGAGTAGTACGTTCAGCAGAAAGTAAGTTCAAATCCAAAGATGAACCAGGTCTGTAGTAGATATGCGCCGTTGAACACTTTTTATATTAAACACGAAATGCAACTTAAGTAAAAGCAATTAATTTCCTTATCTTGACAAAAATAAAATTTTAATGTTTTAAAGCAAACATGCATATATTCAATTACGCATCGATTGCTCCATAACTTTGCAAGTGCAATACAATATTTATAATGATAAACAAGTTATGAATTTGGCGCAGTCGTTTGCCAATTTATTTCCAACCTGCGCAATACGCGACTACAAATTCACCAACTTCTTTTAATATAACCAAATATTAAATTGTTGCTGTATGAAATTAAAAAAAAAAATCTTTAATTGCAAAATGCGGGAATTATTTTGTACACCTTTTTTAAATACAGGAATTAATAACATCATTTATGTACGCGCCGTCACATTTGTGGCAAATTAAACAAACATATTGCACTCAAATGGAGGTCGCTGCTTAAGCGCAAACAAGAAAAAGCTCTGAAATACATTGGCAGCCTGTGTTTTTTCCATTTCTTTATCATAGCAAAAGATCCAACCCGCTATGCTGGTGAGTTTGTTGCTGAATTCACAATGTCTGTGCTACGAATGGAGTAGTACGAGAACAGCACTGTGTTGGTTGCAATTTGTGCTGCAGATTAATGAAAATACAAAACGGAAAAGGTGGTTGTCGATGGTGGGCTGCAACCTTTGTACGTAGTTCTCTCATGTCGCAGCTATACGGATATATGTAACCTATGGCCAGTTATTCTAATCCATATTTTCCTAAGCGACTAGAAATGAAAAATGGTGTCAAAATTCCGAAAAACCGAAAATGTGATGAAAAATGGAAATACTTACTAGCGTTGGAATGCTTCCTAATTATTTTGTGTTATTACAAGTTACGATTGATTTCATAAAACTGGAGTCTACTTTTCTATAACAAACAGCACTTTAATTGATTCAGCTTTTTTAATGATTTATAATCGTTGTTGAATTATTAGTCCGGACTTTGAAATTTCGATTACTACTAACCGCACCCCGGTCATTTTCTAAAGCCATTTACTGTTTTCATAAACAAGAGTTGTGCATGCATTTCAATTTTAAATAGCACAATTTTCCCAAATTATTTGAATTTCTTTAAGTTTAAACAAACTGAACATTTTACTGATTAATTGGATTAATTGAAATTAATCAAATTATTCATGAGCTTAGAAATATTTATAAACCAATTAGAAAAACTTGAACAGACATACATACTTATAGTTAATAAATTGTACACATTGCAAAAGTTAAGAAAACTGGAAAAGAGTTTGACTTCAAGAAAATTAAACTACAGAAGTTTACGTTATGAGTTCCCGACTGTAATTAATCTTATTTTATATTTGCTATCCAGCTAAAAATGAATATGCAAATAATATATATTTCAATACATCCATGCATACGTCATCCTTTTGGTACGTCATTTATTTGGACTTTTAATGTAGTTTAAGATCCGAATGAGAGTTAAATGTTTAATTGAGACTATACTGTGCTAATGTATATTGATTGTTGTTTGCAGATTCTTTATTTATCGCTTGCGAAATCTACACTATGTAAATAATAGGTGTTATATTATACATATTTACAAATTTATATTGGTACAAACACGTACTGGCTGTGCATGAACAGTTTCTGAAGTAAAGAAAAAACGCATGGCTTTAAAAGCACAGTGGACTACAAAGATTCGTAATATTCGAGGAATGGCTTCCTTTAAAGGCTGGATATGAGCGATTTTCGCCTCACGAATGTATAACAGAAAGCAGCGAACATTGAAGCTGATACATGCAAAAGGGATTCGCTCAAATTTTGATACTTTGGACAATAAAATCGTTTCGTTTAAAGTGAATTATATTTCTTTATGCCCTCTTGTGTTAAAAATCTTTTGGATGGATGTTAATTTCTGAAGCAATGCATTCTTTGAAACTTCTTACGAATATGTGAGTTTCTTTTGTTTAAAGTACTTTTTGAAAATGTGCTTTTAAAGATACACCAGTTGGAAAAAATAATGGATTCGTATGAGAAAGTAGTTTTTGGATAAAAATATTTATTTATTTATTTGTAAATAGTTTGTCAAATATTTGCTATTAGCAAATATTATTAGAAGTTTACAATCTTATTAACAATTTTCCTGTAATTGTTATTGCGGCTGACCAACAAAAGGACTACAAGGTGCCAATTGAGTTATTACAATATTTTCGAATTATTATTTGGAAAATCAAGACCGAAAATTAGAAACTTAATGAATAGACTGTATAATGTTCCGATTTCTTCAAATTGACTACTTATTACTTTATAATATATACATGTTATAAACGGCAATCAGCCTGCCACTGGTACGGCTTGAGAGTTTTGCAAAGAATTTTTAGCACAAGATAAAATGTTCTATAAACATTAAAATTTTTCATTATTTTGCTAACTTTTTTCTTTGTTATTAATTATTAATACCTTAACAGTTTGATCACAATCTTTAAGAGAATCTTCCAATTTCTTTATTAAAATTTCTCCTAGAGCTTTAACTGCTACGTCAGCGGGCTGCTTCACATTTGATGGAGAAGAATTTTCGTTCCGTCTTAAACGTGCCGTTTGCACCACCTGTGAATGAGGCGCGTGAAATTACTTTGTGCCCACTTTTATGAAATTATTAAAAATTTAAATATTTCAGAATAAAATCACCTGCATTAGGAAGAAAATACTGAGTATTGCAAGGAAAATTTTTAAAAATGGGTGCATTTTTAAAAGATTTGCAAATAAATAATGTTATTGCAGCAAAAGTGTTTTCTGAACTAAACAAAATTGCAAAACTGCAATAAGAAAAGCTGGCGGTTCGCATTGATAACATTGTGATCTGATTTTCTTCGAATTTCTATTAAATCAACTGTTTCCACACACACACGCACACCTGTGCATGCCATGCATTTCCCGAATAGGAAAGGTCCTTAATGATTGTCTTCAACGAAGTTCAAAATTATTAAGAGTCCAAAGTGATTTGGAATAAACCATTTCATTACTGAAACGTGCAACTTCCAAACATTTGCAGAAAGTATTGAAAGGTCGGTCCGAAGTATGTACAATGTAAGTGCACACTTATATTGGTATGTGTGCATGTAAGTATGCATACTTACATGCACCTCGTATGATCATCGCGCCTCAGTTGGTACAACTTTTATTGCAGCTCATTTCCTCCATACAATTTTCATTTGTATGAGTTCGCTTTTCAATTATTTTTAGTGCTCCACAGATAATAAGTTTGTGAGGATGGGTCAAGTGTATTAGAATCAGGCCAAGCACTATCTCTCTTCCTACAACAAAAAACACATTTCAGTATACAGTCGTTTTCGTAAAATATTTTGGCTGTCGCGGAACTACTCTTATCAATAAAAATGTTTTAGACAACAAACTAGAGTTTGCCGCTCAACGCATTATGAAGGAGAGTCGTTTGGGATTTATTCCAAATAGAGTGACCATTAAATGTTATGCATATTTTGGAGTTTGTTCATCCAAGCTTTCTTCATGTGCTACTAGGAGTAGGTATGAAATCAGGGCGAGATTCACGGTTGATAATGCCATATTTCCGGATACCTTTAAGTAAATATTCTCTAGAAAAACTTCAAATGCAAGTACCAAATAAAACCAATTTCGCATCAGCCCTTAAGACTTATTTGAACAGATCTCGTCGAAGGATAACCGGAAGAGACACGTGGCGATTGGTGTACCAAATAAGTTGAAAAAAACTTTTTTTTCACAATGGGATAGAAGAGTGTTGCGATTGTTTTTAGGACCTATTATAGGAATACATGTACCGATTTGACCAATCTAAATTGGCCCATGTGAAACAGATACGCAGCTCGGCATACATTCACTCATAAAAGAATATAAGTGAAATGAATGATGATTTTGTTTCATCGAAATATGTGCGATGTTTATCGGTCTATTATTGTGTACTACGTGGTGGAATTTCGACATCAAACCGTGATGATGTAATTATAAGCTAACTATTTGGACTATCACACAGATACACAGATCCAAACATACAAACATTATATTATCTCATCGAACTTTCAACCGAGAACTAAAGCCAGTTCCTCGTTTCTGTATGTAAACAGGTGTGTATGTGTGTGTACATATATGTGCCTATATCAATACATGTACGAGTGTATGCATCTAGCAATCTTGCCACAACTTGTGAGTTCAATAAGTTATCTCGCCTAAATTCTTATTTGAGAATAAACAACAAATCATATGAGACTTGGAGACGTCGAACTACCGCAAGAAGTTTACATTTTAAATTAAATTTTTAACAAAATTACAGTTCAAATTTTCAGCTTAACTAGTGAAGTTCATATTAGCAGAAAAAGAAAATTTTAAATATAATGGCCGCCGCTACTAAATTGTTCCTGGTTCTTGTAGCCTTTGCCTGCTGTATGCATGTAAGTCTCTTTTTCAAGCCTTGGCGAAAAATTACTTAGAAAGAAAAAATGAATAAAAAATAAGCTTGAAGAAAATTTAATGGCAAATTATAATTTTTAAATTTAACTCCGTTTTTGATTTCAAAAATTAAATGGAAAACAGTTGGGTGAGATGGCCCGCTTGCGCCGTGATGCTCCTGAAACCAACGTCATCGATAACGTGTACAACATTGTGCAGGAAGCCACAAAAGACTTTACTGGAGCTGTTGAAACAAGTGAGGTCGTGAAGCAACTAAAACAGAAAATCAACGACATCAGCGCCGTAAGTGCAATTAAACACATTTTCCGATAACTTTTTACAAAGATGGACAATCGGACAATTAAATATATATAAATATATATGTTTCGCCGTTTAGTCATAGAAGTTCGCAATTATTAGAAGAAAAAATTTACATTAAAACATAAATAATTGCATTATTCACAATGTTTTTGCATTTTCAGGATGATGTTAAGAAAGCTTTCGAAAATGCCAGTAAGGCCACCATGGAGAATATGGAAAAATTGCAAAATATTTTTAACAACATCGCTGAAGCTGTTGCCAAGGAAATTAAGCATGAAGAAAAGCATTAAGTTCTGATTAATTAATAAATAACATTTAAAACAGATGATACTCGTTTTATTTAAATTTTTTTCCCTTTCATGCTAGCAAATACACAAAAAATATTCTCAAAAGCAATGATAAATGGGGGGAAATAGAAAAGGCGGAAGTTTGACAACAAACGGTCTAATTTTCACTTTAAAAAGCTCGTAAGAAATGCTTCCACTTTAATACTGGCGAATACATAAATGATGTAATTAAACATTTTACGTAAAACGAGCTTCTTGCAGTTCATACTGTTACAAGGAATGATTCAGCAACGCCTATAAATTCAAAACCACCGATGCCTTGGCTCAAGCCTTAAATTATTCTATATATAAGGCGTGGAGATTATATTCCACACATGGACCTGTGAAGTACAGAAACAATGTCGTGAAATTCTCATACGCAGAGATATTCACTGCTTTCGTAGTGCCATCTTTACGCAGCTATGCGAAGCGTACACATGTGTGAGTACTTTGCAGGATTTCTGTTCGGTATCCTGCATTTGCATTTCCTTTAAGGCTGCAAAATGAAACTGCGTTAACAACTATTGCCTTAGAAACAACAACCCCCTGATAAAAGCTCTTTCGCTTGTATTTTTGATTTAATAAACAAAATATTTAAATTTGTATCGGAAACGGGGCACAATTATTTTCAATTTGCTATTTAAATTGTATCAGTATAGTTGAAAACGAGATAACAGAATTGATAACAATGGCTTCAAGTAGCGGTAATTCAAGAGAGGACTGGTTGATATTTGAAATTCTCTGCAAACCTGCCCACACCACTAATCTTTCTATAAACAACTTGGTAAGTTGTCATGTCTTCCATTGTTTTTAGTAAATTAATGCCAAACTGGGTATTGATAATATTTGGAATTAATAAATTATATAAATGTGTGTTGTCTGGAAAAATATTTTTTTCTTCGATCTCACGGTCATAGGAATTAATCAGAAAAAGGATATTTTCTATCCTTGTGGAATATTCATTAATTTTTGTTAAATATTTTTTCAATATTCCCATCAAATTGGTGATTAGACAATTTTTTAGAAATATATATCCTTGAAAGAGAAATGTATATCTTTTAATCGGCGTCTACAACTTGCAATAAAAATAAAAATCAGTTCAACACCAATTGAATCGGATGATAAGCGTTGCTCTAAATACAGATTCGATTAAAGTACAAACACTTTTCTGTCACCATCAAATTGCTATCTTTATCCGTTGTTGCACCTGGACGAGTCTGAAGTTGAAACAAAATTCCAAACTTGTATGCGTTTTTTTTTCATATGTATATGTGATGGCCGATGCATATGCATATGCGAGCGTCTGTATACTGGGATATTTGAGTGAATATATGTGCGCAAAGCTGTGAAGTGAGCGATTCTTTCAATAATTTAAATGATTTATCCACTGTTTGCTTGCAAGTTCCTGCCTAATTTTAATTTTTAATTTTTTCCTCTTTATTCACAACTATATGTATGACACTTAATATCCTTTACTTTCGTTTGCTCAAGAGTAAACCCCAAATGCTTTACACTGCCAAGTGAATGACCCAAATTGTAGGAAACTAATAAGAAAAATGTTGAACGAGCGTTGCCATTGAGCTTAATTTTTATAGTTTATTATGTGATTGTCCCGGGTTACAGTATTTCAACATTCACAAATACATTTACGTACGGTATTCTTAGGGTGGCTCATATTCTTCCGGTGATGCAAAGAACAAAGGGTACATCGCTTAAATAGTAAAAACTGCTTTAAAACTCAAGCGAATATTAGAAAAGAAACTTTTTGTTAATGAAATGCTTACATGCATACGACCGCATGTGTTTTCGGTTGTAGGGTGCTTCGGCACCCTTTTTGTGATAGTCAGATATGGATTACAAGAAGTGTTCTGAACCGCCTTACTGCATATCCTGTCGTATGTATGTGCGTGCGGGTGTGCATGCACACCAACGTTCGGCAAACTTGTACGTGTAGAAGTAGACACATACGGAAGAAGTTTTGATATGTGGCTGTAAATTCCAAAAGTTAATTTTTATTGCACTTTTACATTGTTATACACGGGTCGCTACGATTGCGAGTGGATTCCGGGATAGTAAACAAATTGGTTGGCATGCACTGTAGTGCTGGGGTAGAATTGGAGCCTTCTTTGTTACTTTGGGGTTTATGCTAGATGATTGCTTTGGAAATATTTAGTTGACTGTTGGAAATAGTCAACAAAGGATTTCGTTGCGTTTAATTGAGAAAATATTCTCACTCGGGAGTTGAATTACATACAGATATACAAATATTTAAGGGGAGCGTACATTTGTAGAGGATTTGTATATTAGCAAGCGATGGATTTGGATAGTGATCACAATCACCATTTGCACCACCACCACCATCATGACCACGTCTCAGCACTATCACCTCATCATCATCACCATAACTTGGTAAAGATCATTCTTAAGTATTATTTTGAAACTTTTTTATGTTGTGCAAGAAATATTTAAACATTTTGTAGAAAATGTGTAATTTTATAAAGTTGGAGCCCCAACAAAGTGGAATCTTATAAAAAGTAAATACTTACTTATATTTCAAATTTGTAAATTTTTTTATGTCCGTGGGCTAAACTTTTCCTTTTGTCCGAATTACTGCGGGGGCTTATAAATTTCTGTGTGTTCTTATCAACAGCTGGAAAGTAGCTGTGGGGCCAACCCCGCATTAACAATAGCTGACCATCATCATAACATAGACTTGGTTACAACTTTGCGGAGTGAGTTGGCAGCATTGTCTTATAAAAAAGAGCGCATGACCAGTGAGGTAAAAGAGTTTGTTAAATGGCCTGGGTACAGCTGTCGTGTTTGGCAACGTTAACGAATTTTATAGTTTCGTTACGAGTGCGACAACAGTAATAAGGCTGCCTAGTTCAAATGTTCCTCACAATTATAATTCAATAAAATATTTGCATTAAATTTTAGTTGTCCGAAACCAAAGCTAATCTCTCAGTCAAAGATACGGAATGTGAAAATCTTAGAGCTCAAGCAGCTCGCCAATCGACCCTTATATCGTCTTTGCAAAGTCGACTTCAGGGTGCTGAAAACCGAGAGCAGTCAGTGCAATCAAGATGCGATACGACCATTCAGACAATACAAAGAGAAAAGCGTTGCGCAGATGAAAGAAATAAAGAATTGTTGGACAAATTGAAACGGCTTGAAGATCATCTCTTAGTAGAAGAAGGTCAAAAAGAACTAGCGCAAAGCCATCTTAATGATTTCATAAGACGTTTAGGTATTTGTTTTGGTATGGAGACATGTGAAAATGTGCATTTAACTACAGAATGTGTGCTAGCCAGGGCTGATGAGCTGGTGACAGAATTACATCGTACTAAGGCCAAAGTAAATTCAACTTGTGATACATTGAGCAGTTGTGAAAATGAATTATTAAATTTTAAAACATTATCTAATATTGAGAAACAACGATTAGCGGCGCAACTGGAAAGTGCTTGCAATCATGAACACGAACTGGAAGCCAGATGCAGACAATATGAGAGAGACATACAAATGCAAAGAGATCGTTTTAGCGAATCTGAAATGAACTCGGAAAAACTAAGGGATGAGTTAAGGGGCTTTGAATCTAGATGTCATCGTCTACAGGCCAACTTAGATCGCGTACAAAATGATCGTTTACAATTTCTCAGATGTTTGGCCAATCATTTGAATCTTTCAGAGCCCTGTGAGACCTTAATAAAAGATAAATTACTTGATACATTACAGGATAACAAGAATATGATTGAGGTATTTTTTGCAATATGATAAAATAACACAAAATTGAGATTATTATTATAAATGGCAACTTTTAGCAAATCCAAACTTTGCAAAATCAAATATCCTGTGAGCATGTCAAACTAAAGGAGACTCAAGAGAACACTCAGTGCCGTTTAAGAAATGAGGAAGCTCAAAAATGCGAGTTAGAAGATCGCTTAGAGAAATGTCATGCCGAAATACACTCCCTTCGAAATGATCATATCTGCTTGTCGGACTACTTGCAACGTTTGGCCAAGATTTTGCACTGCGGTGAATGTTCTTCCCCACCCGCTTTGGGAAACGACACTAACATAATGGCCGAGAGTCTTTTGGAAAGAGCAGAACGTTTATCAGCATTCGTGGAAGGTCATCACACACATGATGTTGCGAAGCACCAAACACGTCAGCATTATCACCGTAGTGAAGATAAGGTCAGTTATAAATATTAATTGAAATATTTGGTATAGCATATTATTTATAAATGTTACGAATTTTAAAGAGTTGCTGCGATCATTGTCACCACAGTCATACTAAATTGAGGAGAGAGAGATCCTGTCATGACATTCCGCTTAAAGATAGTACAAGTTCTCTCTACAATCTCCAGAGAAAAGTACGAGTTCTGAAAGAACAAGTTCAGAGACGGGATTTACACTTGGAGTTACTTAAAAGAAAGCTGGCCATTATTGAAGATGGTGCCCGAGGCAAATGTATACTGCAGGGAGAGCGTGATGAGGCTGTATGTCGTTCTAAGAAGGCAAACAAAGTCATTGATAAGCTAACATCTCAATTGGTTGATTCTCGAGCACAAATAGCTGAAGTTAAAGCCCAATTAAATGAAGCTGTAGAATATAAAATAACAGCTCTGGAGAGGGCACGGAAAATTGACGATCTAACCGGCCAGATATGTGACTTGGAAGACGAGAAGATCAGACTTTTGTCACAAGTAAATTCCCTGAAAGAAAAACTTAAGTCGCTCAATGAGTCCAATCAAAACAGAAGATGCCGTGACGAAACACTAATAAATGTGAGTTAAATTAAATTTCTTCTTTCCTGCTTAAACAGTTTAATCAATTGTAGTCATTACGCGATGACTTAACTCATTTGCAAAGCCAACTCTTGGACGCCAACCACCGCTTGTCGCATTTACAAAATTTTCGAACTTCGGTGGCCAAAACTCTGCATTTACGAGATTTGCCTGAAACAGATTTATTACAACGTTTACAAGCTCTTTGTTCAGCTCACCAAGAATTTACACTGCTATCAAAGCGCTATGAAACTACATCCCCTCTAGGAGATCATCAATATCAACGATATGATGATCCCATGCCGACACCGAACCACTGCCACCAGCCTAGATATTCTACTACACCAGACGCAATTTCTGCACCCACTAGTAATAAGTTAAACAATAATGGCCACAATCATAATATAAGACATGGAAATATGCACCATCATACTCATGGCCATAATCATCCCCATCGCTACCACTAACCGGATTCATAATAAACTTATTCATAAAACTTGGAATCAAATAAACGTTTCTACTACATCCCTTACAAAACAATGATCACATCTGTATGTATTAGTGATCGCACATGCGATATTTATAGCGCCACTCACTTACCATCTTACTTGTAATAAAAGGTCGCTTCAGATTGGTTTTTTGTTTTTTGCTTGCAAATTATCATACCGCTCAATGTTATTTAAAGGAAAGGAAAGCGTTAGAAATGAATTTTTAGTATTTGCGAAATATTTACAATAGATATGGTCAGGATGGGTTGTAGGTGCTATATTTTCGTAGGTAGCAGAACCCAGAACAGTCATCAGACCTGCCTTAAGAAATACACTTTGCAACCAAAAATTAAAAAATTGAATACTTGATTTAAGAAATCTTTATTGAATTCCATTTCACTTAATGATATAAACACATTCATATATACATACATATGTATGTATTTATTAAAATACTTATCTAAAGCCCGATATATGTATGCATACATGTGTGCGGTCGTGTATAAACAATTCGAGTTTATTACAACATTAAAGGCAGATATTAATTAGTAAAATTATACATAAAATCTGACTGTTTGTTAGATGTTCCGTAGCACATATCATATTTAATATACTGACTTATTAGAATATTAAACAAATTTATAATAATTAGAATATTATAAATGGACTATTATCATTTGCCTAATCACACTTAATATTAATTGTTAGGTTTTCTCAGAAATTTCTTTTATTATTTTAATTTAGTTATTTAATTATTTTATTTACTTAAATTTAAAATAATTATGGCTTTTGTAGAACTTTTTTTAAAATTTCAATAAACTTATCTATGGTTGCTTCATAAAGGTTTTGCTTGTTTTCGTTTCAATTTTATTTATTATTATTAAAATTTTAGAATTTAACAAAATAAGAAATGTATAGAATAAAAACAACTAAAATAAAATTAACTTTTAATTCTTTTTTATATCACAGATAAACAGTTTCCCTTCTTAATTTAGTTGCAAAATTAAGATAAAACTTTTACATTTTATAATAATTATTTGTTAAAATCGCTTAATTAATTATTTTGCAAAATATTAAACACAAATGTTTTAACGTTGGCTCATGGTGGAAAAGGCTTGCATACTATAGTAACGTTCGGTGTCGTCCTTAGTTACACTAGTGACATGATGAAATTGGCATGGATGAGATATTTGGGCTTTGGGAGGCAACGGTGCTGGTTTAATACGTTTTTGTTTTTGTTTTTGTTTTCTTTTACGGCCTGGCATAGAGAGAGCTATATTCTCCGGATCACTTATTAAACTTTCCATATGCTGCCACACTTCACGGGCAGATTCCGTAGCATCAAAACTAAAACCAATCATTTGTTGGTGATTGTTTGACATGCACATAGTATGAAATGAAGGACCGGCTACACGATAATTGGATAAATTATCCATACGATCTGACCACAAAGCAAAACAGGAACCGCGCTCAGCCAACACTAAAGTAACTTGTGGTATTGCTCTGGCTCGAGCACTACCACGATCATACAGAATTACTGGTATACCCGTAAAAAGTAAATGCCAGTCATTATCTTTTCCAGAACCTTCATAAAGATTTGCCAATGAAGAGCTAACAAATATTTCGGTTCCTAAACCTCCGAAAAAACTTTCTACTTGACCTCTTTCATATTCCGATAATATTGTATTGCTGGCCGTATCCGTACTGATTGTGTCTGTATCTCCTTCTGAATTCAGAAACATGGAATTGTGGTTTGCGGCACCTTTTTGCGACCCATGTGACCATTCAGAGTGCAGTATAATATCATGGTTTTCGAAAGAATTGGTACCTTCAGATGATTCAGATGGCGGAGCTGAATTTCCTATGGAGCCCAAACGTCGCCTTGGTGCCATATAAGCCATCTAGAGTGGAAACAGGAAAAACAAAATAAAAAATCAAAAGCCACTGCTTTTAGTTCTCTTTTTCTCCCCCTAAATTGATCTTTATTGCAACAAAGAATTCGTTTGTTATTATTCAATTTGCATTTGTTTTCTGTTTGCATCAGAAATTTCATTTAATTTTAATTACAAAGAAATTAAGTCGCTTTTGGCAATAATTGTTGAATGAGCTCATCTTTACGAGGGGTTATTGTTCAAGAAAAGTAAAAAAGTAAAAATAAATTATTAATGTAAATGATTTATTAATTTATTCGGAAAAAAAACAAATTGAAAAAATCAAAATCAAGTTCAAGAACAATTTAATTGAAGCAAATAAATTTACATTTAAAAACGAGTATGTATGAAGGAAATTATTATTTATTTTTTTAATATTTTATTAAATATGCAAACAGAAATGCAAACAAGAGTGGAATGACCATTTACGAAATAAAATCTCTTGCAACGTATTTGTTGAGGTTCTAAGCTTTATCAAGGATCGAGAGCAAGTTATTTATGTCTCCGATCAGATTGGAACGCATTGGCCGATTTATAAAAGAATTTATATCCAACCCGTGAACATAATTAAAGATTTTTGTTTCTGGCTTTCCCGAAAGGTTTACAAAACGGAATGCAAGTAAAGCCAAATAGAAAATGTTATTTAAAATAATAATTTGAAAGGGAATTTTCAAGATACTATTGTTTTCATTAAGAATTCTTTACGTGTTTATGTAAGAAAAAAAAACATTTCTGAAAACTCTATCATGGCATGAGTTTGTTTTGTCAATAATGCTTTTTTTACCTACAAATGAATGTGTTCATGAGTTACATGTATGTATGTATGTTTGTATGTACGTATATATGTATGTAAATTGCTCATGATAAATTATATTTTACAAATATGGTATGTACGACTCAGCCGGTTTGGTCTTTAAAGGTGAAAACGAAAGTTTTATGCCAGACAAAAACGTTTGCGTGGTTATGCTTAATAGAGCCATTTCGTTCCAAATACAGCTGAAATCGCAAGCATTTTTCGCCCGCCAGCTACCTAATGTTAAATAAATTTAAATCTATTTAGATTTTGTTACACTTGTTTAATGCTTCTATATTTGGCGTATCAATTCATTCACAATTTAACGACGTTATTTTTCTCTATATTGCGATTCAGTTATTGTTTATTTTTTTATTAATTAAATGTGGAAATTTTAATTTCGCAGTCTCATGGTCGTGCGTAGAATATCAAAAATACAACCGAAGCATTAGCTTTTCGAAACAGTTTTCAAAATAAAAAATATATAATAACAAACGCATTAACTTGTTTTTCGGCACTACAAAGAACTAAATCAACTAATTCAAGTAATATCGCTTAAACAGTCAAAAAAAAACATTAAATTCAATAAAATAAATTCGCAATTTATTTGTCTCTTTTTTGTTTTTGATTTGTGAATATCGTTCTGGATACATGGGACACAGAATCTGCTAGAGAAAGAAATTTGGAATTGAAATGAATGGCTTATTAGGCGCTCAGTAGCCGACATACACATATTACAATTTATGCACATTTTGCTTTCAACCAGACATACTCGTTACGCAAGTAGTTGTGCGTTACACATTTACAAGTACTTGTATCCATTGGAGCATAGAACATGCTCCATAGTTGTAGTGCTCTCTAGACGAACACCACTGGCTTAATGTGAACCATTTTGAAACCAACTTAGTTGCGTCCGAAGTGTACAATCTCAAATCGTTCCGGAAACCGTAGACTATCAAAAGCGGCCTTCTAGCCAAAAATTCGAACGAATAAATTATTATATTATATTATGGAATGAAGAGTAGAAATAAAATGCGATTGGCTCATTTTATTATTTGAGATATTCTCTTCAAAAATTATGCGATCTGGAGGGAGAGGCATGATTTCATTCTTTTAATTTCGGCAATTGTTAATTCTATTAATGTACGACGCTGTTTTTTCACCTTGACATTTTTTATTTCACGTTCGAATCGACTTCATTACGGTTTTGAAGGCAAATTAAATTTATATGCGATAGCACGAACGACAGAAAATAACTGCCAAATATTTTGTAGTTCATCAGTTTATCAATATTCCAGAAAAGTTTTCGAGTCAAAACAAACGAGGGTTGTTCCAAAAAATTATAAATATATACTTAATGACGGAATTAAAAAATCAAAAAATATTTGTGCTTCCGTTTCTTATCCGATATTTTCCTTTTTTTTTGTTTTTATACATTTTTTTTGCTTTTAATATCGTGAGCTATTTCTTTTTGTTACTAAATTATATTCCTGATTAGATTTTGAAGTCACGGCGGTGTTACATTTTTGAAATGTTTTCGTTCGACGCTTCCATTTTAGTCATTTCAATTTAAAGTCATCGATATTCGTTCGCAAATTTAAAAATTCATAAATAAATACAATTCACACAAAAAATATGTGGGCATTTTTTTAATTTCTTTTCATTATTTAATTAGTGTCAAGACACCGCGTGTCTTAGATATGCATACATGCATGCATTGATATGTATGGATGTATGTATGGTCGCGTCTCTAAGGATCTGTAGGCACATTAATGTCATTTTATACAGGAGCATGACCGCTTTTTTGTCTTATATTTTGGTTATTTTTCCAAGTAGTTCTCATGTAAGGAATTTAGTACATGGCTGTTCACAAAAATAGCATAAAACAAGTTGCAACCATTTTAAGAGCTTTACTAATTGTAAGTTGTATTTACATATTTACTCTTTTATTGCCGCAAAAAAATAGCCAAATTCTCTATTTTAAACCTAAATTTTATTTAACAAATTGTAAGAAGTTTGATATATATATATATATATATATATATATATATATATATATATGTGTATATATGTGTGTATATTTTTGGGTGTGGGAATATATGTGAATACATTTGTAGGAATATTCATGAGGTAATTTAATTTATCGAGATAGTTCGACCAGCGGCTGCGCTAATTGAAAGCCTTTCGAAGTCAAGAATTTTACACTGAAAGGGGAGCCGACTTAATTATTTCATTTCCTATTCCAGAATTCCTTTTGAACGAACGAACCGAATATTATCCGGCGACCTTAGGTGAGGTACCAGATCATTACGGTTTGCATTGAACTCAGCGAAGGAAATGAGTGTCTATGAACGTTAAATGGACTAAAGTCGATTAAAATATTGTCAAAATGCAATAACTGCAAATGTATCACATTGGAGCAACCGACATTGGTGAGCAAGCCTGTAGAAACTTCAAAATTATATTTCACCAATAATTACATACATACATATGTATATATACACATTCCATGCATAAAATAAATATAAAAAAAACTATTGCAAAGAAATGCAAGTTAGGGCCTTCTACTTGAGACTTTTGAATTATTTTTCAGTAGAGCAAATGATTTGTTTCTTTCCTGGCCTGGCCTAAATTCTGTGCACTTCTTGATTTTTATCAATGGTTTTTTCGCTGTGTCTGTGGGCTAACGATTGCCGTATAGGCAGTATAGGCTGGAATGCAGAAAATCTCGAAATTTGTTACAACGGAAACCCCTTTGTACAATCGGAAGAAGGATTCAGAATAAAGATAACAGCAACGAAAATAAATGGTAATAAATAAAACAATATTTCGCTAAATTAATGCTAATTTTTTAGTTTGGAAAATCGTACCCTTTTCAGACTCGGAGCACTATATCATACTGATGGATTGGTTTCAAAATAACAAACATTTTTACGAACGTGTTTGCAGATTATATATAATTATACATATACATATGTACATATATACATATGTATATATATGAAAAATATGCTTAGGGATCCCGAATTTGGAACGACTGTTCCTGAAAATTACCAGAACCGTTGAGTTCATCGTGCTCGAATTCCAAAAAGAGTTTGGTTGCCGACTTTTATGTAGCCGTCAGACTGTTAATATTTTTTATCAAAAAATTACTGCATTCCTTCATTTTACTGGTAATTTTTGTCAAAACGGTAATTTCATTAAAATTTTTTTTTTCAAACTTAATTTGAATAAAATAGAGGAGAAAAGAAATATAAATTTCAAAGGAAAAACTTACCATTTCCGTGATGTGTAAGATAAAATGTTTTCACTTTGCCTTGCTGTTGATGTTACCCGGCTTGGATTTTAGATTCCAAAAACTTGAAAAAAAAAAAAATTCAAATCTTTTAACCACATAGAAAAAAAGGGCAGGGGGAAAAAGATAAAAGCTCGTATTTAATTCAGTGTGTTTCGGAAGCCTGATGTATTTGAAATGAATGGAATTCGGAATTTTATTTATAAAATATAATTTTTAATCACATTCCCGATGAAAGGAAATTGGACTAGAAAATAAATGTTAACAATTTCGAAAGAGACACTTTTACATATGCAATAGGCTGCAGTTCGGGGTGCATTTTCTTCTGAATTTTTACAAATGGAAAATTTTTACACTATGTGTTATTTTTTTATCATGACACTCGCAGCAGACAATTAGTCTCCCAGTCTCCCCCTTTCTTTCACCCCTCATTTCATACAATAACAGAGAATACTCTTAGACACTAAATAAAGATGAAGTAAAAAATGCTAATAAGCACAATCTTAATAAGTTGCACACTTTCACTCGATGGGCGTAGAGATCAATCACACAACATCTAAAGATCCGAAATAAATAAACGACCATTCACACCGTACGCTCTACATTTGATACTTTTTTTTGCTTTGTAAACAGCATTCATGGAACGTTGAGAAACTCAAATTGTTATTGAAGGAGCGATTTTTTTGGCAAGTGCTTTTTGTACAAAATACAAATTTCATTTAGGTTTTCGTATAAGTTCATTTACATATCGATGTTTACGTTACCAAAAAAAACACAATTGAATAATTCAACTAATTTAAGTCAGGCATGCCTTGCAAAGATACAGAAAAGTTTATTCAATGATTCGAGCAAATTTCTTTTTATAACAAAATATTATTAATGAAAAAGTTGATATTAAACAGAATTGTCATAAAATAAAAATGTTTTTTCTTGCAATCATGCGGAGACGTATTTATACGCGCCGCTTGCATAAGAATCATGAGATTTGAAAAAGTTAGGAAATTTTTCAATACGATTTATAAAACGCTGACTGTTTGACACCCAACCGATTGCGTGTAACTGGCTTCGCGAAATAATTAATCGCCTAATTAGACAAAATTGTAGGAAATTATTATTCTAATTATTTAAGAATCGTTAACTAACATTTTGATTTGATCTGTAGGTTGGGCGGAAATAATTGGCAAACGCTTTGCCAGGATTCTCCTTACGTAAACACAAACACACGTTATTTATTTATTCGTTAAGTAACTATTTTCGTTTGCTAATATAAGCAAAACTTGATAACAAAGAAAAGATTTAATTACGATTTTTAAACAATAAAAAAATGCACATGAACAAAAAATGAGAAGATAAATAAACAGAGTTAAATACGTTGACGCAAAAGCTGAACTACAGTTGCGAATTTTTTAAAGAAATTCTATTATAAGAGTTGACGATGACCTTTCGCTAATATAAATCTAACATAAAAATGATGGTTGGAGTTGTACTGATTTGCACACTACCAGCTGCCCACAGTGTGATCTAAATCTGGCTGCTCTGCGTGTAACGTGCCCTTTAGCACTTCCAATATCTGTTTCCTTCAACCGATTGCAAGTATGAACTCCAAATGCATTATTTTAATTACAACTGAGTACGGATTATATGTAAATAAAGTGAATGTAATCAATGTTTAGCCATTAATCCGCTTGTAAAGTAAATCAAATTAATTTAATTCAAAATATACACTTTCATAACATTTTTTCTCATTTTTAAAATATTTTTATTGGAATTGAAACCTCATAAAAAAGTTTATATATTTTTGAAAACTACACTTCGAGGACTCTCTAATGATGTATAATATATCCTACTTTCTTGCATTTTCCCAAAATTTAATAACAATTTAAAATTTATGCACAGACAACTGCCTACTACGCAATCAAATTGTGAGAAACGTAGAAGCGGAATCGTGTTTTGAAATCGTCCATTATCTGGCTCACTAACACTTTCAGCAAAGGTAGTTGCACTTTCCATTTACTTTTAAATTTGGAAATTTTTAATTGTAATTTAATAATAAAATTTTAATAAACAATAAACTTTCGTTAAAAGTACTCGTATAAGAATACTCACATGCGAACAAAAACAAGTTTCTAAAAACAAAATCGCACCTGAACAGGCAGCTTCCGTAATTATTAAAACACAACAAAAAATTCTTAGATTTGCCAAACAACATTGATATAACAAATGGCTGTAATGAGAAACATTCGGCACGCCACAGACTAGCGCTGAGTGTAAAAATACTGAATTATCGAAAAGCTTTCTCAAAAGTTACGAGCACTCGTCTCCCATCAAAACCGTTTCTCCATCAAGATTCCGTTTTACTCGCCCATGCACAACCACACCGCACGCAGGCAAAATAATTTTCCCTTCCTGATAAGATTTAATGCGAACTCACTTCAAACTTGGAAGTACAAAAATACTACTGCAAATACCGGTTATTTTAACAGAGTTGATACAAAAAAAAAAAAAAAATGTGAACTTGATGCGTCCGCCATATGAAGATGACCATTAAAGCAATATGGGTATGGAGCAACTCGAACACAACCATCGTTGAAGTATATTGGCCTTCCTACCTTTCTCTCCTATTAACTGGAAAGAAAATAACTAAAATAACTAAAATAACGACAACAACAAACTGGCTCTTTGCACACTACGAAATCAGTGCGACTGACTAAAAGATCTAACGAACGTGAATTCTTTGCAACCAGTTGAAAGGAATTTGGTATGTGATTTTGTCCAAAATCGAACAAACGAAATGGCAACAAAAACGCAACAAAATTAAGCCCACCACATACGAGTACTCGTACGCACACTAATCCACGACTTTGCTGTAAAGCAACTACAAAAACAGGTTCGTTATTTCTACGCCTGCCCTCCCCTTCAGCGAAGTGAAACAAATTGATATTTTTGTTGGAAGCAAACGACACGTTTTGTGAAAACCTCACGTTTCTTTTCATAATTTTATTATTAAGTAGATTTTTACTGATCGTGTTCACATTATTTCTTCTTCTTTCTTCTCTTAAAATTATTTGTTTGAGCAAACTTTTAATAAAATAAAGATATTGTAAGAATTTTTACACCCTAAAAGTTTTCATACGTAAATGTATAATTTTACTTGCAAGTGCCCGTACAAAATTTTACAAAACTCTTTAAGAATGAAGAAGTAAATGGATTTTCACGATTTCAAGGTGTTTCTTCAGGTGTTACTTATTTTGTTACTTCAAAGAAAATACTTCGTTGCTGCGATGAGAACAACAACTATTTGTTTTCGAAAGAATGTCCTTTCAAAGATGCTCAACGCGTAATTTTTTTTAGTCCAATAATTTTTGAATGCTTTCTTAAATGAACCGTAAGTGCTGCTCTGGTGTAATTTGAGACAAAATATAGATTGCAAACAGTCGAATCGTCCAAGCATTTCGTTGAAGGCAGAGACAGAGACGTGATTTTTTTAACAGATTACAAATTTCATAAAACTTTGATAAGATCGCAGTTATTATTTATAATTCTAAGCATTTAATGAATCACTTCGTCACTTTGTAAGCAATATATGTGCATATATATTTTTACAAATTTACCACAAACAAGCATGAGTGAACGCTATTCTGGTTCGGTTTATTATTGCAGCATTTCTCAGAAAATTCTACAATCAATTTCTTCCTTTGGAAGAGTTTTAGAGAATTTGGTTTTGTTGTTTTTCGAAATGATCTTAAAACCACTGGAGGTCTCAACTGTAAATTGTAATTCTTTCTATTCGTTTTTGGACTGCAGTGACAGTCCTTTTTGATGCACTTGACAAGTAAAAATAAATTATTAAAGTCCATCTTTTTGAGGACTTTTTTGTACATCTCGTCTTTTCTTCAGCCGAATCATCTCTGTGAGATGTCTTTTGTACGAACTTTCTACCCTAATTTAATACTCAGACGTAACTGTAAAATAAAAGTGATAAGATAACATTTTGCAAAAATTTAAATAAATATTTATCGGATCGGAAATGGGTTTTCATTCAGACGTGCCGAATATACACACCATTGAAATGAATTGAATTTGGTTTGAATGGTCCTCAAAAAGACGTGGAAAAAGTGACACATGAATTGCATTTGTGGGAAATAAGTAACAATGGGAATAAAAATAGTTAAATAACAACAACTATAACGTTACCAGCTAACTTTTATCATTCAATTATTTTTAACTTCTCATATTCCTAATTATTATTAGTTTTTCATACGAAAACAATATTCGGATGAATGACATCATGTAGCAATAAATTAAACAATTTTAATGTAAATTTAAAAAAAAAATTACCGGCTTTCCATTTTGTTGTAGATTGTTGTATCAGAGTTTAATCGGAGATAGATTTTTATATTTTTTCGTTGCCGGATACATTACATTAAACAAATTATATTTTTTTGACGTAAAGTGGGAGAATATTTGAATTGAATTGCTAAATACGAGGTTTGATCAAAAATATATTATATATATATTATATATATATTATATATATATATATATATTATATGTACATTAAAAATAATAAAAATTTAAACAAAAGTGAAATCAACCCTGATAAGACAAAATGTAACAACTCATGAAAATGTTCAAAAACTTTTGCAAGTGCCATTCCATTGTGAATGAAATAATACGGGTTTAGGTTACATCACAATACTTTTTCATAGTACATGCCAAATTTGGCATGTGGTAATACTGTATGGTATAGTGAAAGAAGGCCTATACGCCGCATTATCACTGGAATGCGGGTTAATTTTTTACAACATTTTGTGTTCAGCACTCTTGCTCGTCCTTTCGGGAGACAGCGACTGTCCACGTTATTCCTATTTACCGGAGTTTTACTTAAATTAATTTGAGCAAATATCGTACTTATTTTTGTAAGGTGTGGGTATACACAAATGCGAAAGACAAACAACGAACTCACATTAAACAGTACAATTGTAAACAGTAGTAAGATGAGTCAAGCCATCCAAACACTTCTCCAAGCACCGATTGATTAGTCATTGAAATTATAAATTATGCGCAATAGGGAGTCAATTTTTAAAAACGACTTTCAATTATCACAAAATGTATGCATGTATATTTTTGTGCATGGGGATGTGTATGCGTATGCGTATGTGTGATATATTGGGCTGTATGAAATAGTGTCGCAGTTACATAGCAGGTAAAAGCGATTGCCCGCACAGCCAATGAAAATGTGCAAACTCGTACTGTCGCAGTCCTCTGAATTAAATTCGTAATTTCAATAAATATGTACATACGTAGCACGTATAACAAGTAAAATATTATTTTCTGATAGCAAAAGGTACCGTGTAAAACTTCCAATGAATACATTTCCTTTATTAATTTGTTACTTATCCAGGGGAATAGGCAATGAACATAAATCATTCAAAAAACGGTAAATTTTCTAAAAAAAATCTTAATTAATATAAGCATCGGCATTAATAGTGGATTTTCAATAACAAAAGTCAATTAAAATTCATAGTAAACTTCAATTTACATACATATAAATATGCTGATTCCCAAAAACGTCCATTATTTTTTGGAGCACTCCATAGC